>JANHMN010000021.1:18560847-18580662 GCA_030674055.1 Rhabdomys pumilio
ACTCTTGGTGTTTGGTGGCTGAAATGTGTTTCAATTAAAGGGTGTAGAGATAAATGTTTAATGTACTAGAGTTGCCCAATATGTTCTGCCTTGTGTTAGCCTGCAAGCTTGCATTACTTTCTTTGTGTACTTTGCAAACATGGGATGAGAGTTGGTACTTTGCCTCTCTTCAATATAAGGATATTAGAAACAGTAAAATTTGTGTGTGTGTGAGAGAGAGAGAGAGAGAGAGAGAGAGAGAGAGAGAGAAAGAGAGAGAGAGAGAGAGAGAGAGGAAGGGAGAAAGAGAAGAAGGGAGGAAGGGAGAGAGAGAGAAAGGGAGGGAGGCAGGGAGAAAGGGAAAGGGAGAGAGAGAGAGAGAGAGAGAGAGAGAGAGAGAGAGAGAGAGAGAGATCAATTAATGTATCTGGTATCTGAACAGAACATTTCAGAACAACCAGCTATTCCCATATTCTGCCCGTGGAGATACCCAAAGGACTTGAAGTTTATTGCTTTGGTAATGAAGATCTTGGTTGTAGTTACTGTGAGAATCTTCATTGTTAATTTAATTGGATGTAGAATCATCTAGGAGATTTTCAGCAAGGTTTCACAGAGGAGGGAAGAGCCATAGTGAATATGGCTGGTACCAAACAGTCAACTGGGGTCTCTGAACTAAAGTTGAGTACTTGTATTCCAGTACTGTTTCTTGGTTCATCCAGATGTGTTAAGCAAGCATCTCTATGCTTCCGCTCACATACTTTCAAAATGCAGCTGCCAGCCCAACCGTGAAAGACTGAACCCTCAGACCACAACGCACCCTTTCCCTTAAGTTGCTTCTACTCAGGTACATCATCAAAGCAAGAGAAAAGTAAGTAAGTAAGTCATGTGCTATGTGACTTGTGGAGATTTTTAAATATTTATGAGCGAGATGTATCAGTCACTTTCACCCCTATGAGAAAAATATTCAAGAGAAATAATTTGAAGGAAAGAATTTATTTATTTAGTTTCAGAAATGTTTGGCCCCATTAATCATTATCAGTGGGAAACAAGATGGGACATCTTGGTGGGAACTACCTAGCAGAGCAGTTTTTTTTTCTTTCCCTCTTGTTGATTGGAAAGCAGAAAGTGATAAGAAGAGACGAAGGACAAGATATAGCTTTCAAAGGCATGTCCTAAAGACCAACTTCCCCTAAACAATCGTTTCTCCTAATAGCCTACTCATCCATCAATGAACCAATAATAGGTTAATCTATTGATAGAGCCAGTACATTCATAACCCCATCATCTCTCAATAGCATCACCAGTTGGGAATAAAACTTCAGTGCATAAACATTTGGGCTCACGTTACACTTGAACTGTATAACACCAGGCACAGCCCATTTAGTTGGGGCTGCTCTGGCCATGATGCTTGGGGAGGAAGAACAGAACGTGTTAGACATCAAAGCAGAAAAGAAGACTTCAAGCGAATGTGGAGTTCCTGCTTGCAAGATATGATTACATGATGTGTACAATGAAGGCCGTGCCTGGAACAGACCAAGAAGATCAGGTCTGAACAGCAACCTGTCTGCTGCTATGACACACGTACTAACTTCACTTCAACTCTTGAACAAGAGCAAACTTTATTTGGAATTTTCTGAAAGACATCTTACCTAGTGGGTGCCTGTCTATGCCTGCTTCCCTTCTTTCCCCTTTCTATTTTCTTCCAGGCTTTTTGATAGGGACAGAGGTTACTATATAATCCCATGTGGGATTTGAACTTTTAATCTTCATGCCTCAGGCTCCTAAGTGTTAGGATTCTAAGTGTTTGACCAGTGTCAATTGAAAAAAAAAAGCATGAGTTTTGCATTTACTATTATTTTTTTTTAGCCAACTAGTTATTTCTTTGGTATTTGAGCAGGGAACATATAATTCCTGAACACATATATGAAATTCTGAATAAAATATTGTAAAGGAATTTTGGTTTCATAACTGTTGAGTTCTGAATATATATATATATATCTTGATATATATTGATATATTGTGGTCCCACTGATGAATCAGCCTCTAGTCATTCTACAGTTCCATTAAAGATTTTTCTCTCTTTCACTGTTTGCTTTTTGTTGTTGTTGTTGTTTTTTTGAGACAGGGTTTCTCTGTGTAGCCCTGGCTGTCCTGGAACTCACTCTGTAGACCAGGCTGGCCTCGAACTCAGAAATCTGCCTGCCTCTGCCTCCCAAGTGCTGGGACTAAAGGCGTGCGCCACCACTGCCTGGCACTGTTTGCTTTTGTATTTCATTTGCATTTATTTTTGTCCCCCACACATCTCTCTTCTTCTTGCTCCCACATAACATATTCCCCAGGAGAGCTCAAGGGTGAGAAGGTAAAGAGGACAGGGGACAAAGCAATGAAGTTGCATTGAATCAGTCTGACAAAGTGCTGCGACTCTTCCCACTGGAATAAATACCAAGGGTAGGACACAGAGTGTAGCAAGAGACTAGAATGCATGCTGGAATCTTAGCAGAGTTGGGAGAATATGTGTATAAGTCTTTCCTGGAGTTACTGAGCCTTCTAAATCATTCTGTGTAGACACACAACAGCTTGGCATGTGTTAATTCAAGTTCTAAGATACTTCCCTTTGAGAGAAGACTGGAGAAGTTTGGAATATAGTAGCTTCTACATTTCATGAATTAATCCAACACATTTGTGGAATGCCTATTATGTGTTGTTGACTGTTTTTTTTTTCCCCCTTGGGAGTTTGGATAGAATTTTAAGTGATTGCTCCATAGAGTATGCATGGGTAATGAGTGGAGTCAGACATCCATCAGGCAAATCAGTGAACACAACTATTTCTTTAAGAATTGTTTTGAGTACATTTGTGTGTGTGTGTGTGTGTGTGTGTGTGTGTGTGTGTGTGTGCGCGCGCAAGGGTCATGGGACACACATATTGGTAGCGTTTAGAAATCAGTTCTTCCCTTCTACCTTATGGGTCTTGAGGATTGAACCCACATCATATGGCTTGAAGTAAATGCTGTCACCTACTGAGCCATGCCTCTAGCTCCAAATTCGATGATTTCTGGCATCATTACCAAGGAAATGAACTTAAGGGTTCCAACTAAAAGTATTGAAGGCAAGGCAGAAGTGGAACATTCCTAACAGGGACTGGAATGGTGGAAAACAGAAGCAACAGGCAAGGGAGACTTTTGCTTTTTTTTTCCTCAGGAATTCTGACATCACTAGGAGTCCAGAGTCCTCCAGTCAGGTGCTGTTTGCTGTCTCCCAGACAACATGTCACAATCTAAGGGCAATGAAAGAGACTAGACACCTGTTTTCTTTTGTCATCTTTGCTATTTTAACCTCTCTGTCTCTTCCCTCCACTAAAACAAAACAAAACAAAACAAAACAAAACAAAACAAAACAAAACAAAACAAAACAAAAACTTTGTCATTAAGGGAAAGTTGTGTTCATGGCCCCCACAGAAATGTTGAACAGAGCCACTTTTGAAACTTCTGTAAATAACTCCTAGAAATGATATCATGATGACAGTAAGTTTAGGAAAATCTGCTATGCCGCAGAACAAAGGGTCTCAGTATATATTGGGTTAATGGATCTCTTCTGGGATGGGGCTGTTCTTCTACTTTACCAAAGGTAGAGGAGGTCAGCAATGCACAGAGATAAGTTTGAGTGCCACAGACTGGAATTTTATCGTGGAATCAGGTGAGTCAATGTCACAGATGCTGCTAAACAAAGGACATTGCACACAATGCCTCCCCCCCCAAATGGTCCTACATTAAATGGTGAGTCAAGGCTTATAAACCTACTCAATCTTCATATCATCCTTCCATGTTACCAGAGAGCACAGTGGGTTTGGGCCTTCTAGAGACTGTTAATTTTCTTTTCTGGATCAATCACTGGGCTCACAACTTTGGTCTGTTTCCAATTTATTAGAAGTGTGCGTTGGAGACCCTGTAAAGCTACGTATTATTCTGTAACTGCACTTCCTGTGTATCATAGAGGTCATTGTAGACTCAACATCATTATTTTATTTTTGGGAGAATATGGGTGATATATTGAGTATTAACAGTGTTTGGGATGTAATCATCAATCAACCGATATTTAATATTCTTTATTTTTTCCTACAGTACCTGTTTCGGGGGAGACTTTGTCAAATATCTGAGAGGTTGGGAGAGACCATCCACATTAACCTCTCCTGTTCCACATGTTCTGCCTATTGATTAGCTGTCCCATGAAACATGGAGATGGATGAGGTAGGAAATAGATAAAGTTTCCTCCTTGGAAAAAGCAACATGATGACCCCAGAGAAAAGCAATGTACAGATTTGCTTTTTGACGTATATTAGAGCTGATAGTTCAAAGCCCTAAGACGTTCTGACGCTTGGAGATGTGTATGTGTGTATGTGTATGTGCATGTCCATATGTATGTATCATTATGGCCTTGCCTGCTGAAGCAGACTCCTAAGAGACTGTTCAGACTTCATCGTTGGCACGGGCTAGAGGGCTTATTAGAAACCTTAAAGACAAACCTTTAAGCGTAGTAATGGCAAGATTCATTACTAGCCTGGAAAGAGTATCTGAAATGGGCTTTACTCAGAAGCAGAGGCAGCCGCTGAAGTGTCTGCTAGTGTTTGCTGAGGACAACAGGCCACTTGGCAAGTACTCCTTTCAACAGTATGCACGTTATATCACACGAAGCCCTCCTTACAAAGGGCAACAGCATCCAGGAGATTTTTCTAAAAGTGTTAAGTGCATTTACTTTTCTGATTGACAAATCAAGATCCCACTTTTTAGCCTGTGTGATAAGTTTCTTCCTGTGACATTGTCGCAGTTAGAAAGAAGACTTCTACAGTTTTGATGATTGTCTTAGATTTCTGATACGTTTCCAAAGCTTATCAATATGGTGCACCAATGTGGTCCCATGATCATATTTGAAATTACAAATTGAGAACTGTAATTAAGAAAAAGTCTCTTAGGATATTGAGCAAGAGATAGGAGAAATAAATTGTCATTTGTTTATAATGAAATTCACTCCTCTTTAATATATCGTACCGAAGGCTGCCATTTACATCTTCCTATATTCTCATGACCTGAACTCCAAAGCAATCTATTCATCCGTGATTTCTAGGGATAAAGTCCTTGCCTGGAACTTTCCAGCATGCACTGCCAAGAAGAGAGAGGCTAATAAGACTTGAGAAGTTAAAGAAATGTATGATGCTTATGGACTTCACGAGGTTGTCAAGACTCAGGGGATTCAATAAGGAACCGGATTCACCGTGCTCCTCCCCAGTGTATATACAGCAGTGGACAGTGATCCCACTCACCAGTGGAGTTGTCTGCAAGGAAGCTCTAGAAAGGTGGCTTTTGTGAGTTGTCAACCACGCTGAGGTGGCTTTATGATGGCTCAGCTGCCTAGGCGTCTCCAAGCATCAGGTCCCTGATTCCGTTGCTTGTTGGACTTGAGTGGACCAGTCTCATTCACTTCTTGTACTCTTACTGGGGGTGAATAGAGATGTCCTTAGGCAGTTCATGTATCTTCTGGGCTCCACTCCATCAGGTGTGGGGGAGGGGCCATGAAGCTCTGTCATTCCCAGAGGAAATACTGGCCATTGTTGGTTGGTGAGGTTGGGGGATGGGTGTCATTTTCTTCAATGGTATAGGCAACTGGAAAGTTTTTCCAAAGTTCAGTAAATAGCCTCCCATCCATGTTTGTGCAAGCAACCCTGATTAAACTTCATGGGCCACACAAAACCTAACCCAAAAAAGCATGGCAACAATGTGTGATAGGAAGGGGCAGATGGAGGTGAAGTGGGAGTTGCAGGGGGAGGTGGAGAGGAAAGGAGAGAGGGAGGAGGGGGAGGGGGCCATTTTTTTAGGATGAGAAAGGTTCTCAGTGGGAGATAGATGAGATAGAATTATGGGAGCTATGAATGAAATTATATACACATTTGAAATTGTCAAAGAATAAAGAAATAAGTGAAAAACAAGACCAAAAACCCCCAAACACACAAAGGCCAGTCCTGCATTCTGAAAGTGTTACTGCCAGCAGAGTATCAGGACATAATTAGGTTATTTGATATTGGCTTTGAATGGAAGGGTCCTTTGGAGGTAAAATCAAGGTGCTATGAGTGCTATGAGCTGTCTAGGCAGAAACTTCAACTGAAGCCATGGAACTCAAGTCCCAGATCAAGTCAACAGGGCTTTTTTTTCCAATTAAATTAAATTTAAAAAAAATTTTTTTTCAATTTTCTATTTGGCCCACAGAAAGAATCAGCCACCTTTTAAAAAAAATACATATTGGGAGGTTATTAAGACTATTTTTCTAAAATTAGAAAAGTCACTATTATAGTGACTTTTTCTGTGTCACTTTTATAGTGACACAGAAAGCAGAGGGAACCTTGGGCCCTACTTGAATGTTTCTCCTCCTCGATTTACAGATGCTGAGGGAGTAAGGATCAAGAGAAACGAAAGGTGTGCCCAGGAGCTGACCTTGAGGAGAACTATGTGTATCAATCTTGTCTTAGTCAGAGTTTTACTGCTGTGACCAGACACCATGACCAAGGCAACTCTTACAAAGGACAACATTTAATTGGGGCTGGCTTACAGGTTCAGAGGTTCAGTCAATTATCATCAAGGCAGGAACATGGCAGCATCCAAGCAGGCATGGTGCAGGAGAAGCTGAGAGTTCTCCATCTTCATCTGAAGGCTGTAAGCAGAACACTGACTTCCAGGCAGCTAGGATGAGGGTCTTAAAGCCCACATCCACAGTGACACACCTACTCCAACAGGGCCACTGCTTCTAATAGTGCCACTCCCTGGGCTGAGCATGTACAAACTATAACAAATCTCCTGGGGCTGTGTGGCAAAATACCGTAAACCTGTCAGTTTAAACAGCAGAAGCTCATCCTGAGGTTAGCTCAACGGTCAAGGCTGGTAGAATGTTTTATCCTAAACCCTGTGAGAATCAGGAGTTCCAACTTTCCCTTCTGGCTTCTAGTGGTTTGTTGTCAATTTTTGGGTTTCTTTGGTTCTCAGATCCATCTTTCCAATGTCTACCTTCATACTCACCTGGGATTCTTTCTGCGCATGTGCATGTCTCCCTTACTACCTACTCCCCAAGCTCCGTGTAGGAGGGCCAGGATTTGCTGAAATGATCTCTTCCTCAGCTAATCTCTTGCACGGGTGGTTTATCTAAGTAGAGCTAATTCCACAACTTGTAAAGTTAAGATTATTAAAGTATTTTAGGCTGGAGCTAGAAAAGGCCATTAGGGTTTTTTAATTATTATTTTTTTATTTTTCTGTACTCAGATGTGCCTATGAAGATCGTTTCCGTTTGGTTAAGACTACAGGTCACAGCATGAAGCTTCCCTTTCTTGGCATTCTCATTGAAGGGTCCTTTGCCATTTTCCCTCATATGCCTTACATGCATTGCTTCCATGTATAGTTATTACTAAGATTAGTTTGTTATTTTCAGAGTAGTTTTCTAAAAGTGAACAGCTACATACGGGGCTTGCAAAAAAAAAATCAGCAAATGTGACCCTCATTTCAGTCATGAGAAATTGATTCAAACACGACGGTGCTTGTGAGAATGAGAAAATAGGAGATAGTTGGAGTTTTCACTGGTTATTCCAAGATTTTTTTTATGACAGTTCCAAAACATGCAAACGAGCGCACATACACTCACATATGCACCCTGCCCCCTCCAAGGGGGGATTTTCTAAAAGACATCCTTACAAAGTCCTGAAGAAGATGCCCTAGGTTCTCTGACATGTCAATAGCTTCCTTTGGGTTTCACTACTTTTGATTTTAACTGTTAAAAAGTTACACACACACACCCTTCCCCCCTACCCTTCCCCCCCTTCCCCCCCTCATATGATTGTATTAAATGTGCCACCAGCTGTCTGCCAGCAAGAGACCAGAAAAGAAACTGTTACTGGCTTCCCCCAGAGAAACCTCCTTTATCTCAAAGAACTGAATTGCCAGGTGGAATTGAGTAAACTCTGGGGTTGCGACACAACCCGAGGCATAAAGTTCACCATCAACGTAAAACAGCCAGGCCAGTTCTGCTTTTTAATGTCCTTTAAACTGACCGAACGAACTGAGCAATCTAAACAAGGGTGAGGCCACCGTCAAGGGGGAGTGAGAGCCATGTTGTATTGACAGCTAATGAGTGAACAGCATCCTGTCATCTTTATGTGCCTTGTTTATGTGTCCCCGAAGTTTGCTGTGAAATCCCGGCCAAGAAGAAGAATGTTGTGTGGAAACTGCAAGAGAGGTTGTTTGTTTCTTGCTGGGTTTCGTGATTCACAGGCTAACAACAGATTAAGAAAAGTTTTGCCGAGAGCTACAAGTTGACACTCCTTGTTTACTCAAATGAAGAGGGTCTAATACAGGCGAAGTTGAATGGTTTTGGGTTTCAAGTCTAACCTTGTAGAATGGGAGATAAAAACACCTAGACTGTCTGTTAAGATGAAGTGTTTCTAACCTGTATTTACCAATGACCTTCTCTTCCTTGACCAATGTCACAGAGTCTATATTAGATAGAGACGTGACTAGGTATCATTTCTTAGTGTAGGTTCTCACCGGTGCCCACCCGTGTCTCAGTATACCAGGATAAGATTCCTTAAATCTCTCAAATGAATGAACTCTTGAGATTTTTTTTTTGACCCCAGTTAGTTCTTTCCAACCGCCTCACCAGCAGTTTTTTACCAGAGCTGGTAATGATTAACCAAAGGAATCGCCTGAATGGAAACTTTTCCAGGCCTCTCCAGAGTGAGGCTTGCCAAGAGTGGTGCAGGGGGCAGCCAGAATAAGGAAGAGAAGCGCAAGCCAGGCGTCTGCAAAAACACATATGTGCAACTGAACGTCTTGGCTCCTGGACAGAAAGCGCTGGGAGACACCGAAGCTCTTTCTCCCTTTGTATATTTACAGATTCAGGATCCAAGCTCACAGCAGCAGAGGCTGCTCTGCGTTTTCTCAGTGGTGTTTATTTAATAAGCCTGTCAGTGACCGGCTACAGCCTCACCTCCATCACTGCCTCTATTTCAACCATCTTGACCTTCTAAGGGAGTCCCATGTAGTGGGTTTTGGAAGAGGATGAAGAGAAATCTTTGGGGTGGGGATGGGTGGCCGGGGGCAGGGGTGGTTCATGGAGTTGGAATATAAAACACTCTGGGCATGGTATTTCTTTATAGATGTTGGCAATCAAAGAATGTTCCAGTTAAGAATGAAGACAGAAGAGAAGCAAGTTACCCGTAACTTCTACCTCAAACACTAATGAGAAAAAATTTGCTTTTCTATGTGCTGGCTGTGGGAAGGATGCTTTAGAGACCTTTCATTCATTACTCCCTTCCTCTGATGAAGTTGGGTCAAAGAGAATTGCTGGGTCCCTGGAAAGTCCCCTGGTTTTCAGCAGGATCACAATCTCCCCCTATGATCATGTTAAAGATAGGGCCAGCCCCATCCAAATTTTAGAATATGAAATCAAAATACACTGCTACAATGTGAATGATCAGCTCACTCCAATCTATCAATTATTAAGAGGTTGCTATGGCCACCCACAAATCCCCAACTCCTAGCAGAAAACAGACAGGATTCAGTGATTTCTCATTGAGCAAATGGATGATAGGCTGCTTTGAAGATAGTTGCCCTTGACTTAGGTGATTTGCACCAATGTTGGCTGGTTGGATAATATAGCTTTCTGTAGGGCCTCTGTCTATGTATCACATGCCATGTCATAATGAAATGCCTGGTGTAAATACAGAGTGTCGAAATGGGATTGCTTAGCCTGGTGTGCTTGGGCAGAATGTGGAGGGAGAGAGCATGTGATACAGATTGTCAGAGAGAGAGACAAAAAGACAGAGAGAGACAGAGAAAGACAGACAGAGACAGATAGAGACAGACAGAGAGAGAAACAAATTGTTTCCAAGTAGGAGGCTCCCACCTCCCAGTAAAAGCCGTCCTGTTACGAAGCAATCAAGGGCTAACCCAATCATCAGTTCAGAATCTGATTGTCAACACAGACACACCACTGTTGTACTTTTTTTTGATCCCAGGTGTTTATCAATATAATCACACTGACAATTAATTAAGATTAACCATTACAAGAAAGGGAGCGACAACTTGTTCAATGATGTAACCAGGTAATGTGCTCGTGTTCCTACGAATGACCTCTTACTCCTGCTCTGGAGGCAACTCTGATGAAACTCACTGGGTCATCAAAAAGAAGAAAAGACCTGTGAAGCACAAGAGAGACAGGTGGAGAAGAGGAAAGGGTTCAGCGGGAACGGAAGGGGACAAGACAGGGTAACAGGGATGAAAGGGATCAAAGTACAAATGAATGAAAAACCAAATGGAAAACTGACAAGCTTAACTGTTGTCACGTCCTCTTAAAATTTGTCTTCCAGATGCAGACACCAAAGAGAACCAAACACGATCGCCAAAGAAGCGAGCAAGATTTCTGTTTTAATTTGTCAAGCGCTGTTCTCTGAAGTTGTAGAGAAGTTACCTAGACTGCCATTTGCCTGAGAATGAGGATGTTACTGGGCTTCATGGGAGACTGTCTTGAGGAGAAGTAAGAGGTGCTTTCTTAGAATATTCTAGAATATTTCTAGAATGATCATTCTTCGAACATGCCATGCTTGTACTAAGAGCTCAGTAAATAGGTAATATTTTTATTAATACCAAAGTCAGGATTTGAGCTGGTTTTTGGAATGTGTATGTGTGTGTGTGTGTGTGTGTGTGTGTGTGTGTGTGTAATTTTGTATAAATACATATATGTTTATGTTACTCGAAGGAGTGGGTCTTTAACTCTTTGCTTGACTTCCCCTCAGCCCTCTCCCCTTTTGTTTGCTCAGCTCCTCCGCCCCTGAGGTGTGTAAGTCTAGTTGGTAACCTTAAATGTACTTCTACATTTCCCTCTTTGCTTATAATCACAGTTGGACATCCACGTACACAGATGGGAGAAGGTTGCGTTATGAGTAGCATACATTTTCAGTGTCTCTTTTTATCATCACTCAAAAGTGAGCATAACAGAAACCCCTCAAAAACCAGCCATTCACCTCAGCCGAGCCCAGCTCTTCCTCTGAAGATTATACACTGTAAGGATGAGCTATAACCCGCTCCTGCATTTACCAAGAGCTGACATTGCTTTGGTCTCCTCTCTTCTCTGGTTTTGTTTGTTTGTTTGTTTGTTTTGTTTTGTTTTTTTTCAAATGAATGTCTCACATTAATGTCCTTGTATAGATTCCTTATATTCCATTGATTTGTGAGAGTTGCCAGGGAGAGAAATTACAGAATGGAAAAGCCCATACAATCTCTATTTTTTTTTAAGGATGTATACTACTAAATGGGTTTCTAAAATAATTTTGGCAGTTAATTTTTTTCTTAGTTATGCCTGAATATCCATTTTTTTAAATTTGTATTCAATTGTACATAGTATGGGTTAAGAAGCACGTGAAAGCTGAGTTCTCCTTGAATGCATAGTTTTCTATGTCTTCCCATATCTTTATCCCCAATATGATGCCGACACCTCCACATGTACCTGTATGTGTGTATACATAAAGCCTGCAAATATGTCACTCTTTTTCTTAAATGTACTTCCACTGACTTCTGCTGGTTCCAGGCCTCCGTTTTCCATTTGATCCTGCAGCCGAAGGAGCCAAAAGGTTGTGGATACGAAGAGAGCTCTGTTCTAGTATAGATTTCAAGTTAGCCATGGATCTCCAAACCTCCCTTCTAAACGTTTTGATCATGTACAAACACCAGACACACTTTCCTTAAAACGAAGCAGTATATTTTCCAGTGGTGATATCTCCTACTGCTCAGCACTCATGGCCTTTAGATAAATTTGTTTGCGTTATTACACTCTAAAGATTCCACACGTCTCCACCCGTACCCTAAACACGTACTCTTTCTATAATAAGTAGCTAAAGAAGGGAGCAGCAAGCCACACTGTTTATCAGAAAAGATAAGCAAGAATGAAAAAACAAAGACTTACTCAGGGGCACTTATTCACCCTGGCTGGGTTTTTGTTTTGCTTTTTTTGTTTGTTTCTTTTTGTTTTTGCTTTTTTTTTTTAACTTGAATGCTGTTATAGTTACTGGTGACTCAGGATGGAACTATTTAATAGTTTAGTGTGAAATGTAATGTTTGGCAAAGATCCTTCCTTATCCTGGGACATGTCTCACGCATTCATGACTAAAGGGTATTGCTGTTTTATGGGTTTTCCCTCCTGCGATCTTTTCAGAGTCTAAGGGAGAGCTGTCTCCCTAGCTCCCCCTCTATAAATCTGGACCTGAGGCAGGGCCAGGAAGTTTTAAGGAACTGAATTCCAGGTGCAGACTTCTTACAGGAGACAAGTTTCTCCTCGTTCCCAGGACGAGCGTGCTCTTGGGCAGCAGAAGGAAGGGGCTGTTTGTGGTGGCAGTTTACTGTATGAAGTATACCGCCTTTCTCTTTCTTTTTGTACTTAAGAAAATGTGTTTGCTTTTCCTCATCGTCAGAACGTCTAAGAATGGCAGAGGGTGTCGCAACAGCCTATATTAGTACTCTACTTGAAACATCTAGCTAAATGCTTTCTCTTCACCCATCCCCAGACTACCAGTTGATTTAAGGAAAGGCAAGATTCTGTAAATGTCTGGACTCTATTTCATGTCTTACTTCTGTGTTCCCATGAACTTTGTTTAAATGGCCTTGCCAGGAGGACTTTCCAGGGGTGGGGCTTTATACTTGAGTCCTTGTGACAAGTCATTTGTGCCCTGCATGTTTTGAGGGAGGAGGTGATGGCAGACAGGGACTTTTTTTGCTTCAAAGAAGGGAGTGTGTCTCAATGCCTTTACTATTTTTTTTTCCTACATACACAGCTGGTAGTTCCCTGCTGACTGCTGTTTGTCTTGAAGTCATGTGGTAAAGGGAGTTTCTGCCAATGTTTACTCATTACACATTCAAATATGACACCCTGACACCCATTCACTGAGCAAGGCGGCTTTGCTCTCCCAGTCTCCTGCCAGAAACAGAAAGTTTATTTCCAGAATGAAAGTTGCTTTCTTTGCATATGCAGAAGGCTTAACAGTCATCAGGCAGAATTTGAGACAGCTCCTTTTTAGAATAGTAAAGTTATTTACCTATTTAATGCTTACATTATTTAAGATGATCACTTGTCGGATCACATAAGAAATATTACTCAATCAGTGCAAGGTACAAGGAAAGAAAACTCACAGCCTGGTTATGCATTACCACAGTGATGTAATTAAAAGCTTTGTTTTCTCAGTGGGTTCCTCCCCGTGGAAGGACAACTCACCTTGCCTTATTTTATGTGGACAAGGCTGTGGATCTGGCTTTGAATGATGAGCTGAGAGAGAAAGCCACCATCTATCAGATGACACAGAGGCAGAGGGGTGGGGTGGGCTTGACTTGGCAATGCTCCTGATGCAGCTTGCAGACTGCTGGGGGCAGGGGTTCTGATGTAAATTTCCCATAGTGGGTTGCAGCCATCGCAGATACTGTACTTACCTTTTTTTTCAATTGTTACTTTTATGGGTTAGCATACAATGTAATGGGTTTCGTTAGGATATTTCTTACATCTCTGCCATTAGACCTTGCTCTCAACCGTTCTCCTCCCTCACTGCCAGAATTTGAGCTTTCATATTAGGAGCCGTGAGATCTGAAAACCATTTGTTACCCTAATAAAACATTGCTCATCTTGACTAATCCAGATTGTACACTGCGAAGACAAGAACGGCAGGCTCAAATGGTGATTCTGCCAATCGTCAGTGACATGAACTTGGTCACTGGATTCTTTCTTTCTTTCTTTCTTTCTTTCCTTCCTTCCTTTCTTTTTCTTTCTCTTTATTTCCTAACTTCCATCCTTCCTTCCTTTTCACCTTTCTTTCTTTCTTTCTTTCTTTCTTTCTTTCTTTCTTTCTTTCTTCCTTCCTTCCTTCCTTCCTTCCTTCCTTTCTTCCTTTCTTTCTTTCTTTCCCTCTTTTCTTCTTTCCTTCTTTCTTTCCTTTCTTTTCTCCCTCCCTCCCTCCCTCCCTCCCTCCCTCCCCCTTCCCCTTCCTTCCTTCCTTCCTTCCTTCCTTCCTTCCTTCCTTCCTTCCTTCCTTCCTTTGAGATAAGGTCTTGTTACAAAGCCACACAGTACCTGGCTGACTTGCACTCACTATCAGCTTTAGCTGACCTCCTACTTGCAGCCATCCTGGTGAGTACTGAGACTGCAGGAGTGTGTACCTGCCCTGTCCAGCTCTGGGCATTTCTAAAGCCAGATTAAACTTAAATTTGTTTCCACATGTGCATAACGAACATAATAGAACTATTATGGTTTAAGTGTGCCCACCACAGGCATATGTATTTAGACACTTGTTTCCCAGCTGGTGGCTCTGCTATGGAAGGGTTTAGAACCTTTAGGGGGTCAACCTTACTAGAGGAAGGAGGAACTGGGAACAGGCTTTGAAGTTTGGTAGCTGGGGTCCACTGCCTGTTCAGAGCATCCTGGCTATAGATGCAATGGGATTAGCAGCCTTGTACTGTGGCCTCCATGACTTTCTGACCATGATAAACTCTATCTGTTCTTAAATAGAAGGCAAAATAAACCCTTCCACATGAGTTGATTCTTGTCAGATGTATTAGGTCACAACAATGGATGAAGTATTTACCCACTTAAAATCTGCTTCAAACATGGGGTTCCCAATGGTGCTCCCAATGGAGGAGTTAGAGAAAAGACGGAAAGAGCTGAAGGGGCTTGCAATCCCATAGGAAAAACAACAATATCAACCAACCAGACCACCCCCGAGCTCCCAGGGACTAAACCACCAACCAAGAAGTATACATGGAGGGATCCATGGCTCTAGCTGCATATGTGGCAGAGGATGGCCTTGTCAGGTATCAATGGGAGGAGAGACCCTTGGTCCTGTAAAGGCTCGATACCCCAGTGTAGAAGAATTTGAGAATGGAGAGGCAGGAGTGGGTGGGTGGGTTGGGGAATGCACTTATAGAAGCAGGGAGGAGGGATGGAATAGGGATCTTGGGGGGTGGGGACCGGGGAGGGAGATGACATTTGAAATGTAAATAAAGAAAATATCCAATTTAAAAAAAAGAAAAAGGAAAAAGGAAAGGCATCAACACAATGCCAGCATACTGGAAAGGACCATGCCCCTATCTAACAGCAAGGCACTATTGAAGTTGAGGGTTTTTCTGTTCGTGTAGGCAGTGAACTTAACTTCTTCCCTACTTTCTAATGAGTCTTTTCAGGTGTATCGTCGTCAAGTTCCATAAGCAGCCAAGCACAGCTGACAGTAAGCAGAACTTGAGAGAGGCATGTCTGACTGTGGAGCCATCTTTCACATAAGCACCCAGCTTAGAGATGGAGGCACGTGGACACCTCGCTGGTCATCACCTCGCTGGTCATCACCTCGCTGGTCATCACCTCGCTGGTCATGCCCACCAGCCCAATTATCTTCTTAGAGTCACGAGTGCCTCTTGTTATAGCCAAACAGCTTTCAGAATCTGAGGGAATATTACAAAATTACCAAATATGCTGTTACTGACTTAACCAGAAAATGTTAGGGACAAAAAGAACGTTTAGATTTAGAAGAAGATAAAACCAGCACAAAGTAGTTGTTCAGGAAATATGTTCATGAGTGAATGAACAACAAAATCAGTTGAAATCTTACCAATTATCTTCTGCATTGTGTATTGTACTGGCACTTAATGCCTTCCATCTCTGTTTCCTCATTTGTATCAAAACAAACAATCATCTTTTTTTTTTCCCCCCACAAAGGCTTTTTTGCTGGGAGATTGAATCCAGGGTCTTGTAAATTCTTAACAAGTGGATTATATTCCCAGCCCTCAAAAGACTTTCATTGAAGGATTAATGAAATGACGAATAAAGGGGATTGATGGAAATGTTTAATAAAGGTGAGATAAACGTGACCCTTTCTGCCATCAGCTATGTCATGTCCGGGAGCAGTTGGCCAGCATACTGAAAGAAAAATATGAGGGCTTCAGGCTGTCTGAAAGTCAGCATTTATTTTGATAAGCCAACACTTCTTTGCCATTGAAGCAATTGCATAATGTGCAGGGAGGAAAACATGTAAACACAAAATGGATACATAAAAGCATCAGGGGCTCCATTTCCTACCTAAGGGAACTGTTAAGCCACCTCCCAAAGCCTGGCTTCTAGTGGACTTTTTCATCTCTCCTCAATGGCCTTCATCTCTCTGAGCAATGCCTGTGTTTGCCTCTTTACTAAGCTAGGGAGCAGGTGCTTGAAAGGCCCTTCTGCAGGTGTGTCTCTACACCCGACTTAGACTTAGAACTTTATATTTACATGAGCAACAGGAAGGTAGGCGGGGAACTTTTCAATGATCTGCATCAACAAAGGAGAGCCACAGCTCTGTCTGGCGAAATGCCTGCCATATACCTGACGCCTTTCTTGTTGTTTATCGTTGTGTTTAATCCTCACAGACACCCTCCGAGATAAATGGCTTTATAGAGTTATTTTTAAGGTTCTGGTTTTAAAGCCAGACTACTAAGTTACCAAAAAGTGTAGGAAATTTGCCCAAGGCCATAAGAGGTATGGCTTAAATACTGAATGCAGGTTTGTCTTATTTCAGAACCATGTTTATTCCTCCCCGTGGCATTGCCTCCTGTTCCATGACTATTCATGTACTTCATGTTGAGTTCATCAAAGGTATCTGATAATCTGGTGTGCGCCAAAGACGCCCTACAGAACAGGGGACCAGGTTCTCACACCGACAGTTATTTACTAACTATATGGTCTTGGGTAGGTCACTCATGACCTCTGAGGCTTAACTGCTTGGTTATCATCTTAGTTGTTATTCTGTTGCTGTGATAAAACACCGCAGCAGCCAGGTTACTTATTAAAAAAAAAAAAAAAAAAAAAAAAAAGCAGGTAATTAGCCTTACACTTCCAGAGGATTAGAGTCCGTTTTTGAGAGAGCAAAGACATGGTGGCAGAAACAGCTGAGTGCTATTTCTCACTCAGTACATCTCAATCTGCAAGCAGCAGGACTGAGGAATGGAGGGAGAGAGGGAGGAAGGGGAGGACAGGACAGAGAGAGGTGGGAGGAGGTATTGGGGATGGAGGAAACTTTTGAAGCCTTAAAACCTGCTCCTCATGACAGTTCTACCAACTGGGCACCAAGTATTCTAAGACATGAGCATATGGGGGCCATTCTCATTCAAACCACCACATCAGCCAAACAGAAAATCATCTCTTTCAGTTGACACCACTGTGAGAAATAGGAACGATGTTGTAGGGTATAGGGGACTGATTCAGACAGTTAAATTAACTGGTCTTGTTGTCACTTAGCCTTAATCAATGAATCCTGGGGTGATGGCCTTCTGATATTCCACTTGGTGAATGTCAATCAGACGTGGTGAGGCAGATCTTATTTACATTTGGAAGGAAGCACAAGGGGGAGACTGTTTCTTTCTGGAATAGCGGGGATCACCAGTAGACTAGAGTCCACATCACTGTAGGAAGCAGAATTTTCTTGTTCCTCAGTACTATCTGTCTAAGACCTGAGACAGGGGTGGCCCTGAGACAGGGGTGGCTCAAGGTTGATATGAAAGAAAGCTTCCTGCTTAAGTTAGAAACAGCGCCGCTCATTCTGGGATTTTTTTAAATGCAAGAAAGCATTTCATTGGATTTATAGTCTCAGAGGGTTAGAGTCCACGACGTAGAGGAAAGGCATGGCAATAGGAGGAGCTGAGGGCTCAAATCTTGATCTGCAATCAGGGGACAGAGAACACATTGCAAGTAGCTCCAGTATTCTGAAACCTCAAAGCTGCGCTCATTCAAAATGCCACATTCCTCCTGGTCTCCATAGGCTCCTGAACCACATCATAGGGCAAAATACATTTAGTCCAACTTCAAAAGTCCTCATAGTCTTTCAGTTTCAAAACTGCTCAAAAAGCCAAAGTTCAAAGTCTCTCTGAAATGCAAAGAATCTCTTAATTCTAACCCTTTATGAGATGATTAAAAAAAAAAAAAAGAAAAAGAAGAAGCAGATTACATACTTCCAACCCATAATAATAAGAATATACATTACTATTCCAAAAGGTAGGAATGGGGTGGGGCAGAGTAAGGAAATAGTGAACCAAAGCAAGATGGAAGTGAACGTTCAACTCTGATATCAGAAGACACAGACTGCTCCATCCTTCTGGCTTTGGTGACTGCAACATCCCATTCTTGGTTCAACTTATTCCATGCAGTGTTTCTTGGAAGATACCTCATGGTTCTGATATCTCTAATATCTTGGGGTCTCCAACAAAATTAAAGATTCACTTTTACATCTCATCCAATGGCCTTTTAAGGTCTCCATGCAAGGATGCCCCTGCCACATGCCCGGTTCTCAACTGTACAGGAAGATTCAACATGTCATGTCACCTTCATGACTCAGAATCATGTGGCCAACTCTGCCAAGTTCGGTCACCAATTTGGGGTGAGCACTGGGATGGATTTTGAAAAAAACATAAAGGAGATGGAAGGAAATGCAAATAGTGAATGTTTTTTTAATGAGGTAGTTAAAAACACATAGAAGACAGAAGGAGCATGATGTGGCTGGAGAAACTATGTGTTTCTGTTAATGAAATGTCTTGGGATTAACACAAGATGGGGAACTCTGAACCCGACAAGAAAATCAGTGGTCTCTAGTGCTGCAGAGAGTTCAAAGAAAAGCTGATGTGACCATCCGTCAATGAGGAGGTCAGAAAGCATCCTCATTATAAGTCAGTTATAGTGGGATGATTCATCTGGTTCTGGTAAGGACAGAATGAGGTTGTCTAAGTGAAAGGGCTTGACACAGTGAGTGCCTCCTTGGTGCATAGTAGGCACCAAATTATTATTTATCATTTGGTGACACCAGTGAACAATGGTAGCAGAAGCCACAGTGTGGAGGCACTAGCGATAGACTGGAAGGACAATAGATGCTGACATTCATAATGCTCCAGTATGTATGAGCAGTGACCAGGCTGCTCAGAAGACCCTGGAATGATGTTTCCTGGTGTCTTCCAGTTGCTCCTTGTAACACTGAAATAAACTTGGGGACCACAGCACTATGTGAAGACTGTAGTCTGTGTAACAAGCATAATGTTAAGAGCTAGGCAGAGTCCTAACTAGGTCATTGGGGCCTCTTCACCGCCTGTCTGTCTACTGTACTCAGATGCTGTTCTGGGAATAAGGAGTAGTAGGGATAGCTAGGCCCTGGTTTTTATCCAAGTGAGACTAAGTAACCTATCACAACCGCCAGCATGAACAGTCTTAGATTATGAGGCCTCCCCTCCCCCACGCTTGCTTCCAGCAGGTCATATAAGGAGAGGTAGAGTGTCTGTGGACACAGCTTTAGAAAAAAAGTGCTCTCTGAGTGATGAGTACTGCTTAAGTGATTTTACAATTTCACCTTGCCAGTACTTAAATAACGTCAGCACAAGGCAGGGAGGGGATGGGAGTACAGGAGTCAGTCCTGTGGGAATTCTTGGGAATTAGAGTTCACCGGTGGCTTTCTGGAGGAGATGAGACTCCAGATTTTTTTTTTTAATCCAGCTAAAACTTTAAAACAGACAATTATGAAATTGCAAAATGGACACCTAACCCCCCCTCTCATTCATGTATATGTATATGTATATGTATATGTATATGTATATGTATATGTATATGTATATGTATATGTATATGTATATGTATATGTATATGTATATGTATATGTATATGTATATGTATATGTATATGTATATGTATATGTATATGTATATGTATATGTATATGTATATGTATATGTATATGTATATGTATATGTATATGTATATGTATATGTATATG
>JANHMN010000021.1:18580762-18624548 GCA_030674055.1 Rhabdomys pumilio
TGTATATGTATATGATGTATATGTATATGTATATGTATATGTATATGATGTATATGTATATGTATATGTATATGTATATGATGTATATGTATATGTATATGTATATGTATATGTATATGTATATGTATATGTATATGTATATGATGTATATGTATATGATGTATATGTATATGATGTATATGTATATGTATATGTATATGTATATGTATATGTATATGTATATGTATATGTATATGTATATGTATATGTATATGTATATGTATATGATGTATATGTATATGTATATGTATATGTATATGTATATGTATATGTATATGTATATGTATATATACACACACACATATACACACACACACACACATATATCTGTCTGTTTATCTGGTCATATATAATATATGCATATAATATATGTATATATTATGGATATCATATTTTGGAGCCATAAATTGAAGCCACTATTACAGTTTGTTTTTAAATAAGACTATCCTGTAGCTCATCACTTAACTCTTTATAACATGTGCCTCATGAACAAGGATTTTCTCCAACATAGCTACAGCTGCATTATCGTTGTGAAAAAAGCCGAAAGCCATTAAATTGGTTGGATTTTGGAGGCAAGGTAGGGTTTAGATTTTTTGATGACCAGCAAAAGTGACTCTTGGGTAGAGTGGACCCAGGGTGACTCTGTACAGCTCCAGTGGCCAGTTTTATTCCCTGCATTGGACCAGAAAGTACTCCTGGACCTGATCGCTGAAGTGATTTGCTAGAGGCCACATAGGTAGTTTAGAAAGAGCTGGGACCAGAAACCATATTTCCTGGTCCCCATAGCGTCGCTCCCCTCCGCCCCGCTTTTCCCGGCACCACACTAAATTTAGAAAACGACATTGGAGGTTTTATTCAGGGGCACCTTGAACTCCATCTCAGTGTAAAGAGTCGCTTGCATAGCACCTTTCTGTGAGTTTCCAAAGTGTTACCAGTCTGAGTCCTGCCAGTTCTCCGGTGACATCAGGCGAAGAGTAGCAGTCAGGATGACTAACTGCACACAGCAGGCTGTGGAAAAATACAGGAATGACATTCCAGGTCCCTGGATAGGAGCAGTTCTCTAGCTAGAGCTGGCTTCTACTTTCTTACTGTGGCCCGGTAACCTGGACACCCCGACTTCCTGTGTTGTGCTTCTTGTAGGAGGAGGGGAGGAGCCAGAACAAGCTGGTGAGAGAGGTTCTGATGCTGCTGTGTGCTGGCCTGTTTACTTATGGCTGTCCCTGTGACTTTAGAGTTCTTAACCCCTGGTGACTTTGCTCCCCAGGGAATATTGGATCTACTGGAGACTCTCGGTTGTCATTAGCAGTGGGTTGCTAGTGACATCCCGATTTACACAGGAAAGTTCCGGCTCTTCCCCCGACGATGAAGATTACTCAGTTTCCATGTCAAGATGTGACTAGTGCTGACGTCAAGACACTGTTTCTTTGTTGTTGCAGTTTCTCAAATCATATTTTTATTCCGGTCTTCATACTATTTTGACATTTCTTGTTCTTAAAAAAAAAAAAAAGTAAAGATTTTATTTCTATTGTGTGCATTCTTGTGTGTATGATATATGCTGGTATATGGTGTGTGTGTGTGTGTGTGTGTGTGTGTGTGTGTGTGTGTGCATGCATATGCGTGTGCATGTGCTTGAGTGCACGTGTGCGAAATTCAGAGGACAACTTTCAGGAGTCAGTTCTTCCTTCCCCTCAATGAGGCAGGGTCTGTTTTGTCTCAGCTCTCTAGATGGGCTCTCAAGCTTCCTGTCTCTGCCTCTCTCCTGCTGGGATTACAGATGCCCAACCCCTTATCTGGTTCATGTAGGTTCCAAGGTTTGGGCTCAGGTTGGCAGGTTGTTAGAACTAAGCAATTGTACCCACTAAGCCATCTATTTGTCTCCTCTCCTGGACTCCTGCCTTTGTCCTTTGAGATAGGGTCTCTGTATATAGATCAGGCTGACTTGGAACTTATGATCCTTCAGCTATAATCATGATTGTGCATCGCTTCATGTTCTTGCTTTAAATGGGGACATTTTGGATAGCTTTAGTGGTATTTAATCTTCAGATTGTCAAGTGTGAGCATCTTGTCCCATCTCTGTATTCTGAAATCAGTACAGTGTTGAGAAATCCTGCTTTGGATGGTATCAAGGTCCTCATGGAGACTGAGGAGATGGCTGAGGGGTTAAGAACACCCACTGCTATTGCAAAGGTCCTGAGTTCAAGTCCCAACCTCCACATCAGATGGCTTACTATTGCCTCTAATTCCAGTTCTAGGGAATCTAATACCGTTGCACACAGAGGCATAGACACACATACATACACTTAAAAATAAATAAAGATACCATCCTTAGTGCTACCCTTTTCCAATTCTGAAAAAGGCTGATGCACAGAAAAACATTCTTTGAATTCCTGCCTGAACACTAATGAATATGAAAATAAGAAATTATAATTCCTCTTACAAACCCATGTGTGTGTGTGTGTGTGTGTGTGTGTGTGTGTGTATTTCTTTATGTATATCTGTATATATGGATACCTTTAGTGGTATTTGATCTTTAGAGTGCTAAGTGTGGAAGTGTAAGCATCTCATCTCATCTTTATGGATTTCACAATCAGTACACAGAGTCTATACCTTTAGAAATCCTGCTTTGCATGGTGTCAAGATTCTCCATAGATACTGAAGTGGTTAAGAACACCTGCTGCTATCGCAGAGTGATATATATATATATATCTATATATCTATATATCTCTATCTCTATCTCTATCTCTATCTCTATCTCTATCTCTATATCTATATCTATATCTATATCTATCTATCTATCTATATATATATATATATACCTGTACATGTGTGGGACTCAGAGTTGTAGTGTGCATATGGTGGTACGATTTGAGCACGAAATATCCCCATGGGCTCATGGGACACAGAGTGCTATTGTGTAAGGCAGTGTGATTTGGGTGTGAAAATTTCCCCACAGGCTCATGTGCCTGACTACTTGCTCTCCAGCTCACTGTGCTATTTGAGAAGGTTGTAAAACCTTTAGGAGGTAAAGCCTTGCTGGAAGTAGGTCTCTAGGAAAAGGCCCCGAGTCTTTACAGCCCAACTCTTCTTCTTGTCCCCTTTCTGATTACTTACTGTTCCTACTACCAGGCTTTCCCTGACTGTTGTCACGCCCTCCCTAACATGATAGGTAGTTTCCCTCAAGAACCAAAAGCCAAATGAACCCTTTCTCCCCTGAGTTGAGTTCATCAAGTGTTTCGTCACAAAAAAACATACCTCATGTGGTGACACTTGAGACCCAGCCGTCTCCCTCCTTCCTTTGAAGCTTAAATACACTGGTGGATGGTGCTGTTGACAGATGGCAGTTCTACATGTTTCAGAACACCAGTTGTGATAGGACATCAGGGTATAACAGACACTCTGGCAAATCCAAGAGTTTATTCTCCAGGCATTTTCTCAGGGGTACCTTGTAGTGTGGAGCCATTGTTTGGCAGGAATATGCTTATGGAGGGCTGTTGCAAGGGTGTAGGCATATTGGCTTGCTTGCTTGGTTTGGAAGGGAAAAGAAAAGCAATCCTTTGAATTATTCCTTATTTTGGGAGAAGGGCAGGCTGGGTGTGTGTCGCTTTTGCCAGCAGGAGCATGACTCCCAAGTATACTCATTGCTCCTATCACCGAACATCTTTGTGAGTCAGATGGATGCTCTATGGCATCATGTATAGCTCTAAAAGACCCTCAAGGAAGAAGGGATTGTTTAGGTTAGGAGACTGAGGTCCAGCAATGCTTGAGTTACCAAAAATGCTTGGTAACTCTAATATCACAGTATTTGTAAGTGTCTACTTATGAAGCCAGTGTCTACTTTCAAGCAAACTGCTGCCAAAGCTCATTACTTACTTGTTCCCATGAGGGTAAAGCCTTCTTCGGAAGAACAAAGTCTAGGAAAATAAACATCAAACCCAAATAACTTCACACGTGGCTTGTCTCTGAGCACCTGTGTATACATGTAACCGAGTTTGATGGTTGCTTGGAATTTATGTATATACACTGAAAGTTAGGTGCCTTACTTTGTTAACCAATCTTTAAGGATCCAAACTTTGTCCTCAGTGTTCTTCTCTTCTAAGAAAGGATTTAAAATCCTTACTTTTTTATATGGTTGCATTTTCCATGGATGTATTTATTGTCCTAAGGTCTTACATCAGAACTGCTGGATTAGAACCACTGGGTTAGAACCTAACTTTTTGTTTGTTTACTATATCCATCTCCAAATTTTCCGACAGTGTCATCATTACTCTTTGGAGCGGTTGGACTGTTTTCTCTAGAAGACCTTACTTCCCTTTCAGTGGAAGCCCTTTAACCAGAGGCAGCAGCCGTGTGCGTCACTGGCTCTGCCAGCTCACTGGTGTGGGCAACTGTGGGTGGATCATGTTTTGTGAGAAAGGAATCCATAGCAGGTGAGGAATGGTGTAAAGATAATTGTGAAAAAAAAATCTGTCTATCCTACCTACGTGTTCACAACACAGAGTTAGGGTGGGTCCATCAGTGGGAAATTCTAAGTCATCTCTTAGGACCTTTGATACTGAGAACAGTGGACTGGATTTCAGAAAGTTAAGTATGAGAAGGGATGATATGAGGAGCAGGTGAATTGTCTCTTTTCTCTTTCCCCACACCCCATCTCCCTCTTTTCTTTCCTCTTCCTTTCTCTCCTTTGTTTCTTGTTCCTGACAATTTACAGTGGGAGTTACTTATTTATTACTTATTTATTTGTTTTGGAGAAGTTGTTGTCTTGTTGTATACCCCAAGCTGATCTGGGACTTAGCCTGTAACCAACTTGATCTTAAACTCATCCCAACCCCCTGTCCTCAGCCTTCCAAGTGCTGGAATTATGGGCAAAAAGCATCATATCTGACTGAATATTTTTTTTATTTTGGTAAAATAGATTATTGGTAAATCGATTACTGTATGTCCTAAAGGAATTTACCATTAAATCATAAATTTGCTTACACTTTGTTATATATAATTTTAAAGGAAATGAAGATAAGGGCTCTTACTATAGCTAACCATAGTAAATATAGCTTAAACTTAGCGACACTGAAGCATTCCTGTTTGTATGTGAAGATAAAACAATCCATCTTCTGTTAGAATGAGATGACAGGTTGAAGCACAGCCCATCCTTAGAACAATCTAGGAAATGGGCGAGATCAAACCACAGATTCAATTCTGGCTTTATATAGTCATATGCATTTCAGACAGATAATTTTTTTTCCTGCTTTAGGACTGGGCCTTTGTTTATATTTCTCTGTCTTTGAATGGACTGCAAAACATGTTTAGTGGAGAACACCTAGAAAATATAACTATACGCTGATTAGTGTTTCATGGGTTATAAGGAGCAAAAACTAATAAGAAGTAATTAATAAAAAAGAAAAATATATTGAAAGACTATAAGAAAGCTTCCAGAAAGGATAGGAGGACAGACAACCAATTTAAGTAATAGGACAGGAAGACGTGCAGCTCTAGAGAGCATATGGGACTTGATTGTACAGTGCGGGCGCTACCCTAAGACTGGATACATCTCACTATAACATGGTTAAAGACTGTTCTTAAGTAACTAGTTCCTCTTTAGCTGCAACAAAGCTCTTTGGCTCCTACTGAACAAGTAAGCAGAAGAACCTAGCTAAGGAAGCCCAGTGACCCACTTTAATCTCTCTAATGAGAGACAAGGAAGCTCAGCATTATCGCATTGCAGAAGACACTCTTCAAAGGAACCTGGGGTTCTTTGTGGAGAGCCTGAATGCATGGTGGGTCAGGAAAATGAAGACAGTTATTTAAACCACAATAATGCCTCCAAACAGTGATAACATTCCGTGTTCTTAGTTCTCTTTCCAGACGTTATTTACATCATAACTGTGAAAAATAGATTAACATTTTTCTATATATAGTTTTATGTTTCAATTAAAATATTACCGTATGCCATGAGCCATTAAACATACTTCTAAATATTCTAATAACAGCATAAAATCTCATCTTTTGGCCATTCTACAACTATGTGAAACTAATCTGTGTTCAGCACTCACTCTACTATTATAACCCAAGGTCTAGGGGGAAAAATGTGGGCATTAGTATCTACAGTGCTTCTATTTTAAGTTCAGTTCCACTATTCATTTAGATAAGCATTCTTAAGTAAACTGTCTAGCCTCTGAGTCCCAGTGTTCTTACTGTAAAATAGGGTAAAATATATCTTGTAATTCTGGACATTATATGGATTCAACTAGACATGACTTCAACCATCTTAAGTTATAATTACCATGGTTGGCCCAGAGTAACCCAAGCGCCTTCTTTTGCATAGAATTCCAGAAATCTATACATAGAGGTAGCAATAGAGTATTTAGGAGCTTTTCAACAAGATCCTGGCTTCAGAAAAGTGTCTGATGCTTTGATATTAAGTTCAGCCAGGTCCATTTCAGTTAGGATGAAGTCATGTTCTTTTTAATCTGTACCACACCCTCTCTCTTTTGTGCCATACTGCAAGGATCTGCTTGGCTTTGATAAAGTCAACTGTACATCCATCAGCAAGTCCTTCTAATACCTTGTCCTTGGTACACTTATCTGCCAACTTTCCCTGGGTAGCCTCTTTAGTGTCTCTCTTTTAGCATGTTGGGGTCAGTTTTGTACTGGAGCCATGCTGTTCTAAAGAGGCATGTTGAATTAGAGATGATTCTAGGAAGTATAAATCTTCACAGGCTAGGGCCAGGAAGTCTAGATGTGGGAGGCAGTTTTACATCAGCTGGGCTGAGCATGTATTTGAGCACCTAAGGGAGGGTAGATTGAAGCAGGAGAAGGCAGGAAGGGCAAGGTGGTGAAACAAGAGTTCAAAAAATGGAAGGGCAAAAGCTCCAGGGTAAGGTATAGATGGAATGAGGTTTGGTGGCTCACAAGCCATCTCGATACACAGGAGGCTGAAACAGGAGGACTGTTGCTTGTTTGAGACTAGCCTTCACCATGTAGGCTTCGCAGGAAGACCTTGCCTCAAAACAACACCAAACTTAAAGAACAAACAATAGAGAGCTGAGAGGAGATGGAGATAGTATAGATAAGGCTGAGGCAATATTGTTAAGGAAATAGATTCAGAGAACAACCAGAGGTACAAGTAGAAAGAACAGGAGTAAAGGGTGAGATTTGAGGAGGAAGTAAAACAGCCCTATGTGTTGCTTCCAGGCACAGGGAAACTAGAACTGAACAGCAGCCATGGGTTAAGAGCTCTTTTGTTTGTTCAACTTCAACCCTTTTCATGGGAGAAAAAGGCCAGAAGTTAGATGAGAATACAGCATGAAGAAATATGGAAGGAGAAGACATGGAAAGAAGCCAGGATGGACCAGGGGAGGATGCTACTTTCTAAAGGATGCAGGACTTTGGATGATGGGAAAGGAAAGGCAATAGATGTAAGAAAGAAGAGATAACTCACTCATTTGTTCCCTTCTTCACTGGTTTCTTCAACATCCTAGAGATATGATGCCTACTGTGCACTCAGAATACTCTACACACTGATGTCATGATCAAGGCAGTGCTGTCACACCTTCAGGGGAGGAAAGATTACAGTGAGAAAATAGTTGTTACAGAATGACACAAAACAAACTCAGGCTACCAGGCTTGCTTGTCAAGCACCGTTACCTGCTGAGCCACCTTGACAATGAACCCTACCACTGAATTTTTGATGGTTTTTGTTGTCTCCACCTCCAGAGTGCCCGGATTACAAGCATGTACCAATGTACTTCACTGAAGTCCATGTACAAAGGACAACAGAGGTGAAAAATAAGAAAAGGCTGAGACTGATGGTCTCATGGAGCTGCTAGACCAGCGCTAGGATCTAGAACGCTGTTACAAGATTCAAATAAACCTTCAGAGTTTAAGTTACTCTTTGATGATGTGCTGGCTAGCCTCAACTGTCCACTTGATGAGATGGAGAATCACGTGGGAAATGTCTCTGGGCATTTTCTATGGAAGATTGTCTCCATGAGGTTAATTGGGGTGATAATTCCTGCTAGTATGGGTGGCACTATGTGGGATCCTAAACTCTACAAAAAGGGTAGTGAGTTGAGCACCAGCATTCATCCTTTTATGCTTTTTGACTATGAATATATTGCGGCCAGTTGCCTCAAGCTCCCACCACCATGACTTATCTGGGATATTGGACTGCAACTTGAAACTGGGAGTCAAAATGAACTACTTTTATTTAAAAAGGAAAGACACAAGTGTGACACCGGGAAAGAAACTTAGGAAGAAAACTTCAGAGAACAAGATTTATTGTACATAGAACACTGAAATCAACTCACTGTCTTGTGATCGCAGGATGCAGACTGTCTGTCTAAGGATCTGACATGTAAGTTGTGAACTGTGGGACAGGAGGGAGCCAGTCATGTGAGGACGAGGAGCAAGATATTGAAAGCAGAATGAATAGTGTAGTAGCCTCAAGATGAGCCTGGAACATTGGGCAACACAAAAGATGCTAGGACCATTGGGCAACACAAAGATGCTAGGATGATGTCAAAGACGAAGAGAAGCATGCTCACAAGGGGAGGCAGAGGTCACACCTTGAAGGGCTTTATAGGTCAAGGATTTGCTGTAGTTTTGAGAGTACCATGATTATATATTCACACTTCAGAAGGATCATGCTGGTTACTGTGAGAATGTACTGCAGAAAGCAGGAGCAGAAGATGGGGACCAGTTAAACAAAAGACGGAGCAGTTAAAAACTGATTGTCCTAGTCGAGACAAGCGATGGTGTGGCTTGGACTGTGATGTCGATGAAAAGAAGATGAAGTGAGCCCGTATTTCAGAGTGCAGTAAAGGGACGTGTTGATGGATTCGGTATGAGGGTGAAAAGGAATGAACAAGCACTTACCGCTGCAGGACAGGAGTGGATGGCAGAATGGTTTAAAGAAATAGGGAGGAGTGGAGGTATGTGTAAATCAAGAGCTCTGCCTTTCTTGGTCACTCTCCACGTTACCTCCAGGTCTGTGCTCACAGCTGTACCTAGGTCTCTAGGTTATGAAACCCATGTAAGAACACCCTGAGGGATTCTACCCTTGACCTTGTTCACTGTTTCTTGAATTCATTTGCCAGTTCTTCTGTTCTCCTGGTCTGGCTTTGTCTCGTTTCCTTTAGTTCTGGAAAAACCATTTGTCTTTTTCTTTTTCCCCAACTTTTCCACTAGAATGTCAACTACTTCCATGTCTCAGCATTAGCTTCAGCATTATCATTCTCAGCATTATCCTGTCTGGCAATACATCATCTCTTTGACTTGTTTTACTCTTTCATCGAAAGAGCCCTACCTAAGAAACATCACCATCCAGAGCCTTTCCCTTTGTTCTTGGGAGAAAAATTCATCCACTGTAATGTTAAATCCCTAAGCAAATTCAGTCAGTTGTTATTAAGTTATGCCAATGTTATCCTTAATAAAAATCCTCCTTTGTTCCAAGTACCAGCTTAAATAAATTGCTTGCTCGGGTTTTAATAAACATGTCTAGACTGAGATTTGAATTAAGCAGATAGTTTCAAGTGAGCATTGACTTATACTTGAATCTTTGAGGAAACTCCTAATTGGTTTCCTCTTGTCCAGTCAACGCATTTCTCACAAAATAATGTTGTCCTCCTGAGTCACATCCACTACAAGCCAAGGTAAATTTTACAACATAAATTTGACCCCAGTTCTTCTGCTGGTTGTCATTCTCTGTGACTGTATTCATTGCTGTGATCCATGGCTGCGATCAAATGTCTGAAAGAACCAATTTAGAGGAGGAAAGATTTATTTGGGCCCATTGTTTCAGAGGGCTCAATCTACCACGGCAGAAAAAGCATGTATGATCATCTTAAGACACGTCAGGCAGAAGGCAGGATAATAAGTGTGAAGAAAGAAGCCAGGGCAACATAGCCCTCAGACACATGTTTCCAGAGACCCTTTTCCTTCCCCTTCAATGAGGTTCCTCACTTCCTACCTTTTGTCACCTGCCAAATGATATTATCGCACTGCAAATCCAAACAAGGACTTTATTTATTAGGTCAAGGCCTCATAACTTCATAGCATCCGGAGATAGCCTCGAAGACACATTTAGCGGTATGTTCCAACGAATTTCCAAAGTAGTTTTCAATCCAAATCAAGTTAACAATCAAGATTAATCGTAACATCAACTCTTAGGACAAAGCCTGGTGACCTTGTATGCCTTGATAGAGATGTGACTGCATCTCAATTGGCTTATACACTTTGCACTTACTGTTCCTAGCCTCTTCTGACCTTACTTGAGTTTACAGGGTTAGGCAGATCCACCAGTAAGTGTGCAAGAGGGGAAGACCATCTCCACATTCTGTCTCAAGCTGTTGTGGTCATCCCAAGAGCCACACACTGAGAAGCTAGCACTAAATGGTAGAAGGATCATTTGTGTCCTAGGTACTCCATAGAGACCATTCCCACAAAGTCATCTGTCCTGTTATAATTTGATTGACAGATAGGGAAATGTTTTCTGGTTAAGACACTGAGCCTTTAGAGTTTCATTTCTATTTTACCGCTTGGACTGTTTGTTCAGTGCGCATAGCTACCACAGCCCTGTGCACGCTACCCAAGCCCACTTCTAGCTTGGTCTGCTCTGCAGGTCTGTGAGACACTCTCACTTCCTCTCCTGCCTACCGTTGTTTCCCACCTGTTGGACGAGGTCAGTCTCTTCCTCTTTGTGTTTTCAACATACGCATTTTGTCAAAATCTTACTTACCGCTTAGGTCTCAACCTAGCTGTCACTTCCTGAGGGAAAGCCCTTGGCTTCTGATCGTCTTGCTTAGAGCACTTCATTGCATTGTATTCAGTTGTCAGCCTGGCCCTGCTGGACTCTCAGCTTTGTCATGGTCCAGACGCCATGATCTTTGTCTGTCACGGGGTCTCCAGTCCTTACCAGAGTGTGACATTTAGTAAGATTTCAAAATGTATCGTTCAGTGTCACAATGATGAATGCATCATTAGTAGGAGATAAATAAAAGCAAATAAGATGGAAATAATAAAAAAAAAAAAAGGAGAGAACAGTTAGGCCCCGCAGCTTATTAACTAGCAGTGTAAGTGATGTACAGCCTTCTTGTGAAGTAAATAGAGATAGTCAGGTTAGCAGCATCGTAGATACCAAATACTAGTGCTCAATGGATGTTCTCATCTGTACTCTGTGTTATCATATCACCTGAATTATTGAAAAAAAATAAAATCTTTTTTTAGAACCCCAGAGGCCTTCTACGGCATATGGGGCAAAGTTAAGATGTTTTAGTGTTGACCGATATACAAGTCAGTTAAAAGCTAGGCCCCCATCTTTCTCCATCAAGTTCCACTTTATTCTTCCACTCCCATGTGTGATCTCTGTTCCATCCAAACACATCTTCCTTTCGCAGCTTATGTGAAGGTCCTACCTTGCCCGATGACATTCCTTCAATGACTCACCTCCTTTAGAGACCAGTCAAGCCCCCTAGCATTCGGTCATTCTGTGATGCTGTGCCTGTAGTCTGTGTTGGGTGATCCTGGGGAAGAACAGTTTCCTCATATCTGTACTGCTCTCATTGAGAACTGAGGACCTCTTGGAGGAGACTCTTGGTTGTCACTCCCTCATATGTTCTTCCCATTATAATGCTTAGGCCAAAGAGAAGAAAGCTTCAGGAAGCTTATGAAGCAATGAATGAATGCATAGGCGTCACAGTGCAAGTCCTTTCTAGCTCTGTTCTTAAGTACTTGCTTTTCTTGAGTGGCAATAGGAGTAAATTGTTCCTTTTGTCTTATTTTATATTTTTAAAGTCAGTTTGCCACTTCCTTATAGGTTTCAAAGGGCTGAATACAGCCATCAGATTTCAGATTCCCACGGCTATTTATGATTTGGTAGCAAAATATGCTTCCAGAATAGATATACTTTTGGTTTCTGGACAATTAAAAAAATAGCCTTTGCTATTGCCTAAAATTTGTATCTCCCCCAGCCCCCAACTTTTCTTCTAAGATCTCCTTCTGGAACACACAGAATTAACATTTTCTTCTATCTTGAGAGTGAAAGGAGCTTAATTTACATTGATCTTTTTTTCTAATTTTAAGCAAGCTGTGAATTGCTGTTTAATCCCCCACCCCCACCCCAACCCCACCCCCCAGGCTTTTGGCCTTCAGAGCTGGGGAAATTCCATTCCTCTTTCCTCACTGAAGGTGCTGTGGTGACAAGTCATTAGTCTTGACAGGTCTCCAAGATTGTGTCACCAGCCTGGGATGGCATGCTGACAAAATCTCGCATGTCTCAAAAGGAGTGGGCCTATCCTGAGGGGCCTCTCAGAGATGCTCCCCAACATCCTGACTGGCTGTGGATCCTTCCCAGGATGTTCCACCTTAAGCTCCTCGATGTGCCTCCCAGGCTCCTTCTTACCCACAGGGCTAGGGATGCATTTAAAAGGTTGCTGCTCTGATCTTGGAGCAGAGGGCAGCAGGTAATGATGCTCCTAGAAATAGACTATCTCCTTAGGGAAGTTTGGGATGTGGCTTGAGCAAGTTTGGAGAGATTCGTGATCTGTGTTCATATGTATCTAGGGATTCATCAGGTACATCATGAAACAGGCAGGGGTACCAGCAGGACCAGGAGCTTACTAGTCTCCCTTATGCGTGGTCTGGAATGGTCAACCCAGATATATACTATATTAACCTGGCTAAAAGATTTCTAAAGAAGGTCCATGATTATGAAACAAGAAAATATATATGAGAGACAGAGACAGAGGTGGGGACAGAGAGACAGAGATAGATAGACACACACACACATACACACACTGGGAAAAAGAGACAGAGATAGATAGACAGACAGACACACAGACACACAGACACACAGACACACACACACTGGGAAAGAGACAGAGATAGATAGATAGATAGATAGATAGATAGATAGATAGATAGATAGATAGACAGATAGATAGACTCAGAAAAAGAGTGAGAAAGAGCAAGTGAGCACATGAGAGAAATATAGACAGAATAAGAGAGCGAAAGAGACAAAGAGAAAGGGAAAGACAGAGACAGAAAAAGAGAGACAGACAGAAACAGAGAATGAGAAACACAGAGAGACTGAGAGACACAGAGGGAGAGACAGACAGATAGACAGACAGACAGAGAGACAGAGAAAAGGAGAGCAAGAGGGAGAGAGAGAGAGAGTGCATGCTTCTTACATGTTTTTGCACACGTGTGTTTCATCCAGCAAGGACAACTGCATTTTGGCTTACAAGTGCAGTCCTCCATTCCCTCTGTGAGGCACTCCCGGTTGTGTTGGACTCAGCAAGCCCTTTGTCTAACTCATTGACACCTTAATGAAAAACAAAAGGTAGATTCATCAAAAGAGACAAGATTACCAGAATCATAAATGGAGACCATCAGGGAGGCCAGCAACAATAATAATAATAAATTGTGACTCTCTTCCACAGAAACTTGCTTTTCTAAGGGGCTTTTGATAATTACCTGTCAAGGTTTCGCTTCCCACACCCACTCCTTGAATGAATGGGAACTATTTATATCTCATGAAATTCGTGTATTTGCCTCTTGAAGTGCATTCCATTTCCAGGCATGAAGGGGGCAGGGATTATTTTTTTTTTATTTTTTCAGGAGGGTAAAGTGCCAGAAAGCGTTTTTTCCCCCCCTTCATTTAGCAAAGCAAAATGGGAAGAAACAAAGAAAACAAAAACAAGAACAAGAGGCAACTTGGATGGTTTGAAGGAAAGCCATGTCTCTCTCTTGTCTTTTGCAGAAAGGTTCCTGCTCTCTATGGGGTCATTCAGTTGCAAGAGATGCCTAACATCGTGTGTCTTTCAGATGCGTATAGAAGTCAAGGTGAAACAGCAGCATAACCAGGGGATACAGGAAAAGTAGAGCCAGTGAAAAATCTACCTTAGAGTATGGGAACGTGAGGGATTATAATTTCTCCTTACTTACTGTGTGTTCTAATACAAATGACAGAAATTAATAATAATAATAATAATAATAATAATAATAATAATAATAATAATAAAATAATAATAAATAGTAAAATCACAGGCACCTAAAGAGACTCAATGACCCAGGGCTTCAGTTTTACTCTACGGTTTAATTCATAGAACTAAATATGAGGTATAGCTGCAAGGGAAAGTGAGACAGAGCCTACATTTCCATCAGGGAAGGAGGGGAAGGCAAGTCAGGACATACTAGCCAATACTCTGTGTGGCCCTGTGACTTGAAACAAATCTACTTTCTGCTCTGTTACTCAGCACCCTTATTTGTTCTGTGGGTACATTGGCATAGAGCCTATCTCGCCCCTACTTTAAGTTTGAATCTTAGTGTCTTTAAATTTTTAGATTATAACTGGGGTCAGTCAGTGCTTACTGAATTGAATACTCAAACGAATGTCTCTCCTCAACATTGTTTCTCTGTGCAGGTCCCGCCTCCAGTCCCTGCCTTAGGCGCTCTTTTAGAATTAGAAGGGTTGTTGGTAATGGAATCCTCATTTATGAATGCTTGCTCCCTGGTTTCCTTCTCTGAGTGGAGAGGTGCCTCTGAAATGGATTCCCACAGACACACTGCTTGCTGCTCTTGCTTCTGTACCAGCTCCTCCTCTTGAGTGCCGGCTGGGAAGGGAGACTCACCTAGGACAGACTACAGCAGAAGTGATGAGCTGTTATTTCTGAGGTTATTGTACAGAAAGGCAGCGACTTCTGTCCTTTATCTTTCTCAGTCTTTGCTCCTCTGGAAAGCCACTCCAGTGCTCTGACCGCTCTGTGGTGGAGAACCAGTGAGTCAAGGGAGGATCTCCTGGGTACCTGGGGCCTGTCCACACTGACACAAGTGAGCCACGATGGGGCTCCTTCTAAGGCCAATCTTGAGATGTCTGTCACCCTGATAGGCATCTCAACCATAGCCTTGTGAGATACACTGACCAGAGTGTCAACCCATATCATTGGTGAGATAAAAGGTACTTATTTGAATCCCCTGAGACCATCCTTTCCAACTTGAGCCCAGCAGAATGGCTCCTGCAAAGAAGGGTGACAAGAAGAAGAAGAAGAAGAAGAAGGAGAAGGAGAAGGAGAAGGAGAAGGAGAAGGAGAAGGAGAAGGAGAAGGAGAAGGAGAAGGAGAAGGAGAAGAGGAGGAGGAGGAGCAGGAGGAGGAGGAGAAGGAGGAGCAGGAGGAGGAGCAGGAGGAGCAGGAGGAGCAGGAGGAGCAGGAGGAGCAGGAGGAGCAGGAGGAGCAGGAGGAGCAGGAGGAGCAGGAGGAGGAGGGCTGTTCTGCCACCAACAAGGTGGTAACCCAAGAATATACCATCAACATTCACGAGTACATCCATGGAGTGGGCTTCAAGAAGCGTGGCTCTCAGGCACTCAAAGAAATTGAGAAAATTGCCACAAAGGATATGGGGACTCCATATGTACACATTGACACCAGGCTCAACAAAGCTGACTGGGTCAAGGGAATAAGGAATCTTCCATATCACATCTGGGTATATTTGTCCAGAAAACGTAATGAGGATGAGGATTTACCAAACAAGCTCTACACATGGGTAACTTACGTGCCTGTTACCACACTCAAAAATCTACAAACAATCAACGTGGAGGAGAAGTAACTTGCTGAATGCCAAGTAAAGTTGCAGAACTGTTAAAAAAAAAAAGGTACTTATTCTTTGAAGGCAATATTTATATACTTTTGAGAATTACATAGAAATGCAATCCATTTTGATAATGTTTACTCCCATCCTCCTCTAACTCCTCCCAAATCTACCTTATGCTCTCTCTCAACTTTCTTTGTGTCCACATGAGTGTGTGTGTGTGTGTGCCTACGCGCACACGCATTCACTCTCAGGTTTCTGTTATTACTTCCACGTCTGCTACCCGCTGCCATGCTGTCCCCACTCTGATGCGTTCTAACCCTCTGGAAGATAAATCAGAATAACCTCTTTCTTCTCTAAGTTACCTTAGTCAAACTGTTTGATCACAGCAAAGGAACATTAACCAATATACGTTATTACTGGGTGCTTTACTGAACCTACAAAACAAGACAAAGAAATAACAGTGAGTTGAGAAGGGTCTCATAGGACAGAGTACGTCCAAGTTGACACCTAAGAATAGGGTTTGTAGAGGAAATGAATTACAGCCGGGAGGATTAAGATTAGTGGTACATCACTCTAGCAACTCAACTAATAAACCTGGAAACAGTTTTACATTTTACTGATTGTCTATAGTTGTCCAAAGTTTTCCAAACATCATTCATTCTTTTAATATTATTTCATCACTCGCTGGCCAGTAATGGAGGTATGCCACACATTATTTAGTTGGCTTTTACCCAGAGTAATCTGAGCTCAGGAAGCTATCTGCAGGCAAATCTGTTGTACCCTCTCCCCTCCCTGGGGGATGTGGGTAGCCTGTACAAAGAGCTATAAAAGGGGTCCAGCTTCACTCAGTGCTCCTGGATCTCAAGAGATTAACACAGGTACAGAATCTCATTTCCAGATGTGTTACTGTTGCATAACTTTGAAGGTGGGGATATCTGCAGGGCAGGTAAATGAAATGCATTTGCAACTCTCCACAAACAAATGCTTGCTCTCTTTCCCCAAGACCCAGATCATCCTCTTGGCTTCAGGCTCTTTCTGAGACCCTTTGTCCCTCTTGTGTTTAAAATAACAGGTATCCCAAACTACTGATGCACTCAGTATGTCAAAGACGTTTATGGAACCATGCTTGCTGCTGCAATGCTCACATCAGACAAGTAAATCAGTCTGTGTCCACATACAGAGAACTGGACAAATATGACATACATTGCATGTAATAGAATGATATTCAGCCAGCACAAAGAAGGTAATTTTGGTTTAAAAACTTCATTATTATTTACTTTGTCAGCATGAGCAAACCAGGAGGGCATTGTGTTAAATGAAATAAGACAGACACGAGAAGACAGATATCAAAATGACCTCATACAGATATGGGATCTAAACAGGTTTACTTTGTGGCAGAGGGAAAATAGAATGTTAAATATTAAAGGTTGGGAAATTTTAGGACAACACACCAGTTGAGAGGTGTTGGTGAAAGGGTATATTGCTATAATTAGATAGGCAGGAATAAGTTTAGGAGATCTAGATCTCAGGACAGTGACTGTAGGTGACGACAGTCTGTTGTGTTGTTTAACAAATGTAGAGGCTGTGCTCCCTTCACACAAAAAAACCCAGCTCAGTAGCTAGACTAATCCTTCTGTGATCAGCATTTGCCTCCAAACGTCATGCTGTCAATGGCAAATACATGTAATCTTACATGTCAGAGAAAAGGAAAAAAACAAACAAGTTGGTTGTGCAGCATGGCTTGCCCCACCTCTGGGAGCCTTCCTAGAAATCAAGCTTAACTGGAGGATGTGGTGGTGGAGCAAAGAAGCTGATGCTCAGATGACCTGGGCTCTGTTTCTGTTCCATTCACAGCTCATCCTCCATCATCTCCTGCCCTGCTGAAGCTGCAGGAGGCTCCTAACCAGTCTCCCTCTTTCCCACCTCCCTTTTTTTCCCAAATGGTGGACACAGATAATATCTTAATTGATTTACTGTTTCCTCCTCCTCCTCCTCCTCCTCCTCCTCCTCCTCTTCCTTCTTCTCCTCCTCCTCCTTTTCTTCCTCCTCCTTTTCCTCCTCCCCTTCCTCCTCCTCCTCCTCTTCCTCCTTTTTCTCCTCCTCCTCCTTTTCCTCCTCCTCCTCCTTCTTCCTCTTTCTTTTCCTCTTCTTCTTCTTCTCCTCCTCCTCCACCTTGTCTTTCTCCTCCTCCTCCTTCTCTTCCTCCTTCTCCTCCTCCTCCTTTTCCTCCTCCTCCTTCTTCCTCTTCCTTTTCCTCTTCTTCTTCTCCTCCTCTTCCTCCTTCTCCTCCTCCTCCTTTTCCTCCTCCTCCTTCTTCCTCTTCCTTTTCCTCTTCTTCTTCTCCTCCTCTTCCACCTTCTCCTCCTCCTCCTCCTCCTCCTCCTCCTCCTCCTCCTCCTCCTCCTCCTCCTCCTCCTCCTCCTCCTTCTTCTTCTTCTTCTTCTTCTTCTTCTTCTTCTTCTTCTTCTTCTTCTTCTTCTTCTTCTTCATGCTTGCCTATCACTTAAAAATAAAACAAATAGAATAGTGCATGTAATGAAAAATAGATTTATTAAACCAGCTGCTAGTCCCTAAGGCCCTCTTCTTAGATGCAACCAAGTCTTAGTGGTTTTATTGCTGTGAAGAGACACTATGACCATGGAAACTCTTATAAAGGAAAACATTTAATTAGGGGCTAGCTTACAGGTTCAGAAGTTTAATTCATTATCTTCATGGTAGGAAGCATGGCAGCGTGCAGGCAGACATGGTGCTGGAGAAGAAACTGAGAGTTCTACATTGGAATAAGCAGATGGGAGGAAGAAAGTGTCACACTGGGTCTAGCTTTAGCATCTGAAATTTCAAAGTCTGCCTCCAGTGACGCACTTCCTCCAACAATGCCACACCTACTGCAGAAAGATCATACCTCTTATAATGGCCATACTCTATGATCCTATGGAGGCCATTTTCTCTTAAATCACCACAAATCAACTATGTTTATAATTGAATGGATAACTTTCAAAAACCATTTTTGTGGATACGTTTTTTGGTTTTTTTTTTGTTGTTGTTGTTTTTTTTGTTTTTGTTTTTGGTACCAATTATGTGTTTTGTATATATGATGTGTAAGACAAAAGCTCTCCATAGCCCCATCCTAAGGGCTCAAAAGGAACAAACAACCTATCTTTTCTTGTTACTCCGGTTTATTAAAAGCATTACCTGACAGAGAAGATTCAAACAGCTCCATGTGGTGCTTGGAAATTCATCCCGCTGTAGGCTGAATGAGGGTATAGACCTCAGAAGTCTTAGCATTTCCACACTGTTGCAATCCACCCCGTGCTCTCCTGCTGAGACCTTACGGAAGTAATAATCTCTTCTCTCTCCCCTCTGACAGATTGATTGCCACACCTCTCAAAGCCTTTCTGACATAGTTTCAGCAGATGTATGGTGGTCTGTTGTCTTGGTCTAGAGCTTCTTGCTTGGAAGAGTAGTGATGTCACACACACGCTTGTGGCTGTGAAAGTCATTGTTATTGTCCAATTGCTTTCTTGAGTGATTTCGGATTGAAACCCATGTTGGAGATCTGAATAAAAACAATGCCCCATACTAACAGGGCCTTCAAGATTCAGTCCGACCTGCTCACTTCCCTCCTGAAAAGGTGATAAGTCTCATGTTGTTTCTCTCAGTTTTCTCTCCATATTGGGTTTGCATTAGATCCAAAAAAATCTAACATTACTTCCTGGGGGCTTTTACACATTTTTCTTATTTTTCAGAGTAGCTTTCTCTCAGACTTAAGAGTGATGCGCGGCTGTTTCTTATTTATACATCCCACCCATGCTTAGCAGCCACAGGGTTTACATGGAAGGGATGCGGCCTGCAATCTAAAGGAGCCCAGATCCACCCTTTTGGTCATGGTGGTTGGTTCAGGAATCTAATGGTTATGAGGTCTGGCTTAGTTTGACTTAGTCAGCATAAAACTGTCTCTCATTCTCCTTCTAAGCATGAGTGAACTCTCTCTGTTGCCAGACAGTATTACAAGAGGGGTTCAGAGGCAAAAAGACAATATAGAATCTGGAAAGACAAATTGAGTCTCTTAGAAAGAACGCCAGAGAGCCTTGATCAAACTATATTTTCAGGTGTTCGATCTGAGCGACCAAGAAATAAGTACTTTAAGCTATTTTAAGCATTCTTCTTGGTCTTTCTGTGCCCAGAAGACAAGAAAAAGCATCTCCATACAATTCTTGTTTCACACAAGCCTGCCTGTACCTTACCCATCCTCCAGTCTCCCTAAATGTGCTTTCCTCCCAGAGAGGTTTCCTAATGGCTTTCAGGTGAGGTTGGCCTCCCTTCCAGTTTGCTCGCACTGAGGATTTTTTTTTCTTCTCCTCGTCGTGATAATAGTGAATGATTATTTTTAACATTCCTCTCCCGGTGGGAACATACATATAAAGTGGGGCCATACCTACCCAGTTCAGTGCTTTAAGACACGGTTCTGCCGTGAGCCTCACATGTTAACTGTTCAGTAAATACGCACCGAGTGCAAAGGGAATGTGTGGTAGAGCATATCGTAAATAACCATTGTAGGTAGTGTGGGCCCGCCTTTCTGCCCTCCCTCTTTCCCTCCCTCCTTCCTTCCTTCCCTCCCTCCTTCTTTCCCTCCTTCCTTTCTTCTTTCCTTCCTTTCTTTTTCCTTCTTTCCTTCCTTCCTTCTTTCCTTTCCTTCCTTCCCTCCCTCCTTCTTTTCTTTTCTTCCTTCTGTCCCTCCTTCCTTCTCTCCTTCCTTCCTTACTTTTTTCTTCCTTCTTTCTTTCCTTCCCTTCCTTCTTCCCTTCCTCCCTCCTTCCCTTCTTCTTTTCTTCTTTCCTTCCTTCCTTCCTTTCTTCTTTTCTCCCTTCCTTCCTTCCTTCTTCCCCCTTCCCTCCTTCCTTTCTTCTTTTCTTCCATCTTCCCTTCTATCCTTCTCTCCCTCCCTCCTTCCTTTTTTCTTCTCCTTCCTTCCTTCCTTCCTTCCTTCCTTCCTTCCTTCCTTCCTTCTACCTTCCTCCCCTTCCCTTTTTTCCTTTGTTCCTTCTCCTTCCCTCTGCTCTTCCCTCCTTTTTTCTTCTTCTCACTTCTTTTTTGAGACAAGATCATAAGCACAGCCTGATCTCACACTTCTCACTACGTATCCAATACTGACTTAACACCTACCTGGTCCTCTTGCCTCCATCTCCCCGAGGCTGCAATGGTAGATAAGGATCAACATGACCAGCTGATAACATAGTCTCTCAGGATGATTTCCAAATGAGTTAAAAGATCTCACAGACTGATCTACACTGGTTTGTGTTTGATTCAACTTGAGCAAAGTATCCTGAAACTCCAGGGTGCAGCTATCCAGTCTCTGCCGTAGAATCTCTGTTGAATGGGTTTGTGTGTGATGGTTAAGCAGGTCACTGTACTGCAGGCCCAGTCTTGGAAAAGAAGCAATCTTCTGAGTCCTTGGGTTCCTGGCTTGGGGTGAGTCTCCCAACTGTACTGTCCTTATCGCTAAAGTGAGGATTATAATACTGTCTGCTTCATAGGGCTTTTTTGAAAATTAAATGATGTGCTTTGCCTATGTCAGTAATATATATTTTGTTAAAAAATTCATTCATTCATTCATTCATTCATTCATTCATTCATTCATTTATTCATTGTGTGTTTGCTCAGCTGTGTGTGTGCCACAGTGCAAATGTGAAGGTCAGAACTTGCAGAGGTCTATTCTCTTTTTCCAACACGTGGGTCCCCACAATCAAATCAGGTAATCAGGCTTGGCAATAAGCCCCGTCATCTGGTTGAACCACTACCTCGGTTGTCAATAATATTACATGGTAAGCACATTACACAATAGTGCTACATGTGGCTATTAAATGATGCACCACATGTAACACACCTGCCTCAGTAACTTCACTTTATCACACAGTAAACGGCAGAGACGTGATAGGGTGAGGTCGTGATGTAGCTATCAGCTTTCACAGCACCCTTGGAGCTCTGTTTCTGAGCCTTCCGGGTGAGGTTTCTCTTGACTCCATCTAGGGCACTGGTTCTCAACCTTCCTGATGCTGTGACCCCTTCCTACAGCTCTTCATGTTGTGGCGACCCCCAACCATCAAATATTTTTATTGCTACGCCAGGACTGTAGTTTGGCTACTATTATGAATTTTAATGTAAATAGCTGATATGCGACCCCAGAATATCAGCATCCTTGGACCCCCAAAGGGGTAGCAGACCCACAGGTTGAGAACCATTGGTCTAGAACTTTTTCTTATGCCTGATTCAGTGACATATTGAACTGAATTGACCGAACGCTACATTTTAAACATTATTCCTGCCTGATTCTGATTCTCATTCGATCCCGTGATTGTGAACAGCTGTTGTTCTCCAAAGACAAAAAAAAAAAAAATGCATTTGAAGGAGTATTTATTTTGACTTTATTGTTGGTTGTTGGTTGGAATGTAAATGGCCCTGAACGTGCCACTCGCTGGCAAGGCCATTGCTTTTCACAAGGGACAAAATAGCCTTGTTTTACTTTAATAACCTGCTTGTGGTTGGCTCAGTCATGGGATTCTTTAACCACAGCAGAGTACTGCTTTACCATTTGCATATCAATGGGCAGACACTCCGGATAATACACAGGCTGCCACATCCCGAACTCCAGGATTGTGCCGAGTTAAAGTGGGAACTGTGTTCTCATGCATTCACTCACACACATCTTCTAAGCACAGGTGGCCCTGGCTGAGGCAGTTGGTCTGCATATTAACTGGGTACATTCTGTGTTGTTGGAAATACAATTGTGACTCTGTGTGTGTGTGTGTGCGTATGTGTGTGTGTGTGTGTGTGTGTGATGTGAGCACCTATGTACCTATGTGCAGGTATAGAGCCATACATGCATATGCAATTTTATTTATTTATTTATTTGTTTATTTATTTTTATTGTTTTCATCAGGGTCTCTCACTGACTCTGGAACTCCTGATCTTTTTGGCCACACTGGCCGAAAATTCTTAGAATAAATTCTCTGTGTCCCGGAGTGTACTGGAGTGTACTGGAGTGTACTGGAGTGTACTGGAGTGTACTGGAGTGTACTGGAGTGTACTGGAGTGTACTGGAGTTAGAGACCTGTGCTCACTTTTTGCATGGCTTCCGGGGATCTGAAAGTCAGGTTGGGAATCATCTCCAAAGCCCTCTTTGGTAACAGTAGGCTATGAAGATTTACTCTCGAGTTTCTGAGGTTGCACGCATTTCGTGAGATAGAGTTTTTTAAACTTAGCGTTCTTTTCATGGGGAACTTAGGTTTTAAAATTCGGGAGGAAGCAGCTCCCAACTTGTAGCTTCTGCTGTGGCTGCATCCGTCCCACCACGCCGCTGTCTTTTCCTAGCTTTGGAAACAGGCAGCATATCTTACAGACTTAGAAGTGAATGGCATGCAGTCCTTCCCCAGGTACCAGTGGGAGAGCAGGCAGTGAAGAAGTAGCTGTGGGGCTGTAGGCTCATCAGAGTCACACAGGGAGCTAGCCTATTAATTGAGTGATCATCTCCTCCCATTCAGCATAGCTCCTGTTGTTTCTCACTGGACCTTACCCCAGGTGGCAGCATGTAAGGGCACCTCCATCGAGTCATGGCTTGCAGGAGCACTTACCATTTCCAGCAGGATGGTAAGAACGTGAACTTGAATCACACCTCGGGTCCCAGGTGAAAGATACATTGGGAAAAAGCCATTTTGGGACAGTCCCACACCTTCCAGATTTTTCTTCTCATTAAATTGAAAATCACTGAAGCCATACTCATCTCTAGAAACACAGAACACACATAAAAGATAGGACGGCAGCAAGCTCAGTCTCCCTTGAGGCTGTCCTAGAGTCCACCTCGGGGCGAGTCATCTAACTCTTCTCTAAGTATACAATGAGACACAGATTTTTTATTTTTTGGTGGTGAGCAGGTAAGGGTTTTAGCTCAGGATGGTCTTCAACTCCCTATGTAACTGAGGATAACCTCGAACTTCTGATCTTCTGGCCTCTACCACCTGGCCACCGGGATTACAGACATGAGACACTTTGGTTCTGTCTCACCACTAGGGTGTATGAACTCCACTCGGGCAGACAAAATGGGAGGTGCTAGCCTGCATTTTACCCTTTGCCTCCATTGGGTGTTGGGCTCGCGGGAAGCGCCGATTGGCTACTGGCACACTCCTTTAATCCCAGCACTAGGGAGGCAGAAGCAGGCAGGTCTCTGAGTTTGAGGACAGCCTGGTCTACATAGCAAGTTCTAGGACAGCCTGGGTCTATACAGAGATACCCTGTCTGGAAAACAAACAAACAAAATTTATTTTTTTGCTTTGTTAATGTATATATGTGAATGTGTGCATGCATGTGTGTGTGTGTGTGTGTGTGTGTGTGTGTGTGTGTGTGTATGTGTGTGTGTATACTTGTACCTCAGTGTGCAAGTACTCTTGGCAGACAGAAGGCAGGGTGTCAGATACCCTGGAGCTGGACTTGTAGGAAGTTGCAAGAGCAGGATGTGCCCATAATGACTGACCCATCCATTTCTCTCACCGTCATCATCTGTAGTTTACCTCAGCCTCGAAGCTCTTCTGATCTGCCTTACATCCTCAGTGATAGGGATACAGGCTTGCACCGCTAGGCGTGATTTATGCAGTGCTAGGACTGAATTCAGGGCAAGCGTCTTACCATTTGAAGTTCATCTCCAGTCCCAAACTTTGGATTTTTGATTTTCATTATTTTTCCCAGGTTTGCCATATGGCACGATCCTCTGTGGTAATGCTGAGGGCAGCAAGCTACACACGACTTCCAGTCAGCTATGTGATCACAAGGGAGGAGACAATGATCCACAGTGTGCAGTGTTGCCAGCGTTGGCTAGATATTGGTAAATCACATGCTATTTTCACACTTGGGTATAAAGTAGGCTTTGTTTTAGATGACTGTGCCTAGCTGTTGACGACTACACATTTTCTTAGCGTGTTTCAAGTAAGTGAGGCTGAGCTATGAGGTTCAGCCAGTTAGATCTATTAAAAGTAATTTGATGGATAATATTTTTGATTTTTCAAACCAGGGAATATGCCTAGTGAAAGCCAATGAGCAACCATATTAACTTTTTAAATCACTACTAAAACCCAGAAAGAGTTATTATTACATTTATTTTAGGGCAATACCATCTAAGACAGATGGAAGTATCAATATAACACTGTTCAATAAGTCATGCAACAAGACAGCAGGAGGACAGGGATTTGAACTCCTGAACTTGGCTGATGAATGTTAGTCAGCAGAGCTTGCACACGAGAGAGTCTTCCTCCCTGCCTCTGGAGCATGGCATGGTCCTCTTGGCCTGCCAAGGCCAGCATGAACTTCTTGGGTTTCTTCTGCCTCTGCAATACCTCAGGATCTCTCCAGACCCTGGTTCTCATATCCCATTGCCTCTCTCCAGCCTTGTTTCCCACATTTCATTTCTTAAGAGCTGGCTGTGGCTCCCTGGCAGATGGCCAGCTGAGAACTTACTTCAACATCATGAGTAGCAGGAGTAAATGAGTTAATGTGGTCCAGATACTTACAGACTTTTGGCATCGGCTCTCACCAATATAATCACAGCTTATTATCCTTTGTGGCAACAATCATTCTTTCATTTGCCCCATAAACACCGAGTAGCTGTGATGGCCTGGTCCCTGGGCTGGGTCTGCATTAGTATTTGTGACTGGAGCATTTTGGAAATGTGATGCCCCATTCATCCGAGTGAGTTTAATGGTGGAGTCCTGGCACCTTGGCAAGCAGGCTTTTTGGCCCTTCTCAGCTCTCATTAGCTCAATGGTCATTGACTACTTATCTGAATGGCTGGTCTGGCTGGCACCACCTTTGAAAAAAGTGACAGAATTTGATTCCATTGTGAAAGAAAGAAAGAAAGAAAGAAAGAAAGAAAGAAAGAGAAAGAAAGAGAAAGAAAGAAAACAGCTTGTCTTTGGTGAGATGAACTTTCTTTCTTTTTTTTTTTTTTAGATCTAGAAAATGGATTTTCTTTTTTCATTCTCTTTTATTTTTCCGGACTGAAAAAAAGTAAAATCTATGAAATGGGAGTTTAGCTGCGCTGAAATCCAATTTCAAAAGAGAGCTTTTCATGATATCCCAAGACATTTTGTTTTTACCTAGTTAGTTTAGGTGATTCAGTTTTTCTTTGGTCTCCTTCTAGTCCGCGAGAAAGATTGCATCTCCAAACAGGATAAACCAATGACACTGTGTTTTGCTTTGACTTCCCAGTCTTGTGTCCCTGTCTCATACTGGGTGATGGTCATCTGTCATCGAGTTATCGACAGTTTTTCTGGTTCTGAGATGACTATTGTACAGAGTTGTTAGTAATTAAGCATCACAGAGCTACAATGGGTAGGATCCTGAGATCTAATGAAGACTCTGTCAGGCCAGATTTAGGTCTCCTTAATGAGGATCTGCCTGCACTCACTGTCTTTACCACAGCCCCAGGGGTCTCTGGGGCCTGAATAATTTCCTTTATTTTTCTATACAGAGTGCACAGGGGGGTGGGTATCAGCCTGAGCATTCACTTGTCTTCAGCAGGCAGAGGTCATGTGTTTGGTGGGTGATTTACTAGGTCATCTGAGAAAAGCATGTGATGCTTTTGTGTTTAGCTCTTCTGTGTGTGAAAGCATGGGTATGCAGACGAGGCTTCCACTGGAAGTGCCATTGGGCAGGATCAGGGAGGTGTGCCGGGGGTGGAGGTGGGGGCTCTTCTTAAAGAAAAAAAAAATGCTAGAAGGGCATGATAGCAGGAGGGTGGAGAGAAGACATTCCTGCTGTTTTGGGACTTTGCTGGTGACTGCTCACATGACTTGTGGGAACTGCTTTTGTTTTTTAACCCAAGACTGCGAAGCTGGCAACATAGCTCAGTAGGTAGAGCACTTGCTTAGCTTAGCATGAATGAAGCCCTGGGTGCCAGTAACGCTATTTAATTCCTATAGTCAGATGGCGGAGGAAGAGGAATCTGTACACGGAGATTCATCTTCTATACATACCAGCCTGGACTACCAAAACGAAACAACCAGAAATTGGGAGAACATCTGAGCGAATGGACCATACCACAAAAAGATCAAATGCTCAGCGCTGTGCTTTAGAACATGGATGGACAGCCTCTCTTGCTAGTTCTGGTCTTGTGCTGAATTTGGCCCAGAGTAAACACCTGAAAGCACACACCCAGCCCTGGAAGGTACAGAAGTTAGCACGCTTCGGTTTTGTCCCATCATGGCCCAGAGGGCTCCAGATCCTCTCCCAGAGTTGCCATGGTTTTAGAAATACTCCCAGAAACTACCATGAGTTTATGAGGGATGGCAAAACCTCATAAACCTTCGATGCAAACATATCCGCGACAGAGAATGGGTTAATTTCTGATTTCTGTATGTTCAAACCCTACTTCCGCTTTTTTTTTTTTTTCCCACCTGAGCGGAAACAGTAGGGCCCGAGCTTTTCCTCCTTCTATTTTCCTTTGTTCTTTCCCTTCTATTTCCTTCTTGTTCAACTACTGGCAAGAACCAGTCCCTTCATGTGTGTGAATTTCCCACTGGCAGGGTCCCAACACTCAGATTCACTGCTTCCCCAAAGAAACTCATTCTCTGCTCAGCGTGTGATGGATGCACCGGTGCTGCTTTAGTCCTGCCTGGGCCTGTCCTAGCAGCTTGTACAAATGTAAACACAGGCACTACAACTGTGGCCCACTGTGGAGGGCGGGACTTGGGGCCAGGGCACGCCCAGAAATGCTCTCCTTCCCTTTGGGTTGCTCTACCTGCTGTCTGTTGGGTTTCCTCCCACAGCCTGCTTCCGGAACTTTACAGTGGAGACTCAAAACAGGAGAGTTCTATGGGGTAAAAATCCGTCTGTTCCGAGCTTTGGCAATTTGCAAGTCTGTGGTATTCGTCCCTTTAACAGCTTCCTGCAATGCCATTTCTGTCAGGATGATAAGGAAATAGTTATGTGGTCAAGGCTTTAAGTGCCAGACCCACACAGTTCATTGTTTTTACTAGCTCACTTCAGGAGTGAACCGTGATACCCACAAGAAGAATTTAATTAAGTAGACTGTGGTATGTATCTGAGTGCTTTTCCACATTTATCTATTGTCTCGTTCGAAACGTGCCCTTTGGAAATTCTGCTGGAGGGAGCTCTCAGGGAACTTCAGGAAACCAACCTCATCTCCCTGGAAACATGCATCGAAACCTAGTGTTTTCATACTGTGGTAGACTTGAACAGGTACTTCCTTTGCATGACATGAAACACAGAAACAACACGTTTAAGTAGTTCAGAAAAATTAGAACAAATTCTTCTGTGTCAAAACCACACACGAAAACAAGAAGAGCCAGCCCACACGTTGTGTTTAGCGGGACCTGAGGAACAACAGCATCTCACTCTAGTCTACATAGTAGAAGTCACTTTTAAAACTCAGTGTCACCAGGCACTGTGGTTTGGACATTGCTGTTTGCTGTTCCTTTAAAGAAGGCCAGGGGAGGGCTCTCCATCTTTTCAGCCCTTGCTCTCTTGGGAAGGTAAAGTCTCCACAGCCTCTTTCCTTTATAGATGTCTTTTAGAAAAGACGAGATAATATTGGATTGCAGGGAGATCTTCTCAGACACATAGCCAGTTTCTGAAAAGAAGAAAAGAGAAGAGAAAGACAGAGAGTATCAGGTTATGTCTTCCTCTGTGTGGGAAGTGCTCGTGTCCCACTTTCTGTGACTTCAGCCGGGCTCCAGTCCCAGGATGTCTCTTCATCTCTCTGTCTCTTGCTCGCTCACTTCCTAGCTCTTTCTTGTCCATAGTGATAGATTCCAGGCTAGATCCATCCAAAGGGAGCTTTGGAGAGAGGCAGACTTTACATTTGTGAGAAAGTACTGCTTGGATGTTCTGTAACCAGTTGAAGGATGAGGTGAAAGAGCAAAACAGAGCCACAAGGTAAAAAGCAGGAGCCAGAGTACATGGGGTGAGCATCTAGTCCTGAGACTCCATTTAAAGCTCCAGATCTGCACGTGGCTAATTTCAACTCTTTCCTGGCATTTGTACCTAACGTGTAGCAGCCATTTCTTCATCACAGGCAGTTTGAGTTGGGTCTGTTTCATCTACAGCTCCCCCCGACCCCACTTCACTACCCTGAGTGATAGATCACCTTCTTGTTTAAGTTTCACAAAACTCATTTTAAAGGATGGAAGCAGGATCAAAAAGGTGCAGGCCCATGCATGACGGTCCTCCTCTCTGGGAAGTCACAGACCTAGGTCTCAAAACTCATCTGTTTTATTCTAAACCCCGGGCTCAACCTGCCCCAGTCAACTAAGCCTAAGCAACAACTATTCAGTAGCAGTCAGCAACTTGCATAGCTTGAAGGTTTATTGAAAAAAAAATATTCAAATTTATTCTTTGAGGGTTTTTCAAAATGTATTTTGATCATAGTCACCTGCTCACCTATCTCTTTCCAGACCCATCCCTCATTCCCTACCCACCGACCTTTTTGCTCTGTTTAAAAAATCTGTCAGGACTAATTTGTGCTGTCCAAATAGTCTTGGATGTCTGGAGAGTAACCACTGGAGAGTGGACTTCTTTACCGGGGGGCTATACTCTTAAAGAAAACGAACAATCTCTTTTCAGATTTCAACAGCAGTTGACAAACAGCTGCATTCATGATCCCAGATGGTTTATTACTAAGCATAGTCAGTCAAAGGGGCCAAGGCCTCTTTGCCCTTTCTTTCCCAGCAACCCTTTCTCTCCTCATTGTGGTGTACATTCTGAGTAGCAGGCATTTTAAACAGAAGACTTCTCAGTGGCTTCTGCATCCTCAGGATACATATCACCTAAGGAGGAGGAAACCCCATCTTCAGTACCAATAATTAGTCTGGGGACTCAGAAGAGCAGGCTTTGGGGACAACAGCGTGGCCTATAAACCAGATCTAGGAGGCTTTATTTTCATGATAAAGTGCAAACAAGAAGACGTGAGCTTGACCCCTCCTCCCTCCCTGGGCGTGTGCATGTTTTATAGAGCACAGAGTTCTGTCTTGAAAATGGAAGAGAACAAGGTAAACACTAGCCTGGGAACTGCTGCGCTGGCTCCAGCTGGGAGGTCAGCTGTGCACCCAAAAACTGTGATGTGGTAGATAACACCCCCCTACTGCCCGCCACAGCTGAGCTCCTCCCAAGGAGGTGCAGCCTGGCTCTGTGAGACCCAGGAAATGGGCCACCTGCCACCACCTTCTTTGTCCCTCTCAGAGGCCTCTTGTTTAAGTCTTTGGGGGATGTTTTGAGAGAGTAAGATTTTCGTGAATGGGAGGTGTTCAAAAACAGACAAAACAGAAGTCACAGGCTTTGCCTAGGAGGCAGCTGCTCTGTGGACCTGTGAGGTTAGGTAAAGAGCTGTGGGGAGACTGGGGGCAGGTGTGCAAACAATCCAGTTCCCAAAAGCAGCAAATGTAAGCGAAGTGGCTGACTTCCCCAGACACTGAGATTTCTGAGCGCTGCCTGTCCTCCTCAAAGGGGGAAGGAGAAGAGTGGAAATGGCCTTTAGACAATTATGTTCATTAGCTTTTCAATGAGCTCTGTCTACAGTGTATCTCTTCCGAGGATATATACCCTTGATAAGGAATAAAATCTTGCTCCCACACTCCAGGAGCCAATCTAACATTACTTTACTGCATCTGAGATCTGGAAGGGGTCTTTATTGAGCTGCAAAAGTCTCTCTGTTTTGCTACCCAGGAGCCAAGCAACACGGAGAGAGAGATATCTGATGTTGTCTCACGGTTCGGAGTCTCACTGTGCTCTGAAGCTTGCTTCCACACTGTCAAGTACTGCTTAGGAGCGGATGAAGAAGTAGCTCCACCGTTAACAGCACTTGCTGCTTTCTCAGAGGACCTGAGTTTCATTTCCAGTACCCTTACAACCAACCAGGGAGGTGACTGAACTTCTCTTCCCTCCAGAAGCAGCTTTGGTTCTTGGGGTGTGTAGGCACGTCTTCAAGGCAGGCCCGTTCTCAACCAGGGAGAGAGATATGATATGGAAAGTGAAAATATGATATTAAAATATAATAAAGATATTAGAAGCAAAGGATGGAAATAAGTCTGGATGGATGTGGTCAACATTGACACAACTATGTTGAGTCCTAGCAGATGCTAAAGAAGATTTTGGAGATGTTTGTCTAGGTCTTGAAGACTTGGGTTGTTAAAAGAAGAGAATTACAAAGCCCATTTTAGATCCTTTATATTAAAAAAAACCAACCAAACAAACAAACAAAAAAAACCCTTTCTGTCTGTAGGCGCCCACTATATGTATATTGTAGTGGTCAAAATTCAAAGCTCTGCAAACACCCATAGTTTCTTTCAATGATGAAGCGGAAAAATGATGCAAACATAGATACTTACACCACATGCATGCCGGTAGTACACGGTCTCCTCTTTCCACACGCTAGGCTCATCCAATGCATGTTTACTCTGAGTCGTGTAACTAACAATGATGTATGGGGTAAAGCCAATACTCGTCAGGCATGGTGCCAGGTAGTGTGGAACACATTGTTTGTCCTGGAGATGGTCTTGACTTCATAAGCACACGAGGGAGGAAACTGCCATCTCTCTCCAGATAAAGACATGCCAGGGAATCTTCCCAGAGAAGGGAGAACCTGTGCAAGTGGCGTAGAAGTGGTAGTGGCTATGAGATGGTCTTTGTAGAATAGGGCACTAGTTTGGACTAAGGCACTTCCTGGCTTGGTGCATCTGCATATGTTTGTAATTCACTAGTCTCCGCTGAAAGAGAGCCATGATAGGGTATGAATTCATGATCTGATAGCATCCAAATAATGCATGAGCTTAAATGTCTCTGCTTTGGGAGATAGGGATGTACCTTAGCCTGTAGAGTGCTGGGATAGTGTATACAAACTCCTGGGTTTGTTCTCTGGTACTGTATACATCTGGCATGGGTACCTCTGATCCTAGCACCAGGAGGTTGAAGCAAGAGGATTAGAAGTTCAAAGTCCTCCTCAGCTGTGTAGTGAGTTTGAGGTTACCCTGAGCTACATGGGACTCGGTCTCAAAAGAAAAAGAGAAAAGAGAAAGAAATGTTTTACCTTTCATTTTGAGGAAAAGAACTTTACTCAGCCTGAAACCCCAAACCCATAAACACATAACAGCAGAGAACAGGGTTCTTGGAATTAAAGCACCAGGTGAGGGGCAAGCTGGGCTTTCATGATGCACATGTTGAGCTTTAGGCTGTAGGAATCCACTTTACAAACAAGCGTTCCAGAATAATATAGCAACCTGCCATTTTGAGGGAATTGTTCTATTTTTTTCCTTCACTGTAGGATATACTTAAAGAAAAAGAAAAGGCAAGAAAAAAGACAAAAAAAAAAAAAAAAAAAAAAAGAACTTCTAACTTCAGGTTTAAAACGCTTTCCTTTGAGAGCCCTTTAGTCATGAAGGTGTTTCCATAGCAAATGTGTGTGGGACGCCCTCGCTTTCCTGGCAACGGTTCAAGGGAGCATCTATCATTTCACTGGGAGGAAGCCTGGCACCGTGGCTCCTGTTCTGGTAGGTAGGATGAGGTTTAAGGATAGGATGAAGGCAAGGTGAAAACCTAGAGGAGGAACACAGAACAAGTAACAAAGGGAAGATAAAAGTGGAAATAACAGCTCAGGGAATAACAGGAATGCAAATGGTGTCGCTAAAATAGGAAGGAACATTCCTTTCCCAAAAGGCAAAGCACAGGAAAACTGTAGTAATGAAGCATTTTGCCCGATGAAATTGCACACTGCGTACACCTCTCTAAAGTGTACCCACCTACTCGAAGTTCTCCCAGCACGAGGCTGGCAGGCTGTGAACATGGTGACTCATTTTTAAGAAGGTTTACTACAAAGTTCCCAATCTACTTTTTTTTTTTTTAAATTGATGAAATCTTTCACATTTCCTCTCAGCAGATGCCTGCTGATGGCCCAACAATTCTCATTGGGCCTAGAAAGAAAAGCAAAAATTAGGAAGTGTATTCCAAGATGTCTGAGATTTCTTGTCTAGTTAAAATAAAGTATGGTGGAAAAATGTATCTGATATGCCAGTAAGCATCTAAGAAAATAGTAATCTGAATATAAATATTTTAAATAAAAATACTGTAGGGAAAGTTTATTTATGGGAGAGTGAGGAAGTGGGGGAGAAGAGACAGAATTAAATCCGGAGTCTGACTATATTTTGTTTTTATTTTGAATTCAAGTGCCCGTAAATGTTTAATGTGATTGTAAAAAAATTAAAGGTAAAACAAAGCTGTCTTTAAAAAAAAATTGAAAGCCGGAAGACTCAACGGGAAACAGAATCTCAAATTGGTGTCACGATCACAGAAAGGAGTTACTGAGATAAAGTAGTCTATAGAGACCACCTAAAGAAAAAAATATCATTAATTGTTACCAGAATGTGAATTAATGTAACCGATATGAAAAAAGAGCTTGAAGGGCCCTTACAAGACTACAAGGAAAAAAGAGCATTTAGCCCAGCAATCTCATGACTGCCTTGTACCCAAAGGAAGAAAAGTCAGCATATCGAATAAACCTAGCTCTCTTGTGTTTATTCCCTGCCATTCACAATAGCAAGACTCAGAGTCAACCTAGATGTCCATCACAATGATAAATATATATATCCACACCGGTATATTTTAATCCTTAAAAAGGACAAAATCCTGTCACTTGTGGCCATATGAATGAGCTTGAAAAAAATATATAGGTGTGTGTATGTATACACACACACACACACACACACACACACACACACATACACACACACACACACATAAAATTATGTTAAGCAAAAGAAGCTGGACACAGAAAGACGAAAGTCCTATAGTCACACTCAAAGGCAAGTTTGATTCACAGAATTTCATTCACTGATTTGATTCACATGGAGCAAAAAAGTAGAGTTGGGGTTATCAGGACAGGAAAAGCAAAGGAAGAGATTAGTGGCGAAGTTATGGCTGTATAAACGGAGCACATTCGATTGTTCTGTTGCCCAGTATGGTCCCAATAGGCCACAAAAATTTACTGTCTATTCTGAAAAATCTAGAAGGGAAAAAATTTTGTTTTATTTTCACTTTAATTAATTTTAGGTCAGCACACAAAACGTTGGGCTCCTTGAAGCACCCTCACATATATATACCCCAACACTGCAGTTTGGGGTTTGCAGTGTACTAGTCATTAGGAAGTGTCATTGTGACCGATCTTAATCCAGAGAGATACAGATTCCCTAGATAACTTGGGACTTCAAATTGCTGGGGCTTTTTCGAGACAGGGTTTCTCTGTGTAGCCTTGGCTGTCCTGGAACTCACTCTGTAGACCAGGCTGGCGTTGAACTCAGAAATCCACCTGCCTCTGCCTCCCAAGTGCTGGGATTAAAGGCGTGCGCCACCACCGGGGCCGGCAAATTGCTGGGGCTTATAAATGGTGTTTGTGTTCTCTCTCTCTCTCTCTCTCTCCCTCCTTCCCTCCCTCCCCCTCTCTCTCTCTCTCTCTCTCTCTCTCTCTCTCTCTCTCTCTCTCTCTCTCTCTCTGTGCGCGCGCGCGCACGTGCATGTGTGCATTTTTGAAACATTCCATTTAGAAATGTTTTAAGTCAACCAATCAATGGCTTTGCTCTTTTCTCTACCCTGTAATCTAACAGCCCCATTTCCCATTGCCTTTGTGTGCTCACGTGAGCAGCTCTGGGCACCAAACAAGCCTGCTGCTGTGGTGGTCAGTGTTTCCCTTGAACTGTTCAAAATTTTTGTTCTGGATAAACACTGGACAGAGGAAGAGATGAATTCTTTACAGTGTTCAAGCCCCGAGCTGGTAGCTTCTTGGCAGGCATGAGCTTTCGGACAACTGATGTCCGGAGCATCAGAAGAGATTTGTTCCTGCTGCTCTCCTCATCTCGCAGGAAGAATCATCAGAAACAGCATCTCATTCATGGCGTGGTGGGGTCTCAGGACTGATTACTTCCTCACCGCAGGAAGACTGGCTGCTAGTGATTTAGCCTTTAGCTAGTGATAAAGCCTTCGGACTCGTGACTGACTTTATGCAGCAAGCATTTGTAATTTTTTTTAATCAATGAAACCCAGTTTCAAAAAAATTCACCAACTTACTCCAAGGATAGTTCTGGTTATTCTTAAGGTTTTTTCTTTTTTTCTATTTTCATTTGCAATACATTTTTATATGATTTTATTGGTGTTTCCCCACATTAGTTTAAATCTTATATGAAACAACTATTTCTGTCTTGGGCTTTCTGAGTTTAGTCTTTCTTCTTTCTAAGATTTTTTCAATTTCTTTATCATTTTTCTGGTAACTTTCATGTGTTTGTGCATTGGGGTTGTTCAGTGTGTATGTCTCTGTGTGTCTCTGCGTGTCTCTCTGTGTGGTTATGAATGTATGTGTCTGTGTGTGGGTATCTGTGTGTGTCTGTATGTGTGTGCATCTATGTGTGTGTTTGTGTGTATGTCTATATATTTGTGTGTTTTTGCCTGTGTGCATCTTTGTGTATGTCTCTGTGTGTGTGTGTGTGTGTGTGTGTGTATGTGTGTATGTCTCTGTGTATATGTGTGTGTGTGTGTGGGTGTCTGTATGTATGTGTGTGTGTGTCTGTGTGTATGATATGAGTGACTGTGTGTCTGTTCATCCAACTCTAGGGACCCTTTTGTTTCTTCTTCCCCAAAACTGGGGTACAGATCCCAAGATTCCCAAAGAATCTCAGATTCTTTAAGTGGGTGCTCAGTCATCATACTTTTTTTTTCTGACTGAGGCATCTCCTCAGTCTCTCATCTGACTTTCCTGTGATTTTACAAGTTTGTGATTCTTTTTAAAAGGTCTCTTTTCCTACAGAAAGAATTCCTTCTTATGTTTGTACTAGTTTCGTTTTTTAAAAGCATCTAACATCTAATTCTCGTTTCATGGATGCTTACTGCTGCCTACCGTTCTCTAACTGCACTTTTTCTATCTTTTCTTCTTGCAGTGCTAGAGATGGAACCCAACGCCATTTGCACATTAGGCAACCGCTTTACCACCAGAAATCTTTTCTTCTGTTACGTTTCTGGTTTCATCTGCGTTTTGTTTTATTTATTATTTTTGCCTTTCCTTTCTATGTTGGAAGTTTCCTTTAAATATCTGGTGACCCATGGGATTCTCTAAATAATTGACTGAATATTGTATGTAGAGGCTAAAAAAAAAAATTTTTTTTTTTTTTGAGGCAGGGTCTTACTTTTTAGCACAGGTCTAGCTTCAGACTTTACATCTGCTGAGACCCTCTTGCCTCAGTCTCCTGAGATTGAGGACAGGTTTTCCTGACCTCTTGGTTTCCTAAGGAGTAAGTATTAATTGGAGGCTTCTAAGGGTGGTATTATAAATACATATCCATTGCTATGGGATGGGTATAACTAAGTCAGAGGAGGTACCCAGACCCTCAAAAATTCAGTCATGCTAGTGGATTCACTTAACAGCAGCATGCCTACTGGCTCTTGGTTCTTATGGATGATAACGCCATCTCAGAGAAGACTTCTCCATCTCTACTATTGGATGAAATGGACTAAGAATCCTATTGTTACCTAGGGTGGTGGTGCACGCCTTTAACACCAGCATAGAGAGGCAAAGGCACATAGATTTTTGTGATTTTAAGACCAGACTGGTAAACAAAGCCAGTTCCAGGGCAGATGTTGTTACACAGAGAAACCCTACCTTGTGGGCAGGGCAGGGCAGGGTAGGGCAGGGTGGGGTGGGGTGGGGTTGGGTGAAGAAGAAATCCTCCTGAAATCATTGGAGGGTTTCACAAACCTTTGAATGGAGATTTCATTTCATGTATACACTGTGCACAGAACTTTTCAAATCTGATGTTACAGACTTCTGCCTTCCTGTCCTCTTCAGGTAGACTAGTGACAATAACCCATCTCCAGGTAGACAGAGGACTTTCCGGGTCTGGTGCCATCTCATTCAGATTTTGCACCTGCCTGTAGATGCTTAATTTCTCTTTAATTCTTTTAGTAGTATCATAAAAGGACACAGTGAATTTAATCTACTCTGTTTAACTGGAAGTTTTCCTCTTAACCTCATAAAGGTTTTTGAACATAATTAGTTTTGACTACAGAGTTTTTCAGCATTTATAGGTTTCCCAAAAACAAAATGAAGGGCACATTCATTTCCTTATGCTTCACCAACTACAAATTTGGGATCATTTGAAATTTTAATTCCAAATTATAATAAAATAATAACTTCAGACCCCTCATCAGTGATTTAAAATGATTTAGACTGAAGTATGCCTTTAATTTTTTTTCTTATATAGAATATTTTCTTCTCATGGCTTCTTACTTTATATGTATTTCAGTGCCTGTTGATTCAGTTTTAAGATCTTGTCTGCCATGACAATGGGGATGAGACAGAGGCCCTGCTAGGAGGAGGTTTGAATTTCAGATGGCCTCATGGGTACCACTGGGTGTCTGTAACGGACCATGTCTGCTTGAGCCAAGCTACAGTTAACTGCTGTAGTTTCTGGGCTCACTGTTCGTTTTCTCACTTACCTCAGTACACAGAGGGGCCGTTTGGTAGACTAGCACACTCACTCGAAATGCACAGTGCCAACTAGTCCCAGGTAGAATTTGTCCGTGACCTTCCTTCCGCCCCTCACCATCCTTCCACTCCGAGCTACTTGCCTCTGGGTCTCTCTGTGCCGGTTCCTGTGTTTCACAATTCTGTCTTCCCAGACATCGTTTCATGCCTTTTTTTTCCCCAACATCTCTATTTTTAACACCATTTCTTCTGTGAACTTGTGTATTTATTTGATTGCAACAGAGTAATTGGGATAGGTGAAGATGTTTGTTCAGTCTGCCTTTTGCTCCTTTCTGGACAGACAGACAGACAGACAGACAGACACACTCACAACCATAATGTCATTACTTACCAATTTGTCTAAAATTGTCTCTTGTTGCAAAAAATTATACACACACACACACACACACACACACACACACACACACACACATTTGGTCTTCCCCCTGAACCTTTACTTTCCTATCTCTATCCCTTTCTTCCTTTCTTTTGAGGTTTTGAGGACAGGATGCAAACTTGCAAACTCTTACCTCAGCCTTTTGAGTGTTACAATTATAAATGCACACTGTGCCCTCTTATATCTAGCTTGTATTAAAAACAAACAAACAAACAAACAAACAAAAAACTATCCTCTCTTTGTCTAGTAAGTCTATCCTGAATGGTCTTTTAAGGTAGGTTCAAATTAACACACACACACACACACACACACATACATACACACACACATAGACACACACAGACAGATACACAGATACACACAGACACAGAAACACAGACACATACAGACACACACAGACACACACAGGCACACACAGGCACACACACACACACACACACACACACACACACACACGCAAAACAAACCAACAAACCAACAGTTAAATTCTAACTCTGATGTTCACTTCTTGTGTATAACTCTGTCCAGTGGCAAAGAATGCATCACCAGGACAAAGTGCACTGGTGCTAGCAGCTTCTGAAGAGAGATGATGCTGTGGAGGAGAGCCAGGACCCACGATGGAAGTGGTAGTGTCCAAAATAAGTTCCTTTAAATGTACTCACTTCAAAGGGTTTTATAATTCTTTTCAGGGAATTAGATATTTTCCCACATTTTTAATTGTCAAATACACCATTTTCTGGAATAGCATTACTAAATTTCTTGACAGTTTAACCAGTACAAAGATTAATATTGTATTAGGAAGGTCTATGATGAAATTTTGTAATGTAGCCCAAATTGGCTCCTGCCTTCTCTTCCTGTATATTGGGACCACAGGCATGTATCAGTTTATGCCTGGCCAAACATGTTTTTTATCAAATGCACTATTTTAAGAAGGGTTCCTGTATTCTTTTTATTTGATTTGTGAGTCAGGGATTTCTTGCTGTGTAGTTTCAAACTCTTAATCCTCCTGCCTCAATCTCCTAAGTTCTGAGATTACAAGTGTGTGCTATCAGACTTGGCTGTTTCTAAGTTCTTTAAGGTAAACTGTTTTAACTTGTTGGTGAGAACTAGTGATTTTTATCAAGGACTTCTCCTTTTGAAATTATAACATAAATCTAAGAACTTCATTTGATCTATAAAATGACCTTTCCGTTCTTGTGTGGATTAAGGTTAAGCTTAGACGTAGCATCCTTGCATAGTATAAAGTAAAATACAGTTTATGATTCATGGTTTTCCTGAAGCAATGCGGTGTTCATAGATGAAAGAAGTGACGACTTACTTTGCCCAAGTTTTCTGTTCAAATTTCATTGCCTATGCAGGAGAAATGGGCAATATTTCACTAAAGAGGAAGAACATTTCACGTTAATATTTCTGACAGCTTGCAGTCTGTTCATTGGGAGGATGCTTATTCCAGCTTCTCAAGATCTGTCGGATTCTGTGTTGTCAGTGAGATTGTTGCTGTCTTGCTCAACACCTGTGATTCATGTACATACATGTGTGGTTCGTGCGTATCTTTATATCAGACTTGGAGTTTCCTCTGCTGTGTCAGATCTCTCTGTCCCTAGGACATGCATTGGCTCTTGTTTAGTTTTGAGTACAAACAAATATGGAGCAATAAAATGGCCCAGGATATTTTGCCCTTGCGAGGAATATACTAAACAGTTCATGTCAAGCTTTTTCATGGTCTTTGTGAGAAAATTTTAGGTGCAGAAGAGGAAATGATTGGTGACATTCCCACAGCTGATTAGCTCCAACACAGATGTGTGTGTCACAGGTGGGAGGAGAAGGCCTTAAAGATAATTCTTGTCACTGCTTCAAGTCAGATGATTCAGGCTGAGACAACGCCAAACCTCAGAGATCTAAACATGTTCTTGGCTCTAGAAGACTAATAATTATGTATCAGATTTCTGCCTTACTTTGGAAGGGATTTATACTTAATTTCTTTTTTCTAGTCGTCCACTTTTCTCCATCCACTGTAGTCGAGCATATGCTTGGTGAGTGTCTGGGGTAAAGGATGCCCTTGAGGTGAGCCCTGGGTGACTGAAGTCTGGCTAGAGTTTCAATGGCACCTTGGAAAATTGATTCTTGCCAAAGTCTAAGTCTAACAATACACGATTTACTTTTGAGTCCTTGAAAGAGTTCTAGAGTGTCCAACTCACACTTTTTGTTTAAACACTGAACTGTTTCCTGTATAAAAGCAAACAATCTCTAGTGCAAGCAAACCGTCTTGAGTAATCTAGCTGGGATTTTTTTCTGAAAGTCTTTCTTTCTTTCTTTCTTTCTTTCTTTCTTTCTTTCTTTTTTTCTTTTAGGTCAGGGTTGAATGAACAAAGAACAAATTTTGTTTTTATTTTTAATTTTCTGCCATACAGTACAGCAATGCAAGTGGTGTGTGTGTGTGTGTGTGTGTGTGTGTGTGTGTGTGTGTGTGAGATTCGTAACGGTGTCTTTATCAAACACGGACTGTGTCTGTGATGGTGGTTCTGTACATTGCATTGTTCAGTGATGTCATCTCTATCATGGTTTGTTTAGTCCATGAGACTCATATGACAAAATTTCCTAACAATAGAGTTATCAGAATGTAGTTTTATGTATTAAGCTCTGCATTAGTACAGTTATCACCTGTAGCTATTAGTACAGAATACTTTTATCATAAATACGTGCCTATGTGTGTGGCACACGTGTGCACACATAGCTGGGGATTTTGCACAGTGGTGGTGTTTCCTGATATGAGTGAGACCATGGATTTAATACCTATCAAAACAAGAACTTTCCAACCTTTTAGGAACTTTCGAGTTCTTAAGAATATCGACCAGCCAGTGCTCATTGCAACTTGTTTCATAGGAAGTATTGAGCCGGGAAACATAAGTCCCCCTTCCAGCTTTTCTGTGAGCATTAGTGTGATGTCGTGCAAACCATCTGTCTCTCTCTCTCTTTCCTCTTCTAAAAATGAGAGGATAAGACTTCATTACAAACCCCCTTCCCAGTCCTGAAGTTTTACAGTTCTTTCCAATAAAACCAGTGTTTCTACTTCACTGATCTAACAACATCATGGTTAGTAGCCATCTGTCTCCATCAGAATGAGCTAAACATTGGTTTTTTTCCCTCTTTCTCTAAAATCAATGCATATGAAGTTAGATTGTCTTAAAGACCTGGTAGTTATTGAGAACTAGGTTTTTTTCCTTCATTAACATAGCAAGTTCTATCATTTTGGGAATCACTGGCAACCTTTTGGGTTATTATAGCCAAAATTTAAATTAGATTTCTTTACCAAAAGCAGGGTACCATCTATATATATTCCCAGAGGAAAATTTTAGTTTCTATTCATCCACATATTTCTTTCATTATTTCATTTCAAGGAGCATTCCTTTCTGTCACAATTTAGTCCTAAACTTTAGCACTCAGACTTTTATCTCTATATATGCTTATCTAAGGAAGAAATGGAGAGGAACTGGCCATTCAGGATGCTTGTACAGCAGAGGCTGGATACTATCTTCCAATCATCCAAGTGATTTCCATAAAGAAAATCTGGGGCTCACACCAATCTCCCTGAGTTCTCTGGCTTGTGTTGCAGATAGACAAACTATATTTTTAGATATTGAATTTTCCCTTTGCAGAGGAGAATGAAGGCGGTGTTGATCTGGCGGGATGATCCTTAGATAGCAGACTCACTTACATTGCAGTTACATGGAGTAAGCCAAGGTTAAGTGGCTACCTGCCTCTTCTATGCAGACTTCCGTTACTCTGTAATTAATAATCCTCAGCTTCAGTGTTGGAGATTACTTACCAGGCGTTTTGGCTCCTCCCATGCTACAAGGATGTAAGGTACACTACTCCCCAGAAATCACAATCAGGGCAGAATCAAGGCAGGCTGAGAATCCAGATAGACCTAGTGGATAATGAATCTGTCCATTGAAAGTCACTGTGTAGGAAGGGAGAGTGTGGACAGAGCTTCCGTCCCTCCAGGTTCTAATGTAGCAAGTCCGAGAGAGGTGGCAGCTTCATTGTATCGGAGATTCTGTTGATGCCTAAAAACTGAGGATATCATTTAACAGGTGAACTTGGGAACTTTAGGGAAAGCTATGTAATACTTGCTTCAAGAATTTCACAAAGATTAAGGGAGAGGAAGAAACACAATAATCCCAACCCTCCTTCCTTGTTAACTTTCTCCTGCCTTCTGTCCCTTCCCTTTATGCCTTCTTCATTCCCTTTTTTTCTATCCCTTTCAGGGAATTGCTTTGGTTTTAGAGTTGGTTATTATCTACACTCTCAGCACCAGTTTCCTCCAGATTATTTTAGCGTTTCTGAGGCTCCACTTCTCATCCCATTAACAGGCAGATAAAAATATTTACGTCTCATAGTTGCAGTAAATCTTAATTAATATGGTAATATCAAACACTATCAGATATCAAATGTGTGTATTTTCTAAGGCAAACAGGAGGTGACACATTTGAGAAGGGCTCTTATGTTTACACTTGTTGCTAACGGGTCCCTCTCACATGTATCCACGACATAGGTACTACCTGAGAACCCGGAACCCATCAGGCATTGTGCACGTTTCTCAGGGGGAAAATAAAGAGCAAAGAACCTAATACCATGGCAAATTTTGAGCAGGTCATAGATTGGTAGAAGTTTCGGTAAATAAACACCACCACCATCAAGTGTGGCAAATCCTTTTCACAGCAGACAGGGTATTTGAGGAAGGGACCTTAACTCAAATTTGGAGTAAGCCAAAGATGGAGTACTGCCTAGAGGCCATGTCACACTCACCCACACTGAGAACCAAGGGCTTATAAGTGGGGATTAAAATAGAGTGTGTACCCACCATGTATGTCCCGGTACTGAGATGATGGGTGAGCTGTGACATAGATAGAAAACAAAGGCAACCAGTTCTGCAGTGTGAAGAGGTGGACTGTGAGCATCTAGGCTGGTGTTGGTTGAGCTGCGCTGGGGGTGTGGCCCATCTACTCCAGGCTGCCTAATCTCAGGACCCGTTTTAGGGATCAATGAAATCTCTGTCTCTTGATTTGGGAACAAGAGCCGAGCTACGCTGCAGACCCCCTTGGTTTCTGATAGGAGTGGGCAGATGGTTTAGGTGGCTCAGCCCTGATCCTGCGTAATCTCTTGAGATGTATTTTTGGTTTTAAAAAAAGAAAGGCTTATCTCACTAGGAATAGGGAAGGCCATTCTTGGTCAGTCGGCCGTCTCTATCACTCCTAAACTAATCTGAGGGGTGTTGGGTTATAGAGCACAGGGACTTTTTTATCAAAGTTTTTCTTTTTCCTTTCTTTTTTTTTTTTCTGGTCAGTGCATTCACTGTGGAAAGCCCTTTCTGCCTGCCCTGAAGTTAGACCTCCTATGGAGGCTCAGCTCTCATACCACTGGCCTCTAGGAATCTCAATGTCGGCTGAAAGCACAAGCAAGCCACATTTTGCGACATGACAACCTAATCACCTTCTCATCTTTCTTAGGAGTGGTGAGAGAAATGACATAGACATCAATACTTTAGGTGGAAGACTGATTTATTTATTGACTTACAAACAGTTTATTTTTGAGCTGCTGCTGCTGCTGCTGGGAGCATCCCTGCAGTAGAGGCTTGGAGCTATGCCCAAGGCTTAGAGATAGGAAGGCAGAGAGGTGGTTCAGAACAAATCCTTTAACATTTTCTTTGCTTTTGTGCAGGCAGTTTGGTGCTAGGGAGCCCTCAGTAAGGTCACCATCAGGCCTTATTTATTTATCATTCACATCTAAATATTGCAAGAGGAAAAGGGGCTACTATTAGTTAGGGTACAGGAACATCACACTTCAACTGGGAATTTTAGGAAATATTCTGTCCATATGGCTGTCCTAACCAGGACTTTCCTATTGGTCAGAAGACTATTCGCTAGTTGGCAGTGTTTGACCTTAAGGAGAGAACACAGAGCCAACGTATTTCTGGATTTTTAAAAATGACTTTCTTTCTTTCATATTTCCTGAAGCAATTTCTCAGACATTCTTCATTTATGAGAGGTTCGTGTGTCTCAGGTCAGTGTTAGTCATCATAGCACAAAGCAAAGGAAGATAGCGGTAAAAACAAGATCGAATGGAAACTGAGCTTGCAGAGAAAGACCACAGTGGTACCTGTGGCTCTGCATCATCCTTTACTGTTCAGTGGTACTTGTGTCTCTGCATCA
>JANHMN010000021.1:18624558-18636770 GCA_030674055.1 Rhabdomys pumilio
CTGTGTCTCTGCATCATCCTTTACTGTTCAGTGGTACCTGTGTCTCTCCATCATTCTTTACTGTTCAGTGGTACCTGTGTCTCTGCATCATCTTTTACTGTTCAGTGGTACCTGTGGTCCCTCGCCATCCTTTACTAACTAGAAGGTGGAGGCAGAAACATCTCACCATCCTCAGAACATCTGCCCAAGGATGATCTAAGATGCATTTTGCAGCTTTGACAAAGCAAGGTACTATAGGCAGGATCCATTGCTCTTGATATGATTGTTTGTCCAGAGAGGTGACAGGGAAGATGGCATCTCACATTCAACAACCATTAAAGAAGCTAGGCAGGCACTTATTTGATTTATAAGCTGTTTCTTTTAAAACAAGTTTATTGGTAAAATAATAAGAAAACATGAGTTTTGTTTTCTTTATGCCAACACTGTCATAGATACTATATTTTTTCTATTGCAAATTAAGTCACTTGTGGACAAATTTAGTGATGATATACTACTTAAATTTTGTGGTCTTTCATCTTCATAGTAACAGTAAAAACTACCTTATTTATTTTATTTTGACACCAGTTGAGTTGTAACTTATGACAACCCTTCTGCCTCAGACTATATAATATATATATATATATATATAACATATATATAATACATATACATCATATACATCTACATATGCATATACATATACATATAATCCCAGCCTATATAGTCTGGAATTATAGGGTGAACCACAATGCCCAGGTAAAATCTATCACTTTAACACTTTATCTGTGGCCGAGATTCATAGTCCAGGATGATTTTTGCCCCTTAGTGGGATGTGTGGAAGTATGTAGCTAGGATGTCACCACAGCTGGCAGGGGGACTTACAGACACAAGGTGTGGAATAGCGCCGCCAAGCAAATCACCTTCTGTCCCCATCTATCAGTAGTGCTGAAGCTGAGAAGCTGCTTTGCAGCCTATTAATCCTTAATTAATTAGTTGACTCCATAGTTATTGATTGCGAAGTGACTCTGTGTTGCACATTGCAGTATGCGGGAGGCAGCAGTGTATAGAAATGGATAGAAACTCTTGCTCGTGTCTGTTTTTCATTTGATGTAGGAGTAACTGGCAACAAGGAATTAAAATGGTGAGCATTCTAGGTTTTGTGTACCAAGGGAATGCCCATAAGGAAGCATAAGAACAAGGCTTCACTTTCCTCATTAATGAGGACCCATTTCTCCTTGCTAACTGCCTCTTAGAGGGTTGGAATGCTTGTGCAAGGGACAGTTTACTCTTCGACACAATATTCGATGCAAAATTGGAGCCTGATCTCTCGTCTGCACAGCCCATCCCCATCCTACCATTTCCACTTGTCTGGACTGTCTTCCACTTGTGCCTCTGCTCTGTGGAATGGGCTCTGGGAAGTTTTACCTATTCTGAAACTTTTCTTTACTCTTTTCCTCCTCCCCCTCTTCCTCCTACTCTTTTCCCTCTTCTTTTTCCTCTTCCTCCTCCTTCTTGACTTGATACATAGAGATTCTATAACTCTATGGAATATAGTATGAGGCACACACACACACACACACACACACACACACACACACACACACACGTCTTTGGTGCTGATTCAACAACTGTGTATCATTTGGACCCTCAGATTTCTAGGAAAAGTTACAGCTCATACTACCAAGCGACCTCCCACATCCAGTTGGGCCCTGCCTTACTTTGAGCAAGGCAAGGAACACTCAAGTGCAAGGTTCCTGTCACCAGGAAAGCAGTTAGGTGGGATAGAGTTTTTATTGTTTCTTATTTTGCACTTCTTTCATGCTTTCAGCTCCATATTTTAATCCTTCTGATGGTAATGTGACTGTGCAATTCTACTTAATTGTTTTGTGCTGGCATTCTATCAACCCATTTTATCATTCTAACTCACAGAAATCTGCAACGTATTTCATGTTCGCTGCAGGGAGGATATAGAAAATATACTCTGAAATAAACTCGGAGTATTAAGGATTATGTGTAATATTTTGCTATCAAACATTTTACTTAGGTATCCCAAAATGTTGCTCCATTTAAAAGAAAATGTCACGCACCCCTCCCTATTAATCTTTCAGATCTAAAGCTCTGCTTTAGAATTTATGCTTTTCTCTAATTTCTCCTTAAATTAAAACAAAATCGCAATATCTACATTTTTATTGTTTTTCCTCCTCTCAAGTGAAAGTTTTACAGTAGAAAAGTCAGGGAGAGGGAGTTTGCAATCAGTCCCTTTGATCTTGATCCAAATCCTCCCTTAATTACCAGCAGCAGTTACTATCACAACTGAAGAAGAGAGATGAGCCAGAAGGAGGAGCAAGAAAAAAAAAAAAGACAGATGCTGGTCACCTTCGTCTTCTTTGTTATTAGAGATTTTAGAAGGGAAACAATCATTTACAAGTATATTTTGGGGAAAATGGTCAACGAGTGTGACAATGTATAATCAATCGTTAGAGACCATAACGCAAGAAGGATTTCAAGCAAGCTCTCTTTTAGTCATAAAACTTTTGTCTGGATGGCATTCATCTTGGAATTTCATGCATGGAAAAAAAAAAAAACTGATGTTAGAAACTGGAATGGGAAGAAAGTGAGAGAGTGCGGGAGAGGAGACAGGGAAGAGAAGGAAGAGGAGGGGGAGGAGGAGGGGGAGGAGGAGGGAGAGGAGGAGGAAGACGGGGAGAAAAGCATTAATTAGTTGTGTTTTCTATTTGTTTATATAATTTCCTTCATCTAATCCCTCATAGCTCTATGGAGTATATTTGTGTTAAGCAGAATAGAGTTTTCACTATAGTTACTGTAAGGATGGTTAAAGTGGGAACCTTTGGTTTTATTGCTCTGCTGATACATTTTACTGATAATCCAGTTGTACAAAAATAAGTGTCCTGGTCCCAGGCAGTTTATAATCCGTAAAGGAAATGCAAAAGTCTTTGTAAAAGGCGTAGGTATTATGTGTTTATTCTTTGAGCACTGTAAAAATAACTCCATTTCCATGACCACAAGCATCCGTACTCTCTGACAGAGCGCCATTTTTAATTCATTTTTTTTCCGTGACAAGAATACAGAATCAGAACTTCTCTAACAGCCTTTCTAACCAGCAAAGAATGTTACTTGTTGCAAGGGTTTTGAAGCTATGGTGAATCAATCTTCACTTCATGTGTAAATGTAGCAAGACATTAATGTCGATCAGAGTCTTTGCTATTTGGAAAATCAGAGTGGAATACCCAGGTCTTTCTCAGAACTCCAAATCGATGGCTGTGACTTGTGCCCACTTGGCATCCATTATGATGCATCGTGGAGACCAATGATGTGCCTGGCTTCACACGTGTCGATCAATAGTGCCTGTTATACTGATGTGCCCAGTAGCGTCAAAGAATTGGGTATGAAAAGGTGATGAAGGCATGGTAGAGGAAATGATGGAAGGAAAGAATTGAGAGTTTTACTTCACAGATCACCACAGCTACTTACTTGCAGCCTCTACAGCTGTGGCATGCAACCAACCATGGGTATAAAATGCTGCAAGAAAACTTGCATTGGTGCTATCCATACAGAGCTTTCCTTGTCACCAGACCTGAGAAGACAGGACCAACTCAGCAGCTGTTTATGTAGCACTTATGTTACAGTAGGGGTCATGGGTCAGCTATAGAGGTCAAATACAAATTTCATGCCATTTGACATAAGGACTTGAGGAAGGGGACTGGAACCAGTCTCCTTGGGATCCTAAAGGAAGTCTATACTTTATAAAAGCAAGTAAAAAAGATGCTGAGAATTCATGGGAAGAAAGTAATTGGGGGGCTAGAGGATCAGGGGCATTTGCCTCTCTTTTGGTCCAACAATTCCTAGCCAATGGTCCTGATTACGATTTTCCTCTTTCTAAACAGTTCCCTCCATAAGAACCAACCTTCCGAGTACAAATCACAAAAGGATAGAATGTATTTTTTCTCCTTTAATCCATTCTTTAATGCAAACCATTAAATACAAAAGTTGTTTCGCACAAACCCGATTAACTCAGAAGAGTCACAATCTATCCACACCAATCCAAATAAGCAGCAAGGAATAATCAAGCCCTCATTATGCAAAAATGATATCAGCTAATTTATCATGCAGAGCCGCATAATAACCTGTTAACTCCCGCATTACTTTTATTGCTGCTGGAGCTTCTATCTCCCATTGCATAAAATCTGGACATATTACAATAATAGGGTTGGTATTAGTCCATTATTATAAGGGACAGCATCAAGTACTTTGCTTATGGAATCTCTCCCTTTGGAAAATGTTAAGGGAGGGGAAGAAGTGCATGCATGGTAAAATCCAGGGGATTTGTGGCATTTCTTGACAGGCCCCCTCTGCTATGGGTGACTGCAGACTGCCAGTTGCCATGCATGGGACAATGAGCTGTGGAGAAAAATCAACATTTCTAGTGGGAAGAAAACCCAAAGAGAGTTTATGTTCTTTCTCAGGGAAGTGTTGACATTTTAATTGCTTTCTGTTTGCTTTGGAGCCACATTTGAGAATTGGAAGCCAGTTTAGAAAAATAAGAGTTGGCTTTATTAGAAATTAGACAAACTGACATGCAGGCAGGAGCTGGCAAGGATCCAGGCTTAGCTTTCCACAAATTGGAGTCTGCAGCAGGACTCTGAGCTCCAAACACGTTCAGCTACTGAAAAGCCAAGTAGAACAGTTCCTACTGGGCTGGGACTTATCACTTCCTAGACCGGACCGTGCTTCTGAACAATCCATTTTTTTCTGTCAATACTTTACTTAAAATGGCGTTTTCCCCATTAAACTTAAACATAGTTTTTTTTTTGTTTTGTTTTGTTTTGGTTTTCGAGACAGGGTTTCTCTGTATAGCCCTGGCTGTCCCGGAACTCACTCTGTAGACCAGGCTGGCCTCGAACTCAGAAATCCGCCTGCCTCTGCCTCCCAAGTGCTGGGACTAAAGGCTTGCGCCACCACTGCCCGGCTAAACATAGGTTTTTGAAGTAGGGCAGGGAGGGGCACAGAGAAGAAAAAAGGCTCAAAGGTTGGGGAAGTTGGAGAGATTGATGGATGGGCTTAGAATTATTTAGATTTGAAGATAATCTGACAGTTTTGATATTGCATAAGAGAGACCCTCCCTGCCCTCTCAAAAAACCTCACCAAAAAACCTTTGGGATTGAGGAAGTGGCCAGAGTCTACAGCTCTGATATTGTTTGTTTACACTTTTTCTCTCTACACCTGGAGTTGCCTGTGACTGAAAAACTATTTAACAAAACCAGGTGCCTACATGTACATTCCGCGATCAGCAAATCTAAAAATAGCAGTGTGATCCAGGAGCTAGGTGAAATTAACTCTCTCAGGCTAGCATTGTAGCGGTGCCTGTAAGGGTGGCACCTGAAGACATAGGCTATCATCTTCCGATGCCTTGGCCTCCTCAGACATGTCAATCACCAAGGAATGTACCGCACACTGTGTTCAGACCAATCAGCTTAGTGTTAAGTGGATAAAACTGGTCCCTAAAACATATCTAATGGTGAGCTGGAGAGATGGCTCAGTGGTTAAGAAAAGCCCTGGCTACTCTTCCACAGGAGTCAGGTTTGATTCCCAGTATTCTCATGGTGGCTCAGAAATGCCAGGGACTCTAGTTCCAGTGGCTCCGAAGCCCTTTATGGCCTCTGTGGGTACGAGTTACCCACAGGGTACGCAGACATACAGGCAGGTAGGCGTTCAAATGTTTATTTAAATGAATAAATATGTTACTTAAATGGATAATTAAAAATACCTAATGTTTACTCTATGCCCGGTACACTAAATGCTCTACTTAAATGTTCCCCCAAACTTATAAGGCAATAATATTTCTACTATAGATATCGCTATTTCTGCTTCAGGAGGAAAAATACTGAGGGTTAGGAGAGTTTTCTAAGTGTCCAAGAGGTATCTATCAGCTTTTGCTACAAAACATTTGAAATGGATTGAAAAGAAAAGAAAAGAAAAGTATAGAGAGCCCTATATCCTCCTGTGCTCATTCAGAGCCAGTCTTGTTCATCAAAACTTGCTCCACTCTATTAATTAGAAGCAAACACAGGAATTGTTTTATTTCCTCAGTTTCTCTTTAATATGTCTCTCAACTCAACAATTCTTTAAAATAACATAACCACTGCATTTTTTTAACCAAACCTAAAAACCATCATCAGTTATTCCTGTATTGACAGCTAGTCATCCAGTTGGCAGCACACCCCATGCGCGCCTTGCGACTTATTATTTTAGAAGCTGTGTTTGGTTCCTCGATGTGTGTGTAGGGTTTCTTCCAATGGGCATATTTCTTCTTTGCTCTTGATGGCTTCTTAAAATGTTTGGTTGAAGAAATGGCGTTTGTTTTCTCCTGGATACTTTCTAATAATCTGAATTTTTATTTTAACCAATCATTTCCAAACATTTTCACCATTTTTTTTTTTTTGTAAATTCAGTTAGAGCTGGCACTATTTTTTTTTTTTTCAATATAAGATTCTGCTTTTCCACTTTTGGCAATATTAACTCTCCATATGTAAAGTAGTGACATTTCCATAAGTAGGGGTGTGTGTGCTTGTGTGTGTGTGTGTGTGAATAATCCAAATATTCAAATATTAAAGATTTTTACCTGGATCCATTAACTCATAAGTTATTGTAAAATGATGATATATTGATTTTGTATTTTTTAAAAAAAGCATGCTATTTATCTTAGGTCAGTTTTAGGCTTATAGCAAAATTGAATGAAATGAAAATGAAATTCTGATATGTACTCCACGCCCATCCTCAGCCACTGTTTTTCCTCATAATTGGCGCCCGTCTCTGGAACAGTATATTAATTTGCCACACTGATGGCCTTCTTTTGACACGTAATTATCATCGCCTGTCCATCATCTCACTGGGCTCACGCTCGGAATTCTGGGGGTCATGACAAATGTAAAATGGCAGACAGTAATCAATGATTTCTTTTATCATTTATCGACAGGGATAGTTCTAGACCCCTCATTACTTTTCAGTTGTAGGAAGTAAAAAGAAGAAGCTGGCCGTCTCCAGAATTTCACAGTTATTCTGGTACAGTGGCTGGCCAAGGGTAGATGTACATCCCACTTTCATAAAATAAGTGCATGGTCGGGCATATAGTTGACTCATATTAGATTTGGCTGTAAAGAGTGTGTATGACACAGAGAAGATACGATGTGAGCAAAGTGCAGAACTTTGTATGTAAGAAAAACTTGAAGGCAAAATCCTCATGAAGGTAGCCCACGACGACAGTGAACGGCAAGGCATCCCTGAGCCCACAGTTCTAATATCATCCACAGCAAAGCCTCATCAGTATTCAGAGACATATTCTTTCTTCTACACGAAGAAAGGAAGGAAAAAAAGAGGAGCCATTTCTGAATCGCTCCCTCCAACCACGGAAATGATTTTAATTACCAATTCATCTGTTGGCAGACACTTCTGGCAGATGTACCTGTAACTTGGAAAGATAACAAATGAGCCGATTCCTTACTCTAGGGTTGACACTGATAGTGCTTGCTAAATTTCCTCTCAGAAAAAGGATCCCAGGCAACAATAGATCTGGCATTCTGTGCGAGGAATTTGTCATGTCTCTGACATGTTCAGCCTCCATTGTCCATGCCACCCCGACAGCAGGTCCTTTATATTTCAATGAAATTGCAGTCTGAATTAATATAATTAGAATGTAACTGCTATTCACTGCACAAACTCCTTATTTCCAGGAGTACAGATCTGATAACATGTCTGCTCCGGATCTTCCCAGTGATGGCTGGTGGGACAAGAGGATAATGAAGGGACATGGCATATGATGGTTAACCAGTCCCTTGAAATATTAACCAATGGAAATAAGGGAGAAAATGGAAACTTTTCCATCCTTGGCATGTCTAAATGGAAGTATCTTTCAGATTTAACTAGCTTCTATTGCATTTTTATGAAAGACAGACTGTAGTCTGTCTGAACCAAGAGAAAGAAATGAAATAGAAAAGATGACATATCTTCCAAGTGACAGTTAAATGACGTCAAATGGATAATTCATGGATAGAGCTCTGGAATTAAGAGGTGAATAGATGACTTCATTTTCTTTCCTATTTCATTTTGAGCAGTTCATATCACTGACCAAGCTGTCTCTATCAAGTGAAATTATAAATCTCATGTTAGATTCTTGAGGCTTAGTCTTTATTTTATGTTCCCACAATTTCTTGAATATTGATAAAGTGGCAAAATGACATCAGCAGCTTTTTATAAAATATTGACTTGCCTTCCCTCAAATGCATTGACTTTCTCCCTCCCAGTGTTCCATCTGAGGGAAGTGGTGACCCAGAATCACTGTGTAGGGAGATATTTATGGCCTTTTCTGTGAAAATTGTGCAGGTCGCAGACTGAATACTTGTGTCTGTTTCTCTCCATTGGTATTTTAAAGTCCTAACCCCACTGTGATGATGTTTTGAAACGAGACACCTGGAATTAATTAGATTTAGGTGGAAACATGTGGGGACACTCCCCCATGATGGGATGGGATTGCTTTGCTTAGAAGAAGAGGAAAGAGACCAGGGTTCTCACTGTCCACCTTCATGAGGATCTCTCTCCTCTCTCCTGGTTTCTTCTCCTTTTTCTTTATAGTGTCACATCTGAAATTCCCAGTTCTTACCTTGAGAGTGTATGCTGAGAGGGAAGTGAGGAAAATTCTTACTGAGGGTCTAAATTTCTAGTTTCAAACACTATAGAAAATAAATGTCTGCTGTTTGAGCATCAGAAAATGGAGTCATATGATTACCAGACATCTGAGGGTGCACCAATCTTTATCTGGAATTATGTTTCAGAAACTGCAGTGGGGAAATAAGGAGAATGCTAGAAGGAAGGGAATGCCAGCTCAGGACCAACATGATATGACAGATGTTTTCAAGGGATGAACTTGAGTGGGCCACTTGACTTTAATGCATCTTGCAAACCACACACATTAAAAAGCTATAACTCCAGTTTGTCTTTAGAAGGCCAAAGACACCTTCTCAATTTGCATCTTGAAAAAGGCCAAGAATGGTCCTCTGGTGTCCAAGTTATTCTGGGAACTGTTTTTCTTGTCTCCTTCAACTTGGTGAAACTATCATTTTCCAATGAATAGTCCAGGGGTTTTCAGAGTTAGGTGTGCTCAACAATGATGTATACACACCTACGTGAACTTGAAGGATATCAGGAGGACTGATTAACATTTAGATGCTGGAAATTTCCCCTTCATAATGAATGAGAGTTTCCAGTAGCAGTGCCCAAAGTACACAAGTTGAAAGCTTCTCCAAGTATTTCTGACACATACCAAAGAACACCCATGGATTAGTGCTCTTCCCAGAAACCCAGATGTTCAAGTTTATTACCTGGGAAGATTTGTTATATGTGATGCATGGAGTGCTTTGAGAAATGTCCCCCATAGGCTCATATATTTAAATAATTTGGTTGCCAGTAGGTGGCACTGCTTAGGGAGGTTCTGGAACCTTCCGGAGGTGTTGCCTTTGCTGGAGGAAGCACAAAACTGGGAGCAGGCTCTATGAGTTTATAGCTTCACTCTGTTTTCAGTTCTTGCTCTGTTTCCTATGTGTGGGTAAAAATGTGATCAGACATCTTCCTGCTCCGCCCACTATGCCCTCATTTGTTTTTGTTATGGAATCCCACTCTGGAATTATAATTACAAAATAAACCTTCTTCTATAACTTGCTTTTGATTATGATGCTTTTATCCCATCAGTGGAAAAGTCAATACCATGCATATCTTTTAAAAAGTAAACATATCTAATTTATATAAAAGGAGATGCTATTTTGGGAAAGAAGTCTTGGGAGAGCCTGACCAGAATGCTCAGACTGTTCCAACCCTGTCCACTTGTGTACTGGATTTCCTAGTACTTGTCTTCTCTGGTTTAGACAGAAAAATTGGTATCTCACAGTCTCAGGCAAGTTACTTTTCAAAGGAAAACAGTGCAGATAGATATTTTAAGGTGAAAAATCTTTTAATATAGCAAATAGTTGCCCATTCTTCTATGAATTTGTCTTATTATTCTAAATGTTCACTAATATGATTATGTATAATACATACACATTTAAACACCCAGATACACACATAGGAGAAAAACAGTTTTCCCAAACTTTGACTGCTCCCTCTCCTCTGGTTTTCCAGAGGAGTATCAAAGTCAGAATAGAATGAAGGAAACCATCCTAATTTCCTAATTTTCTTATCCCTAATTTCCTAGAGTCTACCAAATGTTGGCTTTGACTTTGCCCCTTTGATTTTTCACCCCATATGTTTCAGAGAACACTTATAGGGTTGGGTATGAGGTAGAGTGAAGATGAGGTTTAGTTCCTATTACCTGACTAATAGGTGTACTCCAGCCTGCTTTATTCAAGTAAGGTAGTACAGACCCCCTCATAGTTCTTAGGGGACTTTATTCTGAGGATTACAGAATAAGCCACCTAGAGAATCAGTTAAGCGTAGTAAATTTATAACATTCATATTCTACAAAAGCATGATTCTGTCATAAGAGAAGTACACGCTCCCCAAAAAGAATATGGAGAAAGGAACATACTGGAAAAGTAAGGGAGGAAAGTGCTGAGGATTCAAGGATAGAAAGACATATGGTTTCAAATTCAGCCTTACTAGCCCTGCATAAATCACCTCACTTCTGATCATTCCTCTTATCGATTGAATAAGAATAGTTTCTCTCCCATATGGCGAAGGTTTGCTCAGGTACTTTCTGGAAAAGCACTGCACAGTAGCTAGTAGCATGAGTCATCAGAGACAATTATGTCGTTGCTGCTGGTAGCAGAATGTGGGAACCGCTTCCTATCCTTTCCAGGCAAGCATACTGGACTTTCCACTTCTTCTGGTCTTAGGCAGGATTGTTTTTATTAGTCCTTCTGATGTTAAGTTTACATACTGTTTTAAAGGAATTGGTTGCTTAAGGATATCCTAAATTAATAATATTATTACAAAGCACCGGATTTCATTTCTGCCTATTTTCATAGTGCGTTAACTGAATCATTTTTCTTAGTTTGTTGAAATGATGTTTTTAAAGCTCTCAAAACCAATCAATGTTCACAGGAAACCTGTGGAGCAATACTTGTTTTTATCACATTGTTTCTGGAACACCCAGGAAAGATGTCAGTTTTATATGCAAAACAGTAAAACATAAAAGTTAGCCTTTATGTAGATGGTGGTTTGTTTGTTTGTTTGTTTGTTTTTTCTAAAAGTCTAGAAATACTTCACATTTGAAGAAGACTGCTTTGCTCTCCTTTTGAATCTGAGGGAAAACCAAATCTATAGTAACACCAACACCGTCATTAGCTCTTGAGAAAAGTAAACTCCACTCTCAGAGGGGAAGGCAGTGTCTGGCAGTCAGACCTTTCCTCTTCCTTCCAGTCATCAGGCTGCCCAGGGACCCAGGGGGCGGAGCTGTCCAGGGACCCAGGGGGCGGAGCTGTCCAGGACCCAGGGGGCGGAGCTGCAGCTTCACCCTTGTTCAGTCTCCCACGAAGCTGTGTTTCCTTCCTGTCCCCTCTCCCATCCCTGCATTGTCCCAGCTGCCAAGCCCTCAGTATTTTTCACCCAGCAAGAGGAAGGGAAGGGCAGAATGGCTTTGAAAGAATAACATTTCTTTTTATGCCCTTAAATAGAACACCCGACACAAGACATCCTGTGTTTCTTTTCATGGACGAAAGGCTCCTTGTAGTGACAAGAGAATAAAAAAAAAAAAAAAAAATCCAGGGTTTGTTATTTGGGTAGGTGGTGTTGTGGCCACGTTCTGCTGATTTTAAAGGACAGCCTGCTGTCTTCTCCCCCACACTGCCATCCCCCTGTGGGCAGTCACACCTGTCTTTCTGTTGTATTTATGTTTATTATTTTTTTTACACCAATTCTGAAGTCCATGCTCACTGTCCATGAGTGTGAGTGTCTTTGCGTTATCCTCTCTGTGGAATACTTGCTCGAAACTCAGAGCCTGGCAGAGGGGTGGGACTCAAGAAATATGTGTAGCATAAAGGGAAGATCTGGTTTCCCTTTCAGTGCTCTCCTACATGGTCAGAGGAAAGTAACTGGCAATATAAGGTAGCAAAGGCTGGGAGGATGGTTCAGCCAGGAAAATGAGTGCTGCACAACCATGAGATAATTTACATAAAGCAAATAAAACACACACACACACACACACACACACACACACACACACACACACA
>JANHMN010000021.1:18636780-18705142 GCA_030674055.1 Rhabdomys pumilio
ACACACACACACACACACACACACACACACACACACACACACTATGTAATTTGAGTCCAGAGACGGTTGTTTTGATTCAGGACCATCTTTCCTGTTTTAAATTGAATAAAAATAAGTTCTTAATTTTCGTACATTGCATCTTTTGTATTCCACAGAATTCAAACAATGTCATGTAATCTGTAGGAGAATAGGAAGGATGGGCAGAGTAGCTGGCCAGTCAGTGGTGACTGTCATTATAATTAACCACTTTCAGTGGCAGTAGCATCCTGGGATGGGCTCCTTAGCTCTTGGGTTGAGTCTAGCTTATGGCATGTTTTTGTATGGACACCAGCGTTTTACTGAAGACAGCTCAGAAGCCAGGAGTTGTTAGAGACAGAGAGACTTGCAAAGCCTGGAAATAGCTACTTTGGTCTTTAGCCTGGGTCCACTGAAGCATGTTCCATGGACCAGGTTGATCCCCAAGCTGCTTATCACTGGCTTGTGACAGGGAAACTACAGAAAGTAAGATTAAACATTTGGAAACATCTGTAAATATCTGCCATTGAAGGCCAAGTTTTTTTTTTTTTTTTTCCTCACGAAGAACAAATAATGTCTTATGGTAGATTGGAAACAAAACAAAACAAAACAAAAAAACATAAAGCCTAGTCATCCCCACTGCAATGGAATCTAATGTGTCCTCATGGGCTTTTGCTGTCCCAGCAACATAGTAAGACATGTTCACATGCTTGCAGATGGAAACATCTGGAAACCTATCAGGTGTGAATGACAAACATGTCCTGAGATTGCAAGTGACCTGGGAAGGTTGATGAACAAGCACATTAATAACGTCATGCTAATGGATTTTCTATGCAGATAATGGGCCAGCCACAGTTCACTCATCAGCTAATACATTTGTAATGCGTTGTTTCGTATCTGAGAGAAGGCAGCCACCTTCGGATATTACAGATGCCTCTTGCACACACATGAATAACCATTCCCTTTTGAGGTAAATATATTTTAAACTGATAAGTTATCACCTCCACCAACTTTCCTGGAAATCCAAGCAAATAACATTTCTACGATAGTCTTCATGTTTTTGTTGAATGTGCATATTAAGAACAAAAGAAAGAAAGAAAAAAAAATAAAAAAGCAGACTGACTTTTTCCTTTCCTCTTTTAGAATCTGTTCCAAGTAGTGAAGCCTGCCAGAAAAAACAGACAAACTCTCAAGAACAACAATGCCTATTATGTGTGGGGTGGGCATTGCCAGACTCTGATTACTGTCCAGACATTAACCCCTGGAATGTCTTTTAGGGAAGAAAGACCAAGTTGGAATCCAGACATTTCCAGAATTCTACAGACCTTCATAGTGTGAGAACTTGTGTTTTTATATTAAGTATCGACAGGATGGAGGGACAGACAAGTTAAAGGCACCATCGCTCCTGCCCTGATTGTTGCCAAGCCTCGTTCTTCCAAGCAGACTAGACAAACCTCCTTGTCTCTGCTCTTCTTTTTGTGGGCTTATCTGATGATGTGTGAGTAGATACCCCTTTCCTACCTCCCCTAAATGTGGTGTCCCCTTCTGGTCAGAGGGAAGCGTCAAATTCTGCAACCATAGAGGAAACTCTGTGGGTTCATTAAGGTTACCCCTACAAAGTAAGGCTGCCGAAAACAAAATGAAACTCTTGAAACAACAACAACAACAACAACAAACTCTTGGGGTTAAGTTTCTTTCTCTTCCCCATACATCTTTGCAGGTCAACAGTCTCAGATCTCAGGTAAAGAGAACACAAGGCTGCTCCCATTGAGAGGGTGATATAATGTGTTAGCAAAATGCCTAATATATGCCTGTACACTGTGGGCATACATACTATGTATCTGTGTGTCTTTCTCTTGTTTATATGTATATATCTATATGTATATGTACACATACACACACACACACACACATACACACAAACACACATGGGAAACTTTGGAGTGGATGAACATATCAAATTAACTATGATCATTAAGCCTACCATTTGTTGAGAGCTAATTCACACCAAACCTTCATTTAATCCTTAAAAATAATTTATAAAATGGCCCCATTTTGCTTATTAATAAATTGCACATGTCTAGGAAATTCAGCTCCTACCCCACCCCCAGTTCAGGAGACCACAGATTGTCAGTGTCAGTTAAGATCTGTGGCCAACTGTGTCATGGATCCAAGGCACAGCTGCTAAGTATCCTTCCTAAAGATGAGCAAGAATGTAAAGTGATGTTAATACCCTTTCTTGTAAAATTATATTCTGGTTGGAGAGAAGTGGGTACCATATAGAATGAAAAGAAGGTAGGAGAGGGTGAGCAGAATATAGTACTTGATCTGTACCTCCCTGAAAAGGACACTTATGGACCAGTGACAGAGGGGAGATCCTTCAGTCACTGGATATGTGTGTGTTGTGTGGTAAGAGAATTGGACTTAGGAGAGGCATTTCTGACTCAGAGCTAACTCTATTACACAGAATGGGAGGAATGAGTAGGTGGGGGGTTAGTTAAGGCTGTCTCTACTTGCCTTATCTTTATGTTACCCGTCATTGATATTGGTTGGATCACTGCTATGCTGTGCTAAAAGGATACCCCTAAAATGATAAAGTCATCTTAACTAGATGTAATGATGACGTCCAGGGAAGTCACTGCAAATGGGAAATCACCCTGACCTTTCTGTTCACTGAAATGATAAGATTCTATAGGCTGTTTCAGAGATGAGACATCTGTTCTCTGGATGTGAAAAGGCACCTTGGGTGGAGGGCCAAGAGGAATGGATACCACTGTTTCCCTTGGTTGTTTCACCTTGAAGGCACAGCCGCTTAGTACTTTTCTCCACAGACAGGAAAACATACAAGAAAGAAATATATCACCCTTTAGCCCATGTGGGGATCACGTATCAGATATCCTGTATATCAGATATTTACATTACGATTCATAACAGTGGCAAAGTTACAGTTATGAAGTAGCAATGAAGTAATTTTATGGTTAGGGGGTCCCCACAATATGACGAACTATATTAAAAACTTGTAGCATTAAGATGGTTGAAAACCACTGTGTTAGCCCATTCTAATGAAGGCATCACTCTCTGCTAACATTGGTCAGTGCAGCATCCTCAGAGCAGGGAACCCTTTTGTAGCCAAGGGAGGAATCTGGCTCAAAAGCAAGAGAACAATGAGCTTCCCACCAGGCTGCTTCTGAGCCTTACTGTTCTGTTCTGGACAGATGGAAGGCAATTTACATGGATGTGATCTGGATCTTGGAGAACTACGCTACCTCAGTTCTCTGGAATTTCACTCTGAAAAAGAAAGGCCTGTCTTTGACATTTAGAGGTTTAGGATCTCAGACTGAAAACATTCCGGGACTAGTGGTAATAATTCTGGCTTCTGTGCATATTTTAAAGAAGAGTAGTAGACTCTTATATTCATTTTGGTGTCTTAGCTGCCACAGGATTCAATAAAACATCTCATTCCTAGGTTTTAAAGTGTATCCTGAGACTGCATATGATTCTGGAATATTTGCTGGAAACTCTGTCCATCGTTTCCAAAGGGTATGGGTCAAATGCCCATCACTAAAACCCTGAAATGATTGGATGGACATGAAGAAGAGGAACAGGTCTGTGTGAGAGAAAATAACTGTCTGAGATTTCATGAGTCTCAAACAATGGGGCAGCTGCTTTCCTATAAACAGATTATTATTATTATTTCTACCTAGACAGCTTGATAGCAGGTATTATCTTCTCTTCGAGTGTCTTATCAAGTTCTGGCTGTGTGAGGCGTGGGCGATAAGGGGTAAGAAATGTCACCCATGGGATTGTCAAGGACTATTTCCATGCAGTCTGCACAACAGCCGGTGTCTCGGAACTGAAAGGGAGTCCTATTGTTCACGCCGGGCACTAGCTCTTCCGACTATGTCAGGAGAGTGAAGAAAAGAAGACGGAGCTATTGTGTGGGGGATTGAGATTTCATTACTCTCAGCTGAACGTCAAGCAGTCTTGATATTTGAAAAGCAGGATCATCATGGAATATCTTTGAAAGGAGGGAAGAAGAATGCAACGAGCTCAGAGCTTCTCAGAACTGTGAGGGGGTGTGAAGAAAGAGAATGTGGTATTCTCAAATATCGGGACTTAAGATCCGAGACACATGAGCCCCAGAGTGACTGAGCAATACCTACTAACTACAGCATTCGATCCAGTTCTTAATGTATACTCTCTGTCTGCGACCGCTCATCAGAAAATCAGTTTTTCAGATTGCTGTTTCATCGTCTCTGTCTCATACTAAGTTCTGGAAAGGAATTAATCTGTTATTATGAATGTTTTGTCTCTGAATATTTGAGAAAAAAAATAAAATCTCTATTTTTGTTTCATCTTTTCAGTTTCCTAGCCTTATATTTCCTTTGAGAAAACATGGCATCAGGAAGAAGAAAAAATGTGACAAAGTCGTGCTGTGCTCATATAGAATTCCCTACAAAGTGTTCCAAACACACTTGAGTCATCTTTGTGCACTGTTAGGGTCACATTGATGTTACAATGTAGGCTACTTGGGAAAGAAGCAACTCTGTTTCCCCCCCCCCCCCAACCTTTTAAATCACTGTGGTAAGTGGAATTTCAAATGAATAAGATACTTTGCTCTCAAACCAACACAAATGAAATCTTAGCCGTGGCGTCACAGAGATAGGGAGAGATCAGGCTGAGGAAGAAAGGCCAAAGAGAAGGCACAGAGAGGCCAGGGGGACGTGGGGAAGGACAAGTGGCTTTGGCTTCTCCTGACACGTGATTGCAGGGGCGGAGGTCTGCTGTCTGTGCTCCTGTAGCACCTTGTCAGAAATGAGTCCTGGAGACACATTTGTTAGTTGAGTTAGTGAAAAGAAGTAGGCTATCAGCATTAAGATATGGGGGGAATGTTACTTCAAGTAGGGAGATTGTTTCCCGTTGTCTGAGACAGTGTCTCACTATGGGGCGGAGCCTGGCCTGGAATTTGTAATCACTGTGATCAGCCTCTCTAAAGTGGTAGGATTTCAGGTGTGTACCACCAGGCCTGGCTCAATTATTCTAGGTTTTTCAGCTGTTGAGAATTTAGTGGGAAGCCTGGATTTACTGCTTTAAAAAAAACTTTTTAAAAACATTAATTTACTATCTTTAAAGAACATTTTAAATGTATTCCTTGACAATTTCATCCCTGCATTCAGAGTATCTGGATATCCACTGTACCCCTCCCCCTCCTTTAGAAAATCACCCTATGACTTTCCCAGTCACTGGCTTTTGTGCAGGTTTATACCTCTAGATCCAAACCCTCCTGTGGATCTGGCCTCAAAGCAGATCAGAAAGTGGTTGGCTGACCCCACAATAGTCGTGCAAGTATTGCACCACTGGGTGTGCCTTGCCTGGCAGATTGGTAGTGTTAGCATGGAGGGGTCACAGCTAAGTAAGGCGGCTGCTGATAATTCTCCCCCAGCAGCCTGTGTAGCATCTTATGACACTATGGTGTGGTGGTTTGCATTTGCTTGGCCCAGGGAGTGGCACTATTTGGAGGTGTGGCTTTGTTGGCATAGGCCTGTCACTGTGGGTGCGGGCTATAAGAGTCTCATCCTAGTTTCCTGGAAGTCAGTCTTCTAGCAGCCTTCAGATGAAGATGTAGAACTCTCAGCTCCTCCTGTACTGTGCCTTCTTGGATGCTGCCGTGCTTCCTGCCTTGATGATAATGGACTGAATCTCTGAACCTGTAAGCCAGCCCCAATTAATGTTGTTGTTATAAGAGTTGCCTTGGTCATGGTGTCTGTTCACAGCAGTAAAACCCAAACTAAGATACCAGGGAAGAGATCTCAGCTTGATTTCTCTAAGTCCTATGGCCAAAGTGTGTGCTGTCTTCAGCAGGATGGTATTTCCATCTAGTTATTGTAAATAACCAAGAGCAATGGCAATAGCTTGTGTTGTTTTAGGGGCCTGTGGAGCCTCTCTGATCAACAAGTCACAAGAAACTATCCCATGCCCGATACTGGGATTTTTGTTCAATAACCCACGTCTTCTTGTGGACAGTCATTTATTGTTTACTCCTGTAGCCTACCTCCATTCAAACTCCTTCTTTTTCTTATATTTTTGGTTGAGAGCCTGGCCTTTAATGGCTGATCTCTTCAGTTCAAATGCTTTCTTTTCAAAAACTATAGTTTTTAATTAGTCACCTTACAAAATAGTGGGCTCTCATAAGGCTTTTAAAGATTTACATTCTTAGTTTTGGTGAATCTCCTGCATTCTTTCTCTGCTCTACTATTTTGTTTTCATTCCTCCTTAAACTCTTAACCCCTGGCATTCCTTCTTTCTACTTTAATACCACACGTTTCTCCACCCATTCTCTAGATCTCCAACTTCTAAACACATTTGATTACCCAGAGATCTTGTTAATACTCAAAAGTGACCCAGGAGGCTTGTAATACAGTCTACAGTTTAACATTTATCAGTCCCCTAGTAAACTCAATACATGCAATGCACTCTGACAGCGACACCTTGTAGCAGTAGTTTAGATCTGTATATAGGTTGAGACCCCTTTTGGTGGGGTGGTCCAATATCAGTCATCTTGAATATCAGATATGTATATTATGATTCATAACAGTAGCAAAATCAACGTTATGGAGTATCAACAAAAGTAATATTATGGTTGAGGGGTCACCACAACATGAGGAATTGCATTAAGGGATTGCAACATGAGGAAGGTTGAGAACCACTGCCTTAGAGTGACACGCAGCAGGGGACTGAGCTGCATGTGAGGTCTAGTTCCTCACTGATTTTAAGACTTCCACTTCCATCTCACCGTCCCTATCATGAGTTGATGAGAGCTGTGTAATCTTTCAAATTTTCATAGCCTTCATATTTTAAACCAAACAAAAATCTTTGGGAACGACCAGTCTAAGTCTCTTTTAAAACCCGTAGGGAGATTGGCTTGCTCCCTGCTGGAGTTGTACGGGTAATTTTGAATGATTAAACTGCATTTCAGCTGCGTCTCTGACTTCCACTCCAGTAATTTTCCCTCTACCGGCTCTTTTATCATTATTAATTATTTTCTAGAATACCTACAATTTGGGTGATGCAATTTCAAATGCTAGGAAGAAGATGTGTAAATTATTATAATTTATCACAGAACCACTTACTTGAGTAACATGCTTCAAGGTGACAACACAATCGATGTAGTGTGTACTGTGTGCACGTTAATACACTTGCCGGTCCCTCTTTGTGACATAACACATTTAGAGCTGGGGTGGAATACTTGCCAAGATGATTCAATCTGCCAACTATCTCCATCCATCCTTTTGTTGTATAAATACTTAGCTTATAAAAACAGGTGGTATTTCATTCTTCGGTCCCTGGGTGTCTGGGTTAGTTGCATGACTTGCTGGGTCCAATAGACTGCATCAGAAGGAAGAAAATGTCAGCCATAAGTTCTCAGACTCCTGATACTGTCATAAGAACAAGCTGGGAAGCTAGGCAGTGGAGGCACACACCTTTAATTTGAGCACTTGGGAGGCAGAGGCAGGTGGATCTCTATGAGTTTGAGGCCAGCCTGGTCTACAGAGTAGTTCCAAGACAGCCAAAGCTACAAAGAGGGACTCTTTCTCAGGGGAGAAGGGAGTGGGAAGCTAGAGATTATTTTTCAGAAGGTAAAGGATAAAAAATATGAACACTGTCTCAGTAGAAGTGAATCTAGAGAAGTCTATAGTTAGCTATCCTGCAATGTACCTCTAAGCACAGACACCCAAAGTAAGCTGATTAACTAATCTTTTCAGATGTCCTACAGGCCTTCAAAGAGCAGTAAGTGCCCAGCGAAGCCACTTCATTTCAGGTGCTGTGTTCTGCAGTGTGACAGCCTTCTGATTTTAGAGCTATACCCATTCATTAAATGATTCCAGTTAGAGTTCTACCTGAAGGACAGAAGGTCAGTTATCCCGGGGAAACCTTATAGGCTCTATGATTTCTTCCATTATTTTGAGTTATGGGAAGGAGTTAACTCATATTATTTTCATTTTACTGGTAATAGAAAGACATTTTCCACAAAGGAAGGGGATTCTAAGCATTCCTTACCCCCAAGGAAGCATAAAAAATGGTACCAAGATCTGAGAGTGGAAAAGAAATATCTTAATTCTGACCTGAACATCTTGGTTTGTTTCTTCGAGATTAGGCTTTGTTCTTAGTAAATGAATCACACCTATGGCTACTTGCCTCTCTCAGCGGTGCTTATGAGCAGGTGCAGGTGCAAAAAATATACAGTTTCTCCTTATAGTACGGTGTGACATATTAATGGCACTATTTTTGAACACTTTCCTCAATCCCTTTATTTTTGTGTTTTAGTTTTCAAATTCTGTCTCACAGAGTAGCTCAGGCTAGCATTTAGCTTCGACTCTTCCTGTCTCAGGCTTCTGAGTGCTGAGATTATAGGCGGCCATCACCAAGACCTTCTCTTTGTTTTTTTTGTTTTTTTTTTGTTTTTTTTTGTTTTTTTTTTTAATTGAATAGTAGCTAGTGCTTTAGAAGTTATGCTTCCCTTTATGATACAACATCTACGGTATTCACATTTCACTGTATTCACTCTGTCTTTGTATATATTCTCTCACCGGCTTCTTCACCAGTGAAGAAAAGTATTTTACTTTTGCATCTTGCCCATGAAGAACCTCTGGTACCTTCAAATGAAGAGGGGTGAGGGGTCCATGAGGCTGAGAGCACAGACACATTGTACCAAGAAGGAGCACTGGCATGTAAGTCAGTCTTCATCTGAGCCTGACTTAGCTGCTACTTATCAATCTTTAGCTTTTACCACGCCATGTAAAAGCAGCCAGAATGAATTTTTCGTTCATCCTAATATTTCACAACATCTCGTGTTTATAAAATTTGGTTAAGTTTCTTTCCAGACATTTCTTTCTGAGACATAGTCTTGCTATACAATTCAATCTGGGAATGAACAGGTAATCATTCTGACTCAGCCTCCCAAATGCTGGGCTTATAGGCATGTGCCATCATTTCTGGCTCTGAGAAAAAGAAGTTTCTGATATAATGATAATGTTTCCTGTATCCCTGGCTCTCAGATGGAGGACAATCTTGAACTCTTGGTCTCACTGGGTGCTGAGATTACAGTGCTGAAGACTGAACACGGGCTTCACATCTGCTACCAAAACACTGGACCAAACTGGGCTACCATCCCAGAACTTCAGCACATGCTGTCTTTACATGTGTGGTATGTGAGTGTGCGGTAAGTGTTTATGCATGTTAATGTGTGTGGGTGCACATGCATGGACCTGTGTGTGTACATATAGAGGCCTTAAATCAATTTCGGATGCTTGTCTTAATCTCTTTTCACCTTATACAATGAGACAGGGCTCCTCACTGAACCTGGAGCTCACTGCTTCCAGTTTCTGCCAGTTTAGCTGCTTGCTTGCTCTTGGGATTCCTGGTCTCTACTTTCCACAGGATAGGACAGCACCATGCCTATCCAGCTTCTTTGTGGGTTTCAGGGACCCAGACTACAGTCCTTATGGCAAACACTGTACCTGCTGAGCCGTCCCCCTCCACCTCGGAGACATTTTGAAAAGGAGAAAAAAAATGAGAGCTACTCTGAAATTCAGCCTAGGGTTATTTTATTATTATTATTTTAACTCTTATTATTGTTCATTTGATGATGTCAATGGAATAAAGATAATCAAACCAGAGATATGAGTCAAGTCAAACTTTTTTTTGATGATTATGAAGCTTCTGATGATGCAGATACTGGATGCAATACATTTCTACCTGAAATGCATACAATGAGCTAAGTATGTGCTAAACATTGTTGGGCCCCTCGTTGAATTAAGTTTCGCTCAATGGTTAGGCCGAGTCTTGCAAACAGGCCATTTTCTCTGTTCTTTTTAATTTTAAGTGCTTAGCTAACGTGATCATTTCTTATAACTGACCCAATTGCATCATCATACCTTGACCGTGTGAAAGGAAGTTGCGGCGGTGGCTGTAATTGCTGCTATTTATCGAGGGCTTACTGAATGTGTACTAACGTTCTATGTGTTTCTCTCGCTTTAGCTCATGTGTGTTTCACAAGGCTCCATTAAGATGCGCTCTGTTATTATCTATTATTATCCTGTTTATAGATGTGGGAACTGAGGCAGAGAAAGATTAAATGGGTTGCCCCGCGTCAATAAAACTACTAAGTGACTGAGTCGAACTTGAAGGAACTGTCTAACTTGATGACACTCTATAACCTGGTTACTGCCCGACTTTCTTTTTTGGTTTGTTTATTTTTATTATTTTTAATGAGGTATATGAATGTGTGACTATGCACACATGAGTGCAGGTGCCCACAGAGGCCAGAGGTATCAGATTTCCATGGACCTGGAGTTATAGGTGGTTGTGATACCTGATGTGGGTGCTGGGAATTGAACTTGGGTTCTCTGGAACAGCTGGGTGTGCTCTTAATTACTGAGACATCTTTTCCAGCCCATGTAGGTCTTACTTGAGGCCAGATATCATGGGAAATGTTACCTAACCATGGCAGTGCCATAGTCTTAAATAGCATCTTTTTACAAATACTGTGGGCACTCTGAATTGCCTTGAAGAATCTCAGTGTTCAGTAAGATATTTCCCTCTGTATGTATTAAAAGGTGAGGTGTAGAAGAAATAAGCGTCTCCTTGGTGCACGTGAAGACTTGTAGGAAGTGATGATTACCTTTTTTATTTTTATTTATTTATTGTTTTTTAAATTTTGGAGAGAGCAGGGTGGGAGAGCATCATTCTGAGAATGTCTTCAGATCACCCTAGAGAAGAAGTGACTGACAAGATCCTTGAATTCACATCACTTCAGGACACTGTCATCATGATATTATTTGTGACTCTCATCCCTTGAGACATAAGTAGTTTTGCTTTTGACCTCTCTTGCCTCAACGTTTTCAAGTTCAAAAGCTTTGGGCAACTTCAGACTTTCTCCACACGGCGCCATTATCCCTGTGTTCTGGTAGATGAAGTGACAGGTCTTGGCGTGTAAGTCCAGGTGAGGACTGTAACATTTATCCAACCTCCATACACATTTCTACAGAAATACAAGGCATAGTTTCAAAGACTGAACTGTGCACCACAAAAATATGTTAGGTGACATCCTAACTGCTAGTTCCCCTGGTGACCTGATGTGGAAATAAGACTGTTTTCCATTTTCCATGCAAACAGTGAAGAGGAGGTCACACCTGATCCAACATGACTTTGGCTGCAACAAAAAATGGCGGGGGTGGGGGTGGGGGTGGGGGGTGGGATTTGGTTACAGACAAAGGGAGAGATGTGGATGAGCATAGAGGCCAGTAACATTTTATACACCAAAGAATGTCAGAAAGTGCCAGAAAACTACCAGAAGCCAGAAGAGAAGATATCACATTCTCCCTACAGGAAACTCAGAAGAAGCCATCTTTCCAATACTGTGGTCTTGAGTTGGTAGCCTCTAAAACTAACAATACATTTCTGTATAGATACCTTGTTAGCAAGGCCCCATCAGATAAACACAGTGCCAAAGATTTCTCAAGTTGGGTAGATTTTTCTGAAAATAACCAGGGGGGAGTCATACTACAGGAAGGGATCACACCACATAGTTCACAGTATGACCCAGTTAAATTATTCTTCCCTCCCTCCCTCCCTCCCTCCCTCCCTCCCTCCCTCCCTCCCTCCCTCCCTCCTTCCTTCCTTTCCTCCTTCTCTTGTTCTCTCCCTCTCTTCATCCCTCTTTTCTTCCCCCTTCATCTATACTTTCCTTCCTTCTTTTCATTGTGTATATAGGAATATGTGCATAGTGTGTGTGTGTGTGTGCACACGCGCACTTGGGAAGACAGAGGTCAATCTAGGGTCTCCTCCACCTCAATCAGAGGCAGCCTGTTTTGTTTGTTGTTTTTTGAGACTTTTTTTTGGTGGGGGGTGGGGGACCCTGCGGGTAGCAAGCCCCAGGGATGCATATGTCTCTTCTTTCCCAGTCATGGGATCACAAGCATGCTAGTGACCAAACTCAAGTCCTTAATTTTTTTTTAAGATTTATTCATTTTATGTATATGATTACACAGTACCTATCTTCAGACACATCTGAAGAGGGCATCGGATCTCATTACGGATAGTTGTGAGCCACTCTGTGGTTGCTGGGAATTGAACTCAGGACTTCTAGAAAAATAGTCAGTGCTCTTCACTACTGAGCCATCTCTCCAGCCCCCAGGTTCTCAATTTTGTGATGCAAACATTTAAGGCCTGAGCTACCTCCATAGTCCTCCATCCCGTTTTCCATTCTTGCACCTTATCTCCTATACCTTCGGTTGGTCCTTTTGATAATCATACTCCAACTTCTCTTGCTTTTTTTTCAGACCAGGTTTTCCCTTCCTTTGAAGCTGCAGCATCAAGTAACGTCCAGGTCTTGGCCTCAGCTTCTAGCCTAACCTTTAATCAAACTATACATTGGACGCAAACCATCCATTCACTTGCAGAGATTCCTGTACAGAATGTTACAGTCAAAATATTTTCTGGATGGACTGGTTTCAAAACTTTGTTTTGCTCCTGGCTAGCTAAATGGGTTCATTTTCTTCTTGAAAAATCAGTTAGAGCCTAAGAGTCAGCCGTCCTTTCTAAGTTGCCTTCAGAGCTACCGCTGTTCATTCATCTATCCAATAAATCCTCATTCAGTGCTTCCTAGATAGAAGGAAGCACTCTTGGGTGGGGGGCTGGGTGGTAACATTGAACACAGCAGATACAATCTTGGTCCCCATAGAATTTGCTTTCTGTTGGAGGAGGTTGATGATAGAACGAAGAAAACGGATACAGCGGATGATGCAGAGGGGTCAGAGGTTATCATCTGAGAATGATGGGGAGCTCCTCTAAGGAAGGGTCATGTGGATAGAGATTACACTAAATAATAGCATTTCCTGAATAATCACGTAACAAGGGATCTCTTCCTGAAGGCAAAGCTTGGTTTTATTTACACTTTCCAGTGAGACTCAGGATTTCCGGTCTCTTGAAGATGATTGTTTATGGAAGAGAAGAGAGTTGTGAATGCTGAACAATCACTGGAAAGTCTTGTCTGGTTTACGGAAGTGGGAAGGACAGTGTTTGCCTGGAATTTAATCAGAGGAGACAGCACTGAAATTTTCTATTACGTTTAGGCATTTAACGTCCTAGTGCCTTTCCAGCCAAGATATACACACATCCCTTGCCCACTGTGGGTTTGTGCGTGCGTGCGTGCGTGCGTGTGTGTGTGTGTGTGTGTGTGTGTGTGCGTGTGTGTGTTTGTGCATGTGTGCGTGTGTGTGACTTGCATTTTTATTGGTCAAATATATTTCAATTTTTGATTCATAGCAGGCAGACTTAGCTTGTTTTTCCTCCCGAAGCTTCATGAACAGGACTGATGGTATCTGCCTGTGAATAGTCCTTTAACTATCTGCAGCAGATCTTGAAGGCCAGTAGGATCAAAAGAGGACAGAGTTCTGAGACACTGCTTAAGTCAAGTACAGTCTACTGGTTTCATTTTACACTAATTCATAAAGGGAATGCAGATTTGATCAGTGAATCATAAATGAGGGGAAGCAGAGGCTCTTGTAGTTTGTTGGAAATTGAAAATGAGGACTTGCATAGCTGTTCAAATTGTAGTTATGGTGTTGATCTAAGTGTTCCTTTATAAGCCAACAACCAACCGCCTGTCCAAACCAATAACAAAAATAAAGGTTGACTGTATATACACTCGCGAAAGCAACCCAAGACAGATGGATCTGATGTAAAAGAGGACAGAAATGAAAGAGAGTTATTTGTAATTTACACTTACTGAAGAGTTTTACACTATAAGATCATTGTCAGAACTTCTGGATGCTCTGCTTACTGTTCAAACAGGCCCTGGATTGAGCTGGAGAGAGAGCCAGGGACAGATATGGTAGAGATGGAGATGGGAGTGGGGGATGGCTCTCAATACTTGGTCTTCTCAGATGCATTGGGCTTTCATGTCACAGTGCCACTTGGGAGTTGCCAGTACTGAGCACACTTCTAATTATCTAACCAGTCCCAAAGTCCATTCCCCACCCCCCTTTCCTTTTTTCTCAATGTCTCTGATTTACCACCGACATATTGAAGCACTGAAACTCACCCAGTCAGATGCCAGACAGGGCTGTCTGAGACTCTAAAATTACCCATCCAATACGCCATTGATTAAAACCATCCGTGGGAGCCCATCCAAAAGTCCAGAGAGTTAGAAATAAGTATGGAATTCTCTTTTTAGACGGACATGTAAATTATGAATTTGACTTTTAATGAAAGGCATTTTAATATTTTATTTCTTAGTCTGGTAAGATGTAATAACTTCAAGATGGGAAGTAGGTACCTCTCCCTCCTCACTCAGCCATGGCAGACACTGTTCATTATGCCCATCACTACTCTGGTACTTTGGACTTAGTCTTAGAATGCTTTACTGTATTGTATAGCTGGTAACTGTCAGTTGGTAAGAGTTAGGTTGTGGCTGCTATCTCTGTAGAAGTGGCAGAAAAGTGTTCTGTTTAATTTATTATGTATACGACTGCAGAAAGCTGGCAGCTTATTATGAATATGATACATTTAGTAGTAACATATTTACAGTAATATAAGTATTGACTTTGTAGTCTTTGCTTGGGCAAAATCAGTCTTAAAAATGTGCTATTTAGACCATAAAACCTATCATCACAACATATCATAGCACAAAATTCTCTAACGTTGATGGTTCTCAAGTAGATTTTGACAATGGCTATAGGTAGATCTACAATACAAAAACAGCTTTGATACATGCAGAAAGAAACTCAAGGGATGAAATGAATTAGTTCTCTCTCAAAATAATTGTAATTTTGCATTTGGTATTTATGGTCATGAAGCATGCCTTACATATGGGACAAGTCTCCATTCATTGGTTTTATTTATTTTAAATTATGCATTTTGGTTTTTCTACAAAAAGTAGAATGGGAACACTGGAAAGGGATTTTGAAGTCAAAGGCCTTTTTGCAAACCCTAGTGATACTAGCCTGCAGAAATTAGGGGAAATAATTTGCCATCTGAGAGGCTTGATTCTCTATGGAGAATAGCTGGCAGTAACCAAGGGTAATGGCATTTATCTTCTGAGCTTTCTGTGAGGATTCAGTGAGCGACCATTTCTGGCAATGTTTGAAAACTCCAAGACACTCACAGACATAGACAATTTTAAATATGGAATAGAGAAATACAATCTATTGCTATAAATTGTTATTGTTATGAACATCTGTTTTAAATTTCAAATTGAAAAAGTTAAAATTCAACGCTTTCTCTATTTTATATCTATATCAGGCAGAGGTGACAGCATTGAAGATAGGAAGCAGCCTATGGTAGTTCTATTTCATTTGAGTTTCTGGTTTGAGGTTATCTTTTTCCTATACATCCAGTAGTAGCTATTGTTAGCCATCTCTTATGAGACGTGTGGTCACCCTGGATTGACCCATGTATAGCATGAGTGTAGGTGACACGCTGTAAACCTCAGAACCAGAAAGCAGTTCTCCATCTTCAGGCTTGTCTAAAATCAAGTCTTGAGGTTAACTTGGTGTCTCTGTGGTTCAGCAAGAGCCAAATAAACTACAATTTGTTTATTGAATGTTTAGTCTAGGCTAGTGGGTTGAATTGACAAAATACTCAGGGGCTCTCCCACAGGAGAATCATATCCTTCACTGAATTCTTTCTCAACTCTGTTTTCTTCAGCGTATTTATTAACCCAGCTGATGCTCACTGTTTATAATACTGAAAGTAAAGCCTAGATGTAGCTTATCCAGTGTGAATGAGATGAGCCACAAGAAGCTTCTGGAAGGCATGTAGCCATTAAATTGAAGCTCTTTCAGTCCTTTAAGAGGATTTTTTACCAAAGTGTTCTACAGAATAAGGAAGACTACCTGTAGGGATCCCAACATGGAGCCTCAGAGTCTTGTCTCTGTCTGCCATATCTCTCACTGATACTATAATTGTTTCCTGTGATTTTTTTTTTAAGGGGTAAAGGAGTTGTGTCAGTTAATATGCTCCCTGTACTTCTCAACCACGCTGGGTTATTACATGACTAGACAGTCCCCAGGCATAATTCCTGAGGCTTTGTGGGATTGTCTTCTATGTCACCGAGTGTGACTGCATTACTCCAGTATTCAGCTGAATTGTCCTGGCTCCAAAAGATAAGAAAGCCTTTTCAGTCTTTGTCTTCTGAAGACTTTTCTTGCAACTAAATCTTGGATGACTAGGGGTGCCCATAGTGAGAAAAATATTGGCTGCCATAGGGATTCTGTTTAAAGCTTAGTACCACGCACAAAGAAACTGAATGTTTGTGGGTAATCTCAGTCTTGATGCCTACCTGAAAGCCCTGCTGATGGTGACGCTGGCCTATAGTTTCCCTCTACCCTACTTTATGGACTTAGATGACAACAAATGACAGTGGGGATAATAAAAACAACGTTTGAGTACTTTTTAATTCTGTGAATTTTATATTTTTTTTTTGAAAAGAGACTGTTGGAACATATTAGATAAATTTCGCATAAAATCAGAAACCTATGTATCCACCCCTTTTCCAATCACTACAAAAAGACTAAATTCATCACAAGCCATGTGCAATCAGGACCCAGCTCAAAGGCAGTGCAGGTCTGGGGTCCAGTCTCAGGTTCTGTAGTACTTTCCATTCTCAGCGCTGAGCATTTGTCCCACGAGCATCCTCTCTAACTTTATGACGTCACCAGCAAACCTGCAGATCTCATGTGAGCTTCTCCATTTGGTCTTCATTGTACAGCCAGTGGAAGGCCATCGTCTCTCCAGATGTATATTCTCCAAGTCACTAGCTTGCGCTGCTTTGATGAAAAGCATAGGAGCCAGCATGGATCCTAGAGCATCTCCCCAGGGGCTTAGGTGAGATGGTAAAAAAACAAAACAAAGCACGCCTTTAATCCCAGCACTTGGGAGGCAGAGGCAGGCGGATTTCTGAGTTCGAGGCCAGCCTGGTCTACAGAGTGAGTTCCAGGACAGCCAGGGCTACACAGAGAAACCCTGTCTCGAAAAACCAAAACCAAACCAAAACAAAACAAAACTGCCCCCGCCAGTGCATTGATCTCACCTGCGACACTGAAGGAGGCACTCGTGACAATGATCTTGTAGTCAAACTTCTTGTAGTAGTTGTACATCTGGTGACACTTTTTAACCTCAGGGTCCTCCTGGGGCTCACAGGATTTCTTGTCTGTGTTTGCCAGTCAGGGATGCACCCCACAAAGGAAGAGATGTGAGTCACACCTGCTTCATCCCAAGCCAGTGGCCTGGGCAGAGCAGCGAAGCAGTGTCATGTTGCAGTGGACACCATGCTGTTCTTCTGGCTCCATTCCAGCCTGAATTCCTTCCCAGGTTGAGGAACCTTGATGTGAATTCTACTCTTATTGATTCCCAGCTTCTTTGTAAAGCTCAATGAGATACCTGTCTTGGGTCACCTTTGCATTCTTATTAAAGGAAAACCTTGCATCCACATTTGTAGACACACAGCCTGAAATCTTTAGTATGTCTGCTCCAAACAGCACAAAAATTTTATCAATAGCATTTTTAATCCACTCCTCTTGTGATGCACTTGGCTCCTTTCTGTAGGCAATGGCCTGGTCTACTAGTTCTTGGTAGGCAGGCATTTGTGCTGTAGCCAGAATCAGCGATGGGTTGATGGTGGCATCCTGTGGCTTGTACTCATCAAGCACTTAAGTCACCTGTATTGGCCACCGTGATGGTGGTGTGCTGCTCGAGCTGGTTAAAGGTGGACTCTATCCTCTGGCCCTGACATGGTGAAACACGAACAGTTGACAAGGAAGCAGGAGCATGGATTTTACTCTGAAGACACAGAGAAAGTCAGATTGATTGAGACATGTGGGTGTGGGGAACACTTCTGTCCTCAATTTCCATGATCTTTTTTCCCATCCTCCTAGTGCATGATGGGAATAGAAAATGTTATTTCCTTGGTTAGTGAAAAGTAGCACCTTAGAGTTCTGATACATCTTATAACATGAGCTGTGTAGATTTCCACCTCTCTTGGGCAAAAGAGACACTGATCTGGATAAGTATTGGTATTTTTATTTTAATAAAAGTTTATGATTTATATATAATTGTGAAACTGCTTCCTGGCTCCACAGACATTAGGTAAGCATTGTAATTACTGTAAACTTTTTTTCTTAATTTAAAGAAGTTAATAAAGAGTTAAAGAATTTTTCCTAATTTATAATATATTTTCTGCAGTTTCCTCTCTCTCTCTCTCTCTCTCTCTCTCTCTCTCTCTCTCTTTTAATTTTTGAGGTTGTGTTTTAATTACAACATTTCTTCTCTTCCTTTGCTCTCTCCAAACCCTCCCATATAGCTCTCCCTGCCATTTTTCAAATTCATGGCCTCTCTTCAACTATTGGTATTGCATACATATTTGTGTATATATATATATATATATATATATATATATATATATATATATATATACACACACACACACACACACACACACACACACACACACATTCCCAAATGCTACCTGTTATGTCCATGCAAAGTTACTTGCATATGTGACCATTTGGCACTGAGTGACCAATTGATGTGCTCCTTTCTAGGGAAGGCCAATACTCTTGTTCCCAGTTTTACCCAGTTGCCCATATTTCTTGATATAGGGTGGAGGTCTCATGGCCTCCTCACCTCCATCTCTGTGCACTCTGGCATGTTCATGATACCTTTGTTTAAATAACACTTAGGTGGTCATGTTGATAAGACTTCATGGGCATAGCTTTTGATATTACTAGGAGACACAATCTCACAACAAAGTTCATGATCCTCTGCTTCTTACAGACATTCGTCCCCTCTTTCCCAAAGGTTCCTGAGCCTTAGGTATGGAAGTCTTTTGCAGATGTGTCCATTGTGACCGGGATCTACAACTCTGCATATTGATTGGTGGTGATTTTCTGTAGCAGTTTCTATTCATTACAAAAAAGAAATTTCCTTGGTGAGGGGGTGGAGCCTACACTTATTTGTATATATAAAGACAATGCTTATAGATTGTTGTTAGGGTTTTGTGCTGGTATAGTAAATTAATAGTTCTAGAGTCTCATCCAACAATCATGACTTAATTAACACTGATTAGTTTTCTAGGTTTCTAATATCAGGCATGGTATCCTTCTTGTTGAGTAGGTCTTAAGTCCAGTTAGAGTTGTTGGTTACCCCTAAGATACATGTGCCACTACCACATCCAGGCTGGTCACTGATGTAGTTCATAGGTGTCATAGCAGAGTTGAACTGTTGGTTGCTGGTTTCTTATGGAAGATTGCATGGAGCCTTCTCTCTCCATGAAAGCTAGTCAGGGAGAAGACATTCAGGTCAGTTCTAGCTCTCGAATCTCTGGACCCTGTTTCTGAAGTATGTGGTGTCTTCAGAACTAGGGAGTTGCATTCTACCTAGGTAGAAACCAAAGGTAGCAGCAATAGGATTTATGCTTTGGAACTCTTTCATATACCCCTGGCCTAAAACTCAAAAAAGAGGGTTTTTCATATCTGGTATTGTGGTTTTCATTAGATGATCTTTGGCTCACAGAGGGAATGCCATCATCCCAGATGATAAAAAGTTCATTAAAACTATGCATATTTATACATAAATTATATGTATTATAGGGTTTTTAAGGTAAATAATAAGAGTGTGATTTCTTGTAGTCTTTTTATCCATTCATATTGTCATTTTGCCCACTGTCTTAGTTTGGGGGACAATTGCTGTGATGAATCACATGACCAAAAGTAAATTGGGAGGGAAAAGGTTCATCACTGGAGGGAGTCAGGACAGGGACTCAAGCAGGGCTGGACTCTGTAGGCCAGAGCTTCTGTAGAGGCCACTGAGGGATCATACTTACTTGTCTTGCTCCTCATGGATTGTTTAGCCTGCTTTTTTTATACTATAGAACACAGAACTAATGACCAGGGATGGCTCCACTCAAACCCGGTTGGACCCTTCCATAGTAACAACTGATGAAGACAATGCTGTATAGGCTTGCCTATGGCCCAATCTTATGGATGCATTTTTCTCAACTCCCTCCTCTCCAGTGTAAAAATCAGCACACCTACCCACCTCCCTCCTCTGTATTTATTTCCCTTTCAATGCTCTAACAAACCTCCTTTTCCCTCCATTTCACATCAGATCAGTCAGATATAGTTATTCTTTACTGTTCTGCCACCCTCTTCTGTATTTACCTTCTTCCCTTCCCTGAGGAGCCTCTCTCTTGACTGCATCAGATCACATGTATTCTGATATTTTCCTTTCAACTCCTCCCATCTTGTTCTGTATTTATCTACCCCCTCCAGGAGTTCTCTCCTTTCCCATTTCCCCTATCAGATCACTTGCATACTACCAGTCTTCTTTGCCCCTTTACTCTCTTCCCACCTTCTTTAGTATTTATCCACCTCTTTATCTTGATCCTTACCTTGGGATATCTACAGAGCAGTGCAGGCAGATGCAGTATGGTTTTAATAGGAGGGAAACCCAGCTCCGAAGAGGGGAGACAGAGCCCCAGCATCCTGAAAGATGTGTGTGTCATCATGTCCTGCACAGATAATCCCACTTCTCTATCTTGTAAGCAATGAACACAACCTTCACACCTTTAATCTCAGCACTCGGGAGGCAGAAGCAGGCAGATCTTTGTGAGTTCAAGGACAGCCTGGTCTACGTAGTGAGTTTCAAGACAGCTAAGGTTCCATAAAAAGACCCTGTTTCACAAGCAAACAAATAAATGAACAGACAAGAACAACAACAACAACAACAACAACCAATGCACATAGCTCCACAGGTGTGGCTGCTGATACCCAAAGACACATCGTAGTCCCTTTATCAAGTCTTTTCCTGTTCTTCCTCTGACTGGAATGCTTTCTATTCAGTGACTTCTCTGTATAACTGCTCTCCCTTCCCTGCCTGTATATATTGTTGTAGAACAGACGCTTCTAAGGCACTCTATAAAAGGGCATCTTCCATCATTCCTGGGCACCCTCTCATGCTCCTTGTTAACATTTATTGTTGGAATGGATATCTGTCTGCCATATTATAGATGCATTAGCTTATTGATTTGTAATTTTCCTCTTCTGGAAAGTCTCCTTTGTCTTTTGATGAATTATAGATGTCTATATCAGTGCTTTCCATAATGTAGGCAATGAGTAATCATGTCACTAACTTTTTGGTGTGGCAAAATACCAGATCAACGTGACTTCAGCAAGGCAGACTTTATTTTGGGTCACAGTTTTGGGGCATGCCAAAACAGCTGGCCACCTTGAACCCACAGCCAGAAAGCAGTGAATTATGAATGCTGGTATTCAATTTGCTCTGTCCTTTTCATTCAATGGAATTGGGCCACCTTTATTTAGGGTAGGTCTTTACAGCTAGGTCAATTCCAACTGAGAAATTCTCTCATAGATGGTAGATATATGCATAGATTTATCTCCTGGGTGCTTCTATATTCTGTTAAATTGACAGTGTTTACCCTCCCAGAAATACTAGCTGCAGAAATGACTAAATGCAGCCTGAAGGCATTATCCCTATCTTACAAGATTGGGTTATCTAGGATCTAACTCTAGGTCTGATACATTATTTCAGGAAAGTAGTACCCACGGGTACAATTTATTGACCATCTAAAATTTTATGGTCACTTTAAAAATATTATGTGATATTATCTGATATTATCTCTATAGCAATCCTTTAACAAGAGTCACCCCTAATTAAGAGATAGTAAAAACGTTGCTCAGAGTGGACTCACAAACTAGCTAAAGCCACAGTTACCTTACTACCTGAGACATATGACAGACCCACACTCTTGTGATGCTATCACTGAGATTTGTAACATTTCTCCTAGAATAAGAGCAGAAAGGGCAGAGCATTGCACTGGATGCAGGGCAAAATGCATCTCAGTAAAGACTAGATACTTTCTGGTTTCTTTCATTTACCTAGCTAGCTAACCGAGGAACACCTTAACATCTCATTATAATTCTGACTCTGAAAAAAAATAAACACCACAGGGGACCCCCTTCTTTAAACTCCCCATTGCTGGGCATCATTTATGTACAATAAAATTTACATGACCGCACAGTTATATTTGATTTTGACAAAATTTTGTATTCTGCAGCAACTAGCACTACCAAGATGTAAAATATTTTGGAAGAGATAATGCGACAAAAGGAAAGATGCTTCCATGACTCCAAACAGCCTTCTGTGCTCCTTTATAGTTAAGCATGGCTCTCTTCTTCCTGACCTGACCCCCCCACCCCCAGCCCTGGAGCAGAGCCCCTGCTTCATTGTTAGCTGAGTAGCCATTTGTCTGACTCGAGCCTGGACATACTTCTTGTTCTCCAGTTTTCCTTCTGTACCTCAGCATGATGTCAGTGTTCAATGACCCAACAACACTCTGCAAGTCAACAGAAAATGTAATTTAGAGAGTGAGGCTGCCTCAGATCATCTTATTTCTGTCAGGCCCATTAAGTTTCCATTAACAGTCAGAATGGGGTTCCTCAAATCAGCAGAAGGCCAGTAAGTTGGTTTGAAAAAAGAAATCTGAACGAATAAAGCCAGCCTATATTGTATCTGAAGCTAGAGTCTAGTTAGTTGAAAGCATCATAGAGGTCATTGACAATTTTGCACTGAACAATTAGCCACCCTCTTTCTCATCAAGTGGCAAAATTACCATGATAGCTCCTTGTAAAGTTCAGAACATGTCATTGGCTCCTTGGGGTTTTCTGTGGAGTCATCATTAGACATGGCACAGCCTCTGATATTGAGTATTATCATTTAGATTAGGAAAGGACCGTGTGACTATTAGGAACATTTTCTACTTAATTATTTTTCAGGGTAGTCAAGAGGTGGAAGTTATGATTGTATAAATTTCATTCTTCATATGCCAACGTAATGCCGATGTGTCATGATACATGGCCCATGAGTAAACCATTTCTCAGTCCACAGTATTTGTAGTGCTAATAAACCAATGCCATTAAAAACTTTATTGACTTCAAATAGTCTTGATGAGAATTTTAAAATTGCTTCTCCTGACATGACCTCTGTTCTGCTCTTTATGTCCAGACTTGAGGAAGTAACTCAGATCTGAATTCTTCCATGAGAGTAGTCTATTTCCTTTCCATGGATTTTAGTCTTACTTCTTGGAGCTCATTCATAGTTACCCCTGCACTTGTGTCTATGTGTGTGTGTATACATACATACATACATACATACATACATACATACATACAAACATACTATACACCATACAGTACATATACACATACATACATATATGTGTGTATGTTCATATATTATGTATACATGTGTACTTATGGATATATGTTTCTGTGAGCATGCTTACACTGGCCAGAGAAGGTTATTGGGTATTCTACCATCCTCCACCATATTCTTTTGAGACAGGTCTTTCACTGAACCTAGACTCATATCCATCAATCCTCGGGAATCCGCCTGTCTTCATTACCTACAACACTAGAGTTATAGTTGCATGATAACTTACACCAGCTTTTTACATGGTTACTGGGATCTGAATTTAAGTCCTCATGCTTGTTACAGATGTCCTTCCCCACACAGCTAACTTTCCAGTCTTACCTTCGTGCATGATTAATTCGGCTTAATATGTTATATATATTTTAGATGCCTCACTTAGAGACAGGTATCATGAAGAAGATCAAGCAAGCTGAATTCAGTCAAATGTAGGCTGTATCACTTGAGAACATGTGGCCACATGCACGCTCTGTGTCCTTTGCCTGCCTCAGTTCCTCATCCTAAACAGACCATAGTGGTGTCCATGATTATTGTATAAAATCTCACTTCGTGAGTTCCTTATACACAATAAATGATCCAATGAGGGAAAACTGGTATTTAGTCAATGCCAAACTGATAGCGGTTATTCATTCTTATTTTGTTGTTATTGATGTTGAATTTCCAGAGGCGGAGCCACCTGTTATACCTCTGGGAGCTACTCAAAATTTATTTGCTGCCTACTATATGGTACTTTCTAAGCTATATACTTACACTGTGGATGAAGTTATTAACAAGTATCTTTCTCTTTTTCACTTAGATTATATAGGCATCTGGACACACACACACACACACACACACACACACACACATATATATGATTTCACAAGCATTTGAGCCACTATGGAGTTCTTTGTAGTATTAATAAGACAAAAACATAATTTTATTTCTAAAGTCTCACAAGAAGAAGAAAAATCACATTTATGGTGGCAGTACCTCCTCTTACTCTCAGGCTTCATATTTCTGCTTGCTTCTTCACATTCGCCTTGTACATATTTTGAAATTGAATAACAAGAGACATATTATAGACTGAATTCAAATTTTTTTCTTTTTGGTAAATCATTTTATGGTCACTGATATTTTGAAATATTTTATGTTAAGGAATGTAATATTGTTGAAATTCATTTTTCTGGCATATCTGTAGAAATGCTTGCCTGCATCTATGCTCGTACACTATGTGCATGTCTGGCTCCTAAGAGGGTCAGAAGTGGGCAGATCTGCTTGAACTGAAGTTACAGGAGGTTTTGAGCTGACAGATAGGTGCTGGGACTCAAACTTCGATCCTTGACCAGAGAAGCAACCTCTCTTAGCCACTGAGCCATGTCTCCAGTTCCAGAAATCTAATAGTTAAAAGTCAGTATTTTGGTGTTAAAGTGTCTTGGATATTTTTGCTATCAGAAGTCCTCTGATGGTCTGATATGTAATTCTAGAACTCGAGATGCAGAGATAAGTGAATCCTTGGAGCTTGGTGGTCAGTCAGACTAGCCCACATGGCAAACTCTAGGCTACTGAGGAACATCTCAAAAAGGAATAATGTATAGCACTGGAGGAATGACACTCCTCATTGTCTTCTGGTTTCAATACTTCACCCTCATACATATACCTATACACACACACACACACACACACACACACACACACACACACCTGGAAAGAATGTGCTGCAATGCAGTTCGACTACATTTGGTAAGGGGAGGTTGAACACAACTAAAATGAAATGATACAAAATAAAACACGGGAAGCTTTTAACAAAAGCATTGAAAGGCTAATTAAGAACTGGAAAGAGTTGCTTAAGATGGGGCCTTTAGAATAGCATGCAATCATTGCTTTGGCTTTGATGATGTCTCTGATCTAAATTAACTTAGACTCCCCCCACCTCCAGCTGTGAGTTTGATGGACTCCCAGTACAGAAGGCACGGTGCCTGTAAAGGGTGACAAAGCAGTAATACATGTGGCGGGGTCCATTCCCACTCCTAGGTAACACATGTACCACACTGGGTGGACTGGTTAGTAGAAACAAAGCAAACATAATGGCTCATTCTCTCTTGTAAACTTGACTGGATTTGGAATCACCTGGAAGATACAGCTTGGGGGTCTTGGAGCACATTTTCAGTGATGTATTGAAAATGGATGATAATCTAAAGGATGGGAGCCCCAGACTAAAATCAAAATGTGGGGTAAGGAGAAAAGGCAAGCTGAGGTCTAGCTTTTGCTTCTCTCCGCCTCCTGGCTGTGGATGTAGTGACCCGCCACCTCATGTTCCACCGTCATGCCCTTCTCACCATGATAGACTTTATTTTCAAACTGGGAGCCCAAACAAACCCTTCTTTATGCTGATTTTTGTCAGGGGCAAGCATTTTTTATCACAAATAATGAGAACAGAAACAACATACCAAAAGAGCTGGAACTTAGAATGCAACCTTGGTGACTGTGGGAAGAGAAAGAGAAATTTCAGTACGAAGGAGTGAACCACACCAAGTGCTCAGACCTGAGTGGCCAGTGTCACAACCGAGCCAGGAAGGCAAAGCTAAGAGCTTGGTAGCTGGACTTTCTTCTGCTTCTGTATTGGTGGTTCTCAACCCTCCTAATGCTGTGACCCTTTAATACAGTTCCTCAGGGCATGGTGACCACAAACCATAAATCATTACCACTGCTACTTCATTACTGTATTTTTGCCACTGTTTTAAACTGTAATATAAATATCTGTGGTTTTTTTTTTTTTCCGATTGTTTTAAGTGGCCCTTCTGAAAGGATCATTAGAGAACCACAGGTTGAGAACCACTACCCTAGATTTTATTGAAGGTCAGCAAGCCGGACTCAACTTAGTTGAAATGAACAAGGAAGGGCAGGGCCACACAATACATGGGACAGTATTGGAAGCAACTTTGTGACAAATTAAATCTAGGGCTGCTACATTTTATTCTTCACCATTGAATGTGCACTAAAGCGTGGTTTACCTACTCAGGGTGAGGGGACCCTCAGATATATACATCTACCTTAACAGATAGATATTGACTGACTGATTATTTACCTTGTGCCAGGCAGTGTGCTGGGTACCTGCATGTATTATTTGGTCTTCAGAGTCCTAAGTTCTAAGTTCTAGCATGAACACATGTCTAGCCTGAACATGATGCTAGAATATTGATGCATGTGCAGGCCGAGAGAGGCCAGATAGCATTAGGGCTCAGTTTATCTCTCAATTGCTTTTCATTTATTGACTTTAGTCTGATGTTCTCAGTATTTCTAGGAGAGAGAAGATGAATGAATATTTATTGCTCATGAAACACACAGAAACAATTTCATGCTGTTTCCGTGTAGAAAGCATCTTAACAGACTCTGGCATCTTGAGGTAATATGAGCAAGTAACCTTAGAAAGGTCTTTCATGGAAGTTATTTTCGAATTTATTAGAAACTTCAGGTAGCAAAGCTAGTAAGATTTAGAGAACTAAAGAGAAAACTGTTTTTGTGGCGTATGTATATGTGGAGAGTGTGTATACATATGTGTGTATGCAGATGTGTGTATGTATGTGTGTACATACATGTGTATCTGTGTATGTGTACACAAGTGAATGTACACTGGTATCTGTGTATGTTTGTGCATGTATGTATGTATGTATGTATGTATGTATGTATGTATGTATGTATATGTGCATATGTTTGCATGTGTGGGCCCATAGGTCACATGTTCACAAGTGCTTGTGTAATATGTGTATATTTTACCTGACAGGCTGTTGGATTTTTAAACCATTTAAAAAGCATGTGTCCTCATTACCTTTCTTTTTTTCTTGAAGACCAAGAGTTTTATTCTTAATTAACTTTCGAAAAAGTCTATCTGCATCACAGGGGTTTGGTAAATACATTTGCTGGAAGATAAATTAAAAAGATTTTTTTTTTTTTTATTGAAGCCAAAGAGAGGAAGAATGAGACCTACAAACCAATTGATTCCAACATCTGTCATGTTTGGACAGACTGTTTAAACTGCAGTTTGAATATAAAGTGAGTTTTGGCTGGCAAACAAATTCTTATTTCAGGAATAGTTTACTTCGAAAACATTCTACGAATAAATGGTTTTACCTTCTCTCTCTCTCTCTCTCTCTCTCTCTCTCTCTCTCTCTCTCTCTCTCTTTCTCTCTCTCTCTTTCAAACAGATATGCTAATTCTGGCACAGGCAAGTTTAAAAGCAGAGCAGAGAATGCTCTTGGGAAAAGATGGATTGGAGACACTAATGAGAAAATTGCAGGACTATTAGCCCAGCATGAAACCCTGCATGTTTGATTTCTCCCTTCCCTTCATCACCCTGATCGAATCAGTCACTTCACCCCTAAGTTCTTTGTCTGCAATGCCTCCCAACTTTCCCTATTTGCATTGCTGGTGTCCTACTTCAGATTTGGGCTCCTTACTCCCAGGCTACACAATAAGGATCTCTATGTCCCATATTTTGGTCTCTCTCAGAAGCCACCCCACAGATTTTCTGAGTCACTTTGTGTCTCTGCACTTGGCCTTCTCCTTCTACTCTAAGCTGGTTACCTAGTCCCGGAGATTCACTCCTCTGATTGGCAGGCCTGGTTACCTGCTGTAAATTCCCTGTCCCTCTGCCCCTCTTTTCTGGATCCCAGGACTTACCTGAGTGCACTCTTTACTCACTGAATTCCACATGTGTGTTCTCCACATGTGTGTTATGTGTTTCCTGGCTTTATGGCTTTCTTTGGATGATTTTCAGTTTTCTCCATGGAGATTTTTTTCCTTTATCATGTCAAGATAAAGGACTTGTCCTGGTGTTCATTCAGATTTTTTGTTTGTTTGTTTGTTTAAACATTCACATTTATGTATTTAGTGTGTGTATGTACCACCATGCCTGTGTGGAGATCAGAGGAATTGGTTCCCTCCTTCTATGAGGTGGACTCTAGTGATGGAACTCAGGTTGGTGATAAGCACCTTTACCTCCTGAGCCATCTTACCTGCCCTGTTATTTCAATTCTTGATCTTAGCTGTTGTAAGCCTTCCGTCTCCATACTTTAATTTCAGAGCAGTTACAGATTCATAGAACAATGAAGCAGAAAGCACAGAAAGCACCTTTAGTCCTCATGCCCACACAGTCACCTCTGTAGCAGCATCTTCCACACAAGAAGTACATCTGGTACCATCTGCTCTTCATAGATACATTAGTTATCCCTCAGGGAAAGTCTACAAGGTCAGTAGTTTCCAATTTGACTATGGTTGCCTCTCTGAGTTTGGTTAAACTGCTACTGTAACCCCATTATCACATTATATAGAATAAGTTCTTTGCCTTCAAAATCTCTCTTCTGCTCCTTATTGCCTTTTTCTGTTACTCTGGGAAATCAGTAAAAAAATTTTTTCTGTCTCCATAGTTTTGTCTTTTCCAGAAGGCTTTGTAGTTAGAATCAAGCCATGGCAATGATTTCAGATGAGGTCATTTCATGTAGCAGCATGAATTTAAGAGCCTTCTATGGAGTAATTCCCATTTAAGATTCTCCCAGCAAATGTTAGCTCATTTCCCCTCAGTGCTGAATCCATTATCCACTGCTCCAATGCTCATTTATCCATTTACCCAGTGAAGGATACTTTTATTGCTTCTACATTATGCCAATTATGAGTTTAGTTGTGATAAACATTCAGGTATAGTTTGATGTATGAACACACGGTGACTTTTCAAACTCCTTTACATAAATACCAACAGTAACCAAGTGTACACTTGGCTTGGTGACAACTGTCAAACTTCCCTTCAAGGTGGTACTCTATCTACAAAATCTGGCAGCTCTTGCTGTTTCTGTCCTCTGCAGGATTTGATTCTTTCAGTATTCATGGGGTATACATCTAATTTAGTTGGAGACGTTTCCAGGTATCTTGTATCTTTGAGAGTTATTTCATCAAATAAAAAAATTACACAAATGGGTGCTGCATCTATAACCTAAATGTGATATTAAATAAAGCCAAAATTATTTGAAATAAATGGAATGAATAAAAGGCCAACTTTTAATGAAATTCTAAGTACAATTCATTTATGCTGTTACACTCAACACACGGGGTTGCTGAGTAAATTTTGGGGGGCTATAAATTGTGTTTTTGTTTATGTCAACTAATTTTATTTAATTATATAATTTTAATCGTTTTGATTTAATAAGAAAGCAATTATAACCAACGTATTTGCCTTCTTTTGCTTTTATTTACATAATTAGGAGTTTCTAGAAGGTAAGAAATAAATATTTTTCCTTTCATTTAAAAAATTATTACACCTTATTTACCCATCCTCTGTGTGTATAAGGACGCATACATGAATAGGGGATACAGTGCACATGTGGAGGTCAGAAGGCAAATTGTGGGAGTCTATTCACTCTTTCTACAATGTGAGTTCTAGGGACATGTCTGAGTTACTTTTCTATTGCTGGAACAAAACATCATGACAAGGCAACTTATAAAAGAACATTTTAATTTGTTATATAGTTTCAGAGGGTTACAGTTCATGATAGACCAGCAAAGAAACAATTGGGAGCTCACATCTTGATCCATAACCACAAGGCAGAAAGAGGACACTGGGAATCAAATGATTCTTTTGGAAAATTGAAACCTCCACTAGTGACATAGCTCTTTTAACAAGGCTACTCCTCTTAATCCTCCCTAAATAGTTTCACCAACAAAGAACCAACTATTCAAATATATGAGCCTATGAAGTCATTCTCATTCTGAAACCCACAGGACTCAACTCAAGTTACTGGGCTTGCAGTATGTATCATTACCCACTGAACTACCTGGTTGGCTCAGTTTTTCATTTTGTGCATAAATCCTTATAAAATATATTCTCAATATGTGTTTGTTAAATAAAATATATTTAAAATGTTTATTTTGTGTATGCATGTGTCTGTCTGTCTGTCTGTCTGTCTGTCTGTGTACCATGTGTATACAGTGTCTGGAGAGAGCAGAAAAGGGCTTAGAAACACCCTGATGTTGGAGTTACACAGGATTATAAGCTGTTATGTGGAAACTGGGTGTAAAGGACCAAACCCAAGTCCTTTGCAAGACCAGTAAGCACTCTTACACTGAGCCCCTAAATAAAATAATTTACCACCCCTTATATGCTGTAGTTTAAGTGAATATTCCTAACTGAGGGTTTAACATGAAAAGAACAGACAAATATAACTTGCAATCCTATTAACTAGCCTAGTAGGACTGTAGTGGGCTTCAGGTTTCTTTCAGAAAAAAAAAAATATAACTTTGCTTTCCAGTTATTTTCACTAGTATGAAGCTCAAAATTTTTACATTTCACTAGGTTTGGGCTAGGCTAAGGGCTCTAATAAGTTGGTTTCATCTTATGGGCTGTGTTTATCATGGTTCCCTAGAAAAGCAAGACAGTGGAATAGACATGGAAGATTAGATGATGTTATAGTGTAATGAGATAAGATGTGTTTGAATACTTGGTCCCCAGTTAGTCGAGAAACCTAGGAAGTAGAACCTAGTTACTTGACATAGTCTACAAGTGACCAGCTCTGGAAGGTTACAGGAGGGTTCCTTGCAGTTCCTGTGTAGCCTTCCTTGCTTCCTTGTTGGTTGCCATCATGTGACCAACCATCTAAGTCCATGGACAGGAATTAGGCCTGCAGCTGGACTTGACTTACTAGCAGGGACTAAGAGTTCCTGAAACCACGGGAGCAGAAAAACTCTTTCCCACTTGAAACAGCATTGGCCAGGCATTTGTCAAAGTGAAGATAAAGATAACTAATAGAAACAGATATGTAAAAGAGAATTTGCTAGAAGGGTTACCTGGTAACATTGTGGAGTCTGAGATCTCCCATGAGGATCTACCTAGAAGCTAGGGAAGTTGTTAAGGGGGCTCAATACAAGGAGGAAGCCAACAAAACCAGGGAAACAAATCATGTATGTGTCAATCTCTACCCAAAGTGAGAATGATATTTTTTCTCTGCATTTTTGTTGCATTCACATCCAGGGTCAACTTAGCAATGACAAGAGACACTGAATGAGGAACTGTGGGTTTCATATATGCCACTGATTTAAATATCAGTCTCCAGAAACATCTGCACAGATACACTATACTATGAATATTCCTCAATAGGCCAAATACTCACCAGGAATTAACCGTAATGTGGTAGTGCTTTCAATTGCTGCCATATCTTTAAAAATGGGGGTGGAAATAAATGTAGAAAAGATGAGACCCTTGCACATTTAAAGTTAAGTGTGGTGGCACATTTTTAACCTCAGAATTTGAGACATTGAGGCAGGGGGACCATAAGTTTGAGGGGAGTACTTTGGGTCATAGTTGATCTCTCACTCATGACCTGTCTACACAGAAGCATTTGTGCATGTACGTGTGCACATCCATGTCTTCATTTGCTATGCATTTAGTTATATCAGAGTCACTTCTAATGTCTAGTTAGAGCACAGAACAGTGGGTAGTTATTTCTATCCCCAACAAAGACAGAATTCAAATTAGCCTTCAAAATTAGAATTTCCTTGAACTTAAGAAGGATCAAAAATACAGGAAAATCTATCGCCAAAAGAGAAAAAAATGAAAAATATATAGGGCAGGAGAAGCAGAGGTGTGGATTAAGGGGAAGAGAAAAATGTCCCATTTTTCAGCTGAGGGTATCAGAACAAGGGAACAGCCTTCATACCACAGGCTGAAGAATATAAGCCCATCTTCAACCCAGATCATTAGAGATTCCCCTAGAGAAGAAGAATTGAAATAAAAGAAAAAAAAAAAAAGCATGTTCAAAGACTTGGCGCACACCCTTTCTTAAGAGAGACAGTAAATCTTGAATGAGAGAAAGATTCCCATCTGTCACTCAAAAATGAGGTAAGTGCCTAGTAACAAGTCACAGCAGTAAACCGCTGTGGTTGTGACAAGAACATGGAGAAAGATCCTCCTTGAGGCACAATATCACTAAGAAGTTGAAAGCCGGGTTTGGATGAAGAACACTAAGAAGACTACGTTAAAACCAAGGAGCTACTAAGGGAATTTGAAACTGTATGTGTTCCAAGCATAATCATAGCAACGACACACTAAACAAGTATAATCATAGCAATGACACACCAAACCCCAGCTCAGATAGCTAGAATGACTTACTGACGCCCCCTGCACCCTCCTACTTCCTCCACAAAAACCTAACAAAATATCCTTAACCATCTGCAGCATAAATAGTATTTACTTTCGTTACTTCTGGCCTGTATAACTTTAACAAGTTGAAGAAGCACACAAACACACACACACACACACACACACACACACACACACATATACACACAAACAAATTTATAAAAACCAATGTACAGCCACAAATCATACACGGTTAGCTGTTAGAAATACTAGAAAAGGAACTAAAATTTACCACGATTATCTTGTGAAAGGCTACAGTGAAATCGGGGAATTAAAAAAAAAATCAACAGCTAAGGACTTTCCTTAGAAAGATGTGTACTCCATGAGAAATCACACACAGTGCTGGTGAAAACCACAGTGAGGAGGGGTGACTTGGTAGAGTTATCAGTATGCTTGATATAGACCAGGTTAATGGGCTTTCTGTAGGTTAATAGATATTAGGGGAATGAAGAAAAGACAGAACAAGGTAAAAATAAAACAAAGAGCATAGCATGACCATGGGGCAACATCAAATGGTCTAGGAAACGTGATATGAGTTACAAACAGAAAGCTATGGCCCACGGGAAGAATATGTGTAAGAAGTAAGAGATAGACTTCTCTCATCTGACTTTACATAAACCGACAGCATTGTTAATACGCCAGGGCATAAGAAGCAAGGAGCAAGTGCAGGATTCTTGATACAGAACATGTCATTTAAGGACCAAGTCCAATTGGAACTTTCCAGGTAAACAAAACCGAGTACTTTACTTGTATTACAAACAAAACAAAACAAAACAAAACAAAACAAAACAAAACAAAAACCATTGAGGGAAGTCCTTCAGGGAGAATACGACCGACGACACACACACTCCAGGAAAGCCTGGATCTCCAGACAGATGAAGATGAATCCTTTGCCTAGATAATCACAAGTAGTAGTGGTCCTCTCAGCGCATAAAACTCATGTGGTACCTAACATTAGCACAAAGGGTGGGAGAAAGGGCTTGGGACTACACAGTTCAAAGCTTGCACCAACTGCTGTCTGAGCCAGATGCTAATTAAATATGGATTTGATTCTTTAAAGGAATATATGTTAAACTTTAACATCGCTGCTGGCAGGTTTGTGAAGACTTTAAACAATAGTAAAGCCAGTCAGCTCTTCCTTCTGAGGACCTCACTCTGCCCACAGCTATTCTCAATTTGCTTCTTTTGCCTTTGATTTTCATTCATAGGCCATCTGTCATTTTTTTTGATGAGACATATTGATTTTTAAGATAACAGACATGCATATGAATATTTGTAAATATACTATGTGAATTTTTTGAACCTGTTAAATTTAATTAAAAATTTTAAATGAGATCACTGAGTAACAGAGTTCTTTGTGGCATTTTCATGCATACCTTATCAATTTAGATTCATTTTGATTTCCCTCCCCAACCCCCAGACTATCTCCCCATTGCTGTCTTTTTCTGTTGTATGATTTCATGTGCACTATTCTCTCTTCTCATCTAGTATTTCTTGTATTATATTTCTACTTCACCCTGAACTTTTAAATCCCCTTTCTCTCTCTCTACTTTATAAACAATATGTCAATGGCAGGAACCACAAGAACATTTTTCTAACCCGTGTAAAAATTCTCAGGTTGGAATTATTATTTTCTTTGGGCCTATTAGATCCATCCTCAATAATTTCATACTACAGGCAGATTATTGAAAGGGAAAATGCATGTATTTTTCACCATGAAACTCTATAACTGAGATGCAGATTTATAATTTGTATAAAAAAATAGGCCAAATCCCACTGTGGTGTTACTATTATACTGAAGCAACTCTGTTTACCTATTTTTGAAGAAAATTGATTTGAACATGAAACTCTCAAGGCACAAATTCCAGCAGGAAAGCACGTTCCTAATAACACAGAGAGACTTTATCTGCAAGATATGCATTATACCTCCCGAGTCAGGACATAAATGAATGTATTTAGTAACATGATAGATCAGACAGTAGAAAAGCCACAAGCTTATTCCAATAACATATAAAATCAACATAAAGTTAGGCATGATTACTTCCCAGAGAGAGGAAAACAGTTCTGAAATAAAGATTTCACTTGGCTTCTCTATGTTCATAGTTGTTTTTGTCTCAGTTTTGATATACATGAAGAGTATGGCAAAAATCCGGCCACTAGTTATATAAGGCAACCTCTGCTGTCTATAAGCTTTGTGATGGGTTGCTGTTTTGATGGTCAACAAGAAACCTTCAGCTTTAACTTAAACACAGGTGCAAGATTTGGTGTTACGCTGAAATCGAATGTAGGCTTGTTCAAGTTGTTTAACATTATTGAACTTTTTCATCAAACTGGGAGAATCCTTAGAGAGTTTTCTGGATTTAAAACAGTATAGGTGGAATGTGTGGCGTGGTGTCTGATGTGCAGTACATAGTAAGGAGATGGATGTCATCAGTGTGGTGGGAAAAATAAAGCCAACCAAGAGTCTGGAGAACTCAGTGCTGTTCTTCATTTAAGAGCTGACTGCTATCTTAGGTACTGTCTATGGTCCCTGGGCCACAGCTTCATCTTTGAACTAAGGGAAGTGGAATCATCAGCAGAAATGTTTCTCCTTTGGGTAATCTGAGAAAGGCTCTCACTATGGAGCTGAGAGGGATTTTGATCTGGTGATTATCTTGCTTCTGTCTCCTGAATACTGGGTTTGCAAGCATGCACCACCACCATCATTGGTCAGTTTAAGTGCCAATATAGTAATCAAATCTTTTGTCTAGATTTTGTTTCTTGTTGTAATGAAACAGTCTGACCCAACAACTTTAAGGGAGAAAAGATCTGTTTAGCTTATAGTTCCAAGTCCTAGCTCATCGTTTTAGGGGAAGTCAGGATGTGAACTTGAAGCTGCTTCTCTCTCTCACACACACAGTCAATAGCACAGAGACAATGGATGCACACACTTTCCTCAGATTATTCTTTCTGTCTTTTTATACAGTCTAGGACATAAGCTCAGGGAATGGTGTGATCCTCTTTTAGGCTGGGTATTTTCCTATCACTTAATACATAGTGATATACTATGTAATACATATCCTCATGGATATACCCGTAAGCCAAGGTCTCACTGAGACACGTCCTGATTCTAGGTTGTGTCAAGGTGACAGTTTAAAAACTAACCATTGCGCTGGGCGGTGGTGGGGCACGCCTTTAATCCTCGCACTTGGGAGGCAGAGGCAGGTGGATTTCTGAGTTTGAGGCCAGCCTGATCTACAGAGTGAGTTCCAGGACAGCCAGGACTATACAGAGAAACCCTGTCTTGAAACCCCCACCCCCCCCCAAAAAAAACCCTAACCATTGCGTCCTGTTATGCAAATGGAATCTTAGGCAAAATGCTGATGTTTGAAAGCCATACAAACAGAGCTGGTGAGTTGGTTAAAGTCGTCAAATAGGATCTTCTTCTCTCTTTTAATCACTTCCTCGGTGTGTCTATGGCATCACAGAGTTTTGGGCAGATGATTCCAAGATACATGAGAAGGCTTTCTGTGCTAATGCTATTTGTACCATGCATTAAGCTGGTGATCTTTGGTTAAATGATTTATCCTCCAACTCCAGAATGAGACAGATGAGTCTTCATCAGGATGTAACAGATGTGTACAATCAATTTTATTGGTTTAATAAATTTACTGACTGTATTAGATTTTTTTGTGATAAAAAAACAACTCGTGGAAGAATATATTTTAGCTTATGTTTCTGGGGGAATAAGAATGGACCATAGTAAGGAGGTATAACAGTAAATGGCAGACATGTCAGTCAGCAGGAGCAGGAAGCTGAGAAATCCTATCTTAAGCCCAAACACGAATCAGAGAGAGCAAGCTGCAAACAGCTCTGAGCTCTCAAACCTCACCCCTAGTGCTATCCTTCATTCAGAAAGACTCCAGCTAAAGAGGGCTATATAATCTTCCTCAACAGTGACACCAGCTGCGAACTAAATATTCAAATTCTTGAGTCTATGGGAGACATTTTTTTTTTAAATTCATACCACTCTGGTAATCAATCAATTGTTTAGCACTCATAGTATTAAAGACTGAATTAATGCCCTATAATAGTTGGGTATATAGATAATTATTTAGTTGTATCCTATACAATTATATAACAAGTATAACTAGAATATTGGGATATATATATATATATATATATATATATATATATATGAATGACCTGCTACTTCATTTTCATGTGAATGATGTTATTAGATTCATACGCATCAAAAAGGGGCTCTCAAATAATCTTATTGATAATTACTACTTTTTGTGGAAGATCCTCAATTCTAAATCAGGTTTAAAACTGTCAGTAATGTATACTGTAGGTTCTGATGTCAGTTTATCTTCAAATATCCTTTTGAGGGTGGTGCCTTTATTCTCATTTAATAGGTTTGGAAAATGTAGCTCATATTTGAGAAAGCTACTTGGAGTCACATGGAGTTTAAATGTAGAAGCCCAGGTTTCCTGATTGCACTCCAGGGTGCTTTCCATAAGCTGTAAGAGATAGGGGACAATGTGCAGCTTTATCTTTTTGGGATGTGCTCTGATTTACTGAGAGTTCTAAGCAGTTCAGAGAACTGCTCTGAAGCATGCAATGACACACAGTCAATAAGCACTCGGGGCACCCTGAATTGTTCAGAGGCATAAATGGGAAAATACTCTTCACATTTTAAATGATAGTGAAAACATTTGCATTCTGATATTAATATTTATTGATTTTTTTTGAGGCTCAGTGAATAGTTTTCATGATAATTCCTCAATCTTCAGAGAAAACCTGCATTCATAAATAACAAATTATGTCATTATCCACATCTGCTCTCATTTTCTATAGGCTTCAAAATCTCTATTCATTATGGGAGCCAAAAGAAGTGGGAACCCACCGGTGTCTCCATCAAATCCTGGCCCATCTTCCTGCACATAATTCTTATTTGTGAATGCAATGCTTATTCAAAATAAATACGGGACACACTAAACTGTGTGATTAACATGCAATGAGTCTCAGATTCCATTTACTTATGGAAATCGAGTCAAATCTAACATGCTAGCAACACCATTGTGGGGTCAGCCTCCTGATGAAGCCATTGGATCTGCAGGAGCTACCAGTCCAATATTGAATTAGCATCCTTAGCACGGACCATGCCACGGCGGTATGAAAATTAGCCACTTTCATTTTTCACAGAGACAATAGCAACCTTCACTGCTTCTTACATTCATTTTTAAACATGGGGCTGTTGATGGAAGATACATGAAATGAAGTAATATTTGAAATTATTAGCAAGTAGCTTTCTCAGAGGATGTATGCCTTTGGAAACTAAATTTAAGATATATGTACCTTTTAAAATATGAGCCCTATTATATTAAAATTTTTATATACGTTTGTTAGCTTGTTTTGAAGTAAGATGGGTCAGAAAGAATCATACAAAGATATTTTACAGATTAAAGTTACTCACTGAAGTAAAAAAAATAGAATATAGAATATATAAAATTTATAGAATATATAGAACAAATAGAATAAGTGAATATAAAAGCCCTTCATCTATTAGCCGCTGGATAAATTCTCTTTCTAAAGGTTTGCATGCCTGTTTTATTTTACTTTTATGATAGTTTTGAGTTGTATAATATTTTATAACTCCAACGTACTACAACACATATTAATAGCCTTTAATATAACCACTATGAATGGCCAGAGCAAATATTTGTGTCTTCATTTTATAAATTAAGAAACTGGATTTTAGTTTTTTTTTTTTCCTAAAATCCATAAATTCATTACTCTTATTTTCTTACTATAGGACATGGGGAGACCTCACTGCTCAATGCCTCACTTGTTACATTGACCAAATTGAAGCAATAAACCAACATTTCTTACACAAAGAAAACTGAGACAATCCACGCAAATATGTTTGTGGTATGCTTAGAACACGGAACCTCTCTACAAATATTCAATTGCTATTGTTATTCCTATTAATGTAAAAAAAACGTAAAAATAAATTATAGAAAAAGTATTACAGACCACAAGCATTTCTATAATTACAATTTGATGTTAAATGTCACTTTTTAAAGATTAATTTATTTGTTCACAATTGATTCTTCTTTTCACACCCAGGGTTCAATTCCTTTCTTGACAACACGTGCACCTCGTATTCAGTATGCCAAACCACGTGTAGTAACCTGCTTGCCTTTGCAAGACATACTTTTGCATTTATGTTTGTTCCTATGTGTCAGTTTGGCTGGGAGGAGATGCTCACCATTGGCAATATGGACCCCCGATGCTGGCTTGGTCATCTCTGCTTGGAGTGGCTCCTCTTGTCTTCCCAATAGTGTTTAGCAGTCTCTGCTAAGTCTCACTCTCCTGTTCACTGAGAATTAGGCACCAGTACGTGAAGACTTACCTATTTATTGTTTGGTATTTGGCAGGCTTTTTAAGCTGGATATTCAAGTATTTATTTATCAAAGCAAATGATAAAAATACAATTATTTCACCATTTCCTCTTTTACTGTCCTCTGCAACACTTGTTAAAATATGTTTTAGAATAACTCATTCTGCAATTCGAGTCTTGTAAGGCTTCTCCGGAACATTTTTTCCATCATTTGAAGTTTCCATTAAATATTTCACCTGCATTCTGGGTGATTTTCTTTGATCTATATTTACATAGTCTCTCTTTAGCTGTGCCTGCTCTAATTTTTATTTCAAGAATATCTACTTCATTTTTTTTTGAAAATTGCCTCTCCCTTCCTTTTTAAATAATTTGTTTAATATTATTTTTTTCAGTTCTTTATCTTCTTGAACATTTAAATGTTCCAATGTAAAATTGCAATCTCTTGGCATATCTTTTGAGCATGATTGCTTATCTTTGCTTTTCTTCTGATCCTTCCTGTTCGGTCTCCTTTGAGTATTTTCCTATTTCCCCACTGTGAACACAGTTTGGAATAGACCATGTTATTACAGTGTCCCAAGTGGTACATACTTTTTGCCAGCCAACATTATGATATCCAGCAAAGACAAGAGTTGCAGAATAATGTTTGCTTGTGCTCTGGGCTTGGAAGTCCACATTGCCTGAGCTATGTAGGATTCAGGCTCTGTGGGGGTTATAGGCTTAGGACTACAGACTTTGGTGGTTGACTGTACTTTTGCCTACACTCTTTAAAGATCCCCATTCTTGCTTGCTGTAGGGGATAAAAGCACAATTCTAAAAGGAAAGGGAGGCATTAGGTCATGTATCATTAGAGAAGCAGCAGCCGGTTGAACATCCCAGTTTCTCTTCCTGGATCTCACTTCATAATACATATGGATGGGATCAAAACTTTATCTTTGTGGAAGCAATGGATTGGTATTTTTTTTTTTCTCTGTAGGTTCTAGTAGCTTACTAGACAGTTGTCTTCGGATAGTATTTCTTTCCAACTTTTAACTAATTTTCTTTCCTTCATGTGCAAATGAATAGATGATATTTTAAGACAAGAGGAAGAAAATGAACAATAACAAAATGCAAAGTGACAGTACACACATGGCCTGCACTCTTAAATGCATTACTCTTAGATGTCTATTTTTTCATGGGCCTTCAGGCTTTTTTTTTTGTTCACATTAATCTTTTCTTACATAACTGAGCTCATGCAAAATATATTTTCAAAACTCACCTTTTTAACTGTATTATGATGCAAGCATGCTGTAGTGTGTGGTATAAAATGTTTTGAAAAAAGCCTTCTGGTATAAACACTCCTATGCTCATGGCCCACTAAGGAGCTCTGACATTTGGGCTTTGGATATTTGGTGTTAACAATTCTGTGAAAAAAATGAAGGCTCAGGTGGTCAGAGACACCAACCCTGCCACTCATGAGACTCCAGCGTGGGAGATGGCTCTGCCAATCTTCCATGCTGTCTCCACAAGATTGGGCTGAGCCCAGACCACCCTGCCATCCATGCGGTACCCCGCAAATATGGGACTCTAACTGTTAAAGATTATCCAATAGCTTTATATACTTGGTAATGCTCAAATGTCAAGATGCCCGCACAATTAGAAGTGCTAACCAATTAACTAACCTAGATATAAGTTGTTACCCAGGACTGCTTTCAATAGATGCATAGCTCTCCATCACTCCTCCATCTCTCCTCCTAGCTCCTCTTCTTCCTTCTCCTCTTCCTCTCCTCACTCCGCCTACCTCTCAGACAGTCCAATAGCTGAGCTTTATACAAATGTAGTGGGATGGTATCCTGCTACACATTCATATAACTTTATTGTAATTCATATCTATACACATAATATATGTGGTGGTTTGGATGGCGATGACCCTCATAGACTCATATATTTGAACAGTGTTCATCAGGGAATGGCACTAGTTGAAAGGATTAGGAGATGTGGCCTTGTTGGAGGAAGTGTGTCACTGGGCCTGGACTTTGAGATTCCAAAAAGCTCAAGCAAAATCCAGTGGCTCTCTCTCTTTTTCTGCTGCCTGTAGACCTGGTTGTAGAACTCTCAGCTACCTTTCCAGCACCATATCTGTCTGCATATCATCTGCTGTGATGATAATGGATTAAATCTCTGAGACTGTAAGCCAGCACCCGATTAAATGCTTACCTTCATAAGAGTTGTTGTAATCATGGTCTCTTTACGGCAATAGAACACTGACTAAGTCAATATAAATTTCTATTTTTATTATGATAGTTGGTTTCTTATTATTCTTAATATGTAAATATGTATGTTATGTGTGTAAGTATGTATATGAAAAAATCACCTAAGGTGTAATTTTGTTCTCCATTCAACTCACCTATGTGTCTAGGGAATACAAGTTCATAGAAGAGATTGACTCATCTATATTCTGGTTTGCAGTGTGATGAAGTGAGTATGACTATGTTTGGTAGTAGTTACTTCTCATTACTATCTCATTCCCACTTCTGCTCCCTCTTCCATTCCCATCATTCTATCCCAGAACCACTTAGAAAACTGCTTTCCATCTCCCAGTCAATTAGAATAGCTTTGGCAATCTCAGGGCCAGTAATGGATGCTGCTACTTTAGAAGTCAGTTGGGCTACTCCATGCGAACTCATTTTCTCAAAGTTTCTGTAGGTTTTGTTGTTGCTGTTGTTGTTGTTGTTGTTCTTGTTTTGTGTGGTCACCTTCTTCATATGGTATGCTAAATGCCTGGTCTGTAACAAATGTCAAAAAAAAATACTTGAATGAAAATATGCTGAAAATAGTTTTATGAATATAATTAGTAAGGGCCAAGAATGTCTCTGAATATACTACCTTCAGTGTTTTATGACTATTTGTATTACATGTCTCTTTAAGAGACTACAGGTGCTTATGAAAAAATCCTCATCACAACAGTCAAATTCTTTTTTAAATTGTTTCTGTTTTAAAATTTTCATATTATTTTTATTTTTAAAATCAAATTATAATTACATAATTTTGCTTTTTTTCCTTCCCCTCTCTCAATGTTTTCCCTTTCTTGGTTCTCAAATTAATGACCTCTTTTCTTTTTTCCCCCTCCCTTCTTCCTCTTGCTCCTGCCTGCTGCTCTGGCCCAAAGTATACTGTAGATGTCTTCAGACACTCATATGAGGGCATCAGATCTCATTATGGATGGTTGTGAGCCACCATGTGGTTACTGGGATTTGAACTCATAACCTCCTGAAGAGCAGTCAGGGCTCTTAACCACTGAGCCATCTCACCAGCCCCAATGACCTCTTTTTTTAGTGACATATATACAGCCTGATCAATCTGTATAATGTATATTATTTCAGGGCTGGCCACTTGAAACTAGCTCAGAGGTTCTTTATTGGAGAAGGTTATTTCTCCTGCTCTTAACATTCCTTAGTTACCTGTCAGTCTTTGTGTAATGCTGAGGCCTCATGAGAGTTCCACTTTCCATGTTAGCCTGTCTACTGGCACTGTTCTTATGCAGGGCAGGTTTCAGTATCCCTGTTGATGAGACTCCATAGGTATAGTTTCTCGGACATTTCTAGGAGACACAATCTTTTTTTGTTTTTTTAATGTGAAAATCTTTATTGAATATTTTATTTACATTTCAGATACCATCCCCTTTCCCCATTTCCCCTCCCTAGAAAACCCCTATCCCACCCCCCCACTTCTCCTTTTTGCTTTTATACTATTTTTTTTAAATGTTAATCAAAGGCTTTATAAGTTTGGTAATGCTCAATATCAATCAGAAGTGTAACCCAATACCCAACCTAGATATATCAACTATCTTTGATTGGCGGGGACACGCAAACATCCACCTCAGTGTCCCCCCCTTTCTTGTCACCTAGTTCCTCCTCTCCTTCTCCTCCTCTCCTTACGCCTTATCTTCCTCTAGGAGACACAATCTTGGAGGAGACTTCCTATTCCTTTGGCTATTAAAACAATCTTCCTGCCCCTCTTTTTGTGCTGATACCTGGACCTTGGGTACAGGAGTTGTTGTAGATGCATCAGTTGAGACTCACCATCACAAGGTCAATTGATCTCTGTATGTATATATATATATATATATATATATATATATATATATATATATATATTTTAACCAATTGTGGTCTTACATAATGGTTTCTCCTTTTGCAAAGAGAAGTTTCTTTAATAGGAAGTGAGAACTATACTTACCTGTGAAGTAAGGACAATTTAGAACATAGTTGGGCATATACTGATTTCATAAGGTGGCACTAGTAGACTCTTTTCTAAGATTCATGACTACACTAGCCATGAGTATTTGGCTATATTTCTAGTACCAGGTATAATTTCCATAATTTCAAGAACTGCTGGTTACTTACAAATTGTGTATGCAACTATTTCGTGCTTAGGGTTATGGTATCATGTTGGTCATTGTTGTGGTTCATAGCTATCATAGTTGGGTAGGATTGGCTATTTGCTTAGTTATATCCCTCCTTGGAAGCTTGCATGATGCCTTCTGGTACTCAGGGAGGAGGCTTTCAGATTAAGTCCAGTTTAAAACAAAGCAAAACAATACAGGAAGCTCAAATCCAACATTTTAAAACTTAAATCCAAAGACTTTTTAAATATATATATAGCTTTTATTTCTACTCAGACCCTTAAAAATCAATGCAGGTTCTTAGAATCACAGTGTTGCTGTTCTTAAACTATGTGTATAAAATTCAACTACGGAACAGAGTGGACTTTTTTTTTAAACAAAATTCTGAAAAATTGGGTCTGATATTTAGCTAGAAAATACTTTTGAAAAACAGGCAGAAATTCTTAATGGTCACTTCATATTTTTTTTTTGCTTTAACTTTTGAAGGTGTGTAAGGAAGAAATTGATTTGGCAAAAGGGAAATTCTGCAGAGGAACCAATTTTTATCTGGAAAAAATGTAATAACATTTCAATAGAACGTTAGCTGTTAATACAAGGGAGAGGTTAAAAAGTAGCTAAAAAAAACCTTCAAAACTAGCATTAGCTGCAGGAAATGGCCTTAATCTTCTAAGGCACTTGCTAATGCTGTAATGTTCTTTTCAAGCCTGGACCACGCACGTTTTCATATAAAAGTGTACTGAATAGATCTATTTAAAAATCTTTGAATGGCCTGTGTTAGTCTTTGTGTGTGTGTGTGTGTGTGTGTGTGTGTGTGTGTCTGTGTGTGTGTGTGTGTGTGTGTGTGTGTGTGTCACTGTGGCCCAAAACAACTTACTTAATGGAGGAAAGATTGACTTGGGCTCCTGGGTTCATAGATCTCAGTCTCTGGTGTGCTGGATCTGTTGTTTCTAAGCCTGCAGCAAAGCAGAAGCATGGACAAGAACATGATTGTGAAACTGCATCCCTCAAGGCCACAAACAACAACAACAAAAGCAAACAAACAACCCCCCCCCCCAAAAAAAAAAAAAAAAAACCAGAGAGACACAAAGAGCAATGCTAGAACAGAATACACTCATTAAGGCTTGTTACCATCTACCCACAGTCAAGATCACCTTCTATAGTATCTAGAACCTTCCATTACCACCGTCATATTTATGAGTCCATCAGTGGATATTACACTGATTAGGTCAGTTCCTACATGAACCAATTACTTTCTTAAGCCTATCTCTGAGTATTGCACCAGGGAACTAAGTCTTCAACACATGAGTCTTTTGGAAAGACAAACAATATCGTGCTCACTGTCTCCCCCCACCCTCAGTATAAAGGTGTAATATCTCTTCTACTTGAAAGTATAGCATTTTCCACAGGTACACAGATGAAATTAGTGGTGTGCCATGAACTGCTTGTCTTCACTCTGCTATACCTAGAGGTCATTAACATGACTCTAAATACATAAGGGAAGAGCATAGAGCTTGGTGCTATAAAAATAAATTTTCAGACTGGAATTTTGAAGGTTTGAAGCTGAAGATGAATGTTAAAATTCTTACATGCCTTTGCTTTTTACCCCGAAGATAAGGCCTCCCTCATAGAGTTCTGATCAGCATCAAATGAAGTAACTTCTAGATATTGATCTCAAAGGACTGACTCCTTGGTGTGGACCTCACCTGGAAATTTGTTAGAAATGCCCAAACTTGGGCCTCCTTATGGAGTTAAAAGCCCTAGGAATGAAGCCCAACAATCTATATGAAATGCTCCGGGAGACTCAGATGACAAAGGTTAAAAGCTGCATGTCAACATGCCATGATGCTATTCTGCGGTGCTCTAGCACCAAGGTATCTGCAAATCCTAAAAGCAATGTTTATCCTTTGCTTCAATTAGCATAATTAGCATAGTTAATGTGCAAGTGTAGATTAGAAAACACTGGCAACAAACATAAAACAAAGGTACTTCGCTGTTCCCTGCCCCCGGGATAACCTGACTAATAAACACCGTGTTATCCAGGATGACTTCTCCCCATGGTTGGACATTGCTCCTTAAATGAGATACTGGAGATCTCAGATGGTCACACCCGGGGCGGGAGGACAAGTGATAGAGGGAGCAAGCTTTCAAAGAAAGAAAGTGTTGCAGCTGAAAGCTGTCTCTCATGTCCCTACGAGCCACCTCCTAAAACATGATGGCTTAGAGTAGGCTGGATTATGTGTGTAAGAGTAAGCAGGCATACATCCTTCTGGTTTTGGGAAGAATGGAGTGGGGCTAAATAATTTCTTGTCTAGCTTCCAATAAGGGTACAACCTGAAATACTTGTGGCAGCCTCAGTTCAACAGATCAGACTATGTTTTATGCCAAATACTGTGTTAAATCATATCATGAGCATGTATAATGAAGCTGGTGCTTCTCACTGATTGGCAGAAAAACCATGGAGGGATCAGGTTGCCCCAAGTTTCAAAGACAATACTTATCAGAGGTAGACCCTGAGGACTCCCATGATGTTGTGGTATTGGCCACATTTTTGATTCGGTAGCTTTCTGTTGTTTGAATGAGAATAAGAACTCACTGGAATATACTCACTCTTCCTTGGATTCTCATCTGATGAGTGCATATCTTTTTTGTTGTTGTTGTTCCTTCTTTGTCCTGTCAGCAGCCTCTTCCTACCTCCATCCATGATCTACCAGCAGTGGAGTCTTGATAGCCACTTAAATCAAGGAAGCTCTGCCTGTCTAGCCAGAGAATTGTCGATTATGGCAAAAATTAGGTCAGTTATTATTGTTTGAAGAGAATTTGGATCTTCAACAGCATTCAGGTTGTAGACAGAGACAGAAGTGGCGGAGACTGAGGTGAATGCGGATGATCAGAGGTGATAGTATCAATAATATTCCAATTCGGGGTCCAAGTTCCCTCCTGAAGCTCTGTTTCTTAAGACATCTTCCTATCTATGCCATTGACTCCCATATTTTAGCTTACTCTAGATTCACTTATTACATAGTTATAATCAGGTATCTTCTTGGTTGACAGCGGACATATGTATGTCTCTTGGGAACTACCATGTAAGATTTTGTGCACATGGACCACTCTCCCTGGTACCTTGTTTCACTATATGCTGACATCTCCATTTCCTTACTATTTCTTCTCAGTGATAAGGTTAAGTATTAAATACTCTTTCATGTATTTACTTATTTTCTTCTCTCTCTCTCTCTCTCTCTCTCTCTCTCTGTCTCTCTCTCTCTCTCACACACACACACACACTCTCGCTCTTTTGCTCTCTCTCTCACTCTCACTACATAGTTACAAATGCCTCTGCCTTCCCCATCTCCTTGACTGCTATATGCATCTCTTTACTAGCAATGTTTTTATATTTCATCAAGATCTGAGTTCTGAAAAATATTCCAGCTACCCTCCTCAAACATCCTCGCCACAAGTGGTGAGGATGATCATAATTCTAAGCAGTAAATTACCTTAGTGATTGTTTATACAGTTAAGCCAGCTTTCAAATGTGATGCCAACTCACAACCGCAAAAACCTTAAACCTTAAGCTTAGTTCACTTTTCGGTTTTAACGCATCCAACATCTCAGCCGATACTAAGACCCATGTGCTCTGTGTATCAACACAAACACATGAAAGACGCTCAGAGCATCTCAAAAACCTAGGATTAGAAAGATATCCGCATCTTCTTTGATGCTCTAGATCCCTTACAGACCATTGCACAAATGAGGATTCTACTTTTTTAAAAATCAACCCTTTGTTACATCCAAATTTTGCTGTATGGAGCCCATACAAACATCCCATTCTGCTCCCAATAGTTTTATCTTCAGTTTCTTCCCTTAAAGCCAACATCACCAAATCTCTTCAACTGTTTTTATGAGGTGAGTAACTGGGGATTGTACAGTCTCCTGAAGTTGACCTTATTGTATAACATTACTTGCAAAATGTTCCTTCAGAACAGAACATAGTAGGTAGCGTGTTGGTTAAATGTTTAACCCATTATTGTTAAAACTTGACTGGTTGACTCCCAGAATTTTTTTCACGTTTTGGTCTCCAGCATGGTTTAAAAGGAAGCTTTTGAGTAAGAATTTCATATTAATATGGTTTAAAATGAGGAAGGAAAATAGGGGGTGGGGGTGAGGGTCTCTGTCTGCTGATGACCTGAGGAAACATCGCTCACAAAGGAAAAAAAGGTAGAAAAAACAGGCCATCGCTTTCAGACAAATAGCAGAAGGAAAGAATGTATTCGCCACATCTTTACATCCTTCAACGAAATGTTTATCCACAACACTGGTCTCTCTGGCATTAAGAATACGTATGTGTCATGTGACTGGTGGAAACAGCAGGCTGACCAAGACTCATCTATCATATATGCTGCCATGTTGGCTGTATCAGGAGCTAACCTCACAACTTTCACGTCAAGCCCAGATCCCAGGAGGAAACAAGCCAGCGACTTCTGCTTCTTGGATCCCATCAGGTTCCAGAGCCTTTGCCTGCTCTCATATGAAGATCTGGTTACTCGAGGATGCTACTGCCTTTGGCCATGACAGTACCAATAGGAAGCAGGCTCTGTGGTTGCTCTCTGTGAGCCGGAATTCTCAGATCACCCTCTGCTAATGAATTGCCTCCTGTAAGTTAAGAAGTAGGATAAGAAATATGGGACTTAGATAGTTACCATCACGACAACAAGATTTCTTGAAAAAACTTTTCACCTTCAATGTTTCTGCCACCCTCGTCCCATCAGCTTAGTCACACACCCTACATTTTCTCTATCTACTTTTTAAATAAGATGTGATACACAGTCCTTCTTCTTACAACCAAAGTTAGCATTTTCACCAATGGAATCCATTCTTATTTTGTTCTCCCTGAGACTTAAAATTTTACTGTCCTCTAGTCTTCATTCTTTTCCTGTAAACTAAGCTTAATCACTTCTATTACTTTAGTTACTGCTGTTTCTTTCCTTCCCTACCAAGCTTTTGAAGCTAGCACATGCTATGCGTATTCATTTCTCACTTATTTTTTAAAGTACACTCTAATATGCCATCCACCTCAGCCCTTCTACTAATGGTGTATCCATTAAGCCGAACAATCAGTCTGCCTGTGAAAATTTGAGGGTCATTTTAAAGTCCTCATTTTAATGTATCTCTGGGTTGCGTTCATTGCTGAAAATCACTTCTTTTGTGAATCTCTATTTCAGTGGATTTTGTGGCCTGGGGCTCTTATGATTTCCTGGGAAATGCTCTTTGATCTTCTTGTCCTAGGTCTTCATAGATTTCTCTTTCTTCCTTTTGGCTCTTACATCCTGGAGTGTCCACAATGACACAGAACATATTTGAACCTCTGGCCATTATTCAGAGGTGTGTCTCTTGTAATCATCTTCCCTCTTCTGGGTCCCATTTATCTTCTATGTTACTGCTAGAGTAACCAACATGCAACACATGTAGAGGTAGGCTTCTTCCTGGTTTAATCTCTGTGTCCATTCCTCATGTCTAGATGAAAAAGTCATGTTGCTGCAATATAAGTTAGTGTCTCCATGATTCCTCTTTTTGTTTCTCTAGAGTCTTCTCTCACCATTTCCTGCTCTGCATCTTAGTGTGTACAATTTCAGCATCCCTCCCAATTTTAATCTGCATATCTTTCTCATGCCTTCAGGTCATGATCCCATTTCAGTGGGATATGCTTGTTTTTCATTTGACATCTCCACTGGGTGATTATAATTGTGTGTGTGTGTGTGTGTGTGTGTGTGTGTGTGTGTGTGCATGTGTATGTGTGTATATACCCATAGACACGTTGTTCTTCCAGTGGTTCTCTCTCCTCAGCTAGATGAAATTTGTTGAGTTAATGGGAAACAATATATAATTTACTTTTAAAATATCCATTCCTCCTAGCAAAGGACTGGAATGAATAACTAATTACTACATGGAATTTTGCTATTCCTGTCTTACATTTTAATAAACACAAGTCTACATTTGTCTTCTAGTACAGTTAGTTTGCTTTTATTAACAATTGAGGTTGCCTTGCTCTTTTTAATCCCCCAGTGGATCATGAGTGCTGTTCATCATTTTCCCATCTGTACTGGTGCTGAGAAATTAGGTTTTCGTGTCACTTTGGTCTTTATTCAAGTCATTAAAGAAAACCTTGAATAGGAGAGATTCTATTGTAGAATTAACAAGTGGTGTTCTTGAGTCTAGTGTCTTGTTTTCTTTTATCACAATGGTCAAAGCAAGAACATCTTAACCCAACTAGCTGTTCAACTACAGATTGGAATCATGTGTGGATTATAGCTTATGCCTTATCTCTTTTCTCTCTCACCCACATACTTTATGTTTTCTTTAAAAAAAAATAATGTAGGCTAAATCTGTAATGGAGATGTGTTAAAGCAAATGTCCTAGTCTTACTTCATGGATAGCTAGTGAAGGCTTATCAGGAGAAATCATAGAGGTCACACAAGCCTTTACTTTTAAGTAAAACTATAATACTATAATAACATGATCTTTTTCTATTCATTGTATTGGGGTCCTATAAGAATAATTATCAATTATTTTTTGTTTACCATCATTTCAAAGAAAAATAGTCCACACTAATTGCATTAAAGAAATATAGACATATTATCTAGAATGGCATAAAGCATGTTGAAAAAAACAAAATCGTTAATAATAATAGTATTAGCTAAGCCTTTATTCACAGGGAAAACTTTAGAGGCATTAAAACACTAATAACTTTCAGCTAGTTACTCAAGAGCCCATTTCAATAAGACACATTTTTTTTAAACCCCTCCATCTCCATTGGATGATGAAAATGCTTAGTCTGTGCTTAGTCATGTAGATGAAGCACATTGCTCTTCTGTTTTTCAGTCCAGACACTGAAGGGCAGAGAATGTATCTGCATTCAGTGGGACACTATATCTAACAAAGCCATATCTCCTTGGTCTACCCAAATAGTGTCACCAACTAAGGAGCAAGCATTCATGTGCCTGAGAGTATAGGAGACATTTCTTGTTCAAACCATTGAAAAGGTAAGCGAGTTGTCCAAAGTAAAACAGTAAAGATTAATGTGTGTGCTCGATCAGGTTTTGTCTTAAAAATTTGCAAGAATATACTCTTATTGTCACAAATTCTCTCTCCATCCTAACAGATAGCCATGGACTTCTCAGAAAGTAGCACCATCCCCTTTAGTGCAGCGAGTAGGAGGTTCCCTTTGTATGTGTTGGTTTGGGTAATAGACAAGAATACAATTACTAAAATCCCTATTACATGCAGAAGAAAATAAAACAGTTCCCTCTGTCTTCTTTTCATAATATAGTTCGTTGTGGATGGGCTTAGAGGAGAATTGGAAATGCAACAGACTTATTACTATCTTCTTCATTATGGCCGTCATTATTACTGCCATTGTGACAGGAAATAATCTATTGCTTATCTAGTATTTCTTCTTTGGTCTGTAATGGGAACTCAACTTTGTTAATGCATTAGGAAAACAACATGGGTTTTTTTTTCCTCTCCCTCTGCCTACACCATCATTACTCCTTACACAGGAACCTGTGTATCATATGCCCAGAGGATAGCAGGACCCAATGGGAAGTTCCATGGAGCCTGCCCATATCTCATTTAAAATCATGTCTCTACTGTGTACTAATCTTATTTCCATGCATTAAGTGAACCAACAGGCATTACTTCATTCATTTCTGGTGACTATTTTGGACAAGAGGAATCTGGAACTTCTTTTGATTGGTAATGGAAGTTGACTTGGAATTTCTGAATTCACAATGAAAGGTGACATTATGGCTCATCTGACTTCTTTCACGGTGTAGTCAATGCCCACTATGTGCCACACACGCTATTGTAGGTGACAGAGATCCCACAGTAAACACAACTATGGCAATGAGTTTGCCCCAAAGGAACCTGCATTCCATTCAGGGGAAAGAGACAAAACAGTAGTCAATGTGTCTGTTAGTGGTGACATTCACAAAGAGAAGTAAAGCAGAAGCCAGTAGGAGGGTACCTAGTCTCTAGTGCTGTGCATCTCTGTTCATCTGCTGTCTGAGCAGAGGCTGTAAGGTGGGATCCTTAGCTGTCTCGAACTGCTCTGCCCCAGGCTTGGGGGCCAAAATGTCCCGGCCAGAGCTACTGCTCCGGTCTACGGGTCAGAGTCTAGCAAGAGAGAGAGAGACTGGGGATGAAGGGGAAGAGATGCGAAGAATGGAGACAAGACAGAGGTTCTGATCAAGTCTCAAGCCTTGTTTATTGTCTCCTTTATTGAAAGGAAGTCTGGGGTATTTATATGCTTTGCCATGTGCCTTGTAGGTATGGATACCATGTGCACCTTGCAGGTGTGGATACCACATGCGCCTTGCAGCTGGGGGCACTAAATAGCAAAACAGGATATGTGGGAAAAACAAGATGTTTATCAGAGTGTGCTCAGCTGTTGTAGGCTGTTGAAAAGAAGTCTCCTGTCAGGATATATGGCTCTAGATGGCTACAAAGATGATAGCCGCTTTCTGCTACAAGTCGGCTCCCAACACTTAGCCAAGTGAGTCAAGAGTTTTCTAACAGAAGGTTCAAATACCTTACCCAAACCCAGGTTTGCAATTCTGAGGGAGAAGCAGTGAGCCAGTGAGACAGGAGCAGAGGGAGAAGAAAAAGGAGAATATGAAAAGATGAATTCAGAGTTGAAGAAGATAGTTAATATAGTATCTTTATTGCCAAATAAAGAATTTGAATTTTTTCCATGTGAGAAATAGAAAATAAAGTCTTTTGAGCAGCAGAGCATCATGACCTGATTTGTATATGAAAGCAATGACTCTGCATTTAGTGGATCAGGCAAAGACATAGATGTAGGGAGGGTGGCCCAGAGAATCCTCTGAGTTTGGTAGAGAGATGAAATAGCTTAATTTAGAAGAGTAGTAATGACAGTAAAACTCAGATGTCTTTGAAGAAGAGGCATTGCTGTGAAATAATGACAGAGATGTCGCAAATAAGACCTTTTCCCCAGTGGATAAGGCTGTATGTATAAGACCTGTACAAGATCAAGTCAGCCATATTCCGAGATGAATATGAAGTCTTTCCCATAGCCCAGGATCAATTGCCAGTTGATAGTTTAGGGGTGGATAGGCAGGTTTTTTTCAGAGATGTGGTTTATGGTAGGTTGGCCATGGTCCCAGTGGATGGCCCTGTACTCATGCACACCCTGGCAGCACTAATTGAACTCTGGGTTAAAAAAAAATAAGTACATATAGTTGGGAGAGGGACTTTGTGGAGATGGTAAGGTGAGACTGGGAATGGATTTGACCAAACACATCATATGCTTGCATGAAAAATCTCAAATAATAAACGCAAACTATATTTAAAAAAAAATAAACCTATGTATTTTAATAAATCTATGCTGTTGCATAGATTCAACAGTATTTATTGTTGGATTTTGTATGGGATTTGACCTTTTCCAAGTGGTAATCTTATTCCTAAAATTCTTCATTTATTTTACATTTAAATATGCACATAAGCAGAGAGAATAGGAAGATGAACTTCCGTATATGTTTTTCTAGATTCCGCTATTATTTATTTTCTTTGATCTTTAATTAGTCGCGTTCATGGATGGTAACATCTCGGTCAATAAAAGAGATCCCAGAGGGAGGAATGGATAGTATATGTCACGGCGATGTTTGTGGGAGATATTACTTGAACTCATGATGATGAGTTGAACAGATAATACCAAGTGTTCTTCAGGTCTGCTATGATAGGTGTGGTACAGAAAACACCTCTAGCAGTTACAGGAAAGACTGCTGTGTATAGGAGAGATGGTTTCTGTGAATTCGAAAAGGCTGTCTTTCAAGCTTTCGAGGGCGAGAGCATCTAAAGATAGGTGGTGAAAACATACAGGCAGAGGGGCTTTTAAAGTCACAAGGGTGAACATGTCTACCCCAGATCCAGCCAGTCAACCAGGAAACTATGGCAGGTAAATCTTCCGCAACATGCTTATATTATGCATATTAGTGTTTTGTTAGCATATGCCATGCATATACATATATGTTTTTATCATATTTATTTCAATCACCCTCTCGTCCTCCTCCCATCTCTGTTAACCCTGTCTTCTTCACGATTACCACGGCAGTCTATTTTCCTGTCTTGTGGTCATCTTCAGGGTTTATAGTTGACATTTTCCTCCCTCTCTCTATGAGGTCTATCATTAAATCTCATAAGTAAGACTTCTCCAAATTTCTTGAGCAATTTACTGTCTTCTCTCTCCACTGTCTCTAGGACAGTCAAGGCCCTGCTTTCCTCTTTTGTTTTTCCCTAAACAGTTGCAAATGAGTTCTCACTGGTTTGCCTGCAGCTGGTTAGCCTCCTGGTGCTTAGATACTATCACCAGAAACATCCTAGTTAAACACAAAGAAACCAGTTCCCAACCCCCCACTCCTTAAGGCATCTATTATTAAATAATAGAGTTTTATTGCCATCAGCTACTCAGCCTCTCAGGGTCCCGTCTCATCTCACCATTTCCTTTAATTTGGGCACATGTCCTCTGCATCATCATGTTTTGCCCATTTAAAAAAAAAAAAAAAGAGTTTTGCCTTTTAAATACTGTCTGACTTTTTCTTCCTTGCATCTTTATTGCAAGGACCAATCCCAGCCTTTGGGGTCTTTTTCTTCTCTCTGCTTAATTGATCCTCTGAGGCCAAAGTCAATGTTACTTCCTTCTGGGAAGCTTTTCTCAACCCCAACCCCTGTCAGAATGAATCACTGTTAAGACAGTGTTTCTGCCACATAAGCCAGGCTTTGTATAATCATGATTTATATTCATTCCCATTTCTCTGCTGGACTCTGACCTCTTTGAGAAAAAAAGGTTTTAGTTTGGTTATTCTGGGCTTAGCAAATATTCCCTTGGGGGCCTAGGAGAGTGCTTTTCCCTTGGCCAGCTCTCTTTACATTCTGATGATGCAGAATCATTTTCTTTTATTTGTAAGGTACGCTGTCTTCCTAGAAGCAAATCACAGTAAATTCTAAACCATCCTTGTCATGACATATAGTTTGACATAGTGCTGAAGTCACTGAACACAACTAATTGTAAGAGGAACTATAAAATGAGACCGTTGCATGCCCAAGCAGCTAGTCATGGTATCATTTGGGAGATTCATAACTTTGACTTACTTGTAGACATAAGGCATTTTTTTTTTCTTTTTTTCTATTTTTTTTTTTTTTTGCTACATCCATTTATCAAAATATTTTTTTTAAACAACCAGAGAGAAGCATGTACAGTTAGGAATAAATTATCAGACTCAGGCAAAAATACAACCCTAAGCTGAAGGTATTTCCAGCACTCCAAAATAGGATACAGAAGTCTTGGGAACTGAAACATAAAATCTTGAAGGAGATATATTAAGAGGCCTAAAACATCAGGTCTTTTGGTTTAATAAGATCTCTCAGAGGTGGTCTTATGAAGTGTTCAGCTTTGACCAAGGCTTTTTCTATGGCTTAGCTGGACTCATGAACAAAATGGTCACTCAGGAACAAGAGGGTAAGATCCTTATGTTGTGAGACATGGTATCATTTCTGAGCTTCTTGGCTTACTTCTCCTACATTAACAGAGAAAAATACTTCAAATTACTTATATGAACAATGAGACTAATAACGAAAGCATTAACTCCTTCATTTATATGAATGATGCCTTTTTAGAACACACATTAAAAACTCTTTCTTGTCCCTCATTATTTAAAACATACAAGATCGAAGTGTTGGAATTTACTTCAGGGCCAGGTTTGTACTTTGAAATCCTATCAGCTTTAACAAGACAAAATGTCACTCCCCCCCCCATATTTGTTTTACTCAAAAAGCAAAAACAAAAATGAGAAATGAAACAAATTTTGAGTCTAATTCTACACATCTTATCTAACTTAGCAATCTTTCTCTTAGCAGATGTTAAGAAGATATACACGAGCCTCCCTGAAGGAATTAACTTCCTCACCTCCAATGATCAGAGGTTATTTTGAAGGAAGAGGCCCACAAAGATAGATATGCTCTTTCCAAAAGTCAGAATTACTTTATGTTTGTTTTAAAAGCAGTCAATGATTTTTCGTTAGCGGGATCTCAGAGCAGGCCCATCTTTTGTGACAGAATCCTGATTGTGTGAGAAGTTGAACTCATCTGGAAAGAATGGATTACATTGTAATCTGTGATGGCATTTCTTATTCATAATCTGATACTTTCTGAAATGTTTCCTATGCCAATGGTTTGAGTTGTCTCTTGCTTATGTAAACACAATGGATTTTTTCCCCCATTTCAATGAAAATAGAAGAATGTACAGATGAAAAAATCTTTGATCAACAGTATCAAGAATGGGGCCAGTGAGATGTCGCAGTCAGTAAAGGTGCTTGCTGCTAAGTCTTAGGATGAGAGTTCAATCCTGGAACCCACAGAGTAGAACAAGACAATGAACTCCCAAGAGTTGTTCTCTGATTGCCACAGGTATGCTGTCTTGGTTTGTGTTGTTGTATTGGCTTGTGAGTCAGTCAACAGGGTCTAGCAAGAGAGAGAGAGAGAGTGGGGATGGAGGGGCAAGAGATGCGAAGAATGGAGACAAGACAGAAGGTCTGACCAAGTCTCTTTTACTGAAAGGAAATTTTGGGTATTTACATGCTTTACCACATGCCTTATAGCCGTGAACAAGCAGGGGAACACAGCTGAAGGCACTTTGTCACATGCCTTGTAGCTGTGGATACCACATGTGCCTTGTAGCTGGGGGCACCAAATAGCAAAACAAGATATGTGGGAAAAACAATATATTTATCAGAGTGTGCTCAGCTGTTGTGGGCTGTTGAAAAACAAGTCTCTTGTCAGGGTATATGGCCTGAGATGGCTGCAAAGATGATAGCCGTTTCTTGTTAGGAATCGGCTCCCAACAGTATGCCATGGGACATGACTTACTTTATCACATGAATGAATAAATACATAAATAAACAAAATTACAATTTTTAAAAGAAATAGTACACATAAACTTTTTGAATCAATAGATTGTTCAATTTATATGGATCCAGAAATGAAAACTGTTCCTTTTAAAATAAGATTTTATCATTTATTTATGTACATGTGTGTCTCTCTGAATGTGTGAAGTGTGCGCATGTGCATTTATAAGCCAGAAGAGAATATAAGCTCACCTGAAGCCAGAGTATTAGAATGCTTTACTGTTGCAACCGGCTTGCTCTACCTGGTTTGAGACAAAAGACTTAACAAAAAATGTTGCGGCTTGCTCTGGTCTTCGGGTCAGGGTATAGAGGGAGAGAGAAATGGGGATAAGGGAAAGAGACACTAGGAATGGAGACAAGACAGAGGTTCTGATCCAGTCTCAAGTCTTTTATTGAAGGGAAATCTGGGGTATTTATACACTTTTGCCACGCCCCTTGTAGGGGCGTGGATATGACATAAGCCTTAGAGGCATGGCTAGCATGTGCGCCTTACAGGCATGGATAGCTGCTTTCTAGCCGCTTTCTGTTAAAAGTCGACTCCCAACACTTTACCATCTGATGTGGGGGCTCAACTCCGCTCCTCTATAGAAGCAATAAGTGTAGCCAGCTGTTGAGCCATCTCTCCTGTAGCAGTTGCGTTCATTTAGACTGTTACAGAGAGACATCTATTTAGTGTGTGTGAAGGACAATGTAACCAAAAATACATTTCAACTTTACACTCCGTATATCACGTATAAAGATGAAGCCGAGGATGTTAGTGTCAAAGGAGAAGGAAAGGGGCTGGCAAGTGTGGTCCGAGGAACAGATGACTAAAGAGATGAGAATGTTTCCGATCTTTGTAGGCTTCCCCGGCTTAGGAAACACAGCTCTGTTTGGGTTGAACAGCAAACCCCTGGGTTTTGCCGTCAGTTAGCCTGCTTCTTCCTGTGATCACTGGGTGTACACAAGGGAAAGGAACTGCAGTGGGAGAGAAAGAGAAGGAGGAGGTTGTCCGAGAGGTGGCTGGGTGTGAAATCCCAGGAAAAGTCTCAACAGTGGCTTAGCTCTTTAGTTCAGCCTATCTAAAAAAATCTTATTAACAGTTGGGATGATAGATAACAATAATACAGGGGTGATAACTTTATTCATCTAAGTACTTTAGAGCCTGCATATACTTAAAAGTAAATGCACCTCTGCAATAAAATAACCACCCTCTCTGTGTTATTTATTTATTTATTTATTTTATTTTAGTCATTGAAAACCCATCTTTTTGTCAAACACAATGTATTTCGATGGAGGAGAAAAAGTCAACCTTAAAATGCTAATATAACTAGAATAATTTGCCCTTTGAAACAAAGGTGTGATTTCAAATCAATAGGGCTCTATTGAAACAGAGTCTCACAAACAAGCTGAGATCTTAATAGGCTTCATTATGTTGTTCAACCAAAATTAAAATCTGAACACTTGAAAAAAATCCTCCTACCGTTATTTTCTTCCCATATCACCTTGCTTCTGAGAACGACTCACTGCTTCTGAGTTGGAAGCCCATTGCATTCCTTACTGAGTTGTGTCTCAGACAGCCTGAGGAGAATCATAACATTGGGTTTAGGGTAAAACTCAACTGAAATGTTTGTTTAACAGTGATAAATGCAAAGTAAATCCAAATTCTCTACCTTGGCAAAGAAAAGAGAAATACAGTACTGGCCTTCCGCATGTTTGGTATAAATAGACAGACATAGACAAATATTGAGGGAAAGGTTATATAATGCCCAATTCTTCTTCTTCTTATTATGTTTTAGTGTTACTTGTGAATGTTCTCATCAAGAGAATACTACTATGGGTTTGTTTGTTTGTTTTTGTTTATTGGTAAGGGCTTTGTAGCTACTCAAGGAAAGTCCTGTCTAATTTTGTTAAAGGTTTTTGCTTGGGAATTATTAGTGGCTGGGTAATTGACATAGTCATTGAAATGCATTTGTGTTTGGTTTGTCTCTAGGTCCACACTGCTAGAAACCAACAGCCCCTGTCTCCTCTCTCCTCCTCCTCTTTTTTCTTGCACTTTTGTACGGAGCATGAAGTACATTCTTGCTGTTTTTCTGCGGCACATTGTATTCTGCTGTGCACTGGCTCTTTGGACACATTTGATTGCAAAGTTCAGTGCATCCTTTATCATGTGGCTCAAGGGATTCTGTGGCAAACAGAAGCGGGTCCAGGAAAACACGATTTTGGAGGGTGCTTAGGATGCACACGTGCACGCTCGTGTTCACACTTAACCACAGCACGGTGTCTGAAGTGGGAGAAGGCAGGTGCTCTAAGTGTCGGAAATATAGTCTATGGTCAAGGGGGTCACAAAGCGCTTCAGAAAGAAGCTAGCGTTTGATTTTAACCACGGAGGATATGTGAGTAACATTCCAAAGAACAACAAAGAGGAAAAATAGTTAGGTGAAAATAAGCTTTAAAAATGGCAAAATTGGTAGAACCTGAGAAATTGAATTTTGAATCTCTGTTAACCACATAGAAACCAAAACCTAATCATTCACACACACATGTAATCTTAGTGCTGGGGAGGCAGGCACAGAAGACTCCCTAGAAATTCCTAGCCAGCTAGTCTAGCTGAATGGCTGAGTTCCAGGCCCAGTGAGACCCTGTCTCTAAAAATACAATGAGAACTATTAAGGAACACCCTCAGGGTCAATCTCTGGCTGCCACAGGCACAGCATATACACACACTTAAAACCTCTCTTTCTCTCTCTCTCTCTCTCTCTCTCTCTCTTTCTCTCTCTCTCCAACAACTGAAAAAATTAAAAGCTGCATGGCCTTCCATGTTCAGCAGTATAATCCAATAGAAATGGTGTGTGTGTGTGTGTGTGTGTGTGTGTGCACGCGCGCGTGTGCGTGCGCTATTTGTAACAGTTAGTATGTCTTGTTTTATTATTTTTTTTCTTTTGGAGATGGGTTCCTCTATGTAATTCTCAAAGACCTGGGATTCACTTTGTTGATGACACTGGCTTCAAATTTTCAATAATCCTCCTGACTCGGACTCACAGGTGTGTAAACAGGTATGTGCTCTGATATACAGCTAAGTTGATGTGGATATTTTTTATATATCTGACTGGCATTCTAGAACAATTTGGCTAATAGACTTTCTTTTGTCTATTGAGTAGTCCTGGTTCCCTTGACAAAAATCGATAGCTCTTATTTGTACACACTTACTTCTATGTATTCTTCCAGTCTATTGATTTAATGGTTAGTTCCTACAAAATTACTGTATTTACGTCTTCTTAGGGTTCTTCAGTAGAAACTCTTGAAATCAAGCAGCTTTATTCTTCAAATTTGCTGTCTAATTTTAAATACCACTTTTAAAATGTCTAAATCCTTCATATTTTTATATGTTTTAAGAGCAGCCCGTCAGTTTCTGTTTTAAAAGCATTGTGCACTTTATATACCTGAACAGAAGAGTCACTTTTAGATCAACAAAGCACTTAGATTAAAAGAAAATCAAAAGGATAAATTGGACTCTGTCCAAATTGAAACTTTCATCATAAGAGACATTAAAAATGGAAGGGTAGAACACAGATGAAATATTTAAAAATATACATCACAATAAAGACTTATAACTGAATATATTTAAAAAAATCCCATGAATCAATAATAAGGCCAAAAATTCAAAAGAAAAAAAAGGTGAAGAATGTTACAGAGAAATAAGATACCTGAACAGACAGTAAGCATGTGATCGATGACCAGTACTGCCAGTTGATCTGGAAAGAGGCTGTAAATCGCCATGGGTTTCCACTTCACATGGGTTAGGATTGTGAGAACTACAGACTCCCTGCAGCAGACATTGGTGAGGATGTAGGACAACTATCATATGCACGGAAAAGGATGATGGGACTGGGATACGGCTCTACTGGGAGGATGCTTGCTGTGTAGATAGGAGAACCCAAGATCAGACGTGTCTGGTGACAAGTACTCTAGAGGTGGGGAATAAGGGAATCCCTCAGCTTGCTGGTCAGCCAGCCTACACAAATAAGTGATCTAAAGTTCAGTGAGAGACCATCTCTCTACAGGTGAGGTAGGGAATGACTGAGGGAGACACTTGACTTCTGCTGCTGATTCTCTACACACACACACACACACACACACACACACACACACACGCACACGCACACACGTATCCTAATGAAAGTCAAATGCTGTAAAACTCTGTCCTCTGTCCATGGCATGCAGGTATAGCAATTAATGGTTACTGCTGGGGGAAATTTCTCAGTATTGTAGCTACCCATAAGTTGGCCATGCTCTAATAGGATTCTTCACCCAATGGGTAAAGGATGACTATAGGTAATTACCTATAAGTTTCTCTAAGTAACCCAGGTTATACTTCTTTGTTTTTTGAGCTAGGCTTGAGAAGAATTATTTATTACTATTTATTATTATTATTATTATTATTATTATTATTATTATATTATCGTCTTTAGTAGCTTATCTGGCATGAATGGATATTTTGTTCATATCTTTTCAGGACAAGTTGACACAACACCAAACAATGTAGTCTGTGGAGTGTTGGAAGAGGGATAGGGATTTGTGGCTGGAGGGCCACCAGTGATGGTTTCTAGAGAGGGAAGACACATGATCAGATCCATGCTGTGATTTACTCCATCAGCTCCGAAGACTGAGAATTGAGTGAGATGTGGGATAAAACATAGCAAACCGACAGAATTAGGAGCTGAGAAGCAGACTCAGGAGAGGAAGGTGATGATAGATTTGAAAGTCTCCCCGAACAACCAGTCCTGCACAATTTACCAACAGGACTTGGGTGGCATGTGGGGCTAAGAAGATAGAAATACAGGGCCTCGTACACACAAAGCTTGAGTTCTCTCACATGTAACACATACTATTAATATGCCTTGTAAAGATAAATAAATGAATACAGGAACATAGAGCTTGAGCGACCCAGATGTTTGCCTCTATTGGTAGAAATAGTAACATGGAGACAGATACAGCTGTGGGAAATGAACGACTGGTTCTGTGTGTCAGACATATTTTAGTGAAGGTGAATACTGGAAGTAGATAAGAAAATATAGAGTAGATAACTGGAGCCATTGGCTTGAACATCCAGGGTTGGATACCGAGCCTTTAGGATGCTTAGGGAAGAGATAGAAGAGCAAATGGAAAAGACCACTTGGGGCACTGTGGGAAATTGGTCTTCCCAAACAGAAATTGAAAGGGAGGAAGGCATGGGAACCAGAGAATGGAGACTATGCTGGTAACTTTTCCCATTGGTGTAATAACATTCTTGTATAGAGCAACTCAAGGAAGGGCTTGTTCTTACTCAGTTTGAGAGAGCAGTCCCTTATGCTAGAGAGAACCAGGCAGGAGGAGTGAAGCAGCTGGTCCCCACTTTGTGAGAAAAATGATACTCAGCTTACAGTCTAGAGAACGGAACGGGGCCTCCCACATTCAGAGGGTCTTCCCAATTCATTTAAGCCAATCTACAAGCTCTCTCATACACAGGCCAAGAGCACTATACTCTAGATGATTTTAGATCTCGTCAGGATGACAGCCACAGGGAGGTCAAGCGAGCAGGAGTGTGAGATCACTTACTCAGGGAACTCTGGTGACAGTGCCTGTAGACAGACCAGCAGCAGGCCACCTCTATGTAAACATGGGATGCGAGAAGCCGCAAAGACATCTGCAGGAGGACCTAATTGAAGACTGCATGAGAGAACAAGGTTTGCTGATGCATACAATGCCAGCCAATCGGGAACTGCTGTTTAGAAGAGAAACTTTCTAGGGACCAATGGGGCCCCGGGTATTAAAGGAGTTTGCAGCAGGTTCAGGCAAGCTTTCACCTGCTCCTGGAGTCTGTGTCTTTGATTCCAGGTTGCCGCACCTAACCCCCAAGGGCAGGTAGGATAGCGCAGCGAGTAGTTCATGGCACAGACAGCCAGTGCCAAGAACGTTAAAGGATGCCCAAAGTTTTCCAGGTGTCAGTCACTAGATTTCACAAAGTAGCAAGACAGACACACAATATGCAAACATACAAAAGATGTGGGCCAGTGCATACAAGAACGGATGTTATGCCTCACTGCCCATCAAGACACACAATCCAGTATGCTATTCTTTTTCCATAGGCAAAGATATAGAAAACCCACATGACGGTGGTATGGTATGGGTGTAAAACCCACTGGGAGGGTGGCTGTGATCGCACTGGGCTGAGCACTTAAAAACATTGCACGCAGCGAGTTTGAAGCTTTTTCACCATAAAGAAATGACCAATGTTTGAGAAGACGTGTTTAAACTGATCTAGACATTACATGGTGTATGCACGGATTAATGCACAGTATAGAAACTCATTCCCGAGTGCTTTTATATATTGGCTAGAATAAATGTGAAAAAAAAATTTAAAGGGAAAAGAAACTGAATACATGCAGTTTCATATGGACTAGTTAATATGACCTTAGAGGCAACCGTCAGGAAAACGTCGTAGAAGTTCTACAGGGTATACACTGGCTTTGTTTATTGTAGCAGAACATAGCAGATGCTACGACCTTCTGCTTGAACTAGAGTAAGTCTTCACTCCGCCATTCTCTCCCCTTCCTTACATTCCATCCAATGGTATGCCTCATAGAATTTTCTAGATTCCATTCTTATCATCCTTGCTTTGTACCAGCAACATTTGAGAGTCACTATTTCCCTGACAGTGTTCCAGTTTTTGCTCCAAGATTCCTTCAGTCTGTCCATCTTCTACAGTGTGACCGGAGAATAGTATTATATTAACCTAAATCGTATGGTCTAAGTTTTTCCTGTTTAAAACTACCACATCAAGACTTTGAGGGTTGGTTTTTTTTTGTTTGTTTTATACATATATTATAAGGCTTGGCTCCTTCCTACCTTCCAATACTTATATTTTTCTCCTAGTGTCTCATGACCATCTTTGACCTTAAGAGCTAGTATTCCTAGCTGACATTTCCAGGATAGAGGAAATAGTTGTTCCCAACGTTTGCTGTCAGCTTCAGGCCACAGACAGCTCTTCTGACTAGTTGTCACCAGCTAGGCCAAAGTCTCCTCAGGAGTTGCAAAAGTTTCAAATGTTGTCATAAATTCCCATGTATCCAGGACACCAGAGACTGGCCTCTGCTCTAGAAATTTCTTTACCCACATGGCCCTGTTCCAGAGACACCACTATTTTCTCCCTTTGGACATTTAAAACAAGCCCTAGTTCTAAGCCTCTGCGTTGTGTTCATGCAATACCTCAAGCTAAATTTATATTTTCATGACTTTGCTTCCTTTTCTGGACTCTGTCTCGTCTCCAAATTGTCAGTGGTTTCTGCTCTCCTCATCTGAGCGGCCACATGATTATGGGAACCTCCAAGGTGAGAGAAGAGCTAGTTATTAAGATGGGGCATGTAGAGTTTGGAACAACTTATTAGTAGCTGGGTGTGGTCCACGCAAACCTGGCAAGCTCAGAATCCCAGCCCTTCAGCTTGAAATCACCCCGGGGAGGAGGCTCAGCTAGCAGCTCTTTAAAGAACTCAGGCCTCAGTGCCAGCTGTTTTCGTGTAAAACAGCTGACCAGTTTTACTCGGTGCAATCAGAGAGTTGGGTTCCTTCCCACCAGGGAAAGCCGTTGACCCATTTCAGTTAGTACTGCAGAAAAATTTCCATGGGCCCAAGAGAGGTTTTGGGAAGTAAGACAGATATCCATTCATCGTATAAAATGACAGGTGAGGCTTGTCATTTTTTCACTATTGTAATAAGTCATTGGCAATAAGCATGAAATTGAGGTGTTACCCCCCTGCCCCACCCCCACCCCCCACCCCCCCGCCCCACTTGCTTCTAGAACTGTTTGTTTCTTTACGCCCAAAGGAAAGCTTGTTATTCACGAAGCAATCAATTCTAACTCCCCCTTTCGACCTAGTTCCTGGAACCCCCTAATCTTGTCATCTTTACAGATCTGCCTATTTTGAAAATTTCAAATACATTAAACTCTACAGTCTCTAACTTTCTGTGTCTGCTTTATTCGTACAAAGCACGAGTTTCAGTTCATTTGTGTTGTGGCACACACCTCCTTCATGCATTCCTCCCTTTTAATAGTTTAATATTCTATTGTGTGGGCAGGCCACATTTTTCTTTTTATATATGTCCATTCGTCTGTTGATGTGCATTTTGGTAGTTTCCACCTGCAGCTTATTACCCTGAAGGCTGCTGTTATGGCTGTTTGTGCACCAAGTTTTATTTGAACATCTGTTTCCCATGATTTTTGGGGTTGGCCTAGGAGTGGAATTGGTGGGTCACATGGTAAAAAAAAAAAATTCCATGTTTATCTTTAGTGAGGGAACCATGAAACTTTGTTTTTTTTTTCTCTAGTGATTCAACAATTTGATATTCTAGCCAGTAATGAGTAAGGATGGGTTTAGGCAAATCCTAAGAACACCATACAAAAGTGTTTATATCAATAAGTGACTCATCAAAGGACATTTACATGATAAGAAAGAACATCAATTCAGAATCGTAAAGTGAGATAAAGTTATTCCCTCCTTCTAGGGTGAAACAGACCGTGGTGGCTAATTATGAGTCAGTTCTGGAAAGTTCTGAGAGCAGCATGTCAGGGCACCCACCCGGAAGGTTATCTGTGTAAGGTTTTCGAAATAGTCACACATCAGCTGTTCAGAAATACAGATTCGCACTTTCTACGGCTGAGTTCTGCTTAGCTCCAATGACACTGTTTCTGCTGAGGTTGAAAACCTCTTAAACCTGTCATTGAAAGTGTAATGTGTTCTCTTCTGGCTTGAATCACAACAGGGAATTAAAACGTGTAGTTCCTTTCAGAGCTTAAAGTCACTTAAAGTCAAATCACCTATGAGGGTAAGGAGGGAACTGTTTGCCGGTCTGAACCCCTCAGCCTCCTGGGAAGTCATGACGACATCGGGATGCACATGCTTGGTGGGTGGCTATTACCTCTGGGTAGCATTTGTCTTTGCTGCATCTGCACGGACTATATTAGCTAGGCCTTCTGGGATGTTTAAGTGTTCCAATGATGTTGGCAGCCTTATCCATGCCCTATGAAATCAGATATGGATTCCTTGAGCTTCCCTTTCTCAGATCCTTGGCCTCTTTCTATCCTCAGACTACTTAGCACTGGTTCAAGCTACAAGTTCAGGGGATTCCATGGCCTTTCCCAGCACTCTAAGGTCCTAGCCATTAAGCGAGTCAACTGGTCTGGTGCAATACCACACGATAATCTTGTCTAGCCCAGAGTTTTAAGCTTCTAAAGCTTAAGTAAAGGTGCAAGGAGGAGATCCTATTGATAGACTGTTAAAGTCACACTAGAGTATGTGTTGACAAGTCAAAAGGAATCATCGTTCCTTCTAGAAAAGAAGAAGTTCAGTGGGGACAATTTACACTATGAACTAAATCGTTCGTCAATGTGTAGTGAGTCTCCATCATCAACTCGACAAGATTTGGAATCACCAGACACACCTCTGGGCTTGATCTGAGATTTTATTTTATTTTATTTTTTTTAAAGAGGTTTAACCAAAATGGAAAGCTTCAACTCTAATATGAGCAGCACCCCCTTAATTAGCTAGTATTGTGGTCCTAAACCACCAGGCCAAACGCCTGCGTGGGTTTGATCTGAGATATTTCATTTTTGGCATCCATCGCATTGGTTCTAGGAACTATCCAGTTTTGTACAGTTGACAAGAGTATAGTTCCAGTGGAGAACTTTGAATGTCATGGTCACCTCGTGCTGCATTGTCAATTGCTTAATCTTTAACAGGTGTAAATAGGATTCTTAAGCAGTTCTTGGAAAACTGTAAAATTCTCTACCACTGTGGACATGGCATTGTCTTAGATTTATAAAGCCTACTTTTCTTCTTGGGTGTGTCTTTGTCCCTATCAGTGGTATATCTAGTAACTTGGGGTCTGCTGGGGCAAGTGACCCAGATGGCAAGATCATCTGTACCATTAGCCTCCCCATCTGTACTGCTGGAAGAGAGGATAGCTGTTTCTTACCCTGTCCGTCACTCAAGTTGATGATCTACCATGTAACCTAGTTTGTGTCAGAAGTATTCAGATACAGGTTGACCCAGGAATGTGACATAGAGTTGGTGGAAGCCGGTATCTCAGTTGAGAGAAGTAACTCATCAAGACAATAGCCCAGGGCCATCACCTAAGAGCAGTCTTGATGTCTAAGAGTCATCTCTTTCCATCCCCTATATTGATGCTCCTAGAGTGTGAGAGAGTCCACTTCGATAGGTTATTGGTCTGTCGATCGAAAGCAGATATGGTGAAATAACACTACAATTCCACTGATGGAAACAATTTTCTAGGGACTTGCCAGAATATTTTCTCATGACTTGGTCCCCAGAGTGATACTATTAGGAAATGATAGGCTTCACTAGACTAGACTTCATGGGAGGGTCTTAGGTCACTGGAAACACGTCCTTGGATGGGATCATGAAACTCCTGCTCTCGTTTCTCTCTTTTGTTTATTGGTCACAAGATAAGTGGTTTCTGTACCCCAGATATTTTGTCTTAGTGATAAGGAGCAAAGGTTATTTTGGTCCATTGTTTAGAGATTGTGTTCCACAGTTGGGTGGATCTATGGCTTTTAGTACTCTATTGAACTAGAATAGCAATGGGAGGGAGACTGGGAGGGAGGGAGTGAAGGAGGAAGAGAGGAAAGAAGGGAGGGAGAGAGGTTGGGAGGAAGGGAGGGGGTCACATCCATTATTCCATTCTCTCAGTATCTTTGAGAATGAATATGAAATAAAATCGTCTGAGGCAAAAGTCAAAGAAAGAGAAAGAAAAGACAAAAGAAACGAAGGAATAAATTAGAGAGGCTATGTTCAGCAACCTCTCTTTCAAGCAGTTATCTCTGAAGGATCAGACTTCGAGTCAGAAAGTCATGAGGCTAAAATGGATGCTTGAAGTGAAAACTAGAGAATATGATGAATCTGTGCCTGAATTCACGTGAGCAGTCACAAGAAAATGCCTTAAGGATGTCTTGTAGATTTCAGTCTAACATCTCAGGTACTGTTGCTATACGAAGTCTATACTTAAACGTGGAATTTTATGCCTCCTAGAAAGGCCAAAGTCAAGAGTAATGTGTGTGCATCAGTTTGTGCAAAAGCGATTGTGCACACGTACAAAGGGCCTTTTTTAAAGGAAAGAAAGCCTAAAAAGAACACATCAATAACACCCAATCCCATTTTTTTTTAAAAAAAAAGGCAGCCTTAAGCATGAATACTACATCTGGTCATCTGGTCTCACAACCTTGCAGTGAGTTTTGTGGTAATCAGTCAGTCAGTAATAGATGCTAAAATTTTAAGTTTTTTTTTTTTTTTTTTTTTTTTTTTTATACAACACAACGGCTTGATTGTGTTTTTCCCTGCTTTTCCTTAAGAGATGATTCTCCACCACTTGATGGAAAACAATTTGGAAATGACTCCATCTGTCAGTGAAACGCAAACACCTCTGGAGTGAAACCAAGCAGCTGCTGAAGCACTCAGATCTTCCCCAGACAAAGACACCCTCTTCCCAACACAGGCTCTGTTTACACTGTGCCCAGACAAAGTCTCATTCAGGGAAAAAGTCAGTACTTCGAGGTTGTGTAAACACAACCATTATTTATAAGGAGCTTTATAAGGAGGCTAAGGTTAACCCTTTCTCAGCAGAGAATCCCTGAACACCAGAAGTGGACTCCTGTACAAGCCTGTGTGTGTGTGTGTGTGTGTGTGTGTGTGTGTGTGTGTGCACATGTGTAATTGCTTTTGCTTGTGCATCACACTTTTACAACTGCTCCAGCTTCCTTGTGTTGCAAAAGCAACTATGAAGCCTAGAATTAATGAGTCTTTGTTCACTTTATTTTCGGAATTGCCTACTTACAATAAACAGCAATTGGGAGATACTATTCACATAAACAAAGCATAGCTGTGTTATAGCCATTTCTTCATCAAGCGACATTAAGCGACTGAGATCTAAGTCCTGTCTGAGTTTGCAAACCAGTGCTCTAGCTGCCTGCCTATAATACTCTGAGCCTGGTTCCAGATATATATATATATATATATATATATATATATATATATATATATTGTGTGTGTCATCTTTAAACCACTCTACTATTTGGTACATTTATATCTATCTATCTATCTATCTATCTATCTATCTATCTATCTATCTAT
>JANHMN010000021.1:18705152-18756544 GCA_030674055.1 Rhabdomys pumilio
ATCTATCTATCTATCTATCTATCTATCTATCTATCTATCTATCTATCCCAAAATATGCTTAAAGATGAAAACAATTTAAAATACACATAAATAATTTGATTTGACACTTGCCATTCAAGACTGATACAAATGACTTCTCCGAAGTCATTGCCTGTTCTAGTGGGTTTTAATTGAAGATTTTTCAATTTGTTAACATTTGGCTCTTGAACATTATAGCAATGAGTGATCACTTGTGTAGATATTTTAGAAATGAACACTGATGCCAGTCACTACGCAAATAAGCACGGAGCAATTCAATGGGAATTGTTTTAATTACCTGTAACTCTGCCTTGTTGTTGGTATGTGGCTGCAGGTATCCTGCGAGGCTGGGCTGTTTGAATCCACTCATTTCATAGTTAGGATCTTGGGAGCTCACAGTGGCAGTTCAAGTAGCACAATGGAGGAGGGTTTAACACAGGACTGGTTATAAGGTTATAAAGGTGTAAGTAGGGTTTAGGAAGAAAGACACCAACCAAGCACCCCAGAGGTAGTAAAGCAGAATGGTCAGCAATCAGTTTAAACGGAAAGGAGTGGGGTGACTATATGAAACTAGAGGGGATAACTGTGCAGAGAACCTACTTTGTTCATTGGTGGAATCATTGCTAGAGATGCCATCCATATAGGAAGGAATTAGAAACAAGGGCCCCAAGTTCATACTCATGTTGTCCTCAGGATTCTCTGCCAGAGCTTAGGATGGCAAAAGCTACAAGAAAACAATGTCAGCTTAACTTGCTGATGAAATACCATGTCCTTTAGTTTTCTGGAGTCCAGAACAGGCAAGAATGCGGTTGTAGAAACAATTAGAACTCAATCAGAATTGCAGGCACTGCAGGCTCCTCTTGACTGACGTGGGAACTGCTCAAACATACAGTGGATGTGTGGAACAAATGGATTTTGAGTCCACACTGTCTCTGCTAGACTAGGTGGTGCAGAGATCTGATACAAGAGGAATGTATCAGCTTCTAGAACATACATAAAGTTCCATAAGGGAAATCCAGGATTCACTGTAGGTCATTTCTATATGGTCACAGGATAGAATGTCACACTGGTGAAGATACAGTGAATTAGGCTTACTTTACTGGTGGTGAGCGCTAATATTGATTAGCAACTTGACAGGATGTAGACTCACCAAAGAGACAGGCCTCTGGGAATATCTGTGAGGGACTATTTAGGTTAAGTCAGTTGTGATGGGAAGATTTATCTCAAATATGATAGCATTCCATGGGATGGGGTCCTGGACTGATATGTCTGTATCATCTATTTCTATTTATCTATATCATCTGTTCTATATAATCATCTATATTTTTATCATCATCTACATATCATCTATATATCAACTATATGTTTATCATTTATATCTGTATCATCTATATATATCGATATCTAGCTCTTTTCTCTATCTATCTATCTATCTATCTATCTATCTATCTATCTATCTATCTATCTAATCTATATCTATAAAGATCCATCATATAGACATCTCAAATGTAGGTGATACAGTTCTATGGGCTGTGATTCTGAAATGATATGCGTCTATGTCCTCTCTCTCTCTCTCTCTCTCTCTCTCTCTCTCTCTCTCCATACATATACATACACATATACATACATATGTTATCTGTCTGTCCTCCATCCACCCATCCATCCATCCATCCATCCATCCATCCACCCATCTATTTATCATGTATCTCTCCATTGCTGTCAGGCTCCTGACTACAGATATGATGCGATCAGCTACTTCACTGCCCTATCATGCTTTCCTCACCATGATAAACTATATTCCCACGAGCTATAAATTGAAATAAACGCGTCCTCCTTTAGCTTGCGTCTTAACAGATACTGCTCACAGCAGTGAGAAAAGTGGCTAATAGTGTGACCTTCACATCATTAGGTCCTCAAGTCAGACTTTCTACTTGATTCTAACCTAGCTCTATTGAATCTCCTGGGAAAGAGCCATACCAGAAGCCTATCATACGTAACCACGCATTATATTGTCAGTGTACTTTTAGACCATTGGTTTGGCTCCTGAAATGGGATCCATAGCTGATAGTGTTTTATGTTTTCCAGCTTTAGTCGAACCTCGAGGTGATTACAGATCCAGACAACTGCTTCATACAACTTTGTGAAAGACTGTGAACCCAAGCATGAAGCTCCTTGTCCCCTGGCCTCCTAGAAAGTCCATGAGATAATCACTGTTTGTTGATGTTCAGCAATGGGTAGCTCTTCTAATAACATTCATGGCAATAAGAGGTCAAAGCATTCATTAGAAATTGGTCAGGGAGTCAAGCAAAGTCAGCATGAAATCTGGGAAAACTGAAGCTAGATTTCCTGGGAAAAGAGAATTTATCTGAAACAAGCAGCTAGAGACAAACAGAACTGACTATACACGTATGTATGTATGCGTTCATCTGTATGTATGTATAAGTGTATACATTGATGTGTGCAAGAAAAGTACTATTCATAAAAATCAAAAGATAAACAGTTTTGAGATTGTAGCTTGTGTCATTTTTTTTTTTCTTTTCAGGAATTTTGTGGCTGTATAGAGCATGTTCTTTATGGAGAGGTGCTTAAAATACGAAGAAATACCCCTCTCAGTATCACACAGACTGAAACCCAAGCTGGCCTGAGTTCCAAAGTTAACTTTTTTCTTCAAAAATTTTATTATTTTGGTGTTAATTCTATGCTTATGTGAGTCTGTGTGTAGGTATGTGCATGTGAGTGCAGGTACCCAATGAGGCTCACAGAAAGCATCAGTCCCGTGGGTGCTAGAGTTATAGGTGGTTCTGACCTTCATAAGCTTGGTGCTGGGAACCCAGCTCCCTGTGCTCTGCAAGAACAGTAAGCCCTGGGAATCACTGAGCCATCCCCCAGTCCCCACACTTCCCCTAATGCTGCATTTGTGTGTCAAGGAAGGAATACTTGAGAAAATGCGATCAGAAATTAATTCAGATAAATAAAACTGCCAGTGAGAGAAGCCATTTTGTTTGGTGAAAAGCAGTGGAAAAGACCTGAAGTACAAACATAGCAAAAACCTAGCTCAAAACATGGCTGCTAGAGACAAAGGTGATGTCACTGGGAACAGGAGACATTTGGGGTGAAAATGGAGCCTGCAGTGAAGTAAGTCCCATGTGCAGCCATCTCTCCACAGCCTGATGGAAAGGGAAAAAGCCAGTGCTCTGTTTAAAATCATTTTGAGACCATATTAACGTTTAAAATCTTTTTCCAGTTCCACAGCATGCATGCAACACACACACACACACACACACACACACACACACACACACATACACACACATACACACACACACACTCACTTTCAAATACCTAAATGGATTGTTTGGACTACCAGCAAAAATTCTACTGTGTTCAGGAAGCAAAATCGCAAACACAATCCTTCTCTAGACTAAGAATAATGTCTGTGCTGTTTGTTATTGTGTAACAGGCGTTGCAAGCTCCGGAGAAAGGTTTGCTACTGGTGCTCTTTTCAAATCTTATCTTGTGGCCCTTCAGAGTGAATGCCAGTGATAAGGAATTTTGGGAAAGTCTCGGTTTTTTACATATAAATTCTAAGAAAGCAAATTTTCTATTGTGTATTTTCAGTTCTTTGATATATATATATATATATATTATATATGTACATATATATATATACACATATATATGTGTGTATGGTTATATATATACATACATGTATATATGTATGTATATATGTATGTATATATGTATATATATGTATGTATATATATGTTTATGTGTATATATACATACATACATACATACATACATACATACATACATTTATATAAAACTTCTAATGAGCACATAAAGGACATAATACTTCTGATCATTTTACAGAAGAAAGATAGAAGGCAAATGAGGTACCTTGTGCTCATGATCAGAAAGACACAGAGCCAAGATTGAAATTCAGGGAAGCCTGATTCTGAAGCCGAGTTCGTTCTCTACACCTGTGGTCCTGTCATGTGGATTGTGCTTGTCTCCCTGGAAATCAGGCACAGTCAATCAGCTGCCCCTCATGTCCTTATGTAATAACCTGGAGAGTAGGGAGAGCCATCTGTTTCAAAAGAAGCATATTTGAGTCCATAAGGCAATGGGTTGGCAGGGAACAGAAGGATTATGACATTGCCATTTGGCATCTCCGAGTTACTCTGCATTTATAAAATAGAAGTATGTGGTCAAACATGTTGCTTTCACAAGGCTACTGTTATCACTGTCCTGAGGAAAGCACAGGCAGGAATGTCACACAGAATAAGGGAAATATTTTAGGAGGATGACTTCAGCCATGAGGTTTTTTAGCTTTTACTTCCTGAAGCCTTTGCTTCCAAATGACTCATGGGGTAAGAATATTTTGATACTGAAGCCCACGAAGCAGAAAAACAAGCACAGTGGAGAAAGTTGGATTGGTATTGAGAACACAAGCTCACACAATGGTTTAAGCATTTAGAACCAGAGCAGGGGTTTCAAAAGAAGACTGTAAAGCTATTAAAAATTCAGAGAGCTTTCAGTATATATACATACCTAAACTCAACCCCTGGCAGGCTCCAGGAATGAGACTCAGGTCTCCAAGAAGTTACTCTGAGGACCAGTCTCAGTTTAAAGTCACTGTCTGAGAATTTGTAAACTCATCATTGGGGGTTTATCATTAGCTGTTTTTTTTTCTTAAATTTATGTATGTGGTCTTAAAGACTAAGATCATGGTTTCCTCTAATCGGCTTCTAAGTGTTGAAAGCCATCTGAGTATTCAGTATCTTTTCTTACCAATAGCCACTTTTTGAAATCCTGTCCTTGATAAAACAATGGCTTGTATGGAAATAGGACGATGGACGTCAATCATCTATCTTAATATAATTAAATTTAATCGGAAAGAAAACATGAGATAAAAAAGGGCAAGAATTAGGTCAGTGATTTAACAAACGAATAAAATTTTTTTTAAAATAGGAATTCCAATTAATTCTTTGGTGCGTTCCCAGAACCCCTTAAGAATATCAGACACCTGCTGAACATGTTATAAACTGAAAGCACTGAGACAGAACTCACCCATAGGCTTCGTGGAATTCTCCATCTGCTCTCTGATTTACTAATAGCTCCAGTTCTTATGCTAAAAAAGGGAATTCTCGTCCATTCTCAACCTGAAGAAAATTATTGAGAGAGATTTGGTTCCTACATTTTCTCCTGTTAGCAAAGAAGTGTCTACAGAGAAGAGAGCATGATCTTTAAATGTTTACCACAAGAAACAAGAGTAAAATGAATAAACCGACTGCTTATATCCATTGAACTTGATCCAACAAAAGAAACTTCACTAAGCATTTTAGTTGGGGATCTGTTGATTGGGTGAGGGAGGGCTGCAGAAGGCCCTGGGGACATCAGATGTGACCATGACAGAAAATAGTGAATATCCTCAGGGCTGGAGGCACGGTATGCAGTTGAGACCAGGAATCTCATTAGGAAGCTGGTGAGGAACCAGATGCTTCATGAAGGGATCCACCAATATAGAGTTACAAAGCTCCAGAGAGAGGGACACTCATGTGCCTGCGGCCAGTGCCTTATGCGTTCTGAGGAAGAGCCTGGAAAAATGGAGCTCTGCTTTCAGACAAGAGGGCTCTACCGAGTGAATGATAAGACCCAAGAAGGCTGATAGTAGGATTGTTGAGATAATGTGAAGCTGTGATAAATGACTGTGCCCAGGGTGAGGGACCATATGGAGTGATCTGTTGCAAAAATAAAATAAAATAAAATAAAATAAGATAAGATAAGATAAGATAAAATAAAACAAGTTAACAGCCGCCTTTTTGTCTTCCTCTTTTTCTTTCATTTATTTCCTTCCAGTTCTTCCCATTGAGCAAAACTAACAATAATCTTGTCGACAAGGAGGCTTGGCACCTCCAGGAGGGGAAGTCATCACAACTCAAGTGGAAGGAAATGGATTTAGATTCCTAACACCGGGGTGCATCAGTTCATTCTGGGGCAAACGGCAACAGAATGAGCCAAAAGAAAGTGCGGGGGATGTAAATAGTAAAGAGGCAAGAAGCAACGAATAAAACAAGATACGCACTTGATGGAGACCCCCTAGAGAATAAATTCTTTTTTTTTTAATTAATTAAGTTATGTATTTACTTTGCGTCCTGATCACAGCTTTCCCTCCTTCTTCTCCTCCTAGTCCCTCCCACTCTCCTCCCCTCCTCTACTCCCTAACCACACCCCTCTCTTTCTCCTCAGAAAAGGGGAGGCCTCCCATGGACAACAAGCCTTGGCAAATCAAGTTACAGTAAGATTAGGCACATCTTTTCCTATTGACAAGGCAGTCCAGTTAGGGGAAAGGGCCTGAAGGCAGGTAACAGAATCAGAGACAGCCCTTGTTCCTGCTGTTAGGAGTTCCGCCTTAAGACCCAGCTACACAACTGCTACATATGTGCAGCGGGCCTAGGTCAGTCCCTCGCATGCCCTCTGATTGGCGGTACCACCTCTGTGAGTCTCTATGGGCTGAGGTTAGTTGATTCTGCGGGGTTTTCTTGTGGTGCCTTTGACCCCTCTGGCTCCTTCAATCCTTCCTCCCCCTTCTGCAAGATTCCTCAGTCTCTAACTAACGCTTGGCTGTGTGTCTCTGCTTCTGTTTCCATCAGTTGCTGGGTGAAGCCTCTCTGATGACAGTTATACTAGGCTCCTGTCTGCAAGTCTAGCAGAATGTCATTAACGGTGCCAGTCGGGGGCTCCCTCTCACGAGTCTCAAGCCTTCTAGAGGATAAATAAACTCTTGGTTCTTGAGTTTTCGGTGGAGGGGACAAAGTAATAAAGCAAAATCGGTGGTTTTTGAATACAAAAAGAAGAGATCAAATTACAAAGGAAAACAATGCTAACACCGCAGCAAATACGGACACAAGTTATGTCAAAATGTTTGACGAGTTAGACAGAAGTAGGTGCATTGTGGTGCCATGTCCTTTCAACTGACACAGAGAGAAACTTCAATGTTCCTAAGGAAATAACTAGAAATAGTCAAGATTCTCGTAATAGAAATCTTAAGCACTCTCTATAGAACCTTCAAAAAATATTCTTGATTTGCTTACATTGGTTTTACGTTCCTAATTACCGTAAATACTTCAAGTACGCCCGTCTTACATTCTGTACCCGAGAATCCTGCCATCAATGGCCTTGCTTTTCCAGCTCATTTGTGCTCCTACTTGTGCTCCTGTTTGTGCTCCCGACTGAGTTCCTGCTGTGCTCCCTTGCAGTACTTTGCGTGTTCTTCCGACCAGACTTTCTGTTCTTCAACTTTGAGCTGACCTTCTGATTTTAATGTATGCCTTGAGTTCATATGTCTTTTAGTTCATGTGTCTTTCTTTCTTACAACACATCCCTCTGTTTATCATTTTGCTTTTATAAACAGGAAAGTATTGGGAAAACTTCTGCTTGTCGTGTTTTGTTGGTTGTTATTGTTGTTTGTTTGATTTTGTTTTGTTTTCCTCTTGTTGTGTCTTATATTTTCGAAGCTGAATGGTGGATAGAAGTGGACTATTTAATTTGTTGCTATTACTTAAATACATATGTCTATGTCTATGTGGCACGTATATGAGAAGCTAAGAAATGTCAAATGAACTGTGGTTCACTCAGAACTCAAATGCCAAGGTGTTTGAACAATATAGGCTGACTGAAGGTGGCTCAGCAAAGACACTACTATAGGGAACTACACTGGATTAAAGTAACTTAGATTAAACTATGTTGGAAAGGTGCATATGTGCAGTCCTGTATTTCTTCATGGACTACATAAGCAATACCTTCTAGATGGAGGGAATGACATCAGAAAATACTGTCATGATAAATTATTGTGGCACTGATGACAGAAATTACACAAATTCTATATGCACAACATCCCCAACCCTTTTGGTCCTGGGATCTTGACATTTATTTCCATGTACTGTATCTTTATTTAGCTTCTGCTATCCTGAAGTCCAGTTATTTTTCTCCTATGACTCAGTGCTGTGCAACTGTTTTTTGGTGACTCCATAGCATGTCATGTACCATGGAGAACCAATTTATAAAATGGAGCCATGGGGCTTCAAGACATTAATTCCACTCAAATGGGAACAATCTATTCTCAGGGTGAGGCTTGGTCACCGCAGGAGCAGACTCACTGAGATAACTGCATCACAAAAATCATCAGTTACATTTGTATCTGTGGGTCAGGATATTAAAATTCCGCATAATTGGAGGTCAAATTTAGAAGCATTAATATCTATTGCTTTGAAAACCAACCTAGTAGTAAATGAGAAAACAGCAAGCGAGGTGAGTTTATAGAATTTCACTCGATCCTATGTTCTACCCAATTTACCAAGAAAAAAGTAAATTATGTTCAAGGATCAGTCATGCAATGTTTCTAGCTACTTTTTCATTAAAATGGATTATCTGTCACCATATCTTGAAGCTTTAACCCTGTATGACATGGCAGCATTTTAGGACAATAGAACCTGACTCCCATAGGCAGTGATCAGCAATGTCCCAACAAGAGGGGCCTCACAGATCTGCCCCGCCTGGCACACTAACACTCCTCAATGTCCCTCTGTGTTTCTGACAGTCTGCTTTGGGTCAATGACCAAATGTTTCCTAAAGATGGCAACTCCTATTACTAGTAAAAGATTCCCTAAGTGTTTTCTTGAAGGACAATTTTGATGAGAAATTTTGAAGGACCATTTAGTAGCTCTCTGTTGGTCCCTAGAACTACATTTTACTCTACTCTGTGTCCTGTCTCATCCTATTTTCTTTGAAATTGAGCATCTGGTCAGAGTCAGACAAAGATGAGCCTAGAAGTTGAGTGAAAAATGAAAGGGAAGAGTTCTGCATTTATTTCATCTTTCTTTTCTGTGCTTTTTCCTTTTGTCAAAAATGGCTCACACTGGCTGTTCTTCCAGAGGTTCCGAGAGTTCATATCCCAGCAAGCATATAGTGGCTCACAACCATCTATAATGGGATTTGATGTCTTCTTCTGTCTGATGCCATCTTCTATCATGGAAGCATACATGTAAACAGAACATTTATATACATAAATAAATAAATCTTTAAAAAAAGGCTGTACCCTTTTATAGCCCTAGTTTTCCTCTCTCACATTTCATGTTCCGTTACCAAACATTAACTTGTTTGCCTTTTTGAGCTCAGTAGGTGATCACTGTTGCTAGTCCTTTGTTATTTCTTTTCTGCCTAGTATAGTGAATGTTTGATCACACTATGAACCCTGAGATTGTGTTATTTACTAAAAAGAGCCCACTTCTAGTCGAGGTGTGGCTCAGCCCTTAACACAAACCTTTAATCCCTCACACTGTAATACAGCTACACCTTTAATCCCAAACAATGAAGGTCATTTATGTTTGTAGAAGAAAGTACTCATGTTTGAAATTGATTTCTAATTGAGTGGTAGACAAAGTGATGAATCAGAATAAGATTTGGCAGAAGAGGATATGCCCAACTTTCAGGAGAAGAGAGAGGAAAGGGAAGTCACTTGAGGGAGCAGTACAGAGAGATAGGAGGCAGTTTTACTGGGAGAGATTTTCAGATACAAGTTGAAGAAAGAATGAGCCAAGAATGAGAAGGAGCCAGAAGTTTAGAACAGATTGCCAGAGTTAGTTTAACGACAAGTAGAACAATTTCGTCAGTGGCAGGAAGAGAAGCTGGATTGAATCTGTCAGCTTGGAGAGGAGTTTGGGCCCAAACAGCTCAGTTACACCATCCAACCAGAGTTCAGAAAGAATAAGAAAGGGTGATCTTATTCAGCAGTAAGTATCAGAGGCTGAAAACATTCTAGGCCTAGATTAGATTATACAGAGGCTAGAAGCTTCAAAGACTAGGCCTAGGTTAGCTGACAGAGGCAGTAAGCCTGAAAGATACTAATTACTACAGGAGAATAAAAGTTAATTTTGTAGTATGGCCAACTTAGTACTTTCCCTATCTCTGGGGCAAGGGTAAATCTATTAAAATTATTAAAGCTTTGCAGATGGTAGATTTTCTTACAAAGATTATAATTGATATAGATCAAGATGTACAGGAATGTACTTATTTTATATAGAGAGAATAGCATTGAAGGTATTCTGAGAGCAGTTATTGAGGGAAATGCAAGTCAATAACTTTTATTGGGTGTGGATTGGAATTCTGCAAAGATAACACACCTTTCTCAAGGGTACTTTTGACAAGTAAACCAAGTATTATCCTGTCTATACACAACTCTACTAACCCTTAATTTTCTCATTTGGAAAATGGAGATGGTGCTCATACCTGTGTCAGGGAGAGCAATGGCTCAAGCTCTATCATATGGCCAAAGCAGCAAAATAGTGAACAAACCAAAGGTGAGATAAAGGTTTTGTGACTCTGTTAAAGGACTTTATGCAGCAGAGGCAGTTACAAGGAGATTCTTGATGTACTGTGAGCTGAGTAGTCAGGGTCCATATATTTATACATCGGGAGACGCTGTAACCACCAACCAGATCTGGAAGAGAGAAGTGGGGGAAGAGAGAGATAGGAATAGGAATAGAGGGAGAGGGAGAGGATGAGGGAGAGAGATGAGATAGATAATAGATAGATAGATAGATAGATAGATAGATAGATAGATAGATAGATGGATGGATGGATGGATAGATGAATGGATGGGTGAATAGATGGATAGATAGGCAGACAGACAGGTAAACACACAAACAAGCACAGAGAGAGACAGACAGAGACAGAGACAAACACACACACACACACACAGACGGAGACAGAGACAGAGACAGAGACAGAGACAGAGACAGAGACAGAGACAGAGACAGAAAGAGAGAGGTGCTTCCATAGTGATGATTCAGTATCTCATTAGGACAACTTTGAGTAGGAATCTTAACCGTATTTTTGACTACATTCTCTTACATCAGTAATACTCATTCTCAACCAGTCCATTGCAATCTCAGAGCAATCATTTTTACATCTTTCCATTAGGACTTTCCAGTGGTTTCTTTCCCACCAATAATATGATACATAGACCCATAGTAAAATAGTATGGTCCTTCTGGTAAATGCTGGTGTTAGCTGTTGAGAAAGATAGAAATGCAAACAGAAGTGTGAGCTTGGAATAGCACCACAGAGAGGCCAATCATGCAGGTGGATGTGTCAGGGCAGGAAAATACCAGGGAAGGTTAGGGGGTGCTGCCACTGGGCCTGAAATCTGTTTCTTAAGTTGGACCGTTATTCTAGACAACCACCAAAAAATTAGAATATATTATATGCCTGGCAGAAGATTACCCGAGAGGCAGTTTATCAAAGTATGTCAGCTAGAGTTGGGGTCTGTCTGCAGCAGCATTTACTTTTGTTTTTTAATGGAAATAGTTGTTACTTAATTCTCTCTGTCTTAGAGACACAAAATGAAGGTGAGTCTTTGTGAGTGTGTGTGTGTGTGTGTGTGTGTGTGTGTGCGTAGACACATGTTGTCTCTTGTTAGTAGCTAAATATTTCAAGGCAAGCCCTGACAGTAATTAACTGGATTAGAAGCCAGGGCAGATACATTTTTTTTTTTTTTTTTTTTTTTTAAGAAATTGAATTCCTGTGTGTTTGTGGGCATGTATTCCAAAGCAAAATGGGTTGGAAGACAGCTGAGGCTTTAGGAAAATCCTGTTATTGCTGAAGATTTGAGGAAACAGGCAAAGGAGCAAACAATGTCATTTTGGATTCCTGCTGGCGATTCAGAAAATTTGAATTGAAAAAACAAGAACTATTTTCAAAGGTCTCCCGACAGCTGTCAGCTCCTCCGCTGTCAGCCATTCTCCAGAGGCTCTAATAAGCCCTTCCTTGTCAGATGTTTTTGTCTAAACAAGAAACTGCTGGTCTCCTATCTGCAACCCCACCCAGAGCGCATCTACCTTTTGCTTATGCACGGATACGTACATATTATTATTGAACACAAACACTTGTTCGGGTTGATCAGTAGGTTGTTTCTGTCAACCTCCTTCCCTGTGGTCTTTAATCTCTGAATGACTCAGCAGCAGGAATCTTGGGTAACAGTCAGTCAGACCTGGCTGTTCTACTGATGAACTAACCAGAAACCTAAAGAAGTGGCTGCCGATGGTTTTGGACCTCACTATCCTCAAACTTGTTGAGGCTGAAATACCTTACCTTAATTTTCGACATAATAAATAATTAAGAGAGAGGTCAATAAAGGCAAAATACTAGAAGATAACCTCTTCAACTATTTCTAAAACTCTCACTGGCCCTTTTCTGTAGCATTCAATATCCTTACCCAATTCCAAATTAATGATCCAAAGACATGTCACTTTCAGACATCAGAGACTCTTTTTAAAAAAGAGTTGGTTATTATACAGTCAGACAGCACCTTTTCCTCCCATCCAAATTCTATCCAGGTCCAACTTTACTTAGCTTCTAAAATTAGGGTAGTATCGCCATAGACCGGAACACACCTTCCTCTTAGGTAACTTTTTAATGCTAATTTTGTCCGATTCCTTGAGAAACTCTTCACTGGTTTCCTCTGTCTACTCCTCAGTGTGTGATATTCTGTTATCCGTACATCTTACTGTTCGTCCTCTGTTGGGTGTCAACATAAATCTTGGAGTAATTAAAACTTGGCTTGCATTCTGTTCAAGTTCTTCTTGACTTCTGTTCCCTGTCATCTGATGTACTATCGATGTATTTGTAGTCACTGTCTTGTTTTCTTTCTTTTGGCTTCTTCTTGTGGTTTTGGGGTTTAAACCTTCCCCTCTATCAACTTAGCTATGTGTTTCAGTCCTTCCTTTCTTGATCAAAATATTTCCAGACATGGAGTTCACTTAGCAAGTTTGCTTAAAAAGGAAATAACCTACCAGTTTTATTAAAGTAAGAAAAGGAAAACCTAACCAAACCAAAACATAAAAACAAAACAAAACAAAACAAAACAACAACAACAACAAAACCCCAAAAAACACAAACACTCAACTCAAAAACCACAGGGGCTCTCAAAGAAGTCATCTTCTTTAAACACAACGAAAGAAGGCAAATAAAGGAAAAAATGAATGCAGAAAGAACTGAGGGGGAAAAAATAACCAAAAGAAGGAGCAGCTAGCTGGTGGTGGCGCACGCCTTTAATCCCAGTACTTTGGGAGGCAGAGACAGGCGGATTTCTGAGTTCGAGGCCAGCTTGGTCTACAGAGTGAGTTCCAGGACAGCCAGGGCTACACAGAGAAACCCTGTCTCAAAAAATCAAAAAAAAAAAAAAAAAAAAAAAAAGAAAGAAAAAAAGAAGGAACAGCTACAAATGATTTTGATTTGTGACATGTCCCCATAATCTTCTGTAAACTAGTCCTCCAGTGGATACCAACTGTCACCCTAGACAAATTCTGGCAAGGATCACCCCAGAGCTATGGCATTAAGCACACTGGGTAGCTATGATAGCTTTGCAAGTGCTCTTTCTGGGTTCAAATGGACAACAGAGAGAAGGGAAGTAAGGCAGAGCTGCTATGGAAGTGAAGGGGTGGTAGTGGTGGTGGTGGTGGTGATGGTGGTAGTGGTGATGGTGGTGTCTACGAAAAGTACAGAGCCAAGTATGAATAGCTCTGATTCTTGAATAAAGTTTGCCCAAATCTCACAGCAACTCTTGAGCCCTCTGCTTATAGGGCAGGTGTAAAGCACGTCCCATAGTCAAGAAGCAAACAAGATTGTGCTTCAGTTGTCTCCCCGGAGCCAGAATAATCACTTGAAAATCACAGAAATGAATTGTTCACTAAAACGAGAACAACAAAAAGTCACTGTCATATCTTTCACTAAAATGACAGCGATTGGTTAAAGTGCAACGGATATGATAAACACCCAGCCACAAGTCAGGTGTCTGTATTGCCTTCCCTCTCTTCAAGTCTTAGAGTCAATTGAGGATTGTCTCACAACTGTGGTTGTCTGTTTGAGACCTGCACCAGGTCAAGCCAGTAACATTTTAGCATCAGCTCCTCATCACTGAGGACTTATTAACAATTGATGGCTTCTGGGAGTGAGTCAGTTTTATCTAAGTGTGTGACCACACCCATCCAGAATCATATGTGCAGTATAGGTTATGCTCAGTGATCCAGAGAGAGAGAGAGAGAGAGAGAGAGAGAGAGAGAGAGAGAGAGAGAAAGAGAGAGAAAGAGAGAGAGGAAGTAAACTTGGGACTGGGAAGGAATGTTTAAGGGTGGGTCTGTGAGTTAGGGGGAAGATGGGGGTGAATATGAACATAGATCATGTGTATGCAGAAAATTTCCAAAGATTAATACAAATGCTATGTGCATTTGTAAAAGATACCTGTTATCATTAAAAGCAATCATTGACAGTAATGCAAAGATGGGTAGGGCTAAAAATGCTAACAGATACACTCAAATTCACTTCCAGATTGTTTGAAAATACTTGGCCTCTTATGACTTGAGTGTGTTTTCCAAGCCTGAATATTGACCTAGAAAATAAACACTGTTTATTCTGACTCAAGACAAAAACAGTTCTTAATGAAGGCTACTGTTGTGGGGTTAAATGGGTTTGTGGTTCAGGATTTTGTTTTTAACTGTAATGTTGAGCAAAGTTAGGCCAATGTTTGCCCTTTGCTCTAAAAGGTTTTGACTTTGTTTCCCCTGTTCCATATTTAGTTGTGTCTGGGAGGTCCTGGCTTCTCACGGTTCCTGTGCACATGCCAGGAGAAAATTTAGAAGCCTGTCAAGTCTTAAGGCTACCACTAAGAAAGGAAACAAGTGGGCCTGAGATTCCTGAACACTATGTATTATTTTTTTTTCGTTAGAACATATAAAAATAGTATATCATAAACGTTATTTAAAGCCAGTGGGATGATTAAGATCACTGAGCCCTGACTTGCAAAACATCCACCTATCTCCTAAGGATGATAAACAACCGTCAACGTCTTCTTATTTTGGGTCTTGTAAGACCATCTTTGCTTTCCCACACATCATCTATGTTAAAAAGATTTATGTCCATCTTTTGGCAAAATATGGCAGAAAAAGGTCTTATCGTGATTTCACCAAGGGCAGTCAGTGGTCAAGTTGAAAACTTTACCAACGTTTGAAGTTTTGCCTAGCCAGTAATTTACCTAAATTTACTCTGGGAAAAAGTAATTTGAAAGGTTGGAGGACTAACCCTCTTATGGAAAAATCTCCTGGTCTTTCCTGCAGAGAATTAATTATTGTGTTTGAATCAATCTGCAGTTCACTTCTCTCTGCTTTCTTCTGTAGTCACGAATAAGAAATCACTACTTTTAGGCTCACAACGATTTGTGATAGTAGAAGTGTAAGTAGCATTTGGATGGTGTTTGTATGAACAAGGGAGTAAATTAGTAGACATCCTTTGCCTTGGACTCCATTGGCCAGATGTTCTTATTTTCCAATGATATGAATGGAGGCATGGCACAGGCCAGAGAGAGCTGGTGACCTATTCACATCTGGAATATTATCTGAGTATGATGATGGATTAGTCTATGAAAATTTCATTACCTACTGTTCCTAGTTTTGATCTTGACTTCTTCAAGGATTTATGTCATCATCTTTAAAGCAGAGTGACAATTCTATTTACATCATAAGCCTTTTATAAATACCCAAGCACATACATCCCCTAAATGAGTTGATACAATACCTAGTGTACTACAATCAGCCCATAAATCTTAGTTTGTTTTTATTTTGTGTGTATGAGTGTTTTGCCTGCATGGATGAATATCCATCACATCTATGCAGTGCCCTCAAAGGTCAGGAGAGACTTACACATCTGACATTGAATTTATGGGTGTTACAAGGTACCATGTGGGTGCTGAGAATTGAACCTGGGTCTTGTTGAAGAGCAGCCAGTGCTCTTAACCCTGGAGCCTTCTTGTCAACCTTTAGTTGTAGTTTTTAATATTCATGTTTATTTGACTCTATCAGTCTTAAGAATTTTCCTTTTGCACCTTTTTTGCAGAGAAATTAAAATCAGTTATCTCATTCCATCAAGCATTCATTAATAATGCAGACAGATCTGTCCATGTTCCATAGCCAATGGCCGGAATTACTCACAGCCATCTCATCTGAAAAAGTGGACAAAAGTCAGCAGGTTGAATGTTTTCCAAACTTTGGCTTCTAGCCTAGAGCACCTGGGATCTCAGCTAGTTCAGCAGAAACCCAACTTTTGTAGCATGTTTTAATTAGTATCCTCTCATTCAATGAAGAATGACTGTCAAAATAGCATATTCCAAAATGTATTTTTGTGTTGTTCAATTGATGCATTTACAGGAAGTGAGAAATATGTGAAATGTTCATAAGTTGGAGCTCATAGCTTTAAATCCCCATAAAATCAGGTCGTATATGATTTGCATAACTTTTGATGTGATAGAATTAGCAGAACATGATTGATCTGAAACTTCTGTGTTTGAAAATATTTGACAATATCTTATAACAGTCTCACTGAGACTATAAGTAGGGAGATCAAATTATGAATGATTCTTAGTTATTGACCCCTTGTCTTTTGTTAAATTTTGTTTGCATCTTTCTCTTTATGTTCTTTTATTAAAAATTTTCCTTTCTATACCCAGTCATTACAAGTTGCCTTTTGCCTAACTTATAATAGCTCATTAAAAAAAGTGTGTACTGATGTGTGTGTGTGTGTGTGTGTGTGTGTGTGTGTGTGTGAATGACACCCGTGTTTCTGTGTCTACATATCTCCAAGGTTGGAAGGCAACTTTGGATGTCATCTTTAAGAATATTTAAAACATGCTGACAATATTTCAAGAAAACTTGGAGACTTGATTCTGGCTATCCCTGCACATTTTCAAAGAAAAACCCAAGTGTATTATGGGTACTCTCAGGTGAGCCCGCTGAAAACTTGGCAGTTGTGCAAGCCTGACTTCCCATGCTGCACTGCCAAGGAAATGATCATCCCTGCCACTGTCATGACCTACTTAAGGTCTCGTATTCACTAGAAAATTGTGATGTGAGAAAGAAAATTCATAGGGTAGCACAAACTGTGTTTTTAGTGTTCACTTGTGAATTATCAATGACTAAGGATGCAAGGCTAATGGTACCCAATGCCTATGGAAAAAAATAAAAAATAAAAAATCTTCTGACCTACTATTTTATAACCTTATACTGCAACTTAGCATAATGATGTGAGTCCCTAAATATCACACTCCAGGGAAAACATAGTTTTAGATGATCTCAAGTGTAAGATGTGAAGAAATTATCATTTGTTCTCCAAGTAGTCAACTTTACAAGGCAATGCTCGAATGTAGGTAAGAGGTATAGGCCATTTGTCAGAGACTGGTTAGTCTATTTTCCCCTGAAGATGCAAAATTGTATGCATTTGGCTGATGAATTAAACTTGAATTGTTTGTTTATACTGATTACAGAGTAGATTAAATATGTTATTTTTAGAGATAAGGCCTGGATAGTTGGGTATTTTCCCCCCCATTTAGTACTGAGGATTAAACATAGTCTCTCCCTTCTGAGAGACAGATTCTACTATTGAGCTACATCTCTATCCATTATTTGTGTATTTAAAAGACTCAAATATTATCCCACAATGATTTTGTCTATACTCTTGAGCATTTCCTTCCATAAGATTTAGAGGAATTTCCTTTTGTACTTTTAACATCTTTTTAAAAGACTTTCAAATGTAGTCATCTTTGAGACACCAATGGTTAGGATTACAAGATGCCAATTTAGCAGGGACACTCTCCAGTATATCCAAGAGTTCAGATAGCAGTCAATAGACTCTGGTAAGTTACACACACTTTGTCATTGTCCTAAGGGACTTGGGAAGGGACGGCACAGACAACACAAATTCAGTGGTTCGCAGACCCTTTAAATATTGTGGAACTTGACCCTTATTGAGCCTTCGGTCATATAGATTTGCACTGGGCATGGGTGGGTCTCCTAACCACTTCCTCCTAAGTTCCATCTTCAAGGAGTCAGTGTGGGAAATAAATGGGAAAGAGGACAGCTGTGGCTAAGCGTGATCAGGGTCATCTCATGTGTTTCCAGAAGCTGAGGCCCAACTGGAGGAATCCCAGGGAGGTAACGACCTGTACTGTGCTCATAAGAAAGGGAGCCCAGTTGAAAACAACTGTTGAATGTGATGACTGTGCAGCTAAGGAGAGCATGATGCATTAAGACAATGCCATTCAGGAATTTAGAAATGAGCTTGTTAAGGTTGGTGATGAAAATAATTCTGAATGAATGAGCAAATCCCACATTGTCAAGTTCAGACAAAGACCCACAGGATTTATCCCGTCATTGAAGGGACAAATGAAAGATGGAGCATTCAGTATTTTGAAAGATTTAATGAGGCTTTTCCAAATACAACAATACAAGTTTATCTCCAAATGAACTAGTTCCTCATGTGGAAACGCAATAAACTAAAATAAATGAAGATAAAGAAAACAACAAATGAAAAGCAAAATTAAACATTGCAGTAATAGGTTCTCCAGGGCATGGACCAAAACTTCCCCATTCAAAGGAAGCAAATTATGTGGGATTATTTCTCAAGTTGGAATGTAGCTTCATTTCTGTAGTTCATAGAGAACTTTAAAAAAAATCCCTAAGGTTAATTTTTTTTTTCTGGAAAAATGAAAACAATTAACCAACAACAATGCAAAAGTATTAACAGAGTCTTTTTTTTTTCCAATGGGAACAACTGACTGATTGACATAGATTAGGGCTAAGGCTAGAGACTAACCCCAGAGCTTTGTGTACTGTGCCTCAACTCAAGATTCCACCCTGGGGTTTCCAGATTCCCAAACGTCTGCCCTTTGTCCAAGACTGAACATGAAAGCCTCATTACTTCAATTTGAGTCCCTGGAATCCACAGTGGAAGCAGAGAACCAACTCCCCAAAGGTATTCTTTGACCTCTACACATGCCTGTACTCACATGCACACACCCTACATACACCCACAATAACGTTTTAGGAAAGTTTTAAAAAAAATTTAAAAGCACCCATATTAGTAAGACCTGCCCTGCCATTTATTTATTTACAGATCATTTCAAAAGTTAATGTTGTGTATTAATTCCTGTGCCAGCTAATTTTACATCAGCTTGACACAGTCTAGAATCACCCAAACGAAAAGACCTCTCCCCATAAGGTGAGGCTTCAGACAGGCCCGTAGAACATTTTCTTAGTTAGTGATTGATGTGGAAGTGCCCAGTTCACTCTGGGTGGTGCTATACCTGGGCTGATGATCCTGGGGTCTATAAGAAAGCAGGTTGGGCAACCCATGTGGAGTAAGCCCATAAGCAGCATTCTTCCATGGCTTCTGTTTCAGCTCCTGTCTTCAGGTTCCTGCCCGGTTTGAGTTCCTGTTCTGACTTCCTTTGCTGATGAACAGTGATATTGAAGTGTACACCAAATAAATCCTTTCCTCCCCGAGTTGTGTTGCTCATGGTGTTTTATCACAGCAATAGTAACCCTCACTTAGACATTCCTGAGGGAATCTGATGCCTTTGAGAAGATGTCCTAGACTTAAACACGAAGGTGATTTTTTAATGATGACATGCGTGCTGGACTTCAAACCGAGCTCTCTGAAGAGATAACGTGAATCCTTAGTTATTAAGGCATTTGAATCCTCTGCTGAATTGTCCTATTTCTGTTTGCTGAACTGATGAATTTTGATGTAAGCAGTTAAGGCAATTAAAGTGTGCTAGACACAATGTTCTTAGGGACTGTCTTCTGACGGTTGAGGCAGCAGGAGACCCATCACCCTCATCCTGAAACAACAGGAAATGTCATCATCAGTAATGTTACTCCCTAGGAAAGATATGACTTGAAATAGAAAAACACTTTCTGCTTTCGGATGCTAAGCTCACACTTGTTCTTTAATACAAAATTAGGTTTCTGCATAATTGGCTCTGAGTTATTCAGTACCATGCAGGCTATACAAACAAGTAAACATCTTCTGAGTAACATGTCTTTTAACCTGGATGTGAATGAATGACCTTTGGCAAATCTTTGTTCTTCTCTGTTACCCAGTATTTTTGTTTGCCTGATAAGGACTTAGAAGAGTTATCAGGCATGGTAATGGATCAAAAAGAGATTTGGTTTCAGAATGGCAGAAGGCAGCCTTGGAATCTCTGGACAGGCACAGTTCTTCAGGGCATTCCACTGGGCAGTGAGGATGGAGAACAACCTCAGTGTTCATCATTTCCCTCTACCTTTGTAAGATTCTCCTTTCGTCATCGTTATCATGGTTATCGAATTGGTTATTTGCGATAAAATTTGCAGTTTTGCCATGATGGGAATTTTCAAAAAGACAACAAGGGTTTGTTTTGCTTATTCTGCTTCTTGCGTGAGTCCCCAGGAGCTTGACTGTGGATGCCAGTGGCTACTGATGCAGGGAGAAGGCAGCAGCACAATCAGAGCTATGCAGAGAGTGTCCATACACTCCAGGAATGTTCAGGAAGCTGGGGTGACAACCCCTGACACAGAATGGTAGTAGCATCAGTGTACGGTGGAAAGATTACAGACTTGATATACCTGCTGGCAAGAAACTGCACACCCTAAATTTCTAGAGAAGATACAAACGAAAACATCAGAGTAAATACTTTGACGATATGGAAGAACCTGGGTAGGTAGATTTCAAAAATAATGCAATAGGAAGACAAAACAAAACTCTCCCATTTCTGCTGCTCTCTCCCATTGATGCCTAGAGCTCACAATTTGCTATGATCCTTTTCAAATGTTGTCCTTGCACAGATGATGCTTGTAAAATATCACTGCAGTCTAGTCTATCATTGATACTTTGATTAAAATGTGTTATAATAAACACGCTATCATTCTACCTTTGACTATCTAATAGACTGAGGGGATGCATGCCTGATGCCAGAGCTGGTTAATGTGTACCAGCTCTTTAAGGGCCACTGGCTTTTTTTTTGTTGTTGTTGTTGTTGAAAAGACCCTAATTTAACAAGCCCGTTCTCTGATGGTGGGCATTTTAATCGTTCCCTGTTCTTTGCTCTGATATAACATAGGATGGTGATGTTTTTATTCAAATGTGTTTGATGATTTGGGCATCTATCTAAGTGGTATGTGGTCAATACGTTAAAATACTTGGGATAATTAATTTCCAAGTTTTCCTCTTAAAGTTTGGTGTTTCTTTATAAGACCACTGAGATGGGAGGATTTCTATTTTGTAACCATTTGATCCACTTGAAACATTGTTGCTGTTTCTGGATTTTTGCCATTTCCCTAAACCTATTGTTATCTTGTAGCTTTCATTTGCATTTCTTTCACCTTCAGGCTTAAGTTTTTTTTCTTTTTTTTTTTAAATAAGAAAAATTGAAGACACACACACAAAAAAAAATACATAAGTTTCTAGTTAGATGGTAATGAAGGCGCAGAATGAAAGGGTGTGTTGGAGGGATTTAGGCAGAATGCAGGCTCTCATTTGCATTTTCTAATCAGAAATGCATTTATTTTTCTCTTTGTCCCACACAGTCTTCCAATCTGAATATTCAGCAGGAGAAGAAGGCTGACTGAATGCTTAGACTGTAACAATAGTCGGGCATCCTCCTTTCTCACGACTGAGCTCTATCTTTGTAAGGTGAAACACTTACAGCAGAGTGAATCTCAATTTTAAATCCAGAGGGCTCACTGCTGAAATCATGACGACCACAGTGGAAGCAGGAACAATTTTTCAGAATATTTTTCAGCTCCTTAGACAAATTGGCCCTTGCAAAGAGCATTGGCATAACCTGAATCCAAGCATCGTCCCCTGTCCACTGCATTCTTTCTCTGTCTCCTCAGCCTTGCCAGTGCCAAGATCAGCACATGCCCTACTTCAAGGATGGCCCTCAACATGAACTTCCTGTGTTCTCTGGCTGGTAGCACACTTTCCAAAACGATCAGTCCTGGTACATTTGTTCTCTCACCAGGCTCTCCTTCCCCCCTTTTCCTGTCCTCCTTCCTTCTTCCCTCACAAGCCTCTCAGCACTCTTCTGGCAGAACCTTGTCTCACTACAGGGAGCAGCCTTCTTCATATAGTATAATCACATATCCTTCTCCCAGGAAACCATCAAGAGGAGAATCCCCCACCTACTCCTGGCATCATCCCTTGCTACCCTCTCTCATATTCTCTCTTCTTTTTTTTTTTTCTCTCCACTTCCACCACAGAGCCTATGTTACTCAGCCTCTTCCCCTTTGTCCTACATCAGAAATCTGGTCCCTTTAGTCAACCGTGAATGCCCGAGAGCATGCGCTTGGAGAGAGCCATGGCTCTTGGTGCCAAGCAGAGTGGTATGCATGATGGATTATGAAAGCCTTTCTGGACAAGTTTGGAATCTCTGGTCTGCCAGGGCACCGCACCAATGAATGAGGACATGTGTGACAAATCAGAAAATCCTTCTTAGGAAACAAATGGTTGGGAAGAGAATTATGTAGATGACTACTGTGACAAACTGAAGATATGAAAGTCCCCCAGGGGTGACCTGGAAACGAGTCTCTTCTCATTTATATTTAAGCTGAGTGACTGATTAAAGGTTAGCTAATATGGTCCAGACTTGATTTCTCAAACTTCCAGAACAAATCTTTTTTCTGGGTTTGGCTAGGTAACTAACACTGTAAACAAATACTCCCCTAATTATTAAGATGCTGCTTGCATCAGTTTTGGATGGCAAATCCATGCCTTCCCAGCCCTCAGCTGGGTATGACTTATTGTCATGCCTCAGGAAGTCTCTTTTCTTCCTCCCTCACTCCCTCTTTCCATATTCTTTCTCTTCTTATCTATCTATCTATCTATCTATCTATCTATCTATCTATCTATCTATCATCTATCATACTTGTTAGGTGTTTCTGTTTGTCTTTCTGTCTTTTTTCTTTCCTTCAGTCTGTCTCCCATCTTTCCTTTCTCCCTCCTTCCCTCCTTCCCTCCCTCCTTCCCTTCCTTTCTTTTTCATTTTAGGTGGGAGAGATTGACCTACAGTCCTGCTCATGCTAGGCAAGTGTCCCACCGTGGACCCTCCCCTCCAGTCCCATCAAGAGTGGTTTCCATCTGACTTTTGTGACCACTCTATGTGCACGTGGTAAGTTCATCTGCTGCCAGATTTTCCTTCCTCGTCTTCCTTGCTTGCTTGTTCTTACAAGACTAAGAACCTGGATTTGTTAAGCCAGGCATTTCTGGCTTGAGGAACATACTTGTCCACATAAATCCTTTTCACATTTCTTACCACTTATGAATTATTCAATCTAGTGTTTTCTTCTGTGCACTGGGTACAAAATTTCCTTCTCGTTCCCTAAGAAACAAGAAGGAAGTTTTGCATCTTTTTTTCCCATGTATATTTCTCGTTATTAGATAAGTATCATCAGGAAGAATAATCGAATATTATTAGCATCTACATAGCCCTGGCTGGCCTGGAATTTACTGTGTTGACCATGCTGACTGTTCTTGAACTTAAAGAAATCCACGTGCCTCTGTTTCTCTGTTGGGATTAATGCTGTGTGCCATCAGGCTCAATGATCATTATTATTAGCAGAATTTTCAATTGCTTGATACATATATTTTCCAAATAGAAATGGTCTCTCGCTGATAATTATAGTCTGTTGTCTGTATCATCTCTACCTCTGGCTCTGCTGACAGTGAGATACAAATAAGGTCACTGAAAGACTGGGACACAACACAGTGACAGAGTGTTTGCAGACCGTATGCCATGCCCTGAGTTCAGCACTTCTTAACCTGTGGGTCGTGACACATTTGGGGGTTGAACCTCCCTTTAAAAGGGGGTTCACATCAGATATCCTGCATATCAAATATTTACATTATGATTCATAAGAGTAGCAAAATAACAGTTATGAAGTAGCAAGGAAAATAATTGTATGGCTAGGGTCACCACAACACGAGGAACTATATTAAAGGGTTGCAGCGTTAGGAAGATTGAGAACCACTGCCTTCTATTAATTCCCAGCACTGCAAAACTAAGTAAATAAGTGAATAGTAAACCTACCAAATGCTTGCCCCTCCTCTCTATATTCAGGGAGTGGGTAATATAACTGCATCTGATGCTGTCGCCAGCTATACTTTCAATTTAGTATATGTTTGCTAAATGTAATGGGGTAAGCTGTCTGTTTCATGGTAGTCCTACTGACACCTTATATGGTATCTATACTCTGCCATGCATGTCTGTGCTCCTTCACAACTGTGGAAAGAGGAAAGTTGAGCCATAACCATCATGATGAAGCCAGAACAAGCATTTGTAAGCTTTTGGAGGCAAAGGAATCTATCTGTTCAATTGTTTCTTCTCTGGCCACAGAACTTAGCACTGTACACATGTCACATACATATTGATGGAATGGAACAAAAATGCTAACTGCTTCTTATATTTGGTTCTTCTTTATATCACCAGGCCTTTGGTCTCTATCTACAACAAGATAGACAGTAACTGTTCGGTATTTCGTGGCTTTCTGTTGCAATTGTTTAAATCTTCCAGCACCATTGGAACTACAGACAAAATAAAAAAAAATTAGTAAGTGAACATGGCTCTGTTGCAATAAGACTTGACACATATAAAAGGATGCTCGGTCTTGGGTCACAAGCCTGTAACCCTAGTTACTTCAAAGGCTGAGGATTGAAGTGTAAAGCTTATCTGTGCTATATAGAGATACCCAAGGCCAGACTTGGGTAACGTAGACAGACCATGTCTCAAAAATAAAAAGTTGAATAGGAAAACATGAAAAGGCATGGGGTCTAGCTCTGTGGAAGACCGTTTACTTAGCATGAATGGAATCCGGTGTTTAATCCCCCCAAGCTGTGAAAACAAAACACTATGAAACAAAACACAGGCTACAGGCCGGGTTTGTCCTGTAGTGGACATCTACTGATCTCTGTTGTAAGCTCACGTCTTGCCTCTGAATGTCAGTAAGAGGCTGCACTGTCTCAGCTTCTGGTCGGTAGAGGTGATGATAAGCCCTGTACAGGGAGTGCTGGCTGTAGAGAAAGGTCTCTTTTTACCATAACTGGTTAGTCTCTAGCAGTCCCAGGAAAGTATGCCATCCTAACCTTAACCTACAAGCCTATTAACACGCTCAGGGAGTTCGAATATAAGGGTCAATCCAGGGTCAAGAAGTGTCAGTAGCGAATGGGGACAGGAATGAGTGAACTGTTTTCAGTATTTTGTTGCTCATAAAAAAAATTAAATAGAGCATAGTTGGGGCACAAGAGTAGTAGTGAGAGCTGCTCCCCTAGAATTTCATGCTTTCAGAGACTGGGCCCTGGACTCAGCCTGTCTACAGAGGAGGGAGTAAGTTGCTATTCTCTGAGCATCAACCTCAGAAGACAGTTTCCAAAGAAGAGATGTTTAGATGCCTGAGTGAGCAAGAGGGGAGTGAGGAGGGTTTTGCTGTTGTGATAAAACACCATGAGCAAAAGTAATGGGGAATAAAGTTTAAAACCCCCAGGTCATACTCTCACTGAGGGCAATCGGGGCAGGAGCGCAGGGCAGGAACTGAAGCAGAGGCTCTAGGGAACAATGTTTACTGGCTTTATCCCATGGCTTGGTCAGTTTTCTTTCTTATACAATAAAGTAGTCTGGGCCCTTCCACACCAATCATGAATCAAGAAAATGCCCTACAGATTTGCCTATAGGCAACCTGATGGAGGCTTTGTTTTTCTCCCAAGCAGGACAGTGTTGGGTTGATGTGTATGGCTGTTCCAGACCAGTTGTTGGGTTAAAGTGAGTCTCACGTTTGCCTCGCCACAGGCCAGGGCCACTGGGGGAAGACAGAGGCATGGGAAGTTTGACTGTGTTCTCCCCAGGCCAGCGCCAGGCAGGCATAGGGATATGTAAAGCCGCGGGACCCTGCTCTGAGGAAGTTGGGGAGCACAGTCTGAGGTCCCCTGTGACTGTCAGAGTTGGCTGGGGGGTTCCCCAGGCCATAAGGCTCTTGGGCCTCCAGGCACCACTAGAAGCAGCAGAAGAGAGAACGAAGTGGGAGCCTACGGACTGGATTGTCTCATGGCAGAAGGGAGAGGGAAGCTCCAGCTGGGCTCTGAGGGGAGAGTCCTTGGTTTGGTCACAGCTGCTTGCTTGGCTTGCTTGGGTTGGTGGTCTCCATGGCTGGGAACACAAAGAGATCTACTATGGGAAATTAGACAGTGCCTCTGTAGACAGACTTCTGCTTCACTGTTCCCCATGGAGGACCCTGAAGAAGAGGAAATGGTCCATGGTTTGAAGATGTTTATTGTTATGGTGAAAAGTAGATGAAAACTGTACCCTAGTATTTTTAGGGCGGGCCTGAGGTTAAATACCTTTTGTAAGGAGGAGGGTCTGGTAAGGAATGTTTAATTGGCTATGCCCCTCTGGCCTTTAGGTACCTCATTAATATGGAGAGGCTCTTGAGGCTCTGTGACCTGTGGTCACACCTTCTACCTATGGTGGAGCTAGTGTGGGCATTGCCCTTATGTGACTAAAGGACACAAATCTACAAAGACTGTGGACTCATATCAGGAGCCTAGAGTCTGGGAATGTGAAGAAATGTCTGCTGTCCCTTGCAGGGGACCCTCCAGGGTCTCCAGTGGTTTCTAGCCTGTACTCCACCAGAAACCAGGCTGCCTTTCATGGTCCTACACCCCAGGACCAATGCTTTCCTTGTGCAGAAGCTTATTGTTGCATCCCTAGAATTATGTGATAATAACTTACGTGTCTGATATTTTTTTAAACCTATCATCAGCAAGGTACCTTAGAATCAGGGTTTTGACTTGTTAACTTCTTGGCAATTAGGATAGTTGGCCCATTATCAGAGAAGCTTCCTCCCGCAGCAGATGGGAACAAATGCAGAGACACACACCTAGACAATGTGCTGAGAGTGAGAGCCCTAGAGAGGGATGTCTCCATCTCTCTGTCCCCCAGGGATCAGGGAACTTTGTAGAAAAGAAAATGGAAAGAGTGCAAGACCCATAGGGGATTGAGGAGACCAACACAGCAACAGGATCAGTGCACATAGGAACTCACAGAGACGATGCCAGTATGGATAGGGTGTGCATGAATCTGCGCCATATTGGATCCTAGAGTTGAGAGAAGTGGACAGATGCCCTCATTTTTAACCCGGAAGCTATCCCCAGTTCATAGCCACTTGCAAATGAAGATGTAGTTTTCTTTAAGGGAGTCTCACAAGAGGAACAAACTACTTATAAGAGTGCGCTGTGTGGCCATCAGTAGACGGCCAACCGAAACTGAACTCAATGGCATTGCCAGAGGTTCCTTGTCTCATAAAGTCATGTTAGGGCTTTGCTTGTTGGTTTTTTAAAATTAAATGAATGTTTATTTTTATTATATTCCCTCTCTGTCTCTTTGTCTCTCTCTCCTACAGGTTCCTTGGGTATATATTATGACTTTAGTGTGTTTTTTTTTTTAAATGGGATAAATGATTGTGCAAGCAAGTATGTCTTTTCATATATATCTATTTCTTGGGATCTCTTCCTTTGATTTGATTGTTTTGTATATTGTATTCCAATGTCATTGATTTATCATTTATATTATATTATATTATATTATATTATATTATATGCCTGTTTGATTTATAAAATTTGATTTATAAAAGGAGTCATAAAGTGGGTGGATCTGGATGGGAAGGGAGGCAGGGAGAAACTGGGAGGAGCAGACTTGGGGAAAACCATAATATGCATTATGTGAGAAAAAAAAAAATCTAGTTTTAATTAAAGGGGAAAAATATTTGTCTCCATGGCTGCTAGAGCTTAAATATGGTGCCCATGTTAAGAAGGTAGATACTCAGCAGATGGTATTCCGACCTGAGCATGCTTAGCTTCCCAAACCACTATCTTTTCAGATCAGTATGTTTCTAGTGTAAGAACGTCTGACTATCTGCAGCCAACAGATAAGAAACAAGGCTTCTCTTGTGAGATTTAGTTTTATCTGTCTGCCTGTCTGTCTGTCTGTCTGTCTGTCTGTCATCTATATATCTTTTAATCATTTTCTCTCATCAGTTACCTAGCTAAGGCAACCATCTGTTTCTTAACACAAATGCCCAAGTTGAACTAATGGAAACATTTCCATCTGCATCTTCAACCTTGCTGGCTTCGTGTGTGGCCTTTGCTCTAGGGAAATTGGTTTACTTTGTCCCTCTGCTGATTACTCTAACTCCACATTGAAAGCTTTCCTTCACGGCCCCTGTCACAAAATCTGAGAAAATGTAACCTCTTTGTTCAGCCCTGTTCTATCATGGGTATCTGTTGTTATACCAACATACTATTCAAATGGCTTTTGGGTTGACTGACAGTCATAATGAGACAGATGAGCTTCCAATATTTGGAGGGTTAGGTAATTGCTCATGTATGTTACTGACTTGTTGGTTTCCTGGGATGTTTGGTGAGATAGAGTTATAGTTTATTTGTATATACACATCTTTGATGTTACCCCAGAAGATGGATTAGATCAGCCTAGTTTGATGCACCTCTCTGTAGTGAGGGACTTGTTTTGGATTTGTGGTACCCAGTGTATCAGTCACTTGCTCAGGTTATTATAAAGCCTTTGGAACATGGTTGGTATGGAAGAACAGCTGTCATGTTGATTTCACTCGGTAGATGAAGGTTGCTTAAAGTTAACTAAGTAATGTTTTTAAATGCTCTCATGTAATTCAGGCTGAGCTGAAGCTTGCCGGGAAGCCCAAGGATAACCTTCATCTACTGATCCTCCTGAATCTACCCCACAGACACTGAGATTATAGACTTTCCCCATCATGCACAGCCAGCAAAATTAAATTCAAATAACTACACACACATGGCTAGTGGCTACTATACCAGGAAAGGCCACCATAGAGTGCCTGCCTTTCTTAATTCAATATGAAGGTTTGTATCAATCTTACTACTAGGTGAATGATGGTGGATTATCATAAAGTTGATTTTGTATAAAATTGATTTTGTTTTATTGTAATATGTATTCATGAATTTTTTACTCAGAAACAACCTTGACAAGGATTCTTAGCTTATCTTGGATGTTGGAAACTTTGTGAAGGGAAAATGTTTTTTTTTGGGGGGGGGGGAGGGATATGAAAGGTAACTCTGAAGTTCAGCTTATCTATTCTAAATATTTCTCACAAACCCACAACCATGGCTCGTGAAGTGGAGTCAGAGAATGGCTATTGTATACAGATGCTGAGAAGGCCCTGGGATATGGGTGAGCGGGGACCGAGTCTGAATTCAGAAGTGAGCACAGAAAGTTTATGTAGATCAATCTCTCGATTTCTGGTTCCTCATCTGTAAATCTGGAATGATAGCAACACATAGGCAGAATATTCCACACTATTTCAGAGACTGCAGAGATAATATGGAGGTAATCACCTTGAGAAGTATTATGCTCGCCGGGTGGTGGTGGCACATGCCTTTAATCCCAGCACTTGGGAGGCAGAGGCAGGCGGATTTCTGAGTTTGAGGCCAGCCTGGTCTACAGAGTGAGTTCCAGGACAGCCAGGACTACACAGAGAAACCCTGTCTCAAAAAAAAAAAAAAAAAAAAAAAAAGAGAGAGAGAGAAAAAAGAAAAAAAGAGAAGTATTATGCTCGTGGCACACACTATTTCAAAGCAGATTAACATCTGTATTCTGTAATCCTTGCAGGTTAACTCAGTGTCAACAGCAGCCACACACATGGGAGGAATTCCTCCTTTCTCACCTTCTATTGTAAAGAAAACTTGCAAAGTGAAGAAATGGTATGTGTAAGGATGGGAAAGGAAGCAAGGCCACCTTCATGTTAACCACAGAGACACTTGATTGTGTGTCCATGGGTTTCGCAATCCTAAAAACCGATTTTGTTTGTGAAAAGCAAATCTCAATGTCTATGATGGTTTTTTCCCGTTTAAAACTGCCTCCATTTTTAAGTCTTCCCAGTCTGTATTTTCATAAGAAAATATTTCAGAAAAGCATGCTAAGGTTCCTAATTAATTTTCAACATTTACTCAGTATCTTGTTTTGCAATCACCTCCTGTCATTCAGCCCAAACCTCTAGACGAGCAGTTTGTTGAGGAAGTGAGGCAGCAGCTGAAAAGGAGGAAAAAAAAATGGACATGTGTAGTCAAGATGTCTAAGTCACAGTGACTTTTCGGCACTCATGACTTTGTTTCTGTCCAGTTTGTTGTGTGCCAGGCTGTTCTGACTGAGCAGGGAACAGGTGCCTCTTGTTTACTAAACCCCAAGACAATGTAAAGAAAACACGGTTCCTTCCACTCAACGCTCAGCACAGAGCGGTTCTGAGGAAGAACATTTATATCCCAAAGACGGCCTCTAAAATTTCCAAAGTTTAAAATATCCTTTCACTTGGCCGCTCGCTTGGTTGGAGGACAATCATAATAAAATATCCACCTCAATTACTTTATTTCATTCTCTAGTCTTAAATCTAGATGGTCTTTAAATTTTTTTCTTGTTATTTTTAAAATTTATTGGAATCGTGTATGGATGTGCATACATGTGCATGCATGTGTGAATGTATGTATGTGCATGCGTGTGTGTGCACACTCACATGCATGTTATGGTACCTGTATCGAGAGCAGTGGACTACTTTTAGTAGTCAGGTCTCTCCAACCATCCCCCTCCACTCCCTTTATAGCAGGGTTTGTCTTTCTGCCAGACTGTGCTGTAAGGTCCAGGTTAGCTGGCCTGTGGGCCTCTGGGTAATTCTATCTCTTCTCACCATGTTGCCATTGGAGTGCTAGGATTAGAGGAGTGAGCCAGGACATCATGGGGTCTGAAGATCAAGCTCAGTTGTCAGGTTTGTTCAGCAAGTGCCTTTGCCCTCTCAGCCATCTTGCTTGCTCCATGTGCTCTTTTGACTGACTTCTAGATGTGATCATTTTAGAAGCAATCTGCTATAGTATTCTCCTTTTCTGTGTATCAAACAATTCATACACGACTTGTATGTATAAGCCTTAATAATGAACAATGTTATTTATTCTTAAGTAATTCTGAAAAACAAAAAGGTTATGGCAATCCAATTTCTGCCATTCGGTCCATGTATACTCTCTGTTCCAACATTCTGCCCAAGCCTGACATCTGGATATTTTGTGATTTATATATAAATACAATGCTATGGTATTTATTTTGTAATATATACAATGGACGATTGTAACTGAAAGCCTGTTACCTGGTATGAAGCTCTCTAAAATGTCACGCTTGGGTGGTTGTTTCAGAATATGCCAGTGTCAGATGGGCTTAGTCAGATGCATAGGGCATGAAGACAGACTGTAAGTTTTATGTTGACATCAGTTGATGTATGTCAGTTGGTCTGAGTTAGAACAAGCTACTAACACAAATTCATGGGGCATTATTCTTCCCCTCTAGCCAAGAGAAAGTTTAAAAATCCTAAAACATGTTCCATGAGAACATGAATAAGTGGTGTTCATAAGAAATATCGTTTTCTTTGCTTACATCCAAATGTTTCCCATAATTACTCCTTGGTAGTTAACCTGATGTTTCAGGCATCCAAGGACGGCTTGCTATCTTTGGACTTGGTATTTCATGGCTTATTGGGAGCAAACATAAACCAATGTGGGTTGTGGTTAGTAGGATTTTCTTTAGTTTGCCTTAGTTTTATTTAGTTTTGGGTTTTAGATGTGAGCTCCAGCTGCCCTTGAACTAATGGTCCTCCTGCCTCAGCCTCCCCAGTTGGTAGTATTACAAGGTTGCGCTTACTTTAAATCTGTTGTGCACATATAGGAAAACTGGCTCAAACTAGCAGAGTGACCATATATACTTTTCGTAGCATAGATAAGGCTAGACATTCTTTTTTTCAGTGTTCTCAGGTTGCTACTTTCTTTAATGGTAAAAGAAATAGAGGTTGTGAGAAAGAGCTGTGCCAAACGCAGTTTTCAGAATACGCACAGGCATGATCCTTCTCCCCTTCCTGCCTTTGTACATTCTTCATCCATTCCCGGTTTTCCTATAAGCTTTTACTAGCTCTCCAATGCTCAGTCCACCTCCCCACCTCTCTCCTTCCCTCCTTCTCTTTTCCTCCCTCCTTCACCCCCCTCTCTCTCACCCTTTCCTCTCTGTATCATCTTCCAGAGTGACTTTCTTGTTCTCCCTGTATCTCATTTGGTATTGTGTATGCTTCCATCAGAACACTAGTACTAATGTGCTGATTGGCAGAAGGCTTAAGTAGTACCTTGTGCTTGGAACAACAGCCACTAATGGGAAGGTCTATCCATCTTTCCTCCCATGTAGGATCCTTCTCATTTTTGTGTCTTTTTTAGCACTTTAGAAATGCTGTGATCTCTCTCTCTGTCTCTCTCTCCCCTTCCATCCATCCATCCATCCATCCATCCATCCATCCATCCATCCATCCATCCATCCATCCATGCATCCATGCATCCATTGTATCTATCTATCTATCTATCTATCTATCTATCTATCTATCTATCTATCTATCATCTAAGTATTTGTAGTTATATCACTCACTTAAATGCAACCAACAACCTTATCAACAGTTTCAGTGTTAAGGAGAACAAATTTTAGACATCTGGGAAACTTAGAACAATGTCTTATCCAACGTCTTATGTTGACAATTAGGGCTCTGAAGAGCCATCAGAGCTGTGTATATTTCCTTAAACATCAATTACTATCACAAATTGATTTGGAATGTTGGTACTATTTATCATGAAGGGTTTTCTGTGTGTGAGATTTATTTTTCAACTCATCTAGAAGGGAAAGCATGGTTAGCCATTTTATTTTTTAGAATGGTTGTTTGTATTTGATTCCAGCAAAGGAAAGCTTTTAGAGCTTTTGTGGGTTGCAAAGGCGAGGGATAATTAGAACCTAGGGGAATGAAAATTACATGAAGATAATATGGAATCTTGAGGATTCAGAGATACTTCAAACTCTCCCATCCTAGGCTGTGACCTCAGAATCATTGCATATGCTCTGTATGTAAATAAGAAGTGATTTAGTTCTCAGTAATGCCAACAGTTCCAATCTATCACCTCTCTCTCCTTCTGTCTTTCATTTATCTATTATGTCTATCATCTATCATATCTATCTATCTATCTATCTATCTATCTATCTATCATCTATCATCTGTTATTTATCTACTTACATTTACATATATATATGTATATATATACATATATATACATATATATATACATATATATACATATACATATATATACACACATATATATGTATATATATATATATATACATATATATATATATATATATATATATATATATATGTAGATAGATACATTTTATATCACCCATCATGGTTTTATCTTTTGAAAACTAAAACTATATTTATAAAAAACAAAAAATATAGTAAGGATCTTTTTAAAGTTATTTTTAAAGGTCAAACACCAAGCAAGATCCAGAATAGGGCATAGGGAAATTAATGACTGTAATTAGGTTCTTATGTCTACATTTGAAAAAAAAATAATTCATTAACAAAAAAGCATAAAAACTGTTAGAAATGTCACATATAATACATATAATAATTCATGCTGTCTGCAGTTAGCTTCTTGCTAGGAATTACAAGATTTAAAACAGTAATGTTTTTCAAAATGTAGACCAATGTGGAATTACATATAACTTTCCTAATCAATATAGATTATCTCCCCTAAAATAAATGAATAGCCGAATGCTGGGGGTGGATAGTGAAGCTGTTGTAATATTTTTAGCATTTCTTGGCTAATAACCATCCTTTATGATATTAATTTTAGTTATTAAACACGATAGTTCAATGATTTATACATTCTTCAAACAATGTCACCTACATTTTCTGAAGGAGGAAATAATGTTTATTTAGAGTCTGCATTGTGCAAAGAACTTTCCCTGCTTGCCCTCTTGTTTCATTCACAAAAGAGGTCTTTAAATACGGGTCCTCTTATTTAAAAAAAAATGTTAAAAAATATAGGCGACAAGAATACACTGTAGGATTGATTCTAGATTTTAGCATGTAGTAGGCGAGTGTTTTATAATGCATCAACCTTGCCAGCACTTGATATATATTGGAGCTTGAAAAAATTTACTCTCTACCTAATACATAGATGATATTTTTTCTGCTTTTTAACTTTCTTATAATTTCCCTTTGAAAATTAATGGTTTCAAGGTTAACCCATGATCAATGGGAACATAAACTTTTCATCTTTTATTTCCCATTATAATCTTCATGACTCTGTTCGTAGACATTAGAAGGAAAGGCTGACTTTTTCCTTTTCCTCTTTGAATTAAATTTGGATGCTTAGTTCAGAGGGTGGAAATACCAAAGTTCTCTGTGGTGGTTTGAATATGCTTGGCCCAGGGAGTAGGCATTAGGACATGTGGCCTTGTTGGAGGAAGTGTTTCACTGTGGGGGTGGCCTTTGAGATCCTCTTCCTAGCCACCTGGAAGTCTGCTCCTGACTTCCTTTGAATGAAGAGGTAGAACTCTTAGTTCCTCCTGTACCTTGCCTGCCTGGAAGCTGCAATGTTCCTTCATCAATGATAATGGACTGAACCTCTGAACCTGTAAACAAGCCCCCAATTAAATGTTGTCCTTTATCAAGTTGCCTTGGTCATGGTGTCTCTTCACGACAATGGAAACCCTAAGACAGAAGTTGGTACCAGGAGTGGGGTATTAGGGTATTGTGATAGGCCTGACTATACATTTTATTTCTTCAACTGATCTTCTGAATCTTGAATATAATGCAAATATGTATAGAGACTTCTAGAATTCTTTCTTTCTTGAATAAACTTTAGAACTTAACTTGAATATCTATAGTACATGCTTTCAACTAAAACATATCAAGATGTCCAGAATGACATTTAGCAGGTTTTAAGGAGTAGACACTTGATGACCAGTGCAGAGTTGAAAGCAGAAAGTTTCCTTTGGAAAATTCTAGCTTATGTGGTTTTTTTTTTTTTTACATATATTCTAGGTCCAGAAACCCATTCTGTTGGCTTCTTGAAAATAAGAAACATCACAGAATATTTCATTGAGTCTACTGGAGTAAATAACTCTAAAGCTAAGTAGCTGATATTTTAGAAAAAAACTTTTGAATGTCAAGGCTGTACAAGGTCCTTTTCTCTGTTCTCAGAGATCAAGGATAGGAACTAGGGCTGTTTACTTCATGAAGCCCAAACCCAGACAGTATTTTTAGATCAGTTCTGGTATTTTCCTTTTACAGTACTTTCTTGCTTGAATGAGTCACTGTGTCTCTAAAAATTCCTTGCATCCAGGGACTAGATAGGTCAGGCTAAGTAAACAACAGTACCAGATGACCCATGAAATATATCCAATCATTCAGCAATCTCATCAGTATTCTAGCTCAGAAAATCTAGCATGATTGTTCCCTTGCATTTATGGTCTGGGAGGCATCTAGTGGGCAGTAGTCCTAGACACTGAGAGTGTGACCCATTTGACCTTCTTCGAACACACAGAAGCCACATAGTTCTTTATGTGGAATGGATCCACTTGGGGCTTAGCCTAGAAGAGGCCAGAAATTTCTGGCTCTTGCTTTTTTAGAATCTAGAAAGCAAGTACATATGAAGTCTTTGCTTTATAATGGTTTTATAACAGACTGGCTTATCTATTTGCCAATTATGTCCAAGTGGAGCTCAAAAATCTTGATGATTCTATGTTTCCAATGGTATGAATGTGATTTTAAAAATAATGGGATAGTCAATTAGTTTTATAATTTGGAGTTTAACTCAGCCTTAAATAGGATGTTTTATCAAACCTCTCTCCTCAAGGTTCAGGGATCTGTGCATGAGAGAAGGCAGGTAGATTATGAAGAGCCAGAGGTGGTGGATGATTCTAAGAAACCAACATAATCCAGACACAACTGGGCTGATGCAAGTATAAACAGATAGAGACATGCACATAATCCGCCCAGGTTCAAACAAGACAAAACCCTAGCACCGATAAAGAGAAGGAGACACAAAGTCCCATGCCTAACCAAGATGCAATTTGCAATTGATACCCGCTGAGAAAGGGAAAAATTCGTTTTCTCTCATGAAGAATCCGATGAGAAATATAAAGTTGGATGGGTAGGGACCTGGAGAGGGGGATCTGGGAGGAGTTGGGGGCAGAGAAAGAATGGTGAAAATGTATCGTATGAGCAAAAAATTAAATGAAAAAAATTTAAAAAGACTTTAAAAAATTTGATAAGATGGTCAGATAAGTTAAAAAATGCAAATGATTCTTCCCACAACAAAAAGGCTTAAACACATATATGGCTGGTTTGACCAAAGCCCTCTTTCTTAGAAATCTTTCATAATGGAAACCTGGCAGACATTATGTAAATTTCATAACATCTATCCCATGGAATAGTGGTGTGCTGTCTGAGGTCTGTGGTACACCAGGGTACATTTGTTTAGATTAAATTGAAAATAAAAAAGAAATCTCAATTTTTAAGGCAGGCATATGAGACATTTAAAACTACTTCCCTGCTCATATACTCCTAACTCTGAGAATCTATTTATTGGATGGGAATGAACTTAACCTGACACTGTTATACTTACGGTATTTCAGAATAATTTCTCATTTTGGGGGTAAGATTTAAAGGCTATGTTTCATTGTCAGAAGCTGTGATATTAAATCAAGCCTTCCAATATAAGACACTAAATAATCTTTTTAAAGTAGGCTTGGGATATATCCTAGAAATAGAACAAAAAAAATGTTTCTATTGTTTTAAAATCTTTGAACAGATTTGTGTGTTTAAGTTACATGTTCTCAAAAATAAGATAATTATTCATTCTTTGGGTTTAGAAAGAATGGGTCTTTCAAAAGCTTTTCATAAAAAAGCATTAGATAAAATTTAGAAAAATAGTTCCTTGTCAGCCTAACACTTTGCACCAGCCTCAGCATGAGTCTGATTAAAGTCTTTTTTGCTTTCATTTTGCATCTCTGTGTGTATGTGAATATTAATGCTTTTTTTTTTTTAGGATTTTGAAAATATGTTTTAGCTTTTAAATGTATTATTTAAATAATTTGTATAAAAAGAAAAATACCACAGCACCTGATGACTCTTGTGAGACCAGTTTAACACAGTTCGAGGTTTGACACAAAGGCTATGGAGAAAAAGGAAGAAATGAATGGATCGATGCAGGTGACGGATAGATGGTGATGTCCTGTTTATTAGGAAGGGCACACGAGAGATGTCATATTTCATGTCAAACTGACTGAGACTGTTGTTTTAAAACAACACGCGGCTCATTGGAAGTCAGTACATTTCCATGCTTATATCCCCTTGGTTTTCTCAGAGTTGGGATAGTCCATTTTGTTACAGGACTCCTGGGAAAAGCATGGAGGTTTGCCACATGAGAACTCTAAGCAGCTGAATTACATCTTGGGCACAGATTCCATTATGCAGTGGTAACCTGTCTGTCTGGCTTTCTGTGAGTAGCAAGTCCTTACTATTGTGAGGCATCCTTAGTCATTTAATACTGATTGAGGAACAGGCTAATTTATGCTTCTTCTCTTTTACATCCAATAAGTAATGATTATTTAATGATTGCAGAGGTTCAAATCGTAGTTCAATTCTTTGTTTACATCATTTGTAGAAAGTTTTCTTTAAGGCTTATTTTTACAGTCTAAACATTCCCAGGCACCATACATATCAAAGTACATATTTGGAAGGCTCAGTGTCATGTCTAGTCTATCAGAACTATTTTTCACCTTCTTTGGAATCACAAATAGGTACGAACATATCAGTTTATGGAGGTAGCCCATGTGAGGCACACTGAACTCCTAACTTTTATGCTATGACACATTTCCAGGTTGACGCCAGTTCACTTTGGAATACAGGAATGGCATCTGTAATCAGCGTGATACAGACATCAGAATTAAGCAAGTTATGCAGATTCACAGGACCCCAGTTTATTCGTCTGCTCAATGAGAATATGATTTCTTCCTAAAATCTTCTGAAGATTAGATGGGACGATATATGTAATTGCCTACCCATACTAGGAATTGAATAAAGTAGCTATTTTCATTTATATTATGCATTTTTGATGGCATCGGACCTGTCAGTCTGACAGAACTGCAGATGTGACCATGTGGAAATCTTTCCCTGGGGAGTGATGAGATCAAGACTGCAGCTCACTGAATGACTCCCTGTTAGAGCGATGATAAACGCAGCTCCGGCTATTCTTGGTGAAATAGTCCTCCTGATTGCCACATTCTTGCTCTCCTCTCAAGATATTCCATTACAGACTCAGGTCAGTTTGACTTAAACTCAGTTTCTGGTCATCATGGTCCAGTGATAAATAGAGTTGAAAAAATAGAATTCTGCAGCAGAAGGAAACTTTTGAGAGGATCATTGCTTCCATGTACCATTGTGAAACCCTGGAACTGTTGAGTGTAACGCATACTTAATCTAAGCATGAAGTAGCTGACCCGTTTTAGGGACTAGAACTGAAAAGATGTAATTAAAAAAAAAAAAACCACAAACCTGAATTTATCAGTGATTCCAACACAAGTCCTGTATTTTTCTCAGGATTTCAGTCTTGAGAGAAAAATTCAAAATCATGCTTTTTATATTGTAAGTGATTTAATATTTCTTCTTCTACAAATAAGAAATGTATCAGTCAGATTACCCCTGTCCCGAGTTTTAAAAATAAAACAGGTACTTATTTCTCTTGTATTGACCTACTGGTTTTTTTTTTTTGTAAGACTATAGAAATTTCCAAAATGAAAGCCAAATTTCCAAAATGGTCAAAACACCAGCTGGGGTAATTTGTCTAACACTAAGAGACAGTTGATTATTTTAAGTCTTATTTACAATATAAAAGGTTCATTCTTGAGGGTTGAGCCACAGAGTACTTGCTTAATGTACACAAATCCATGGGTTCTGTACTCAATACTACATAAAGCAAATAGGAAAGGAAATGAAAAATGTTCCAACCAGTTTATACTTTCTAGGATTCAACGATTTTCTACATGCAAGTTTTTGTCGCTGAGTTTTAAAATGTGTGTCAGGAATAATTGCTTCATTAGCATTCAGTGTTTTTTTTTTTTATTATTATATCTGTGGAGGCAGGTTAGTATAGAAAAGACACAGAATAGTATAGCCAGGAAGAAAGACTAAAGCCCATTTCTTAATCTAAGCATGAAGTAGTTGACTGTCTTGCCAGATAATTTTTGTCAGCCAGAGATATGGACTCCAGCTTCAGTCACAAGCTGACAGTGGCCTTTTCTATTTATTGAATTCTAGAAACTATTTCCAGAAACTTCTAGAAAAAATGCAAACTAAAAGAAATAAAATCTTCATCTCCACAAGGTTATTTATCCTAATATAAAGATATTATATCCTATTATATCCTATTATTATATACTATATACCTATATCCTATACTATTCTGTCTCCATCAGCACTATAATCTGCCACATTTACTATTCCTATTGAAATCTCATGCTCTTCTCTTGTTGACATGTCACTAAGAGTTATTTTCATGGTCATTTGTTCCCCACAGAGAAGAAACTAGTGACATGGATTTTTGAAAAAAAAAAATCTCGTTCCTACAATTTTGATGATAACACTGAACCGTTGATTTCAGTCTCTTCTCTGGCAAAATGAGCCAAGGTAGACTTTCCAAAATGAACAATTCCTTAAGGCTTTAGCCTGGAAGAGATTAATAAAGGGCTCCTGGAATTAATGAGCCTGGATCTGAAGTCTTAGTGCCTAGCATGGCTTTGACACTGTTCATCTATGTCATCTCAATTTTGTCCTGTCACAGAAACAAAATAATTCCACCCTCAGAATGATGTGAAAATAAAGTGAGACTCACAGGGAAAACACACTAACACTAACACCAACACATACCAAGTTCACAGTAAACAGTAGCTAATATTGGTCAGTGCTGTCAGCCTACATTAGATTGTGCAGAGTGCTTTCAAATGGTGAGGGTAAGGATCCTGACACCAGGATGAATAATGAGCCCCTGGAAACTTAACCGATATATTTCCAATTAACAGCAAATGGAGGATCAAAGATGGAGACTCACATCTCACCCAGACATCTTTCGGCTATACAACACAACCGTGCAAATAGCATTTGATTTGGATCTGGATCTGTTTTTCAATTTTGAGATTTTTCTTTCTGGTAAACTTTGTTGTTAATGTAGTAGATGCGGCTATTTCACGCTTCTCAGTTACTGAGAATAATCATGACTTGTCTATTGAACTGTTTCATCTAGGAGAGATGTCCATGTTCATATGAAATTATAGCAAACTTGAGCTAAGGTGAAAGTTAACGTTTCCTATGCATGGTTGTCCCTCACGTGTTGCTGATTTGTAAGGGTGTGGATTGGGATGTATAGTGTAGTGGGTTGACCTGATGCTCCTTGTATTCTAATGCTAATACTGGTTCCTCATGACCTGGATGCTCCAGAGACGAGAGTGTGCAGGCAGATCCAAGTGACACTATATGACCTTACCCCTAAGTTACTTCTGATTAATGAATAAAGATGTCAACAGCTAATAACTAGGCAGAAGAGACATAGGTAGATTTTAGGGTTCCCAGGCCTGAGGGGAGAAGGCTGAGGAGAACCATGAGGCATAGAAAAAGGTGAGGAGGAAGAGAAAATTGCTGCCATAGGTTAGGAGTCAAGAAAACATGGCCCTGAGGGCTGGCCAATTGGAGTTAAGAGCATCCTAGATCAAACACAGTAAGTAATAACTTGGGGGTTATCAGTAGGAAAGTAGATTCTAATAGCATAGAGGGCAGATATCTGCCCAGCTCTTGTGCTGTTTCAAGCTTATTGTGAATAAAAAAAGGTGTGTGTCTGTCCTTTATTCCAGAACTGAATGATCAAGGTGGAATAGAAACCCCAGATTGGGATTAAGAATTTCTACAACGTAGGGTTCCTTGCACATGCCAATGAGAGCTGCTGAATTATTTGTTGTAGAATCATGACGCACTTAGCATATTCTGCAGCAGTTGCATGACGTGTGTGTATGTGTGTGTGTGTGTGTGTGTGTGTGTGTGTGTGTGCATCTGTGGGCCCAGTGGAGAGCAAGTGTGGAGCACAACCATAGCTATTTGGAAAGCTTCACTAATCCATCTCTGTTCAAATACTTTAACCAGCATTCCTATCTTAATTCTTTCTTGGAGAGTGGTTCAATTGCACAGCTCACTTACTTGGCCCCCTTTCTGGGTGGAAAAAAAAACCACTGAGTAATTTCTGTGCTTACAGGAATAGAAGCAAAGAAAGCTCTTCCTGTTCTTTGTTCTGCCTGTGACATCGACTGCCCTACACCTGGCAACTCAATGTGACAAAAAATGTGCAAAAGAAAATAGCAGTCTGTGACAGGCAAGAGGGAAAAGGCCCAGGAAGAGGAACTGGGTGGGACGCATGGTTTCAAAGGCACAAATGGAGTCTTATTTATTTCATTTTGACAACAGTTTTTATTTTTAAAATCCATTTCTTAAAGGAAATCCAATTTGAGACAAGCCATGCGCCAACTAGCAAGCCTTCTGCCCTCATCGTTTTTTCAACTAGACTCCTTTGTTTTCAGGAAGAAAGGATACTTCAGTTTACTGGATGCATATTACCTGCCAGTTATGACTTGGGGCTGGAACCTCATCTGCATTAGTGATGTTCTTATTTCTGCAATACTCCAGTCTTATACTTCAGTCTCTTGGTTCCATTTATACATGTCTGAAAGTTCATACAGTCTTCGTAGATCAGCTGTGTGGAAAGGTCAGGGTTTGCCTTCTTCTGAAACTCAAAATCCTGACCATGGTACTCTTTGTGATGTGTTGAGGAGGCAATGGATTGTGTAATGGTTCACTTTGTATGTCAGTGGGTGTCTTAGAGGTTCTATTGCCGTGGCAAAACACTATGACCAAAAGGCAAGTTGGGGAGAAAAGGGTTTATCTAGCTTATGCTTCCATATTGCCTTTCATCACTGAAGGAAGTTGGGATAGAAAGTCACACAGGGCACTATCTTTGAGGCAGGTGCTGATGCAGAGGCCATGGAGGGGTGCTGCTTACTGGCTTGCTTCCCATGGCTTGCTCAATCTGTTTTTATATAGAACCCAGACCTACCAGCTCAGGGATAGTACCAGTCACAATGGGCTGTGCCGTCGACTATTGATCACCAATTGAGAAAATGCCCTACAGATGGATCTCATGAAGGCATTTTCTCAACTGAGGATCCTTTCCCTTCCCTTCTTTGGACACGTTGACACACAAAATCAGCCAATTCAGTGGGGCTAAGTCATTGTGCTCAGGCTTTTGCTCAGCCATTATTTTAGTTGATTCTCTAAGACGATTTTTAGAGGAGACTGACATTTAAATAAGTTCATGTTGAGAAAAGCATAACACCTTTCCGCCCTGTAATGTGGCAGGGCCTCACCCAATCAGGTGAAGGCTTTATTTAAAAAAAAAAAAACTTGTTAAAATTCTCTAGCAGGCAACTCTCTGACCCAAACATTAGCCTTAGCTCTTCCTTGCATTTCCTCTCTGTTGTCCTTCTGTGTAGAATTCGGCCTTGCCAGACATCATAAGCACATGAACAAATTTGTGGAACAGTCTCTGTCTATGTGTGCATATCTTGTTGATTCAGTTTTTCTGGAGAACCCTGACATCTAGCAGACCTCTGTGGGTCTATTTGTCATGGGATCCAGATTACACATATGTTAATTTTGTTTCTTGCTGGACATGGATAACCTGAGGGTGGAAGATTTGTTTGGGCTCATCAGGTGACATCAGCCCATCCTGCTGAGGAAGGCACGGTAGCTGGGGCAGCTCGGTCTATAGTGGAGAAAATGTGTAGCCTGGCTTGATCATACCTTGGGAGATGAGGAGGCAGAGATGAACAGAACCAGAGATAGATACAACCTTCAAGACCCATGAGCAATGAGTTATCGCTGCCAGCTCGGTCGCAGTACCAAATGCTCTAACACCTCCAGACATTGAATCATGCCCTAAGTATTCAAACACATGAGCCTGTGGGGGGCACTTCATATTCACAGTGGCATCTGTGCCCTTTGTGAGCTTCCTTAGGATGTTGGCATGGTGGTTAATAGAGAGCGAGCTTCTCTTTGTAAATTCAGGCCAGTCTCTGTCTCCTGGCTTACCATCTTAACATGGGTATATTACCTACATTCAGTGAATATACTCCAGTTTATTTAAGGTCTATATTCAGAAGCCCAGTCACTAAAGCCCATTATAGGCCAGTTATCATGATAATGTCTTTTCACATGCAAAAATATGACATCCATTTCCCTCACAAACACCTCTTAAGAAAACATTTGATGACCCTGTTTTTTCTAGATGAGGAAACTGATACTAACAGAACCACTAGTAATCTGGGTTATCTAGAGGGCTGAGGATCAATCAAGAGCCATCTGATCTCAAAGTTCCTCTTCCAATGACTCAGTTTTAGTGTTTTCTTTTACGTATTGGTGATCCGGAAAACAAGCACAAGACTCTATAAAGCATGCACATAAAAACCAAATGGAGAGTTGTCAAGTTTTAGGGGTTTAAATAGCAGTCACATGGTGCCTAAGCAAATGTCTTTTTTAAAAAGGTCTTTGGCAACTTCCTTGGATTCTTTCTATTTATTTATTTTTATTTTTTTAATTGATTATTTTATTTATTTACATTTCAAATGTCGTTCCCCTTCCTGGTTTCCCCTCTGCAAACCCTCCATCCTCCCCCCCCTTTGCCTCTAGGAGCGTCCTCCCCCCACCCACCCACTTGAGCCTCAGCCCTCTAGCAACAAGCCTCCACAGGATGAAGTGCCTCCCCCCACCATTGATGCCAGATGAGGCAATCCTCTATTACTTATGTAGAGGGAACCATGACCCTGGGAGCTCTGAGGGGTCCGCTTAGTTGGTACTGTTGCTCTTTCTATGGCATTGCAATTCACTTCAGCTCCTCCCGACCTTCCATATCTCTTCCATTGGGGTCCTTGGGCTCAGTCTGATGGTTGGCTGAGACTGCTAGTCTATTAATTCAGCTCACTTCCTTAAGAGTTGAATAAATAATTGATCCTAGTATTCTGGCCCTTCAATCTTTCTTTCTATCCCATTGGATTTACAAAGCTTTCAGTTCATAATCACGCGGCACTTCATTTATTCACTTGGATTCGTTCAACACAGCAGTGAAGGCGGGATGCAGCAAAAACAAAACAAAACCTCTAGAAACAAAATAAGACTGTTTCCAAATCTCCTAGCAAATATCACTTTGGGGGGCGTTCAAAATGTTCTATCTGTTGGTATACATTTGTCTCAAAGAGACGCTAATGTTTAGCAAATGAAGACATCATGGTCATGGTATTTATTGATTAGATGTTGGGTTTTAGATATTAGCTGGCAGAAATGAAGAACTGGCTGCTTCTTACATATTTCTACTTACCCTCTGTGCTAACAATTGTTCTAGCTAGATTATACTTTAGTATGAAATCTAAATGCTAATAAAGTTCATATCACTCGAACAGAAGTGAAGTACAATGTTCTGTACGCAGTCTTGAGCATAGTTTTACAAACCATTTTTCTCATTGTGTTTAATGAGGAAAGTCAGTAGTAGCTTTATAAGCATCCATTAACCGAAACCGAGGCAACATGTTGGGAAACTGATGACGTGACACAACCTTGCGTCAAATCTCTAGCTCCAACTCTGCAATGTCTTTATTCTAGGAAGTCAGTAGGAAAGGGGGAATATGTGGTCCGAAAAAGAATTAAGCCAGGGTGGAGAAGAAGGTCAGATGAGATGAGGAAGCAGAACTAGCAGATGCCTACAGTAGATCAGAAACTCCAGAGCCTTTCATCTTGTCAACGTAGAGGTATCTTTGTAAAGCCGTGTGAGCTCCAATTGATGCAGCTCCAACAAATTCAGCAGAACCCAAGAAGCATGTCCTTAAGTCTTCCTGTGAGATGGCTTTCAAGTGAAGTGTTTGTCTGTGACTCTTACATAAGATCCCCAGGGAGCTATCAACTTTTGTTCATAATTGATTGAAAGCCACATGAACAAAATGGGTATTTCAAACAAGAATAACAGAATAGATTTCTCCTGAGCCTTGACTTAATTCCATTTTTTCACTCTTTCCTTTTTCTTCTCCTCCCTTCCAGAGCTAGAAACTTCAGCTGAAAAAAAAAAGAGTAAATATGAAGAACTACATTGAGCCAGTTGTCTGATTATTATTTTAGCCTGAGAAAGCAAATGGATAAAGTTTAAAAACATGGAGCCACGTCAAACACAATCAGAACTTTGTATCCCACATTATAAACTTTCGTAAGCTCAGAGAATCAGCCAGAACAAAATGTCTAATTGGTTTAACATTAAAGTCAAGGTTAATATTAATAAACACTTTATAATTCTTTGTAAGTTTACTTGAATGGCAATGGCTCAAACTAAATAGATGCTATTTCTTTAAAGTGAACAGTGTTTAATTGATACCAAATGATTTAGTGTGTGGAGTTACTGTTTGTTCTTTGGCCCAGGCTTCCAAGCACTCGCGCTCATTTGTGTGTGTGTGTGTGTGTGTGTGTGTGTATGAGAGAGACAGAGAGACAGAAACAGAGAGACAGAGACAGAGACAGAGACAGAGACAGAGACAGAGACAGAGACAGAGAGCCTGGCCCACATTTGGTAGACTTCTGCAGAATGCACATATATATTTTCTTTCTCCTAAAAAGCAACAGACATCTTCTGAAGGCATAAGGCATCATCTGTTTGATATGGCTCTGAAAAGGAGAACAAGAGTGAGCCAGAGCGGACAGGATGTGGGTGTCTGACTCACAGCGCAAGGCAGCGGCTTGCAGGGTCAACAGCCCCACCCTATCTGTGACCTGCCCTTTCCTCTGATCTTTTTCACATATTTCATGTGATGGTTGGCTCACAAATAGTAATGGCTTATTGGGAATGCCACTCATCCCAACTACCTGAAAGATAAGAAGCACCACCCTCCTTTTTTATCCCTGCCTCCTTGATAATGATGGAAAGATGTTACTACTTCAGATAGACAGTGGGGCTGGAAAAGTTAAGGAATCCAGGTCTCTGAGCCTTCATAAGTCTGAGCTCCATGACTCACCAACGGACCACATGAGACAGAAGCCATGTTCTTGTAAGTTTTGGTGGTATGCAACTCTTTCTCCTCTGAGACAGACAAGAAACATGGCTTATTTATTCATTGTACAGCAGCTATATGAAGCACTGAGGATAAGTGCTGAATAAATTCCAGGAGCATTTTAATGAGAAATAGTTTGTATATGAGCCCATTAACTATTTACAGAGTGGCTGAGAGGCTGCTGGGTAATGAGCAATGCCTTAGTCTAAGGGATATGAATATAATTATTATAATATATAATAATATAACATACAATTATATATATTCAAATATATGATATATAAATAATGTTATAACACGGGAGGTAAATGGAAAGAGGGCAGAGAGAAGGGAGGACTTAGCAGGGAGGCGTGGGCTCCACTGTGTTAATAAGGCAAGGCCCTGGGAGAGGAAGAGCTACGCTGGTCTGGAAGCTGCAATATATTCAATGAATATCAAAAACGATGAGAGGTTCCAGGTGAATGGAATAGTCTTTGAAGAGCCACATCACTGAATGTTTAAACCAGGAAACTGAGAAAAGAGAAAAGGTCAGGGCTCTTGGAGCAGTGGAAGGAATGAGAAGGGAAGGAGAAAGGTATTCATCCATTTCTAATCTAGCCTGCAGGCTGCACAGTAAGTGGCTTGAAACAATGGACAGTCAAGTGTGTTCTGAGCTTTGCAGTGTCCCTGGTAGCCCAGGCAGGTTTCAGATTTATTCTGTAGGTATAAACCGCCTCCTCCTGCTTGTTACTCCCGAGTGCTGGGATTCCTGGCATGTGCCACACCTAGCTGGCATTATAATTTCTGGAGTTTATGTAATTGTTGGTAAAATTCTGTTGAAACTGTGATAGAAGAAAACTCTCTGTCTGTCTGTCTGTCTGTCTGTCTGTCTGTCTGTCTGTCTGTCTTTGAGGTACCATCTGACTATATACATTAACCTGGCCTTCAAATACAGAAATCTGTCTTTAAAGCAAGTGCTGGGATTAAAGGCATGTAACATTATGTCAGGTCCTCTTCTTATTTTTTCAGCCAGGCTTGCTCCCTGCACAGAGAGCTTGTAGATTTGACCATATTACCAATGGCAAGCTCCAGGGATCCTCTTGCTTCCACCTCCCTGGTGGATGTACAGGCATGCACTGCTGTACCTGGCTTTTTCTTTTTACAGGGGTGCTGGGGGTCAAACTCAAGTCCGTGTGACTGCATTGCAGGCATTTCATGACTTAGTTATCTCCACAGTTCTATTTCTTTAGATAGTTTCATTTGTTGGTTGGTTGGTTGGTTGTTTCGGAGATGAAAAGCATGCACACTAAGATGCAATGATTTTTATTGTAGTCTTGACTATCATCACATGTGATCACGTAACCCACATTTTATGAAGATCTAAAACCCATATAGTTTTTCTTAGCACAGAAATTTCTCCTGTGTCTCCTCCCAGTCAGCTCCTCTTACCCTCCCAAGAAGCGGTCACTGATTCATGTGATTTGTTTCCCTTTGTGCAAAGCCATGCTTTAGGTTTCTGACTTGGAGAATTTTATAGAAATGGAACCACAGCAAAGACTCCTTTGTGCCAGGCTCTTGTTCCCAGTGTTGGATGTTGGAGCTACATTTATGCTGTGCATTTGTGAGTTTATTCAGTTTCTTGCTTCGCGTTTTCAAACATTCCAATAAAGGTGCATATTGAATGGGCTTTTCCATTCTTTCATACCTAAACCATTCTTATTAGAAACTATCCCACTCGAAGCCACTGTAGACACTGTTATAGAGATAGTCACACAGAAAAATTTCATTTTCCTCAGGTAAATAGGAGTGAGATTGTGGATGTCAAAGAACAAATATGTCTTTAAACTGATTAGTGATTGTTAAATAGTCTTGCTGAGTTGACAGCCTTGGTCGCAATTGTTGTAATGAGTGCAGACCAGTGTCCTGTTGTGGTCTTCTTTTACGTTTCCTTGATGACAAATGATGCTTGGAGATTACATTTAGAGGCAAGACCATTGCTGAAGAACGTTGGCTTAAGTAGCAGATGTCCCTAGGTGAAATCCCTCTTGTCTTTTCATGCTGAGATACTTGCCTTCCTCGCAAACAGGATAGAATGCTAGCTCCTGCTATATGGTATTATTGAGAAGCTTACGGGAGAAAATACACATGGAGTTAAGAAGGGCCATGGCTGCATAGACAGTGGATTTACCATTCATTGGGGTACCTAATGACCTGTATATGTTGACATGCCAGCACTTAATGAGGTTGTTTATTGTTATTTCTAAATGGAAAGAATCAAAGAAGGGGCATTCTTGTACAACCTAGAGGTTATCAACCTAAACACTTTTTTCTCAGTTCATCATGGACTGTAGTCAAGCCCGCCTCATTCCCTGGTGATGTCAAGTCTCCCCGCGCCAGAATAAGCTACACTGCTCAGGCTCTAGTGAGTCACTTCATAGTGATTAGGCCTGGTTCCCAGGCTACAGTTCCCTTTGTGCCCCCACTTCATTGTTGGTTCATAGAAACACATGCTATCTCTGCCATTATTTCTCTTTTCTTTCCTACACTCCAGTGTCTCTCTCTATCATTTTAAACATGTGCATTTTAAAGAGGATGCATAGCCCTTGGGAGTAGGGGCTACAAGAAGGAACTGTGATTTCTCAAGTGGTTCTGATGAAATTCTCTAGGCACTGAAGTAGTGGACAACACATCTTTTGCATCTTTCTCCAGCAGGATGTGGAGTGTATTAGGATAACCGCTATAATAGTTTCTTTCCTCGTGACTATGACAAGGGACTTAAGTGAGGAAGGATTTATTTTGGCTGACAGTTTCAACCCATCTCCCCAGTGAGGGCACACAGAGTTCATGGCAATGGCAACAACAATGTGTGTATATGTGTATGTGTGAGTGTGAATGTATGTGTGTGTATGCATGAATGTGTGTATATATGTGTATATATGTGTGTATTCATGTGTGTGTGTATGTGTGTATGTATGCATGAGTGTGTATGTGCATGTGTGTGTATGTGTGTATGCATGAGTGTGTGTATGAGTGTGTATGCATGAGTATATGTGTGTGTGTGCAAGAGAGAGAGAGAGAGAGAGTGTGTGTGTGTGTAGTGTGTGTGTGTGTGTGTGTGTAGTGTGTTTGTCTGTTAGACACTTCTCACATCTTGGCAGATCAAGAAGCAGAAGGAAGGACCAGAATCAGGGCTGGGCCTTAAAACTTGCTTCTAGTTAACTATATTAGCCAGCTACACCTTAAGTTCCAAACATTTCATAACCTACCACACCAGCATCACCAGTGGGAAACTGAGTGTTCAAGCAGAAGTCTGTGAGGGTGGGGAGGGGATATTTTACATTCAAGCTACAGCATCCAGAATCTAGAAGGAATATGTGAACAGCTTGAAGACTATTCTAAGTGATGGCCTTCTATACATCCTATATGTCCGGCCTCATGGAGACACCTTCTTTAGTAACAAATCAGGAAGGAAGTCTGGGAAGGACAGAGCTATCCCCAGTGGAAGCAGTGGCTAAGTCAGCTAAAAGAATGGAGGACACAATAGAAGCCAATTGGACAGCAATGCAGGCAATGAAAATATTTTGAACTCTCAGGGACACGAAGTTGAATGTGGAATAAGATCAGGCCACTAAAGCGGGAAGTTAAGAGGTCACTGCTGATGCCTCTGAAGGATCTTATGTTTGTTGTTGAGAACTGGAGGAAAGGAAGCTAGATTATATTCTGCTAACTAGTAAATGGGGTGAAGGGTTGGTTAGTAATCAACTCAGATCACACCTTTAAAAATTGTTTAAGTGGTTTGGGGGCACAAGCCTGTGTTCCACATTCTGGTGAGACCGAGGCAAGGGGAATATGAGTTTAAGGTTGAACTGGACTCCAGGGTAAGTTCAAGACCAGCCTCAGTAACTTAGTGAGACCTTGTCTCAGAATAACATTTTTTAAGGGCTAACGATCTAGCTCAGTGGTATAAGGAATGTCTGCCTGGCTTCAGTCACTGCAAAAGACAGGAAACAGAAAAAAGATGTAAACACTAAGCAGCATGGCAGGCAAGACTGAGGCAAGATCCTTGGTTCATACAAGCTTGTGAAAAGAACCCCTATGGGCCTCAGCTTCCCTAACGTCATGGCTACTCTAATGACACCTGTAGGTCATAAATTTGAATGCTTGGTTACCAGGGAGTGTTACTGTTAGAAAGAATTAGAAGGTGTGGTCTTGTTAGTGAAAATGTGTCACTTAGGGGTGGGCCTTGAGGTTTCAAAAAGCTCATTCCAAGGCCATAGTCTCTCTCTTCCTGCTGCCTCTGCACTCTGCTGCAGAACTGTCAGCTCCTGCTCCAGCACCATGTCTGCCTGCATGCTGCCATGTTCCCTGCCATGACGATCATGGACTAAACCTACGGAACTATAAGCAAGCTCCAATGAATATTTTCTAAGAGTTGCCTTGGTCATAGTGTCTCTTCACAGCAATAGAACACTAAGTATAAAAAGGAGTCATAATACATATTCCTTGAGATTGGTTGAAATTCCATTAATTAGAAGACATCATGTGCTTAAAACATGTGGGACCATAGACTAGAATACTGCCAATTATTATCAGTTATTACAGGAGAAACGGTGATTTTTTTCCCCCTCCCAGTCTAGGGGCCATCAGATCTGCTCCCTTTCTCTGTGGTTGCATTCTGTTGTATATTCTATGAACCAGAGCCATGGTTCTCTTCCTTTGATTTTTAGCTGCTTTTCCACTCTGCTGTGACAAAGCAAAATCCTAAAACCTTTGGTGAGTTCCCTCCACGGATTTGTAACTACAAACCATGGGGCTTCTGTGAAATCTGAAAGGCTGTTCTCAACTTTTCTTTAGAAGTAACTGGGAACATTTTTCCTATAATTCGCCTCTCTTCCATGCCACTGTTATTCTTGTTCCTGCTTTACAATGCTTCTCAGCAAGCATATATAAATACATAAACACACACACACACACACGCACGCACGCACGCACGCACGCACGCACGCACGCACACACTAGTATCTAAAGTATCTTGGTGTCGTATTTCCCCTTGCACTTTAGAGTATTGTTGGCATGCTCTAGATGACTGTATAGTTGGTCTGTTCTGTATGATATTATTGTTGGTCTGTTCTATATGACCATACACTTGGTGTAGAATATCGGGGAAATGAGGGAAGAATAAATGGATTCTGGTTCTGCAGTACAGGCAAACAATATGAAACCACTACCTAAAACTCCGAGTCAGACAGGCACCTCCTTAGCCAGTCTCACACAACCCCAAGTCCAACCCTTCCTAGGTCCTGCCATCGCTTTTGTTTTTGTTTTTCTTTCTCCTTCTTCTCCTTTTCCTTCTCCTTCTCCTTCTCCTTCTCCTTCTCCTTCTCCTTCTCCTT
>JANHMN010000021.1:18756554-18783896 GCA_030674055.1 Rhabdomys pumilio
CTCCTTCTCCTTCTCCTTCTCCTTCTCCTTCTCCTTCTCCTTCTCCTCCTTCTCCTCCTCCTCCTCCTCCTCCTCCTCCTCCTCCTCCTCCTCCTCCTTCTCCTTCTCCTTCTCTTTGTTTTTGTTTTTGTTTGGTTTTTCGAGGCAGGGTTTCTCTGTATAGCCCTGGCTGTCCTGGAACTCACTCTGTAGACCAGGCTGGCCTCAAAACTGAGAAATCCGCCTGCCTCTGCCTCTGCCTCCCAAGTGCTGGGCTTAAAGGCGTGCGCCACCACTGCCCGGCTTTTGTTTTTCTGTTCTTCATAATCCATGTGACTTCCAGTGACTCATAAAATGATCAGTCTCCCAGGATTTAGTAAGGTGGGAAAGAAAGGGACAGAGTCAGTGTTCCTATGAGCATCTCTCCACACATATCATTCATTCCCCTCTTCCCGACTTTCAAGAAGGATGACATTCAGACGACATGTTCGAGATTTTTCTGTATTGGGGAAGAACTTGACTGCATCCACCACAAAGTAACCTCTGCTTTGGAAAAGAAAAAAAATATTAATGTTGGCTCCATTCTTGACAGAAGTCATGAAGGAGAGCAAATCAACTTTAAATAATAGTGAGTGGAGCCTTTGAGACAGCTCTATCTTGTTAAGCACACACGTGCGTATATGAGTTTGCTAATGGTGAGAGCTAAATGACACATAAAGGGGGCATAACCTCAGGGATGCAAGACCAAGGAGGGGTGTTGGATTATGAGCCCTTGGGCTCATAAATTTTGGAATTCTATAATGAATGGAAGGAATGTGAATTTCCTTCTATTTTGTAGACGACTGTAACATGCAGCAGTAAAAAGCCTTTTATTTTTTCTTCACCTTCAAGGTACAAGAGCTTTCATGTGTGCAGTAAACAGTACTGCTTTAATAGCCCTCACTTTCATGCCTGCTATGTTCCAGTCTTTCTTAGAGGCTGAGTATCATGCTTGACTGGAAAACCAACAGGAGGCTGGGCTTCCTGACCAGGGCCACCAGCGCCCACCTCATCCAGCTGTCCTAGGTCTATCCAGCCAAGACTGAGCTACGTGAAGAGTTGCTTATGCCCTGTGCTCACTAACAATAGCATTTCACAAGCAAGGAGTGGCAGGCATAGACATGGAAGCTGACATAAGCTCCCTTAGGCTTTGTAGCTATAAATGTTAAGCGGACATGGTAACAGCCATTGTGACTAAACACCTGTGCCAGCCTTTGTTAGAAAAGTTTATGCTACCAGGACCTAGGCCTCTTTCTAACTAAAAATGCCTCTGAGATCAAGATTTTATGATTTTTAATTACACACGCACACACACACAGATACACACTCGTGTGTATCTGTGTGTATTTGCAAATTTCTTTTAGTATGTGTGCAAGCACACGTACACACATGCTGCTTTGAAAAAAAAAACCCTTTCTGTTTGTTTATTTTAGATACAAGCTCTCAGAGCTTAGAATGTGTTGTTGTTTAGGTTTTCCATCAGCATTTAGATTAGTGCCAGTCCATTACATCTTAGAGTGAAATAGTGAGAGAGGCTCACAGTTTTTCTTCTTCCTCTCTGAGCTCATTTCTCTGTCTAAGCTTTAGCTGACTTAGTACCTGGATGCTCTGGACCTCCAGTCCAGACTCAGCCCATACAAAGTTGCCTTGTGCTAGAGTGATTTTAGAATGTTATAATCTCAGGTACAGGGCCAAGAGGAGGCTAGGTCTGTATCCCTAGTCCCCTCCATTGCCAGGACAGCTGCCTTTGATTGGTAGCCCAGAGAGCAGTGAGAAACAGCTTTGTAAGGGTTTTGGGAGAGATGGATGCAGGTCTCACAAGGCACTTTTTCTTCTTTTCAGAGTATCTTCTTCAGCAACTCTCTGGTGCTTATTAATGTAGATGCATGTGTCCCTTTCTTCTTCTTTATCTTTTTAAATTATTATTATTACTTGGCTTATTCTTGAAGCCAATTTTTTGAAGAAGACAGAGAAGAAAAGATATACCAATTCGCTTTTCAGATTCTGGGAAAAGGTAATCAATTTCTCCTTTAGTGTGATGTCAGGACACCAAATGTGCTTCAGGGTCAAGATCCAGTGAAAGGGAGAGAAGATGACTGCCTTTCAATCTTGAACTTGTCACTGTGTGTGGGGCTTCAGGAATAATAGGTAACCTTACTGCTGCTTTGCTTCCACTGCTACCTGTGTGCTGAGTTATTTTGAGTTGTTGGTGATAGGAAGTACTTAAAACAACCCAGCCTCAATTTGAGACCCATCCCATGGGAGAGAGCCAACCCCTGACACTATTAATGATACTCTGCTATATTTGCAGACGGGAGGCCAGAATAACTGTCTCCTGAGAGGCTTCATCCAGCAGCAGATGGAAACAGATACAGAGATCCATAGCCAAACATCAGACAGAGCTTGGGGAGTCTCACAGAAGAGTGGGGGAAGGATTGAGCGAGGCAGAGGGGTCAAGGACACACAAGAAGACCTATAGAGTCAACTAATCTGGGCCTGTTGGAACTCAGAGAGACTGAACCACCAACCAGAGAGCATGAAGAGGCTGGACCTAGGTTCCCTACACATAGATGCGCAGCTTGGTCTTCATGTGGATCTTCTAACAATTGGAGTTGGTACTGTCTTTAACACTGTTGCCTGCCTTTGGACCCATTTGTCCTAGCTGGGCTGCCGTGTCTGGCATCAGTGAAATAGGATGTGCTTAGTTTTGCTTTGACTTGATGGTCCAGGGCTGGTTGGTATCCTTGGGGGTGCCACTGTTTCTCTGAGGAGAAGGGGAGGAGGGCTGAAAGGAGGGAGATGTAGGGGTAGAACTAGGAGGCGATTAAGGCTGTGATCAGAATGTCAAATGAATAAATAAAATAAATTAAGTAAATAAAAAATAAAACAACCTAGCAGAGTGCTTGGTTTGCAGTCAACCTCATCCCATTGTCTTTCCATGCTTGTTTTTAGCTTCTTTCCCAACCGTCTTCTTAGCACTCAAATGTTGGGCAATGGCAAGCCACAGAAGTCTGGGCACAGCTAAACCAAGATTTCCTATAGAAGTATCCAGGGCATTAAGAGACTGGCAAGCTTGGACTCACCCCTAAGCTTTCTTGTGGGATCTTGAGCAAGGATCTTAAAACTCTCTGAAATCTCTAACTCCTTCCATCTCACCCACCAGGGTGCTCAGTACACTGGGCTTTAGGTGTGGCAACTTCATTTGCTTTCTCTTTTTCCATCAGCCTGCACACCATTTTGAGGGCAGAGACTGAATCTTAGTAAGTGGTGTACTACTAGCGCATGCGCGCGAGGAGCAAAATAGTCAGCTCAGGCGTACAGGTGACTCACATGGGAGCGGCTCCGGTGCCTTCTGTATTGTCTCTCCTTCAGATGGAGTGACAGAGGATTGAAACATGCACCGAGCTGTGGTGGACTGTGTTTTTCAACAGTAAGAACCATAGAGAAAAGTTGATGCAGAGGAAATGGACATAAAATGTTTCATTGAGATGGGGCGGGGAAGATGATAATAACATGCCTCGAATTTTGTGATACAGGAGAGATTAGAGGATTTCACTGTAGATTTGCAGAAACCTATTCTACTTACTTATGAAAATTTTGAGAATATTTCTTTTTTCAGAAGGTGGTGACCCGTGCTCTTAACTCCAGCGTTCAGATGACAGGACAGTCAGGACTACACAGAGCAACCCTGTTTTGAAAAACCAATGCATGCATGCATACATAATACATACATATGCACAATATATATGATACATACATACATACATACATATATGTATATGTATATGATTGTATTTTGAACATTAAATTTGTACAGGGAAAGATATATATATATATATATATACACATATATACATTTTATACATATATGTATGTATATATATATGTGTGTGTGTGTACAAATATGTATGCACACATCTGTATGTATGTATATATATTTTTTTCTCTGGAAAGACTTAATTTTTAAAGCACCATCATTTAATTAGTGATGATTTAAAATACTGAAGTAATTCTTTAAACATAGAGCTGTTTCCATAGCAAGGCACTCACTCAAGCCATGTGCAACTACAATCCGTGATCCTCCAGGAATTTTGGCATATCCCATAAGGCCCTTCTTCCTCATCTGCTACCACGTGCAATCTTAGTCTTACAATGTAGACTTAAAAATCTTTCCTCTTTTGTACTAGGTTACAATTTAGATTTTGATATCACGCATTGCGTATTTCACTGAAAGGTTTAGGTATGATTTAATTTTTGCAAAGTAAAATTTACATATTACCAGGTACTTTTAGGAAAATGAAGGAGGGATCGGTTTCATGTCACATTTTCAATGCATCTTTACTGTTCTTACAAGCACACCTCTGAGCATGGACAGAAAATTCCAGGAAAGAAAGGAGAAGGCTGGCATTTTGCTGGGACGAGGATTGTTTTCTTTCAACACTAACGGGAGACTGGGTGCTGGCCAGGAAAAACTGAGACAGGGAATTAACTAGGAGACCCATTCTGCAAAAGTGAAGGGCTCCTTTTGCTGGTGAGTTAGCTTCAATTATTTCTTTACACTTTATTTTTAATTTTAGCAGGCTTTGTAGTCTTTGTTCAGTACCCTAACTTTATAATGACTTCTTTTATTGTTCTACAAAAAGGCACTTTTCCCGGTCTGTAACATCTCTAGCCTTCTTTCCACACAACTAATAGAGCAGACAATACTTTCATTAAACAAAGCAATTTTCAGAAGCGTACCCCATCCTCTAACCTGGCTAAATAACAAACACTCTTCTTGCATAATCTGCACTGCCATTCTTTCTCCTCAGAGACATGTGGAACACTGATTGAGGCCATGACAACTAGATACAAAGGATCACCAGAGAGTGTTCTTCAGTGTATGCTAATTGTATTTCCAGAGTTCTTGGTGCAGCCCTTGAGGAGGACAGTGGTGTGACAAAGCATACTGGGAAGGTGAGGGTCAGCCATGCATGTTCCATTGCATGTATGGCTACACAGAAGTGTCATATTAAATGTCTTTTTTGCAAACTAAGTTAACAGCCATGTAAAGTCTGTCTTTTGTATCCGATGCTGGGAACTGTTACATCTCACTATCTAAAAGTGCAGAGGACTGAATCTAGACACCTTTGGCTATTTATTTCCATATTTTTTTATGGCTGTTGTCCAGCCTAATCACTGCGGCATGGATATTCAGGGGATATAGTAGCAGTTGTAGTCAGGAGAAAGTTGGTCCATTCTTCACTGACTACAGAGCAAACACGATTAAAGGCAGGGAAAACCATTTGTTCATGAATATACATTTGATACATATAAATGCTTTGTGTCATGAATATTTATCTCTTTCATGGATTGCAGCTGTTGTGTATTGATAACTATTAACAGGTTGGAAACCATTCTTTAGAAATCTATGCCTGTCATTGGTGTGCAAAATCAGCCTTGGAGATTTATCTCCCCCCCCTCTCTTTTTTTTTGTGAGATAGATAGAATACTCCTGGGGTTTATAATGAGGTTAGTCCTTTAGCAGTTAGACAAAAGAATTTGATAAAAATGAAAGACACCTTTCACAGGCAATTTTCACACACATTCGTGAATACATGTGATTTAACAAAATATACTTGTTTTATTTTTTATTTTGATTGTTAGGTAAAATTGCAATCAAGGCAGTCTTTTGTACATCAGCTAGGCTTTGGGTTTTGAAGAATGTTTTGCTGTTGACATAGTTAAAAATATACAGCATAACGTATTAATCATGAGGTGGACTCTGACTCTTATCACCAAAGTTGAGAACCTGTGGCTATTCTGTTTCTCTAGACTTGGTTTTAAGCTTGCTCATGTGGTCTATAATTTATCCACTACTAACTTTTCTTTGTTCTCCAATCAAATAACACTTGTCTTATGTCTCAGGGCATGTTTTAGTTCTGTTCCCAGTGACTGAAATATTTTTTGTTCTGGCAGTTCTGAGATTCTGAGTACTTCTCACATTCTTTAATCCTTTTCCATAGAAGAATCAGCTCAATTATCTGTATCTTTGGATAGCCTATGTGTCTTCTCTGGCTCACTTATATCTTTAGGTGCTAGTCTTGCCAGTGCCCACTCTCATGGTAAGCTCTTTCCCTACATTTTTTTTTTTACTGAGTTCCCATGAGATATTATATATACATTTATTCCTTACTAGTTATTTGCTTTAGAGTGTGTCTGTTACACTATAAAGTTTCCTGAGTATAAGAAAATGTCTAAGAAAATGTCCAACACTTCTCTGCTCCTCACACTGAGTCGAGTGCTAAACTGACTTGAGCTGAATACATGCTTATTTAAAGATGCTGTAGAATTGAAGAGTAAATGTTAAAGATAACCACCTTACGTTTTTGTACCCTCATATTCAGATGTAGGGTATAGATAATTTTGCCATATCTTTTAAAAATGTTCCTTGTCAAAGTAGGCTTCAGACATAACAATGACCTTGGGCTAGGATAGGGAAGTAGGCTTAGATACTTCGGTCATCCTGATAAGCCTTTGGAAACAGTAATCATGGGAGTGTTCACGTAACTGGATTTAATGCGTTGCTTTTTCTTTGGCTGTTTGTGCTTATTTTATTGCTTGTTCCTCGACTATTTGCATCTATTGTATTACTAGACCCTCAACCTAGAACTGACCTTAATACAGGTGTGAAATCAAAATGTTATAAAGCATATAAGACAGGGGGTTCTAGAGAGGGGAAATGGGAAAAGGGGATGACATCTGTATTTTAAATAAATAAAATATCTAATAAAAAAAAAAAAAGAAAAGAAAAGGAGTTCCATTCTATTTTTTTCCTGAGTTCAATGGCTGCTGGACAAAGACATGCTTTGATTTTATGAATGTCACCTGAGACACATGCTAGAAGAGATGCTGTGTATTTCGAAATATCAATTCTTCTGCCCACATTACTTTTGGGATTCTGAATGTTTAATGTGATAAAACCAAATTTAGCTTGAGGTAAAATAGAAGATGATGTAGAACACCAGGCTATCTGAGATGTCCTAGAATTAGCTATCATAGACCCATGAACTTTGCCCACACTTCTAGCTGACCACAAATGAAAGCCCAAATCATATCAAGATCACTTAAGTGTTCTCCAGACCGTAAGGAGATCAATAGATTTACCAGCTAAATAAATAGTTTATGCTAATAAATGTTTAATTACTTTATGGCAAAGCAATGAATATAATGAATAGAATTCAGCAACTTCTAATAATTCTGACAAAATCCTATACTAAAGGTCAGAACAAGATATAGACTTGAAGGATGCCTAGAATGGGGACTAGCTGATGCTTTTATGCTGCTTCTGACTGTATCTATAAATCTGGAGCCCTTTTCAGTTGCAGATGCTTCACCAAACCTTTTACTTACATCTATATTGTGTGTTCTGGAAGGGACTCTACCTACCCTTATTGGTCTTTTGTCTCCACTAATTAAATATCAGGCATGGGTTATAGTCAATCCATTCATCTGGTTTCTCCATCCATGGCCTTCCCCAAAGCTACCTCCTCTCATGATTTAGATAAATAAGTTAAGGTTAAATTTCAAGGAGGTAACAACTTTGGAACCACCCTAAACACTGAATGTCTTTGCTGTTTTTCATGCAAGAATTTAGAGCTTGACTATTGCCCAAAGTCTTCCAAGTCGAAGGCTTGGTCCCTAGTGTGTAAGTACATGAGTGTACATGAGTGGTAGACTTTATATGAAGTATAACTTGGTTATAGAAGTTAGGTCATCAGAAGAATGCTCTAAGGAGTATTTGATGCTTTAGTCTCCTCTTGACTCTCTCCATGAGATGGTCAGAGCTCTTTCATTATGCTTCAAGATTATCATGATGCCATAGGCTCAAAACATCAGAGACAAATGACTATGGACTGTAACCATTGAAACCATGAGCCAAACCACAGCTTTTGTTCTGAGATGATTTTCTCAGGCAGTTTGTCACACTGTTAGAAAGCTAACAGTCTAAATGTTCACTCCCAAGTTCATACGAAAATTTAATTACCATCCAGTGTATTGAGACATGGTGCCCTTGAGAGGATTTTAAACCACAAAGCCTCTGCATTTATTAATGGACTGGTGTTACCAGAGGAATGGTTTGTTTTGAGTCTCTCTAATGAGAGTAGATTTGTTATGAAAATAATTTGGTCTTCTTTCTTTCCCCTTTTCATGACCTTCTGCCTCCTGCTGTGGGAAGAGGCAGCAGGAAAGCTCTTATTATTGCGAGTGCTTCCAGAGAGTTGGACCTGCTTAGCCTCTAGAACTGTAAGAAAAAAAATATTTTCATTCTTTATAAATTACCAAGTCTCAGGGATTCTGTTACAGTTGTACAAAATGGACTAAGATAATTTCATTTTCTTTTTCCTCTTTGTGTACCTATCCATTTTTAAATTTTTCTTCTTTTATCTTTATTGACAACACGTTCTTCTCTCATACAATGCATTCCTTTCATAATGTCTCTTCCCTCCATTTCTCCCAGCTCAATCCTACTTCCTTTCTCCCCAGACTCACTTTTCTTTTCATTTCCTTTTCAGAAAAGAGCAGCTTTCCACAAGATGACAGCCAAACAGAACAAAACAAGATAAAAGAAGACAAGGAAAAAGGCCCCCATCTTCAGGCTAGACAGGGTGAGTCAATAGGAGGAAAGAGTCCCAAGAGAAGACCAAAGAGTAAGAGACACATCTGCTCCCACCGTTAGGCATCTTACCAAAACACCAGTCTAATAGCCATAACAGATATGCAGAGAATATGGTGCAGATATATGTAGGCCAGTGCTTGCTACTTCAGGCTCTGTGAGCTCATTATGTGTCCTGCTTAGTTGATTTGGTGGGCCATGTTCTTCTGACATCCTCCACCCCCTCTGATTCCTAAGATCATTCCTCCCCACTTCTTCAGTGGGGTTCCCCAAGTTCTGAGGCTGAAGTGAGGGACCTGATAGAGGCCTTCAATTTAGATTCTCCACCTCCGTAATGTATGGCTGTGTGCCCCTGTACCTACTCCCATCTACTGCCCGAGGATCCCCTGTGATAACAACTGGATATGGCATCTTTCTATGAGGATAGAAGAATATCATTAGGAATTATTTCATTGATATGTTTCTTTTCTTTTATTTCTTTCTTTTATTGCCCAGTTGTGTTTGGTTCTATCATAAGTCTCTGGGCTATCCAGTCTCTGGTTCCCATGGACTCCTTCTCATGGTGTGGGTCTCAAGTTAAACCAGATATCAGTTGGGCCACTCCCACAAGTTCTGCATCACCATTGCCCCAGCACATCTTGCAAGCAGGACAGATTGTAAATAGAAGATTTTGTGGCTGGTATGGTGTCCATGGTCTCTTTCTGTAGCTTGCAGAGTACCTTCCTGCACCAAAGCAACTAGATCATGGGGTAAAGGCTCCATATGGGCACCAGTTCAGCTTCTCTACATTTAATAAGCTGTATTGATGTTTGCCTTGGCAATGAGGCCCTGATGTCAATTTTCAGAGAGTGACCTTCTATCCTAGCATCAGCCTGAGTTGTTTAGGAATCTCCATGGGACCCAGCCAAGAATTCAACTGGAAGCAACCAGTCCCACCACTGGAAGCCTCACTCCAATAGATGACCAGTTCAGACTTTGAATTCTTCCATTAGTAGGAGTCCTCACTAGGGTCGCCCTCATGGATTCCAAGAAGTTTCCATTGTACTAGGCTTCCAAATTGTTACCCAATTTCTGTTCTCCCCTCATATTTCCCCCTTTATTCCCCCCAGCCTGCGCCCTCTTGCTTCCTTCCTAACCATCCCTAGTCCATCCCTTCTTCGAGAGGTCCAGGAGTCCACCCTAGAGTTGTCGTCTTTATGCACCCTCTCTAGGTCTCTGGACTGTAGCTTGCTTATCATTTTCATAGTAGTTAATAACCACTTAAAAGTGAATACATATCATATTTGTCTTTCTGGGTCTGTTTTTACTCACTCAGGATGATATTTTCTAGTTGTAAATATTTGCCTGCAAGTTTCATGATGTCATTTTTTTTTTAACAACTGAGTAATATTACATTGTATAAACATGCCACGTTTTTTTCATCCATTCTTCAGCTGAGGAGCACCTAGGTTGTTTCCAGTTTCTGGCTATTATGAATAAAGTTACAATGAACATAGTTGAGCAAGTGTCCTTGTTATAGGATGGAGCTTCCTTTGGGTATCTGCCCAAGAATGGTATAGATGGATCTAAAGGTAGATAAATTCCCAATTTTCTGAGGAACTGATATACTGACTTCCACAGTGACTGTACAAGTTTGCAATCTTACTGACAATAGATGAGTGTTTCACTTGTTCCACATCCACACAAACATGAACTGTTACTTGTGTTATTGATCTTAGCCATTCTGGTAGGTAGTAGATGGAATATCAGAGTTGTTTTGATTTACACTTCCTTGATGGCTTAAGAATGCTGAAGATTTCTTTAAGGGGTTTTCAGCGAGCTGAGAGTTCTCTATTCAGAATTGTCTGTTTAGACTTGTATCCCATGTTTGATCAGATTATTTGAGTTTTGGATATCTAATTTCTTGAGTTTTTTATGTATATCAGATATTAAACCTTTATTAGATTAGGAGTTAGTAAAAATCTTGTCCCATTTTGTAGGCTGTTTCTTTGTCTGATTGACAATGGTTTTTGGCTTACAGAATCTTTCAGTTTCATGATGTCCCACTTATTAATTGCTGATCTTAGTGTCTATGCTATAGGTGCTAGAGAATCAGGAAATTGTCAGCTGTGCCAATATGGTCAAGGATGTTCCTTAGTTTGCCTTCTATCAGATTCAGTGTACCTGGTTTTATGTTGAAGACTTTGTACCACTTGGATTTGAGTTTTGCACAGGGTGATAAATATGTATCTCTTTACACTGTTCTACTTGCAGACATCTATCCAGTTAGACCAGCACCATTTATTGATAATGTTCCCCCCCCCCCCCGGCAGTGTGTATTTTTGACTTTCTTATCAAAAATCAGGTGTCCATGTAAAGAGGAATTTCAATCCAGTAACATGTAACGTGTCTGCTCTGGCAAGGGATCACATGCAAAGACTTCTAGGTTTGTGCGATCCAGGTGAAATGCAGACATGCCACACACCTTTAATTCCTCTGGCTGGAATACTGACATGCCTTTAGTACACACCTTTAATCCCTAACAATGTAGGTGAAGTTAGTTTGTAGAAGGAAAGTGATGTGTAATTGAGGGGCAGACAAAATGATGAATCAGAAGGATTTAACAGAATGCGTCAGAGATAGGATATACCCAACTCTCATGAGAACAGACAGGGAAGAGAGGCAACTTAGGAGAAATGAGAGAAAAAAAAGGAGTGGTGTGTGGTATAGTGTGTGTGTGTATGTGTATGGAAGTTTTACCCAGGCAGTTTTTCAGAGGCCGATTGCAAATGAAGACAGAATGAGCCAGAGAATGAGAAGGAGCCAGAAGATTAGAATAGATTGCTAAAGTTAGTTTGAGACCAAGCAGAGCAATTCAGTCATAAACCAAGAGAAGCCAGTTTGATACAGTCAGAGGATTTTTCACCAGAACAGCTGAGTTGAACCAACCATCCAGTGTTCAGAAAGAGATAGAGAGGGTGAGTTTGCTCAGCAGTAAATCTTGTAGGCTGAAACATTTTAGACCTAGGTTAGCATATGGAAGCTAGAAACTTTCAGGCCTACGCCTAACAATAATTAGATAGAAAAACTCTGGGCTCAGCCCAAGCCATGCATTAGCACAGGTCTGGTATAGCTCTCATCTCATCCCTTCATATGGTAAACAAAAGTTACATTTACATCCATAGGTATGTGCATTTATGTCTGAGTCTTTAATTAGATTCCATTGATAAATATGTCTGCTTTTATGTCAACATCATGTAGTTTGAACAATATATGTTTGTTCACTCTCTATATCTATTCGGTACAGTACTTGAAGTTTTCGTTAGAAAAATAAGACAACTCACCAAGGGGCTAGATGTTGGAAAGAAAAAACTCAAAGTATTATTTGCAGATGATTCGAATGTATACATAAGTGACCCTAAAAAGTCCACCAGGGAACTCCTAAAGCTGATGAACACTTTAAATGAAGTGGCTAGATACAAGATAAACTAAAACAAACAAACAAACAAACAAACAAAAAATCAGTAACCCTCCTATCTACAAATGGCAAGTGGTGTGAGGAAATCAGGGAAACAACATTCTTCACAATATTGTCAAAAAAAAAAGTATTTTGAGGTAACTCTAACCAAGCAAGTAAAAGACTTGTACAATAAAAAACCTCAAGTCTTCAAAGAAAGAAATTGAATAAGATATCAGAAAATGCAAAGATTTCCCATCCTGATGGATTAGTAGGATTAACACTGTAAAGATGGCCATCCGACCAAAAGCTATCTGTACATTCAATTCCATCTCCATTAAAATTCTTACATAGTTCATTACAGACCCGGAAAGGAAAATTCTCAACTTCATATGAAAAACAAAAAACCCAGGATAGCTAAAACAACCCTGAACAACAAAAGAACTGCTGGAGGTATCGCCATCCCTGATATAAATCTGTACTACAGAACTGTAGCACTAAGGCAATGTTTTATGGTCATGATGGTACGCAACTTGTGCTACAGTTCAGTAAAGAAGAACCAGATGTTTTCCTTAAGATAGTACTGAGCATGAAAGCAGAAAGCCCAAACCAGCAGATTGAGAAGACCGTAATTGAACAAAGAGGCTGATTCCTGGGCTCCTATGATTCAGATGTGCCTTCTGAGGAAAACAGGCCAGAAGAAGGGATTTACAGGGGTGCTCATGAGTAGATTGGCAGCTCCATCCCCTCTTCTGTTTTCCTCTGTTGTCAGAATAAGTACACCATGACTGGCTGACATGTTTTGGTAACTAGAGGACTGAACTGTGAAATGCCTATTGCTTGGTGGATTTGAAATCCTCAACATTTGAAAACCTCAGCATGCATATACAACATGTATGTTAACTACTTTCTCCCAAGAATTCCTCTTAAAGTGGAAAGGATTCTATCAACAAAAGTTTTCTCTTTATTTTAATAGCACTTAAACTGAGTTCTCCCTAAATAAAACAGAAGGCTACTGAAATGGACCCAAACTCCCTTTATATTAGGTCGTATTTCCCCCCCATTATTTATCTTTTATCTAGTGTATTATCTGAATAACACTGGGTTGTAGTTTCAGTCTGGCCCAATACTTAACTTTGTTCTAAATGTGTTCAGTATTAGCACACTTCTTGGGAAAGTTCTTTTGTTGAATACTCGTTAATTTCTCTACATTTTCTGGGCTTACATGTCTCCCAAGTTTTTAGGCAAAAGATAAAGATATTCAGAAGAACTCATTTGTCCTTCAGTAACGAACTGCCATACTCCATTGGAGCTACAAATTCAATTAAACCAAGACTTGTGTCTTTCCTCAGCCATCTCTGTTTAGCCTTGAGATTTCTTCATCTAGTTTCTCAGAGAAGGTTTTTACTCTTGTCTGGATTTATCCAAAATTTCTATAATGCCCCCATTTGGTTCTCAGATTTTGAGTGGTAGTTTATGAAAGTCCTAATGCCATACATTCAATTTTAATCAGTAAAATCAAAGCTATACTTTATTCATATTAAATATATTGAGATATATTAAGACTAAATATATTGAAATATCAAAATAACAAGATTATTTTGATATTTGTACCTATATGTATAGGACTAGATAGATATTTGTGAACATAGACATCTCTAACTACATCTAGATCTATACATAATTATGCATATTTGCATGTTGTTTATCTCTCTTATATCCATCATTATCATCTATCACCATCATCATCATCACCATCATCATCATCATCATCATCATCACCACCATCATCATCTCTCTAGTCAGTGTGTATATGTAAATAGATACTTTTATATATGCAAATAACTTACAATTATTGATATTAGGAAAGGATGAGAAAAATTTAGATGTTTTACTTAGAAGCAAATTATGTCTTCCCCACTTCTTAAATTTTTGCCATTGTCTTTCAAGCCTGGATTTCAGATACTCATGGTTCCTTTAAAACATCCCGGAGTTAGGAGGGGAAGGAGCTCATAGCATCTAGCAATACAGAGCAATGTTTCAGGGACATGCACTAAATACTCAATGACAGCAGCCATGATAAAATTCAGGTCAGTCAACTGGACTCGTGTGTATTTGTAGTATTAGTGACAGTTGGAGTCTCTCTTTGAATAGCAATGCTTTGCTTAAAGTGGTGTTCATGAAGAGCAGACTTCCCAGTTTCTACTGGCTTGGAGCAGAGTCCTAGAACAAGGCCCACCATTGGTGAAGGCAGGTCAGACAGATGCATCTGTGGCAATTAATGGGCTCTCAGAAGATGGTGTCTTCTCTGAATTTTGCTCTCCTTGTATGTTAATTAGGTACCTGTTGGGCTATTCTGTTTGTCTGTGTGTGATTGATCATACCAGAGAAATTATAGAGATGGAGACCAGAGTCTGTTATTTCAGAGATGGGAAAGCGTTCTATTTCAGAGAAGGGGAGATTTGAGTTCGTTCTGGAAAACCACTAAACAGTTGCAGAATGGGGGTAGTTTTTGAGTAAGAACAAATGGAGATGTCTTCCCTCTCTGTCTCAGCCAAGTACAACATCCTGATATTGAAGTGGATTGGAATACACTGGGTGGAGAGTTTGTAGAAACACAACCTTTGAGCAGTTTAAATTCTCCTCCACCTAGTACCAGAGATACTTCACCAGTTTCCATTCCTACTCCCAGCCCCCTCCCACCCTTGCCACGTCCCCATCCATGCCCTCCTCCCTACCTCCTCTTCCACTCAGTCCTCTCTCTCCATTTACCTTTGATGACGAGTATTGTGTTTTTGATTGAGATTCACATATCTTACCTTGGACCCTCCTTATGACTTAGTTTCTTTGGATCTGTGGATTGTTATGGTTATCCTATAGTACGAGTGAGTATATACCATACATGTCCTTTTGGGTGTGGGTTACCTCACTCAGGATGATATTTTCTACTTCAATCCATTTGCTTGCAAATTTCATGATGTCTTTGTTTTTAATAGCTGAATCGCATTCCATTGTATAGATGTAGCACTTTTTCAGTTGAGGGGCATCTAGGTGGATGAGGGAGGCTCTGGGGAGTTTATGCGGATGACCCTAGCTAAGATTCCTACCAGCAGTGGATATGGAGACTGAATTGACTACCTTCTGTAGCCAGATGGGACTTCCAGTAGAGGGAGGGCAACATCAACTCACCCACAAAATCTTCAACCCAAAATTTGTCCTGCATACAAGATATGCAGGGATAAAGATGGAACAGAGACTGAGGGAACAGCCAACCGATGACTGACCCAACTTGAGACCCATCCCATGGAAGAAAGCCAACCCCTGACACTATTAATGATAGCCTGCTATGGTCGCAGATAGGAACCTAGCATAACTGTCTTGTAAGAGGCTTCATTCTGTGGCAGATGGAAACAGATACATAGATCCACAGACAAACAGCAAGTAGAGCTAGGGACCTCTTGTGAAAGAGTGAACAATAGAATTAAGCAAGCCAGAGGGGTCAAGGACACCACAAAAAGACCTACAGAGTCTACCAAGCTGGGCCCAGGGGAGCTTGTAGAGACTGAACCACCAACCAAAGAGCAAGCAGGGACTGGACCTAGGCCCCCTACACATTTATAGCAGATGTGCAGCTTGGTCTTCCTGTGGGTCCCCTAACAATTGGAACAAGGTCTCTTATTTTGTTGTCTGCCATTGGATCTCCTTATGGGAGAGGGTGTGCTTAGTTCTGCTCGTACTAGATGTTTTAGGGCAGGGTGGTATCCACTGTGGAAGCTCCCCATTCTGTGAGGAATGCTGCAATCAGATGTAAAGTGAACAAATAAACAAACAAACAAACAAATAAAAATCTCCTCAGAGACTATGCAGCATAACTCAGACCTATTCTTCAGTTGCATATTTTTGAAATATTTTTCCTTTTATTTTTTTTTTAAAGTTTTATTGTTTTCTGTATTTAGCTGTAACAAGTTCTAGGGCTTATTAATATTAATGCCAAATACAAGGAGAAATAGAAATTGAATCTCAATGGTATATAGACTTCTTTTTATTTAGAGTATTGGGTATTATATGTTTCAGTAAATCCACAGTCAAGAAATACAAGAAAACCTTGTTTGTTTGCAGAGGATGCTGTGACTAACAATGCCCACTGCATTTGAGCAGAAAGCCACAGGGGATTCCAAACCAATTTTCCAAATCTGAGATCAATTTCATGGAAAATACATGAGTGTGCTCTGTGATTTTTATGAGAACATTCATCTAGCTGAATATTTATTTTATATTCCCCTCAGATGCTATGTACAAAAATATCTTACTTTTAAATGGTCTTTTCAACATTCAATGACCCCATTTTGGGTAAGTATATGTCTCTTTGTACTTCCCCATTCTCCCCCCCCTCATTTTTTTCTTTAAATCCTCTCTTGTTTTCCAACTTTACAATTTATGTCATCTACACAGAAAAAAAAATTTATTGATTTTTGATTGTGTAAGATCTTGAAAATGTTAACTGCCCCTGTAGTTCTTTCTCTTACTTCCTTTGCATAAAAATAAATAGGGAAACAAACAATCCGCCCAGACTGTGAATAAGAATCCCACGAGGGGGTGCGGGGGTGTTGTTTTCCGTGAAACAAAGGAAGAGGATGAAGGGAGTAACTCCATTGTTCACTGAAACTTTAGCAATTTGCTAATCCTTCTTCCTTTGGTGTTCAAGTGTAGAATCACACACTATAGCAAGCGTCAAAAGTCGTCCCAGTGATCATCCAGACGCGATCTTTATCTCAGTGTAAAGTCTGCCGCTGTCGAACTTGACTGCCCTATATAGAGAAACGGACTTGTTAATCCTGCCCCTCAGGATTACTTTGTTTCTTGCCATATGTTCTCCGGGGGGAGGCAGAAAAATCAAGAGTCCCTGGTGCATAAACAGTGCGTGCAGTGGCAGTGCATACAGTACAGTGGGAGAGAAGAGTGCCTATTTTATAACAGCACCAAGAAGTACAGATCACATATTTCCTGAAGGTCGGTTGGTTTCATAAGAGACTCAAAAGAGTCAGCTGAGAAGAGCTGGTCACTGCCTCTTCTTTTCACTTTCTCAAAGGTGCAAATGAGGAGCGTGGGAGCAAGCAGTGCGGGACATCTCTCTACTAGTGATCCCCTCTTGCAAAGTCTTCTTGTTTTTTGGGGGGGAGGGGGTTGTCTCCTTTTGTTTCAGAGATTTATTTATTTTATGTATGAGTGCTCTATCTGCATATCTACCTATATGCCAGAAGAGAGCGTCAGATCCCATTTCAGATGGTTGTGAGTTACCCCATGTGGTTGCTGGGAGTAGAACTCAGCACCTCTGGAAGAGCAGCCACTGCTCTTAACTGCTAAGCCATTTCTCCATTCTCTCTCTCTCTCTCTCTCTCTCTCTCTCTCTCTCTCTCTGTGTGTGTGTGTGTGTGTGTGTGTTCTTCAGTCCTAGCATATAAGGACATTTTTTTTTTTAGCTTCAGTGTTTGGCTTTAACTACACAACTCTGATTTTCCTGGTCTTTTGACAAGCCTCATGTCTCCTCCAAATGATTTCTTGGTCACTTATGTCTTTCAAAATTATCTTCAGGATGGCTTTGAGGGCCTGGATCTTGGGGAATACACTTTGTTCCAAATACTTTAGCTAAACCATGTTGGAGGTGAAGTTGGGTGCTTCATGAGAGAATCTCTCATGATCTATGTTAGACCACAAATGTTAAAGGAAAGAAAACCCATGAGATCACCTGTTCCCTGCCCTTGAAGTGCCCAGGAAATATGGCTGAAGTTTCTTTTGGACTACAATTGTTTGTTAGAAGATTAATAAAGTGTCCTCAGAAATAGAGAAATAGGGACTCTTTATGTGTCAGAACGTGCAAATTTAGGTTTCTCTAAAGCACATAAGGAAAAATGCACGTTTCAAAGAAATCTGGACTGGGCACACACACACACACACACACACACACACACACACATGCATGCACACACACAAAGACACATACATACACCCATACCCATAGCCCCACAAATACATACACAGATATATGCATATATTTCCCCAGTAAGCCAGTTTAATTCCTTAACTAATACTCTGCCTGGTGCACTCAAATCATATTCCAATTTTGAATGTTCATTTTCATTTCACTAAAATTATTTTTTTCCAGTCATTTCCAAGTACAATTTCCAGTGAAAATTAAGTCTCTAAATCAAGTTTTTATATTCTAATAACTAATTTACAGCTCTTGGACTTTGGAAAGTTTGTCATGTGAGTATTAGATTCATCAAGTTCACGTGTTGGAAGTAAAACGTTGACATGAAGATGTCATAGAAAAGCTACATTTTTGCCAATTTTTAGTAAGTAGTGTATTTTACTTCCCATTTTGGTTTCACCTTGATTCATCATCATGATTGATTTTAATTATAATTTGGACAAATAAACTAGCTTATCTTTATCTCTTAGTTAATTTGGCAGGCAATCCATATCTTCTGTTTGAAGACTGCCTCATCATGGAGGATACAGCAACTCCAAACACTAGCATTATTCATCTGAATGTTTTTCCATCTCCAAAGAGAGTTTGCCTTAATCAGCTTAGATTCAAGCTGCTGTCACAAATGCGTCATGGACATTAGTATGTCAATAACTGTTCGTGCAAACTAAAGATGTTCCCTAGGAACAATAAGAGTTTGTTTTTCAGCTCTGGAATTGAGGAATCCAAGGTCAAGATGCTTGTGGATCCATCATTGTCTGCTGAGGACCATTATGTGGCATAAGATGCTTTCTCTTGCATTTCACAAGGGGACAAGAGAGATTGCTTGTTGTCTTCCTCTTTATAAACACTAAGCCCATCATGGGAGCATTAGCTAGTACTGCCACATTGGTGTTATATGTCACACATATATTTTGCTGGGATAAAAGCTTTCCTTCCATCACCTAGTATCCTGCTGTCTGAACACAAAGCTGGCTGGAAATGTTGAGCCATGTTCCTACTTTGCAGTTTTTAAATTTAAACATAAGAATGCTAAAAGAAGTAAAAACAATTCTACTTCCTGTTTCTTTAGGACCCCGCCCACAGGCCTTCTTCTTTTCCTGTTCTAGACTTCTCCATGTCTTTCATACTTCCTTGGTTTCAGGCTCTGTCTTCTCCAGTTCACCAAGGTAAGTATGGTACTTTCTCCTCTAATGGCTTACCATGATCTCCTCCCAAAAGCCAGGCACCAGTGTGCTTAATGCCAGATGATAAAGCTTGGGGAAAATTTTTGACCCTCTGGGTCTTCATCGCTTTCCCTGGAAGAGACAACTAGAACCACAAAAATGTGTGACTTCGTGTGATTTCATGAGATGAAGGATGACTATAGGATATCAGATTATGCTAGATTGAGAAGGTTGGAAATATTCATTCAGATTTACTGCACAGCCTTCTGTTTGTAGAGTTCTCAAAACATTTCACTCTTCCAGCACTGAAAGCCATGCTCAACTTTATTTTAAAAGTGTTAGAAGTTTGGAGTGCTGGTCTGAATTTCTGCAAGTCTTTGTATTTGTAAAAGAAACAAGCTTCTTTTGTGGCTAAGTAACTCACAGCATATTTAGAGTTGGACAACCATCACCATAATGTAATTTGAGATCATTTCTGAAATGTCTAAAGGAGATTCCCAATACATGTCCACAACTTTCAGATTGGTTTTCTTTTTATTGATGACTCATTCAGGGTTCTAAAAATAGATTTGAAATATACATATATTCTGTATACGAACAAGTCCTCTGTGTATTGTGTGTTGTTAGTATTTTATCCATTATGTAACAATTGTTTTCATATTCTGGCTGCTATTCTTTTTAAACTTGAAGGAATCCAAATTACCAACATTTTCTTTGTATGTATGTCTCTGTCCTCTAAGACACCATCGCCCAATCTAAAGGTACAGGTATTTACTCTTGTTTTCTTTTAGCTTGGTAGTTGCTTTGAATTTGCTTATATATCTGGTGAAAGATAAGTCTGATTTTGTTATTTTCCTTCTTTCTTTTCTTTCTATCTATCTATCTATCTATCTATCTATCTATCTATCTATCTATCTTCTATTCTTGTGGTGTGAGACTCAAACCCAGGGTCTTCTGCATGCTGACCATTTGTTGACAATCTGTCCTTTGCCCATTGCATTCTTGCCACCCTTGTTTCAGATCAATTGCTGGGAAGCATAAGGGTATAAGGATTTCTACAGAAATGTCAGTTCAATTTTGTGTGTGCATGTGGATTCACGTGTATGTACAAAGACATGTGAAGTCCAGAGGATAGCATTGGGCTCTCCCTTATTTTCTCTTGACCTGATTTCTTTGACAAAAGGTCTCTCACTGAACTTATAGCTCACTTATTAGGCTATGTTGGCTAGCTAGAAAGCCCTAGGGATCTTCCTGTCCTGATTGTGGATATTAAATATATCTGCTGCTGTTCTCTACTTTTGAACATGAGTTCCAGAATCAAACTTGGGTCCTTATGCTTGCATAGCAAGTACTTTACATATGGGGCCATCTGCTCAATTAAATGGTTTTGAATACAATGTATACTCTTAGGTCAGGACCATTATCTTGATTATGAAAGGTTTGTAGTAATTCTTAAAGAAGAAAAACGTGAGTTCTCTAATTTTGTTCTTTTTAAAATTGTTTCAGAGGTTGTGAGTTTTCCTGTCAACGTGATTGACAGACATTTCAATTGACTCGTAAAGGAGGGAAACTTTCTGCCTTTGTTCTTTACTAGAAAGATTCTAGGTAAGTAATAATTTTAGAACATCTTTACCCTAGCCTCGAGATACAGCTCACATTCTATTCATCCTCCACATCCGCCTCTTCCTTGTTTTCTTCTACTTCCTTGAAAGAATATTTTTTATTAATTCCTTGAGAATTTCATACATGCATACAACATATTTTGATCATATTAATTCCACACTCTTTATCCCATGTCTGTTCATGTTTACTCCAGTTTTAACTTCATCTTTTTCTTCTCCTTCTCCACCTCCTCCTCCTTTTCCTCCTCATCCTACTCCTCTTCCTCCTCTTCCTCCTCCTCTTCCTCTTATATTAGCCACCAGGTCTAATTCATCTTACCCATACACTCATGAGTCATCCACTAGAACATGGTCTTCCTACAAGGAGTTAGAGACAAACCCTTAAAGAAAACTAATTATCTCTCAGAAACTGTCAACTGTCATAGCTAAATGTGGGAGCACATGAACCCCTCTCTCCTACAATGCTAGAATGCTGACAGGCATTGTCCAGGTAACCACAGATGCTGTGAGTTCATGAATGCAGTGGTCCTGTTGGTTCTGAAAGGTACTGTTTTTCTCTATGTCCTCCCCAAATACCTGGCTTATACAATTTTCTACTCCTTTCATTGTGATGGTCCTTGAGCTTTGGGGTCACTTGAATATCAATGTGCCGTTTGTGGTTGAGCATTCCATACATGTTTATTCTCTGTACTTTGATCACTTATAAGTGTCTGTAGTACTTTTCTCTATCATTTGTATTCTGTATTCTAATCATCTATTGCACAAAGAATGCACTTTTCAATGAGGGATGACAGCTACATTAATCTATGGACCTGTGAATTTTGAGGGTATTTTGATGCTACCTATTTAGTGTATAGGAGGAATAGGTTTATCATAGAGTCCTATGAACTCACCAACTATGAGTTCTTAGTCAGACTTACAGTAGCATATATGGGTTACCTCTGGTGGAGTAGGTATTAAGTCTACTCAGATAGTGATTGGTTGACCCCATATCACTGAAGACAGTGTTAAACCCATGATTATATCTCACCATGTGGGTTATTACAACACCTATGAAATCTAGCCTGTAGGCAGGTACTGATCAGTACCATTTCTCCAAGTCCTGCAAACAAAGTGTATCTTATCTTCAGCAACAGGGTCTTACCACCAAGTTCTGTTGAGAAACAAGAAGCAATCGCAATAGCTTGTATTGTTTTGGGTCACTTCTTTCAATAACAGTTTATTTGAAACGAACTTTTTATTTGGAAACCTACAGCTTCTGAGAGGGGAATTATCCATTGTGCAGATTAACTCCAACTAAACTCTTATGTATGTATATGTGTTCATATGAAGCTTATACAATAGTTGACTGGGAGGGGGACTGTGTTCTCTTATACCTTCATTTCAGTCTTGTGACACTAATATCAAAATTGTTAAGCTATACAGTTTTGCCTGTTTCAATGCCCAAATTGTAACGGTTCACTACAGCAACCTCAAGAAACTAGTAAAAGGGCACCATGATAATAACTTCTAAGGTATGTGCATGCATTTGGTGCATCCCAAGATCTGCAGTCATCTCTACCATTCCCTAAATCTTTTTCACTCATCACATATGATTCTCCAGTTACAATGACCCATGACTTTCTTGGTTCTGTTGGAACCCCTAGCACAGATTTATTCTAGCACATGTCAGATTATTTTAGATTGCAAAACACTATCTCAAACCCCACAACAACAAAATCATCATTTTCTGATGACAATGAAATTTGTGGAACAGAAATTTGTCAGAGTAGAGGCTGATGGTTCAGCCTGCCCCATATGCCTAGGGCCTTGCTGACTAGACAAAATGGCTGCAAGGTTGAACCGTCATGTATCTTTTTTTCATCCATGTTAACTGATGCTTGGACTTTAGTGACTTAAAACTGGCATTTTCTAGAGATGGTGGAGTAATGTCCATAAGTAACATCTCCTAAACATCTTACCATTGTAATAGCTATGCAGGAATACTCCAAGAGAAAGTATCAGGAAAGTGAAAAATTCAAAACCCATAGCTTTATGTGGACATAAAACATTACTATTACTTTAAGGGAGTTGGGGATAGTGTATTCTGAGCCAAATTTGAATGCCCATTGCCCATGGGCACAGATTAAAATTACCCACAAATAACATGTTCCATTGTCAAAGGGACCACATTGAGATTTATAGTTACAGAACAAAAGAACATCATAAACCAATACATATATCAAATGCATTGGTGGAGACTTAAGGTGGTTTACAGTAGAAGAGGAAAATCTACTCTATGTATTTTAGATGTGAAAACAGTCTTATGTTCAGCCTAAGTGAAGACAGTAGTCTGCTAAATTTAACAATGCATTCCAAAGGCTGTGTGTAATAGTCACCACTATGTTAGGTCAGATAAAGAGGTTGGCAGTGAATGGTTATTAAAGGGCACTAAAGATAGCCTGAGGTAAATTTGGTTCTTAATCTGTTACATTCCACTTCTCCACAGAGTTCTAGGCAGCAAATCAGCCTGCTGAATATTATAGCAATGTGCTTTTAAAGTAGAAATCCATTTCAGAATTTCTGTCATAACCAATTGTACAAAGTAATCAAAAGCCAACCAAGATTCAAGGACCAGTTTCCATACATAGTCTTTTTAGGCACATTCAGGGACTTAACTGTGGAAGAGCATATGTGAGCGGAAGATACTGGGTGGCTAGCTATGGAAAGAAAAGTAATCCACAGTCATCAGAAGACAGAGCCTTTTGTCTGAAGATTGTCTGGTATATAATCATGTTTAGGAAAGTTGAACAGACATCTTTATATTCTGAGTTCCAAGCCCTTAAGAAATGTCAGAATTAAGAGAATTAAGTGTTTAAGGAAAGTTTAAATGTGAAAAGTGGGATAGAACAGACAATTAATCTTGCTGGGTTTCCAACAAGAGTTGTACAGCAAGGAGAAGACAGCTTGCTGTGGCTTTCACCTCTCTGTTCCTTTGCTTTCCTTCTCAGCCATGACTTAAACATTTACCCTTCCAGTAGCTCTTGGCTATGACCTTTAATTTCTCTCTCTCTTTTTTTTTTAGCTTCATCTTGGCAACATTGTGTCCCCATTACAACAACCATTCACCTTTCTCCTGTACTCTGAAATATTGACCACTTGCAGGCACCACTAACATAGAATTCCAGGGTGTTGCTGCAGGGTCACGGTGAATGCTTCTATTACTCAGTTTGAACAGAGGTGTAGGTCGGCTGGCTTAGTTCTAGGCTTTGGTTCTGGGGTCTTAGTTTGAAGGGGCAGCAGCTACCTGACATGTGTTTTTCCTAAAGTGGTCATAATTCTTTGAGAACTAAGTAGAAACATCGAGTGTCTTTAGGAGCTAGGGTGAATGAATACTGGCATGTGTTCATACATCTTTGCTCAAAGTAAGTCAACTTATGAAGCTGAACAACAATACATTATTCTCTGCAATATATAAACTATAAGAATCTCAAGATGGTTGCTGTAATATCAAGCGAACTTGTTTTATATGCTTTTTTATCACCTAATGATTTGATTCTACTAGTTCTTTAGCATGCAAAGGAATGGGCTTCACTGTGCCTTCTATGTGCCATTGTCCTCTGTGCTCATTCCTTTCCATCTGTGGTGGTTTGAATAAGAGTGGCCCCCATAGGCTTCTAGTTTCTAAATATAAGAGACAAAGTCTCCCTGATTTTGGCATATTTTGTTTAATATAGTGATTTTTAGTTACATCCATTTTTCTGCAAAAGTCATGACCTTATTTTTTTTTTATGGGTGTCTAAAATGCACTATATATTTGTATCACATTTTAATTATCCATTCATCCATTTATGATCCAGGCTGTCCCATTTGTTGGCTACTATGAATATTGTAGCAATAAGTATGGATGTGTAAATATCTCCGTGATATGTTGACATGGAGTCCTTTTGAACATACACTGTGGATATTATGGTAATTCTGGTTTTGATTTTGTTGGGGAATCTCCATATATCTTCCATACTAGCTGTAATGTCTTTGTCAGGACTCTGTTTAAATGTTTATACTAGACTCACCCATGAAAATCTTTTTTTTGACAAACTCAAAGTTAAGCCATTTAGATAAATCTGTAAGATCTCATCTCATTTGGAATATGGTATAAAGTGATCATGGAGGACTCAATAAGATGGGCCTGTACTCAGCACATATGCGTCGCTGGGAAGACTACTAGTACCAATTTACAATTCTCCTTACCACATACTAGAACACCAAATTTACAGGTACCTTGTACATGGAAAACATGTAGAGATCACACATTTATTTTCATAATGGATGTTTATAATTATGCATAGATAAAAAATAAATATACTAGTAAAGTAAATAGCAAGCTGAATTGCTTCATACATTTTGTGCTTAATAATTTGTGATTTTAAGTTTTAGCATGTGGAATTTTCCTCTTTAATAGTCATTATAAAAATTGTTTTCTCCCTATTGGATTTTTTCTTGAACTATTTTTTTACTTACTTATATATTTTTTATTTTATCTCCTCACTCCATGGGGATGCATGCATGCATGCTGGAGCATCCCAATGGAAAACAAGTTCAACAAATTTATAATTTGAATCCATATTTGTCTAAAAATATGTGTGCTCTTACAGTCTTACATACTCTAGAAGGATGTTGAATTCAAAGTTGAATGTGAGTTTTCATTGAAAATTTGATGATGTCATAGTCTTTCTTTAGGGCTCAGGTAAATGGTGTCATCAGTAATTAGAGGTAAAGTTGGTAAGGCTGAATAAAGAAGAAACTACAGAAGTAGGAGGAACGAGAATACAAAACAGGTTCCTAAAAGTATATGCTAAGAGAAGTGTTAGATGGGCCACACTGGTTAGTCAAGTTGAATACTGCTGAGAGCTCTAACCCGCTTGACAACCAGCCCTTAACCTCAGCCCTAGATTGGCCATTCTGAATGGAAAACTGAGAGTTGTCAGAGTAGAAAAGAGTGAGGAACTCATAGAAGGGTAGGCTTGAGAAACCTTTCGAATCATTTGTCTAGGAATATGCAAAGGAAAGGAGGACATGTTCCCTTGTTTTAAAAGGTTACTAGAATTGCTACATCTGTTGAATGTTGATTGAAAAAAAAACAGTAAGAAAAGAGAGTCTGAAGCATAAATGGACAACCTAAAACAACTAGTTAAGGTATTGTGTGTGTAGTGCAGAGAGAAGAATCAATGATTAAAAGGAATAGGACATTAATTCTATAGTTGCATTAAGAAAAATGACAGGATAAATACAGATGAACAGTCTGTGGCTTCTGTTGGGAGAAAAGGAAAGAGCTAATTGACCAGGCACCATGTAGAATGCAAAGCTTGAATCTTTTTGGAGAGACATGGTTAGATTGCTAAATGGCACTGAGAGCCCCATTGAAGTTGGTAAGCTTAAATGTCCAATTATGTCAATTATCCTAGTTATACAATTTCCTTCTAAAATTTGTATTCCTTTAAAGGTTCTGACCTGGTAATCTTCATCAGAATTACATGAAAGCTATTCTCTGTACCTGAGATGAGGCTGGATGATTCAAATCTCTTCTTATGAGGCCTGTCATTTGTCTTTCTATTATGTCCTTGTTTTTTTCTTTGTCTTCAAAGCACAGAATAGCATCTTGTCATAACATGTACAGCTTTTGATGGTCAGGCTACATTGACCCAGTCCGTTTCACTTCTCTGTTCAAATTACTCCATATGCCAACAACAACAAGCTACATGTAAGTTAACCACCATTGAGTGTACAGTACTTTCTCTACAGTTGCCATCAGTGGCCTTGGTTGTTGAGCCAGAAAAGCATCAGACCTTAATGACATAGATAATGTTTAAACTTACACCATTAACTACAGATACTACTGCACTGATTCTATCTATCATCATCGTCATCGTCATCATCATAATTATTTGTTCCTTTTTTTTTTTTTTTTTTTTTGGTTTTTCGAGACAGGGTTTCTCTGTGTAGCCCTGGCTGTCCTGGAACTCACTCGGTAGACCAGGCTGGCCTCGAACTCAGAAATCCACCTGCCTCTGCCTCCCAAGTGCTGGGATTAAAGGCGTGTGCCACCAACACCCAGCTATTTGTTCCTTTATATTTTTTACTACACTAATTCTTTTTTATAGGTCTTCATGGCTAGAGGTCTGAACTTCAGGGTTTCGATGCTTTTGTGAAATGCAATTCTGAACACAATGAAGTAGTTGGGACTGATCAAGTTTGAACATATTAGCAGTTCTGTTAGAAGCACAAAACAGAATGAGCAAGTTTGTTCCAGATACTCCAACATTTGCATAGCAGTTTAACCAAGGCTAGGAAAGAAAACCAAACTGAATGAAAATCTAGAAGCCTGACATCCATGAGTTCCAGTATGCCATGGTGTTTCATAGATTCATAGACATTCTCAAAGTGTGTGTGTGTGTGTGTGTGTGTGTGTGTGTGTGTGT
>JANHMN010000021.1:18783906-18858194 GCA_030674055.1 Rhabdomys pumilio
AGAGAGAGAGAGAGAGAGAGAGAGAGAGAGAGAGAGAGAGAAAGACAGAGGCACAGAGACAGAGACACAGAGAGACAGATTCACATGGGCCAAATACCATGCACAGTTATATCAAATAACAATTTGGAATCATCCATTATCCTTGGAAATAAAAATGTCCTTGGTGATGTTTGCAAGATTCCTTTTGGTGGAGTCAGGGAACAAAAACCAGATCACAGCTGAGTAAGCTTCAGAGCACTTATTAAATAAGGAGAGCTAACAAATATGTTGAGAATCTTGCAGAAGCTTGACAATAAAGAGATGAATGGAGAGGAAAGACTGTGGGTCACAGGGAAACATGTACCCCTTAAGACTGGAAAGATGTAACCATCCATATGCACTGAACTATGCATATACTTGTTAGAGGTAACCTATGAGACAGAGAAAAGTGGAAGGTGATAGGAAGACAGAGAAAGAAAGGGGAAGAAGGCAAGAAAAGGAACAGAAAGAGGAACAAATGATGAGACAAGTTCTCTGAAGAAAAATTCAGTGAATAAGGGTGGGGAGAAGAGATACAGATACAGAGACAGAATCAGAAACATAGACATACAGAGAGAGACAGAGAGGTAGAGACACAGGTAGACTCACACAGAAAGAGGCAGAGAGAGGTAGAGAGAGACAGAAACACAGGAAGACTCATATACACATACACAAACACAGACATGCAGACAAAGTGAGACAGAAACAGACAGGAGAGACAGAGACACAGATACACACACACACACACCACACATAGAGACAGAAATACAGAAACATAGATAGCTGGTGCACATTTGTGCGCACACGCATGAGAGAGAGAGAGAGAGAGAGAGAGAGAGAGAGAGAGAGAGAGAGAGAGAGAGAGAGAGAGAGCTTTGTGTTAGGAAAGCTTCTTGCTTTTATAGAAAGCTGGAGTTCAGTTCTCAGCACCAATTTTAGGTGGCTCACTACCACCTATAACTCCAGCTCCAGGATATCTGACTCCCTCTTCTGCTCTCTGCCAGTACCTGCACTCACATGAATATATGCACACACACACACACACACACACACTCACACACACAGACACAGAGGCACATGGACACACACACACAATGAAAAATAAAAAAGTAAATAAATTCTAAAAGATAATTTAAAAATCCTCCAGAAGGATGCAAATAAATAAAACGCACTATAGGGATATAGAGACCAAGATTCTCTCTTTTTAGTGTGTATGTGCACATGTGCACATGTGTGCATAGAGGTCAGAGGTCAACATTAGGTGTCTTCCTCAATTATGTTCTACCCTGCTTAGTCATTATTTATTTTTCCATTTGGTTATTTAATTTTTGAGGATTGGTTTCTCGTGGAATCTGTGCTCACTGATTCTAGTAGACTAGCTGTCTAGCCTCCCATTTCTATTCCCTTAAGCACTTTAGCAACTGAGCCATCTCACCATTGTCGGAATGAAACATTATGTTCACCAGTAGTAGTAAGGGTACCACACACACACACACACACACACACACACACACACACACACACACCTTGAATCCTGAAACCATGATTAGTGTTGGTGACAGAATTAAGAATGGACAGCTACACAGAGACATATACAGAAAAACAGGTCACATGGGATCTATGCATTTTGTCAGAATGGGACTTACTACTGCTAGGAACCTGGAACCTCATCATATTTTGAATGCAGCAAAGGCATATGAGTTGGGATTTAGTCTTGGTAAGAGGTCTCTGTAGGTGAGCAGTTTCAGACTGTAAATATCCTGGAGGAGGAGGCTGTAGTTGCTAGTTTTTGTATACACTGATCTCAAAACACTTGAACTTGAACACCCAAGGAAAGCTTTGGTGTCCCTCTGAGCCTGGTCCATGTGGGGAATGGTTTGACCAAATCTCTATGGATACAAGGCCTTTGAGTCTATGCCCATGGCAAGAGTATAAATTTTTCCAGGGTGGCTCTACTCCCTACAGTGGGGGAAGAGGCCATTGAGTCAGGGATTTACAGAGTAGGCTCTGAAGGAGAAGGAAAAGGGAAATGTTGATGAACCCAAGGAAATCAGCTGGTGACAGCTGGGCTTGGAGACTTCAAATCTGAGTAATTCTGTCTGTAGTGTTTTATGACAGCCGCTCTCAGCATCAAGATTTCTGTCTGTATGGTATAGACATTTACATGAGACATTGTTCTTTTTAATTCTGGGAATATACAGCTATATCATCTCCTAGGATACCGCCATTTTCAAATATATAATAAATGTCACTTTTGATTTCTCCAAGGATGCAGCTCAGAGGATTTATCATGGGTGCCTCTTATGAAATAATCATGAAATATGCTATCTAAGAAATCTTGCAAATTGCACCAGCTAAACAGATGGCACAGCTCTGCAATATAAGCAGCAATGTCTTCACCAGCTGTTAGGTTTGTTTGCAAAATTTAAATCACTATACAGTGGAGGCTGGTGGTGATGACAAACGCATACCAAAATCCTACAAGTTCTATGTAATGAAACATGCCACATTTAGGAGAGATGGGAGTAAAAAGTGGTTCATTATTGTATGTTGTGGGCTGTAGAGACTTGTGGAAAATATAATAATACATTTATGCTGGGCATGCTTCAAAGAAGGGAGAAATAAACTCATCTATAACCTTGAGGAGCATCTGGCCATATAAAGGGCCCTACTCTGCCTCAAACCTTGCTTTTCTCATTAGCATCTGTGAAATTTTACTATCCTTAATGATTGACTGTTTCTTTTCTCTTTTTCCGTTATTGTGTGTGTGTGTGTGTGGTGTGGATGTGGATGCATTTGCATGTAAGTGGATACACATGCACTTATGTGCAAATCCATGTGCACACCCAAGACTGATGTTGGGAGTAATCCCCCATCAACCCCATGCCTTAATTATTGAGGCAGGTTCTCTCAGTCAAAGCCAAAGTTGTCTAATACGGCTACTCTCACTGGTCAGCTTGCTGTGGAGATATCCTATCTCTGCTTTTTTGAGGCTGAAATGACATGAGGAGCATGAAATCCACTTGGCAGTGACATGGATTCTGGTGATTGGAGCTCTACTCTTCCCGATCGTGAGGCAAACATGAAGTTGTCTTTCTAGCTCAGTAACTTTCATTTCCTCTTTCTGTTATTTCTGAATTTAGGGGCATGTTCTTCTTGCTCATCTCCATGTGGTAAACCTGTTCATGTATGTGACTCCATGTCCTAATACCAATAAGTGCTAATTACTACTCTGCTTGCTGTCTCTACAAAATTATTTTTGAGACAGTTAACTTATATAGACATAAAGTTGATTTTTGAATACAGGCTTGAACATTCTAGCCCATGATGAATCGGTCTTGTGTGTTTGAGCCTGTGCTGAGGTAGCATAGCATAGAAGAGAGCATGCAGAGCCAAGCTCCTTCCCTCACAGACAGTGACGAAAATAGAGGAACAGAAGGGATTGGAATCCCACTGTCTCTTCCAGGAATGCTCCCAACGGCCTAAATGCCTAGGAGATTTCCATCTCTTCAATTCTCCTACTTCCAATAGCACCAAGCTGGAGACCAAAATATTTAATAGTGACATAACAGGTAAATTAATGGAGACCATTCAACATCCAAACCAAAATTGTAATTAGTGTTTTCTGTGTCACAAGCTAACTATTTTGAGATTCTTTAATCATTTTATCCACCATAAAGCTAAGGATCATTATGAGTATTTATAGATGTATATGTCCCTTCCCTAGTAGACGTCAAACCAATTCAAAGAGAGAGGAATTAAACATCATTGGTATTTTTCTGTTCTGTAGAACTTCTCATAATATATATATATATATATATATATATATATATATATATATGCATATATATACATTATAATTATATATTTGATAAACTCATTCACTAAATGACAAGATGAATAAGAGAAAAGAAAAAAAGGCACAGTGTAGTTTTGAGTGTTTAAGCTATAGTTCTCAGTCATCATTTTTTTAATGTAAACTTCAAGTTCTTTGAGAAGAACACTTTTGTTTGTTTCACTGGAGTGCAGGGCATGAGGCGTATACTCAGTACATACTTGTTGACAGATTGGCTAATTTTACTCTAGAGCACTGTTTCTCAGCCTTCCTAATGCTGCGACCCTTTAATCCAGTTCCTCATGTTGTGGTGACCCTCCAACCATAAAATTATTTTGTTGTTAACTGTAATTTTGCTACCATTGTGAGTCATAATCTCCGATATGCAGGAACTCTGATATGTAAATTAATGGAGGGGTCATGATCCACAGGTTGAAAAGTACTGTTTTAGATGGTGGAGAGCTATGGACTGTCTGATCCAATTAAAAGTCCAAATTCACTTGGAACCTGCTGTGTATCTCCTCCCCATAGACAATACCTCAGTCTTTAAATAAGAGTTTTCTGCAAGTTGTTCATGGAGTGATTACCAGGGACTTGTGTGATACCCAGTGTCCCCTCTGAGCTGTGAGTAGTGACTTATCTTCTTGTCTGTCATGCTTATCCAAGTGTACTCTATGACTCTGACAGTTTTGTGCTGCCTTTGGCAACAAGTGACATCCTGTTATATATATTTAGACTGCCTTAAAACAGGTTGCCCACAAAGAGTGGACCCTTTACATGAAAGCAAATAACATAACCAATTTTTTTGAAATCATTAATTTACAAAATAGTTAATTTTACCTATGGATAACAATAAACATAAATTATAAATAATCACAGAGGTCTGGAGTCGTAAAAATGGAGAAGTCCAATGTCTAACTGAACAATTCAGGTTGACTTATTTTTATTTATTTGTTATGAAACTTGAAAATGAAAAGTGTAATGGATCTAAAAACCATTTATTGTTTAAGATGGTTCAATCTATTAGGAGGCAACATTCACAGCCAACATATCTTTTTTTTAAAAGCAACTAAACAATTCTGTGCTGATTAGTATAAAACATTTTAAATGGGTACCACAAGCCAATCTATCTCTGATTTTTTTTTTTTTTTTTGGCAAAAATAAGAGCAAATCTTGATTACAAAAAACCAAAGCTCTTTGTTTTGAGAGACTAGTTGTTGAGCTTTGACTTTATGACTTCTACATTTTCCCACAGTGGGACAATATTGTCATCAGGAGATGAATGCATCATTTTCTTACCTGGAGAATTGCCACTGGCCTCTGAGCGAGATGTGATAGGATCACTCAAATTAGAGCCAGAGGCAACTCGTTTCTCTGTGAGTCTGGCATTTGAGCAGTACTGTTCCCTTTTTATTTTTTCCATTCTAATATCTATCAAGGTTGGTAGCTCTTTGGTTTTTGATACCCAGAGGATGGAAACATCCCCATCAGACCATTCCTAGCAACCAATTTGGACAGAGTGAAAAGTCATGATTGCTTTGTCCCAAAGCATGTGGGATGATGAATCACATATCTTCTCTGCTCCCCCTCACATATGTCTGTTAGTAGAAACAATGGTCTTTAGCTTCTCACAGAGCCTTCATCTGCTTTTACAAGTTATGTCCTTCAAGAATTAAATGATGAATTACTGGAGAAGTAAAAACATATTCTTGCATGCTCTCTAGTGCTGATCTGTACTCTTCATTCTCAAAGATGTTTTAAACATAGAAAAGTATTGTTACCATCCAGAGATCAGATTCTAATGTAAGTTAGTTTCAAATAAAGGGTTCCATTTTTTAAAGTCATATCTCTAACGAACTGGAATGATTTCTACAGGAAAGTTAAAGGATTACTAATATTCATAAAACACTGTTAGTCTTTGAGAATCAACCATTCATTGTTCAGTCTGGGACTTCTAGGGTGTTTACATGGTAAAGGACACACCTATGGATCAAATATTAGGAGTGCAATATCCATAAATGAGCATGAAAATGCTAACATTCTAGAGAGCAAGTTAAAGAGTGTATGTCCCCAAACCCTCTCCCATCCAAAATCAGCTCCTCACTATTAGGCTGTGTCATCTAGTTGTCGAATAAATGTATTGGGAAGCCATTAGCCAACAAGCATATGAAGAAACAGCCAACTTCATTAGCTCTCCAGTTACTATCAATCACGACTATGAGAAGATGTCATTTCGCATCCATTTGTTGAAGCAATTAGAAGAAGTTTGATAATTCCGGTTGTTGGAGAGAGGTGGATCAATAATAATCTCTTACACTGGTGGCAAGATAATGAAATTATGCTTCTGCTTTGGAAAAATAATTCAAGGTTTTTCTTGTAAAAATTAACACTCATATATCTTAGAGTCTATGAACTTATTTTCTAGACATAAATTCATGCGGCATACTTGCTTATCTGTGCTGGAAGGCATATATAAAATGTTTATAGTAATATTGATAATAATTTCAGGAAGATGGAAAAATCTTTACAGGGTGGATGAGATTGATTTAGTGGATAAAAACATTTGCTTTGTAAGCTTTCAGGACCTGATTTCCATCCCGGTAACCCATGTAAAAAGTGAGAAGCCCCTGCTAATATCTATAACCCAAGCATTTCTACGGGAATATGGGAAGTAATGACAGAAGCTGGAAGGCCAGTTAACAATAGCAAATACAAAAGAGACCTTGCTTTGAAACAGATGGGAGGAAAGAATTGGCTCCTGATAAATTGTCCTCTAAGTTCTATATGCACTGTGCAGTGTATATTTCCACTCAACACACCTACTCACTCCAACCCACCCCATACACGAGTACGTTAAAAAAAATATCCTCACAAAAAGCAAATAACTAGGACTTGGGAGATGGCTCATTTGGCAAAATACTTGTTTCACAGGCATGAAGATTTGAGCTTAATCCCTAGAAATCTACATAAAAGTGCTGGGTGTGGTGGCACATACTTATAATCCCAGCAATGGGGGGTGATAGCTTTATTTATGGGGCTTGCTTAGATCGCTTAACCTAGTGGCTAAGTTCCAGCTAAATCTTTTTCTCTCTCATTCTCTCTCTCATTCTCTTTCTCTCCCCTGCACTCACATTCAAAGAGATACCTGCATTGGCACACATATAAATACACATACATATGTACATACATCTAAATGCAAATATCCACCCCAAGATAAGGGAACAAAAAAATCATTCATAAACGTGACATTATACAGCAGTGAAAATGAATAAGCCATAACCCCACATAATATAAATGAATCACAGCTATAATTGAGAATCAAGAAAATCTCAGAAGTTAGATAGAACATAATAGCCCCCTTAAAAAATTACAAAAACAGCTCAGCACAAAAATATTGCTTAAGTATATGCTATACATAGTAGCACTACTATTAAAAAGCAAGATTCTTAGCTCAGTCTGCTATAAGAAAATACTATGGTTTTTGGAACTTACGAAACCTATAAATATATGCTTGACAATTCTAGAGGTTGGAAGTCTAAGATTACAGGGCCAGCATGACTGTGGTTGGCCTCCAGTGCAGGCCCTCCTCTGTGTTGAATGGGTGGCTTTTTGCTGTGTTCATACATGGATGAGAGCTCAAAGGGGAGGCAAGCTCTCCCACGATCCTCTAAGGGCACCGACATCCATTCATGACTGTTCCCCTCATGATCTTAACGAATAGGAATTATCTCTCTAGGACTCCATTTCAGAATAACCCCATATGAAACTGAAGGTAGGATTTCAACATCTTGGAAAGTCCATAAACCCAAGGGAATCAAAATAAAATGGCAGGATGACATCAAACTTATAGGACAACAAAATGAGGAGTGTCTTAGTTAGGGTTTCCATTCCTGTGAAGAGACACCATGGCCAAGGCAACTCTTATAAAGAACATTTAATTGGGGCTGGTTTACAGGTTCAGAGGTTCAGTTGCACTATCATGAAGGCGGGAAGCATGGCAGCATCCAGGCAGGCATGGTGCTGGAGGAGCTGAGAGTTCTACATCTTGTTCCGACTGTGTCCAGTGGGCAGTTAGGAGGATGGTCTCAAAGTTCACCCTGTTCAATGACACTCTTCCTCCAAGAAAGCCACGTCTACTCCAGCAAGGTCACACACCTCCTAATTGTGCCATTTCCCTGGGCCAAGCATATTCAAACCACAATGGGGAGGAACCCAGATCCATGACAACTGTTGCCAGTGATGTCATCCAACAGTTGGTAGGGAACTGCCCTCATAGATACTTGTGAAAAAGATGGATGCATTTTAACTAAGGTAAGTGGGACAGAATTCACTTGGAATCTGCGCATGCTCGTGATCTATGAAAATGGGCACTTGAACAAGTAATTTTGTATGGAGAGTTTGTAGTCTACTGCCAGCGATAGATGCTCGTGGGCACTGTATAGAGTAATATGCTACATGATTCTTTAAGTCTATACTAACTAGAAAAGGATAGGCAGAAATGTTCCCTCTCATGAGTGACACTTGACATTTCAGTAACATAATGTATGGATCATTCCACCTGAAGGAATGGGCTCTGCTACTGTGTTCACCAACTTTCGTGCTGTTAAGCTTGGACCTTGTCCTGACGGTCATTTTGTTTCCGGTGACTTTATGCCAACATTTCCACGCTGCTTTGTCTCCTATTTTCCTTGTGTTAGAATGCAGCAACTGCCTTCGACATTAAAGTAACAATTTTTGCTGGCATTCAACAGTCACATCCGTCGCTGCCTGAATTCAGGGGGGTGGGAGAGAAGTCTATCCTTTACTTCATATAACTTTATAAATCTTGATTCAGACAATTGAGCATTTAAGACTTGAAGCCTGAAACCCAATTTCAATAAAGTAGTTGTGTTATTCCTGAGTATAATTCAGACAGTGCGGTCTCCGTTGATCACTGACAAAACTCAGCAGATTCAACTGAGGCTCCAAAAGCATTAAGTCTCCTGTATGTGTCCTTGTCTACAGATGTATTGGGGTGGGGTGGTTCCCACAGATACAGGTTAGGCTAGGAATATGTTTATAAGGTTTTGCTCAAGCACGTGTATTGACAGAAAAGCAGTTTTCCCATCTTTAGGTTTTCTTTTCTTTCTTTTTTTTGTTATAAAAATTGATTGGTTTCCTGAAAGTGGCATGTTTCATGCAGAGGATATAGCTCGGTTAAAAGACTGCTTCCTTGGCATGCAGCTTGGATGCCCAGGATCTCATAAACCAGATGTGTCTCAGGACGCTGCCTGATGTCCCCAGACTCAGCAGACAGAACGGGCAAGGAATGCGAAGACTCAAGGTCATCTTCTGCTTTAAAACAAGCTTGAATTTGATGCCAGCATAGGAAACATGAGACCCTGTCTCAAAGAAAGAAAAACACATTCTCTATAATATTTTAAAATCTTGTCACAAGAGACTTTGAAACGTAAGGGCAGAGGTGATTGCTTACCAGTGTTCAGCCTTGCCAGTCCCAGAGCTAGGCAGTAAATATTTGTTAAATGAATGAGTGTCCTCCCATTAGGCAATGGGAGGCTGCAAATGAGGCTGCTTTAGCAATCAGACCCCTTAAATGGCATTATTTACTTGCTGAAAATGTGTTTTCCATACTGACTAAGTTGTTTAATTTACATAGGCCCATTGCCATCCTGCTCTGTCACAGATTGACTGCAGAGCACACCCATCGCTTTTCTGACCTCCTTCTCACATCTAGACATGTTGCAAAGCAAAACCAGCTGTATCCATTTTGATTTACCAGCCCAGCCCAGCCCTGCCCTGCCCTGTCCCTCCCCGCCCCTCTACCTCTAAATTGCAATTCTTTGATTTTTTCAATGCAGGGTTGACATGCCCCAGCCTGGTCTGCGATTCCATAAACGCTTTAGCTTTAGGTTATAAACAGACTCAAGTGGAGTCTTGTCTGCCTGTTTACTGGATTGTTTTAGAGACTGTTCAAATCCAAATGGCCAGGGGTAGGGGGTGGAGGGAGATGGAAACTTAATGTATTTCAGGCTTCAGTGCCGGAAAGAAGGTAAGGGAGGCACTGGGTTTTCCACTGCAGATGAGCAGAAAAGACCTTTGAGTCTAAGCCATCCAGGTTTCCCCCAGCAAATATATATCATACTCAAATGACAGGTTTTCTTTCAAATACTGAATGAGACCCGCCCACCCAGGGAAGTTGAGCAATTCTTGGCTTGTTCAATACTTTAATCCTCAACTCAGTTAAACAGGAGCTCCAGCACACAGAACAGAAAGTACAGCAAACATCGGGCATGCCAAACACCATGGGACTTCTGTTGGCATAACTCTGCCCTTGATTTCACCATGCCCCACTGGAAGAACACGTTTTTAAAGTTCTTCCTCTTGCCCTGGAAGCAGCTGTTCTTATGACAAAAGGCTGTGACCAATCGCTATGCCAGATCCACGTCAGTCATTGGAAGGGACGACACAAGGGCAGGAGTTAAGTTAAAGTTTTAATGTGTAAAGTGGTGTAACGTGAAGGAATTGGTACTTGTTGACAATATCCAAGAAGGGCTGATGTGCTGGGCATATTCGAAACGGTGTAATTCATTTGTAATTATTTATGAACACGGATCAGAACATTTTGCGTTGGGCTCTATGTCAGCCATGGGAAGGAAAGAAAATGAATTCTTTTTAAGAAATCTTCAAAGAGCTGGAGAGATGGTTCAGAGGGTAAGGTGTCTATAGTGCAAACACAGAGACCTAAGAAGAATCCACGTGAAGAACCCCAGAGTAGTGGTGCAGATTTGGAAATCCAGTTGCTCAGAAGGCAGAGACACGCAGATGTCTGAGGCTCATAGGCTGGTCAACCTAACCTGGTCAGTCAGTCCCGCATCAGTGAGAGACTGTCTCAAGAAGCAGACAGCTTCTGAGGTGTCATATGCCTTTCATGTGAACATACATGCAAACTCCAACCAGTGCAAACAGATACACAACTCAACAGCTTCACATCAGTCAATATAATATCCATGATAGATACAGGCGGCATCATGGATTGAGCATGTAATAAATTTTGTGTTATTGTATTATCATTATGTCTCAGTAATGTTCTCTTATGTCCTGGTTAGGTTTTTTGTTTGTTTGTTTTGTTTGTTTGTTTGTTTGTTTGTTTTTCAACTACTCACAATCTGCAGGTACCAGGGAAGGGGAACCGCAATTGAAATCTTGCCTTGATCAGATTGGCCTGTGACCATTTCTGTAGTGGCCATTGCCACAATTGATGATTTATACGGGAGGGCCCAGCCTGTTATGAGAAACACCATCTCTAAGCAACTTGTCCTGGGATCTGTGAAAGAGCTAGTTGAGCATAAGCCAGGGAGTGAAGCAATAGGCATTCGTTTTTTTGTTCTGTTTTGTTTTGCTTTTTGTTTTTTTTCTACTTCAGCCTTTACGTCCTTCAATGATAGACTGCTACTTAAAACTATAAGTTGAAATAAAGCATCTCCTATCATGTTGGCTTTGGCTAGAGTGGCTCATTATAAAAACAAAATGAAAGGAGAAGTTGCTACTAAGCAAATGTCAAGCTCCTCATGTCCCTTATTACAGGCCTGTCTGGATATTTCCTATTGTTCCTACAAATATATGCATTGATACTATAAGGGAGATCTTGCCAGTAGGTAGCAGGAAAGGACGTTAGACAAGAGTGTCATGTACCAAGCGCTGTGGCATAAAAAAAATATCCAGTTCAATGATAGAAGTGCTAAGATTTTTCTTGGTAAACCAGAACGTGTTTGCCTAGAGAAGCATCCACGGTAGTCGGAACCAGACCAACTCATCCTTGTCTGGCTCTAGTCTGGAATAGAGTAGCTCCAGGCAGGGTTTCTATGGCAGACTACGTAGCCAAAGGAAGGGATGGTAGTGTCAGAGATCAAGTGGAAATGGCCCACTGAAGTTGCAAGTGACCTGGAGAGTAACATGGAAGCAAAAGTCACCCTTAAGGACAGCAGGTAACCGAGTAGGTCTAGACCAGTAGCTATGTCAGGTTGGATACTTGTGGTACATAGTTACTGGCACAATTGGACTTAATTGAAAGATGAGTGAGGACTGGTTAGCAACAATAGAATGCCAAGAAGCAAGGACCTGAACCAAGGCAAAATTGCAGAGGTCACTTCCAAAAATGCTTAGGAGACAAAAGGCATTGCTTTTTGATAAGCAGTGTATATGGGGTTAAAAAGAAGATGGAGAAAATGCTTAAAGAGACCTTCATGTGAGATGTGGGATGTATATGGACCCTGAAGCTAGCGAATCGTCATCCAGTAGCTAGGGCACACAGCTCAGGAAACCCAGAGTGAACGTGTCATCCTCAGCTATTATTCTTACTTATCACCTCATTTTTGCATTTATTCCTTCCATTGCTATAACCTAAGCTTTTAATTCTCAGAGGAGAAATGTTCCCACCTGTGACATTTCGGGCCCCCAGTGAACGTGAAGCTATAGCTTACAGTCAGCCATGTGTAGCCTTCACACAACTGGCCCTGGACCAAAACTTGGGGACATAATGACTCTAATCACACATAAAAGTGAAATGCGGTCCACTACAAAAGGGGACCAATATCAAATCTGGAGGATGAAGGCATTTGGTGACGTTCAGAAGTGCAAAGATGAAAGACCAAGAGTAGGGTTTTAAGCAGGCAGGACAATTATTTTCCTTTCAAAAGGAAGACAAAATGATGTCAGCAAGTTATATAAATTTATTTTGATATATGAAAATCCCCACATAATTGCTTCAGAGAGTATCTGTTAGAGAAAATGAAAATGTATCTGTATTCAATTTAGCTATATTTTCTCAGATATGACAATATTGTCCAATTTTTAACAAATAATAATGCAGATAATTGGATAAAAGAAAAATCCTTGATGGCAAGCTTTCTAGCTTTCTACTATTTTTTTTTTTTTGCAACTTAAAAGTTTTTCTTGTGTGTTTGCGATATTTTAGGAATTCAAAATATTTTTAAGATAATGGCCAAACATATGAACCAAACCCAGTGAAAGTTCAATAGAACCAATTCATTTTCGACCTCAGCTAATCTTTTAATTTGTTCTGATCCCATAAATTTGGACAGACAGTAAGAAGGTGAAAAACATTTGTTTAAATTAAGTGATCCAGTTTTTTTTTTCCCCAAATAGCATCTTACTTTTCATTCCCAATTGAGAGGATTTGATGAAACTCGTGTTGTGCTGGCAGTCAGTAAAGGGCTATGACTAAGAACAAGAGGTCTGGAGTCACATGAAACAGGATGCCAAGGGGTAAGGATTGATGGTGGCTGCATTGCAATGTCCATATTCATTAAATTTTTGAGAACACAGGAATATCATTTTTATGAAAAGGATAAGAGTGAGAACTATCGCCAGGTGGTGGTGGCGCACGCCTTTAATCCCAGCACTTGGGAGGCAGAGGCAGGTGGATTTCTGAGTTCGAGGCCAGCCTGGTCTACTGAGTGAGTTCCAGGACAGCCAGGGCTACACAGAGAAACCCTGTCTCAAAAAAACCAAAAAAAAAAAAAAAAAAAAAAAGAGTGAGAACTATCCATTGTGTTCATTGTGGAGATGAGGTCTGCAAGTGAGTATTAAGCTCTTTTGAAGAGTGAGAGATAATAACACAGACTCTCTTGTTTAGTAATGGCAGTAACGTCCAGTAGCATAGGAGCACTAGTAATAGTTGTGGTTAAAAGATACATTTCCAAAATACAAGCTAAATCCTGACTCTCACACGTAGATATAAAAGCCAATGCCCGTACAACTTGCTTATGTTGTGAATCAATTAGGGAATAAAAACAGTCACACTACTGACTGAAAGGCAACCTCAGCACCACATTCAGAGCCTAGGAACAAGAAAACTGATTGTGAAAATGGAGGCAAGGCTCTCTTCCATTACAGAAGCCATTGCATATCTACAAGACAGACCTCTATGCCTTTATGCCTTTAGGCATGGTATGGCTATATCTATACTGCTATTGGTTTTCTATGGCTTGTTGAGCTGTGACACAGCTTCTATAGAGTCAATATTGAAGAATGGAAGGGAAGAGTACTACAGACAATATGTATTTTCCCACTGATGTCCAGTTTCCCTTTACCCATGTGTGGTAGCGTTAGTATTTTTGCAACACAAATAACACGTGTGACATTAACATCCTAAAACGAGCTTAAATTGGAAGACATTTGAAAAAGAACACAGTTCATGTCTGACTCAATGGGGCTACTGAAAGCATGTTGTCCTCGCATTAGTCAAACTTGGGTTCCCGTCCCACTATTTATCAGATGGTTGACCTTGCAAGAGGCATATAGCGTCTTTTTGTCGTCCTTCTCTAATATACTAGGCGTTGGGTAAATGCTCCCCAATGTTCCCCTCCGTCCCATCTGGAGATTGGAACCGCTGACTGTTGATATGAATTTTAATGTAATGTCTCCTATGGATAATCTATCCCTGGATAATTGAGGTGAGGTTATAAATGAGCAGAGTGATTTGAGTTACTGACTTAACCAATCTCAGCAAATGACAAGTCATTAGGGCCCGTGAAACGTCACCACTTTCCCGTGTGTGCTTAATGAAATGCTAATGTGATTTTGCTAAACATGCAGCACTCGTCATTATGTGTGATGGATTGGAGACATGAGTTTTCAATGGTAGTAAACTGTCACAGAAATAGTGATTAAGTACTACAATTATGGGAACACCTACCTTTTATATTAGGCGAGATCAGGCTCGTTCAAGGTAGTATGGCCATAGATTACCTTTTATATTTAAGAGCCCCCCAATCAACCCCCTCCATCTTGTGTCAGTTAAAATGGAAACAGGCTAGAAATGGGAGGCAAAGGGTGTGTGTTGAAAGCTTAGCTTAAAAACATTCCTGTTGCAGGAAGTTTTGCTCTAGGTAGATGTAAGCATATATCTGGCTTCTTAGAGCCAACAACAACCCAAAAGAGTCCATCAGAGTGAACTCGGGGTACTAATGACTTCATTGGGCTGACGTACTCATGGTGGGTCTAAGGGTTACTTACAGGAGTTTTGTGATACCAAAGCAACAATACCACCAGAAAGTTTAGCCCGGCCCGTGTGATAATCTCCCCATAGCTACATGGGGAAGAGATGGGGTTCCTTCTTGGTACCTTCCCACAATTGATACTCTTGGGAGCATCCTTGGACCATGTGCAACCAGGGCAGAGTCACATAGAGGCACATGGCTTCTATGGGAGAATATCAATAGTCTACACACATGACCTCAGGGGGCTTCTGTAAGTAGTCAGAGCTGCTCTGATGGAAACCAGAATATGGTGATCGAGCAGGTTTCCTCTGTTCTGTGTATGAGATTAACCGCAATACCTGAACATAAGTGGTTTCCTTCTGTGAAATAAATATCTATTACCAAATTAAAATTTTATTGCATTCATTTACTTATTCTTTGTATGTGTGTATGTGTATGTGTGTATGTGTGTGTGCATATGTGTATGTGTGTATGTATGTGTGTGTGTTTGTATGTTTGTGTGTATGTGTGTGTGCATGTGTGTATGTGTGTGTATACGTGTAGGTGTGTGTGTGTGTGTGTGTGTGTGTGTGTGTGCACCATAATGTATGTAGGAAGGTCAGAGGACAATTGGTAGAAGTCAGTTCTCTCCTTCTACCACATGGGTCTTGTGTATGGAAGTCAGGTCTTCAGACTTGAAGGCAGGCACCTTTACCATCTGAGCTATCATGTTAGCCCACAAACATTAGTATAAAATTTAAAAAGTTGTTATTGAATAGGAAAAGTGCAGAACTTAATAGTTTATCATAACGCACCTGTCATTCAGATAAAGTTTTTGATGGCTTGCAAAAAGTCCCACAAGTGTCCTGGCTCAATCACCTTGTCCTCTAAGAAGCCGTGCCCCTGAATTTGCTCCTTATTTAAGGTCTCCACAGACATATCACAAACTACGATTCTTTGCACAGTACAAATTTAGTCTGGACTGGTGGTTTTTTTTTTTAAAGATTTACTTTAATTTTAAGTGTGTGTGTGTGTGTGTGTGTGTGTGAGATCTGCATGTATGAGTACAGGTGTCAACAGAGGCTGTAAAAGCCATCGGATTCTTTGGAGTAGGAGTTACAGGTGGTGGTGAGCTGACTGGTAAAGGTTTTGGAAACAGAACTCTAACCATCCTCAAGCACAGTACATGTATTTAACTGCTGGGCCATCTCTCCAGCTTCCAGAATGCAGTTTTTGTTTGTTTGTTAGATTTTTGTTGCTGCCCTGTTTTGTTTTCATCTAAATATTTTTCTTTACTTTCACTCTATCTGAAAGCAGTTTGCTTTGTTTCAACTCATTTCTAGGATAATGTGTCACAGAGCCACAGAGCATTCTAACAGTCTAAACCTTCCATCTCTATAGACATTTGGGTACTCTTGATTGCTTTCCTTAGAGAACGGGATTAGATGCCATGGTGACGTGCTCCTCAAATGGAATCTAAAGTGTCTTATGGTCTTCGTTTTTTGAGATGCTGGCTGGCATTGATGCTTCCTGCTAAGATTCACGAATCTGTTGGAGTTGTTTTAGGCCCAATATTTTAGGAAAGGGCCAATGACAATCATTTGCAAACACTAATCTATTGAAAGCATGTGTCATTATTTTATTACTGATAGCTGTGAACATTTGTTATTTTTCCAACATTAATTAATTCAATTTTACATCGGCAATTTCACCCTACCTAATAATTCTATGACACTTCTATTATCTGGGCAATATGAAGAAAGTTTAATTTAAAACTGCTAAAAACGGTCACTAGGTGTGGTGATGCACCCCATCTCACACAGAAGACTGGGACAAGAGGATCACAAATTATGGGTTAGATGAGCCTAGGTTACATAGATCTAAGAGAGCCTGGGTTGTAAATATAATGATATAATTACATGATCTCAACATTAATAGTAACAAAATAAAGCCAATAAAAGGATCTTCCATTGTTTGAAGTGGCCATGAACATTCATAATCATCTCAACAAAATTCCTTCCAAAGTGTAAAATGAAGAAATTAATTTTGAGCCAAATTCTGTAATAAAAACTAAAAGTCAAGTTCCTTATTATAGTGTAAGTTATTTATAATTAAGCATTTACTTTGTATAAAAGAGAGGCCAGCATCAACTATGCTAATATCCTTGAGAATCTTCTCAGTGAGGTCATCCTATAGTGCAAAACATCTTAGAAAAACGTGTTCATATTAAGCTTTTTCAATAAGCTTTTGTTGACTTTGCTCTAATTGAGTTGCAGACAGTATTTAAGTTAAATTCCTGAGAGAAATATAAACTGTTTCTGTTATGTTCTCAGACTTGAAGGTATGTGTTGTGTGGAACTGACAATCTTTTTTAAGTCTAAAATAGGATGACTTTAAGACAGAGAACATCTTAATCTTGGCATTGTTGGTCACTTGAGCTTAACAACCCTGTGCTGAGGGTTTTCTGTATACTAGAGAGAGTTAGCAGCATTCCTCGAATCTACTCACAGATGCCAGTGGGATCTTCCTTTTAAGTCAAAATATATCACTAAACATTGCCAAATATTCCCTAGGAGTAGAAACTCAGTGCTTAATGTATAGATAAACTTTGAACAAATGAATAATGTGCCTGTAGGTTGAACACAAAATCCCTAAGATGTCCTTAAAACCAGCAGTGGCTTCCTTCTACTGAACAGCAGAAGAAAATGAGTGAAACTGTGTGTATATTTGGATATCTTTACACAATATGTAATGACTATAAAGTTTTGTAATATATAATTTTGAACACTTGATTCATTGTTTCTATCAAACATATTTGTTATATAAAACAGAACTATCTACATTTCTGGTTTCTGAATTTACCTTATATTTACAATTGGTGCTGATTTTAAGATTTTGATCTTCATGCATTCTCAGTGATGTTAACTATAGAGTCATCACAGCAACATACACTATGTAAAATGTTTATGGTTATTTAGAACATTGTATATAATGCTCATGACTACACTTCCTGAGTTCTGCCTACCCCTGAAATGTCCCTTCTTTCTTAAAATATATTTTTTCTCATTTCTTAAAATTCAAATTAAATTAAAAATTTCAGAGCATGGTAAGTATTAGGTTTACCAAAACTTCAAGATCAGCATAGGCTACAGAGCAAATTCAAAGCAGCATGAGAACAGAGACCCTTTTTTGAAAAACAAAAGAAAAAATAATTCCCACTTCTTAAATGTAGTTTTATCTGATACACAATGTATTAGTCAGGATACTCTAAAACAGAAGAACTTACAGAATGAATCTCTATCTATCTATCTATCTATCTATCTATCTATCTATCTATCTATCGGACTTATTAGAATAGCTTACAGGATGTGGTCCAGCTAATCCAAAATGGCTGGGTGTGAACAGAAAGTCTAAGAATCCAGTAGTTGCTCAGTCCACAAGACTGGGTATCTCAGGTGGTCTTCAGTATATGTTGGAAGCCCAAAGACATAAGCACTAATGCCAGTGAAGGAATGGACATACTAGACAGGTGAGAGAAAGCAGGTAAATAGAAAAAGCTTTCTTCTTTTATGTCCTTATATAGGCTTTCAACAGAAGGCATGAGCCAGGTTAGAGGCGGGTTTTTCTAGTTCAAAAAAAATCTGGATTAAAGATGTGTCTTCCTACCTTAAAGATCCAGATTAAAAGTAGATCTTCCCACCTCAATTTAAGCAAAGAAAGTCCATCACTGCTGTGCCCCTCCATTTTAGGGTTTTAGGTAATTCCAGGTGTCAATCAAATTGACAATCAAGAATAGCTATCACATAGAATAAGATGAGAACTGAGTGAGGTATGCATAGCTGGGAAAGCTATTGCAAGAGGGTTCATTGAGCACAAGAATTTAAAGCCATTCAAGCAAAAAAGGAAGACTTTGTCTTAAGAACACCAAAATAAAATTATATGCATGAAAGTGGCCACCATGTCTTATTTCGATAGAGACACACTGTGTAAGGTTCAAATCATGTTAAACATGGTAATATTATCAAATTTAACACTTATGATGAAAGCCTTCAAAATTCCTCCCTTTCTTCTAGCCCTTGGAGGTACACAGTGTATTATTATACATATTAAAACAAACCCAAACATCATCATATTTCATCCACAAATTGTTTCAATGTATCTGTAAAGGCAGACTTTAAAAATTATCTATAATTTTTTTTATCTCATATAATGATTGATAACTTTCCTAAAATCATCAAATATCCAGTTGCTGTTGAAGACAAATGACAATTTAAATTCAGTTAGTGAATGAAATTGTATCAAATCTCAGTTTGGAATAATATTGTTTGACCTACAGAAGGAAGGTCATCAGCTATAGAAATTTTGTTCAAAGATTCCGGTTTTTGAAAAGGCAGCATCTTTCACACTTTAAAACTCACACACTTGCCTTCTGGATAAAACCAGGCAGATATTTCCACAGGAGTGTATTCTGGGCTTTTCTATTCTCAGGGAAGCCCTCTGGTGGCCAGATGGACTTTACATGGTTTCCGTGGTTATGTGTATAGTGTACGTGTGTGGCTATATGTGTGCGTGTGTATGGGCATGTGTGTGTGTGTGTGTGTGTGTGTGTGTGTGTGTGTGTGTGTTATGAGAAGAGAGAGGAGACAGGAAAGACCTTGAGGGGATTAGAAGTGAATGCTAATGTTTTTCTTTTCCCAAAGACAGAAGCATTGATTGGTTCACATACAGTTGTATAATCAGCGATGTTAGCTATACTGAAAGCAGAGATGTTGACTAAATGAAGGCTAGTACAGAAGACCATGGCTTGAAAGCTCTAAGAGAATGCTTTTGAGGTTAGCTTAGCGTTCAATCTGCTAGCGTATGAAGTAAGAAATCATAATAAACGAACCGTCTGTCCCTTATAATGTTTCTTTCTGAAGGTTACTGTTTTGTAAATGGAAGTTTTCCCACCACCTGCTCCCCAAGGCAAATGTTATATAGCTATTCCAGTTAAGGTAGTCTGAACTTGAAATTCTTGAATAGAAACGTAAACATTTGGTTATCTTTCAATGAAATACTTGCATCACATTAAACATTAATGTTATAGGTATTTCTTCAAACATATTTACAGAAAGCTTACAATAGACAACCTATTCTATTGAAGTTAGGGTGAGGGGAGAATGGACAAATATGTAATTTCTCTTTAAAAGTAGTCTTTACTGTATGAATGGAGAGATTAACAAAATGTGATCAAATTTGACAAAAGTTTAAATTTTTAATAATTTATACCATGATTTAAAAACAAACCATAAGAAGGTATTAAGATTATACAGAGAAATATGTACACAATAAATAAATCACACACACACGCACACACATGAACACACACACACACACACACACACAATTATTTTTAATCAGTATTCTTAGCTAGTGTGAGTAAGTATATAACGAGTGAGCTGGGTACATATATATACTGCCTCATTCATTCATGTTGATGCTGAGAAAGAATTTCTATTAACACCTCACTTGATGTCTGAGTAAATAAAGCCACCAGAAGTCTGTTACTTGCTCAAAGGTAAACATTTAATTCTTCATCTGAAATTGAATGGACTGTATGCTTTACAACAGACTATTCAGTTAAACTTGATGTTTACACAATAAAATTGTATTGATAATTTATTGTTATTAGTAATTGGTTTTAAATTTTGCCTTGAGTACTTTAAAAAGTTCTTGGAGGAATGAAGATATCTTTAGTGCCCTGCAATTTTAAGAATCTAGGACTTAAGAAAGGGAAATTTTTTCACATGTTTGGATTGAATTCTATTGTTTTTCTTTCTCCAGAAACAGAGGAATTGATTGATGTATTTAAAGTTTTTTTTTTTTTAAATTAATGATAGTGTCTGCCATAGTGAAGACAGAGATGTTGACTAAATGCATCCCAATAGCTTTTAGGACGTCATAGAAGGGATGCCGTGTCATACTTGTTCTTTTTGTGACTGACATATTTCAGTTAATATGATTTTCTCAAGCTCCAGCAGTGTTAAATATTGTAAATGCTTCTTTAAGGATGAGGAAGTGTGTGTGTGTGTGTGTGTGTGTGTGTGTGTGTGCATGTGTGCGTGCGTGTGCGTGTGTGTGTGATATTTAGTCTATTTATTCATCCTTGGATGTATACTTAGAGTTTCTCTGCCTGTTGGACTTTGTGGGCACCTTATGATGGACAGGGGATACAAGTATCTGTTGGAGATCCTGTTTTAAGTTCAGATGGGAAATACTCAGAAGTGGAATTTCTGGATCACACGGTAATCCTGTTTGCAGTAGCAGAGGGCTGCCCACACTATTTGGCATGGCAGCTGTACCACATTGCATCCCCACTGACATAATTCTTTTATACCTTCACCAATACTTTTTGTTGTTAAAAAAGATTGTCACTCCATCATCTAATAGATGATAAGGAGTTACATTAGTGTGTGGTTTTACTTGTATTTCTATGATCTTGAGCTAATTTGTGTATAGCTGCTGACCATTTGTATGTCCTACTGGGAGAAAGGATTATTTTGCTCTTTGAAACAAGTGTCACTGTTTTCCATAAAGAAAAAAATGATGTAATTTGATTTGTCACAAAGTCCATAGATGAATAACTCATTGTGAAGCTACAACGTGGCTACAGGATGTACATTTCCTATTACTGAAGAGTAGTTTGCATTAAGAAGCCAATCATTTGTATGTAAAGCCTACTATATGAACTATGAAAATGATGAAACTTGTCCCAGAAGGGATGCAGTAGGAAAGGGAATACCGTTGGTTAATCACAGATGAATCTGATTGATTAGGATTGTGAGAGGAATCACCTGAGACTCAGAAAAGTAGAGTTGTCAATATCATCAGCAGGTTGATCAGCATTTGTAATGGATGAAATAAAATCCATCATCTTTCTGACTATAATACTTATATTCTCTGCTTTGGGGTTTGAGAAAGCTTAGAGAAACTTGGCTTTGGAGCTGCACTTTAAGAGTGGATTAGAGTTAGGTAGAAAATAGTCTCTCTTGTCTCTCACTGATTTGTCTGCTGCCTGTGCTATGTTTTGGGAGTAGCTTGATATAACTCTTGATAACCTGAGACCCAAAGAGAAAAGGGAGACAAGTCCCTGAATGAGACAAAGAGCTAAAAGTCCATTGACCCCAGGGTCAGTCATAGTTGCTTACTTCTTTTAGAGGCAGGTTTCCAGTTAATCAGTTAGGCATAATGCCCTCTCTGAATGTGCTGACCCATTTCTATTTCCCAGGTACCTGAGACTCCTACTTTTACCCAGAGTAATTGGCCTACAGTGACCCTCTTGGAACTACTGAATTTTTTTCCCTACATGTCTATGTCCTACTTGTCAAAAAGCAAACAATAATGTATTGGCTCTGAGAGCAACTCAAGGCTGTAGAATTACTCATTAAAAAAAGGATAATGAATCATTCATAGACAATCCACTTAACATCACCAAGGAAGCAAGAGATAGGATATACCATAGTCAGTATTAGAGAGTTTTAGAGACATTGCCCTTACCTAAGGTGGCTGGTCATGTGTGGGGAACACATTCTATGGCATCTGAATGTTCTGGAATGGTTAGAAGTTGGGTGTGTCTCCTTAACTAACCACAAAATTTGAAAATTTTGTAATATAACACTCATTAATTTTTAACAAACAGAGCATTAGGTATTAGCATGAAGTTGTGTTATATTCAGAAGGGTCAGGGGTCCAGGGAAACACTGATAACATAGATGGTACTTTAACTTGTCAGGTCATCTATCTTCTAGAACAATCTCATCAAGGACCAGCTTCTTAGCTGACACATAGGAGAAACATGCAACCTGGAAGATGCCCTGGAAAAAAAATGCTGTCAATGGCTTCATTAAAACAAAACTTTACACAAATTAAATTCAGCAGAGTTTTTTTGAACAACACTCCATAAAAGTTCAGAGAGCTCCACCCAGCAGTGAAAGCAGGTGGAGAAGCAGAGTAAAGAAGTCGTCTGATTCATTTCTGCTAAATGTTTGCCTTTTTTGAGCATGGTGTCCTGAGTTGGTTACCTGTGATTGGCAGAAATTCAGCTCCTTGTGATTGGTTACAACTTCCTCTCTTTATGAAGAATATGTACTTCCAAGTTAGGTTGCAGTTCAGTACGCAGGAACTTACACTAGAGACAAGGCCCAGCCCATGGCTCTGATTGTTACCACCTTGATTTGACAAAGTGGAATTAGATGGTGGAGGATACAGGAGATGGGGATGGACAATGATCTGAACTCTGTCATTGGCTGTGTTACAGAGTAAAGTTAGTTGAATGTTCTCAGTCCTTAGCAGTTTCTATTTCCAGTGAATAGCATTTTCTTTTCTATAAGGGATGATGAGAGCAAAAACAATTTTCATTAGCTTATGTTTTAGTGAAATATATATGGCAGAATTTCCCCAAATGGGGATAAGTAAGTGTAATTAAGTAATATCTGAATACGTATGGTAAAACTGGGATTAATATTCTACATATTTGAAAACAAAGTGAATGAGAGGGATATGTTGATGTGTATGAGCAAACTTCCTTGAAATTCTTGCTGTATCAAAATTGCTGAACTGAATGCAAAATTAGATGGTGAAGATGATTAAATACAAGACATACCTGAAGAGAAGGATGCAAACAAATTAGGATTTGGTAACGGAGGGGGAGCAATCTCAGTGAAAAGCTTTTATGAATATTTCAAAGGTGAAATAGACTTCACAGAGAAGAAGTACTTTCTAGAAAACTGCATTCAAAGTACAAGTTAAATTACAAAAATGAAAAAGAAATTATGGAAAAAGGAGCCTATGAATGAGATGGCTCAGTGAACACAGGAACCTGCCACCAAGCCCAAAGGCTTGACTTCTATCTTCCCAAACCCACAAGATAGAAAGAGAGACTTGACTCTGACAAGGCCCCTCTGACCCCCATCTATGCGCCATGGCATACGTCTGTATACCCCAACACCATACACATTAAGTAAATAAATAAATAAATAAATAAATAAATAAATAAATAGGATTATGAAAAGGCAACTGGGGAAGAGTGGAGACAAAATGTCTCAATTGTCCTTTTCACATCAAGTGGAGACAAAACCTGTGGTGGGTGCTATGAAAGGTTTGATGGGAAGGTCAGCAGAGCAGCTTTCACAGGCTCATGGCTCCTGCTGTCCAAATGGCCTTGCTCTTGGTTTGTTGCTCTGTCTCATCATACTGACATGCAAAATCATTTTGGAAAAAAGAGGCTTTTTATTAATTTGTTCACTAAGCCTGGAAAATTATGGAGCTGGTCTTGATTGCACTAAATTTTTTCATATTTACTTAAAAAAAAGTCTTGGAAAATCTTATAAAAGAATCTAAATTTTATTATGCTTGGGGATGAGGAGGGCTTTGAAGCAAACAGTGACATAACTAGGGTTATGTATGAACCAAACTGCATGTGTGGCTAAGTAGGAAAACTTTTTTTTTTTTTTGCATGAGATGGTCCTGTGTCATTTTATGATAAAGTTGTAGACAGTTAGATATAAATTATTTGCTTATTGCTATGGTTACGGTCTTAAATGACCACAAAAATTCAGAGTGACAATTATGGGAGGTCATATAATCTTTAAGAAGTAGGGCCTAGCCAGGGTCTTCAGGTTATTAAAAGTATACTTCTTTAGTGGACTAAGGGATTCCATATAATTTTTTAATTTTTCTTTTCTTGCTATAAGGTAAGTGATTTCTATTTTCTTTCTTTCTTCTATCTATCTATCTATCTATCTATCTATCTATCTATCTATCTATCTGTCTGTCTATCTATCATCTATCTATCATCTTTGCTTGTTGTAATTTTGTTATGATATAGCTCAAATAATATAAAAGTTATCACTTTAAATGGCATTGATCAATGTTTGTTATTGTTTACAAGGTTGTTCTAACTCTACCATATTTAATTTAGAAATATTTCATTACCTTCCCAAAGAATCACCGTGTCCTTAGCACCGATGTGAGTGCGTTCTTCTGCCGTGGGTTCCCACCAAAGTCCTTTCTTACCACAGTCCCCACAGCAATAGGACCAACAGCTCTTTGTGAAAGAACTCCCGAAGCATGAGCCAAGGGAAACCTTTTCTCTTGATAAGGTGATTTTCTCAGGTATTCATTGTAGTGAAAGGAAACTGACTACTTATCACAGAATTTACCTTAAGAATTAACACAAATTAGACTTTAAATTTAAATGAGGACTACACACAATAAATTATACAGAACCAAGACAAAAGATCAATGGGAGAAATTATGAAAGTATGAGTCTCAATTGTCCTTTTCACATCAAGAGAACTATGCAGATGTTTAGGTGATAATCATTAAACTGTCAGAATTTATTTGTTGATGGAGAAAAATCTAAGGACGATAAAGCAATTCTGAATTGAGTGTGCTCTTAGTGACATGTGGCCTTTATGAGCTACTAGGCATTTGGAGAAGCATAAGCACATATTTGAATGAGATGCTACTTTCCTGACTGAAGTCTTCATATCTGGTCTCATTCTAGAATGTGAAAAAGCATAGTCCTCCTTTATAACAAAGAATACACAGCCCAAGAAAGCAGAACTATTCATTTATAGGTACACTTCAAAGACTTCAGCTTGACAGTCAACATGTTCTACCAGTCCAGGTGGAGTCTAGGAGGAGGTTAGCGTATTATAGTTTGATACATTCACCCAGAGATGACTGGTAGCCCACTCTAAGAATAAGTCACAATGTATATGAACATAGAGGGTACAAGATAGAGGCAAGATGACAGTGTGTGTACATGGTGCAGTGTAGCAGAAGTGGATGTGGCTTTTGGCTCCTCCATAACTTCGCTTAATAAAAGAAACACTTACTTTTATGTAACGTTTGCAGAGAATATCCATATGGTGCATCCAGCGGCATGTTGTGGAAATCCATTAATATGACAGAAAGCAGATGAAAGAGTTCCCACTTTGAATCCTGATGCTGCAGTCTACCAGTTTCAAGAATATTAGTGGTCCCTGGATTTTACTGAGCTTTCATTTCTTCATGCATGAAATGGGATTGTGGATGGTACTCTTCAGATTTTCACAAGGGCTAAAGTCAGCACAGTGTGTGAAATGTGTAAAAACTCAACCTTTAGCATAGAGTGGAGTCGTTTAGAATGCCTTGTAACACACACAGATGGGACCCAATAGCCAGTTTCTGATTCTAAGGCACTTGCTGTTTAGAAAATCACTCCATGAGAGTTTTGCTGCACTTCCTCTAGGGACCTCGTGTTGAGAACTACTCACAGCAAGTGTCCTAGTAAAGTTAGGATGAATAACTTCCATCTGCCTATAAGATAAGCTTCTGTGTGAAATGGCACATTCTAATATCAAAGACACAAACAAGCAAGAAGCGAAGAAATGCACACCAGTGAATATTTCTACTAGTAAAAGGAAGACCTTGGCTACGTGAGGAAAATAACAAAATTGCTATGAAGTCAACCATTAGCTTCACACAAACTGAAGCCAAGAATTATGTTTCAAGCTTAATTTCAACTTTATAATGATTTTTTTAATTACTGTATGAGGCCGAACGTGAAGATACAGCAGTGTGAAATTAATACTGACAACGCAGGGCTTGCCTGTGCTCTGCAGATTAACCAGCACTTTACCCCATCAATAAAGGAATGAGGAAATAAAATTAAAAACTGATAGTGAATGGAATTACTTATTGGAAGCCAGTGATAATGTCAAGCTGTCCCTCCTACTGACGGATTAAACACAGAAAGACAAGCAGATACATTCTAAACCACTCTGAAGCCTCTATCCATCTAGTCCACACGCTTGGCAACAAAGGAAGTCTGAAATCGACTTGGCCATGGCAGATTTGGGCTGCATGTTTAGCATTTCATAGCCTGAGCATCTTGAAGAAGAGAAATCAAAAAGACCTTGGAGGTCATGTGAGATTAGATTCCACTTTCTGAGGCATTAGGCTGAATTATTCAATCTAAAGGATTTTCTTCTCATCTTCTAGGTAAAAAAAAATACTGCAAACAATTGAGAGAAGAATTTATGTTAAACAGTAGACTTGACTCCTATGGAACAGAGAATTTGCCTTGGAACACACAAAGTAGCTTTTTATGCTTTTGAATAGGCAGGGTTTAGTTTGTAGTGTACCCCCTCGCCAACAGTCTTTCTTTCCCTTCTTTCCTCTTTGCCACTATTTTTATAATTTAGACTTGGGAATTACCTAGAAGTTTCCTCATAGAGTAAAGAGCCCACAACAAGTCTTGGCTCTCGGAGAAATAATGTAAAACTTTTCGTACATAGGAGTCAGCAAATCATGGCATAACTAGATTAATCTAAACTTCTATGTTTCTTTCTTTTTTCCAAGATAGGCTCTTACAGTGTAGCCCAACTTAGATTTGAATTCATCATATTCTTGCCTCAGCCTCCCAAGTGCTGGGATATGCACTATTACATTACCAGCTAAGTTCTCTTATTTCTTTACCCAAAAAATTGTGGTCTACTCTCTCATCATGCCTCCATTGCATTTTTATCATTACAATCATAACAGTCATTTCTTTTCTCTCTCTCTCTCTCTCTCTCTCTCTCTCTCTCTTTCTCTCTTTTTCTCTTTCTCTCTTTTTCCTTCCTTCCTTCCTTCCTTCCTTCCTTCCTTCCTTCTTTCCTTCCTTCCTTCCTTCTTTTCTTTATTTCTTTTTCTTACTAAAGGAAATATGAATAGTTTCATATAGACTTATATAGGATAAGCAAGGAGACCTTTCTTGTATATATGTGGTCCTTTTTAACGTAACATCAATTTCACTTGTGTTATGATTTGAATATGGAATCTCCTTCATAGACTTCGCAACTGGAGCTTTGTTGTTGCAATGTAAATAACCCAACAGTTAAAACTAAGCCCTCAGAATCCAATCACATCCAGAAGCTACCAGCTGACAAACCATTTATCAATGTAAGCTGTTTCTCCATGTATTTGTTACAAAGATGAAAAATCTGACTGATACAGAATATTAATCTGCTCCTAAGGCGTTGAAGCAGGGTATAATCTGGCTCTTTAAAAAAGAGAAAAAAAAAAAAAAAGGAAAGAAAAAATCTGGAGTCAGGACACCAAACAATTATCAACCAATAATTGATTCTCTGTGGCTTGAGAAATAACCGGTGTGTCATGCTGAACAAGAAGCAAGACCTATTTTTTTGTTGTTGTTCGTTTGTTTTGTTTTTTAGATAATGAAGATGCTGGTATTTGCAGCCACTGTCAAAGTCCATGGTTATGTGGAATCTACTTTTGATCTACTGATGGAAAGAACCTTTTTATGTACATACTGGGATTTATTAGGTAGATACTGCCTTTTTAGTCTGATGCATGCAAAGCACGTTATTAGTACATAAAAATATTTCTCATTGATATTCAATAAATTAGTTTTAATACAACTAGTACACTTCCTAGTGTGGTAAGGAATAGATAAATGAAAGTCATTGGATGATACACTTGGTAGACCAGGTGGCATTGGAGTTCAGAGGCTATGTATCAACAAATTCTTATTCTATGCCATTTTAAGAACCTGCTCTCAGACATGCAAGAAAAGAGCTGTGTATAAAAATCCTAGGCTTGCTCATACTCTAGTATAGACGGTTGCAGCTCTTTCCTGCCAAACTCTCACTTACAGTCAGAGTAGTAAGAAGCATGAATGAAGAAGAAATGCTATGAGCATTTCCAGAGGACTTCTACTTAAACTGAGGAAGCCACTTGCTTTGTAATGCTTCTAACCTACGTTCTCAATGTGACCTAATGGTGTAGAGGCCAATTTTCTTTGGAAAGACACTCTATCCATCTATCTATCTATCTATCTATCTATCTATCTATCTATCTATCTATCTATCTATCTATCCATCCATCTATCATCTATCCATCTATTATCTATCTATCATCTATCTATCTATCTATCTATCTATCTATCTATCTATCTATCTATCTATTGAGACAGGGCCTTCCTAAATAATTAAGGGTGGTCTTATTCTCACTATGTATACCACATTGTCCTCAAATTTAAAATCCTCCTACCTCTGCCTCTGGAGCACTGGGTTATGCACACCGCCATGCCCATGAGAAAAGAGTTACTGCATGTTACTCTTTCTCTTTTACTCTTTCTTTGTAGGATATTTAAGTCATTGTGAAGTATGGTGATCTTTAATAATCTTAGATTTATTTTAAAATGGGGTTTGGTACAATATGTTAGGAAATGAAATTTAGGACAAAGAGCAGTCAGATGAAACAAACCAGATGGTAAATATTGAAAAAAAAAAAGCAACAATAATTTTCATTCAGAGCCAAGGGAATTTGAATGATAAAAGTGGTCCCTGGAAGATTTTCCTTAAGAGTCAGTTAGTAAATATTGATATGGCTTCTATTCAAGAGATCATTATTTTTTTTTAAGCTAAACAACAATCACAGGGGGATACAGATGCTCCATTCTTATTTATGTGTAGACCGAGCCCTGAGTGTGAGAGAGAAATAAGAAGAATATTCACTGAAAACATTAGCCCATGTCAGTGCTACCTTGTGGCATAAGGTGTCTATCTTCAGGCTACACTTAGTGAAATATCCTACATTTTCCATCTAGTTTTGAGAATCCCTTGAACCAAAATGGAAGAGCATCTAGAAAGAGTTATAAGACAAGACTCCTGAGACATTAAGATAAAGCACTGCCTTTAAATCTAGAGCTCAATCTCAGACCCTCCAGAGTACCAAATGGAACCTCACCTACATCTCCTAAGAGTGCCTTGTTCAGTGGATCATCATAAATGTGCCCTGTTTAGTTGATCTTGCCCTAAAATCTAGTGAGGATAAACCAAGTGCTGCACAAGCTCACGTTCTTGGCTCATCATAGTTAATTAAGAACTCGAGAGGAGTTAGAGATTGATAGCCAGTGTCACCTCTTGATGCACGAAAGATAGATTTTTATATTAAATATTTTCCAGAGGGAAAGGGGAAAAAATTGAGAGCCTGAAACATGAAAATTGAGAAGACATCTGTCACAGTGACCAAACCTCCAGTAGGCTGAATAATGATTATGAATCTATTACTGTTGATATATTACACAAAGCTGTGGGAATACAGAGCTTTGCAAATTACACAGAGAGTAATCAACAGCTCGCAGCAATTGCCGCTGGCTCTCACACCTGCTGCATGCCTCCCATGGGAAGACACACATCTCCAAGCCTAGAGTTACTGACAAGATGGAAAAAAATTTTTTTCTTTCACCTTTAGTTTGGCTTTCAGATTATAAAATAACCCATTAATTTAGCCAATCTTACAATGGAGTGATGGAAATCATAGACAAAGCCCTATTACCCCAGCTGGTCCTTGGCATTCTTTCCTCAGGTCTTACAGCCAGATTGGGGAAAAAAAAATGGATACTTGCTATCTTGCTTTTCTTAGTTTTTCTCTGCAATACAAACCATGCATTTTAGACAATTTCTGAAAACTCACAGGAGGTCCAATTTACTTCAAAAAAGAGAAGGTAGAGAAAAGTTTAAACACAATTTGTGTGATTTTTTTTATGTGTGTGTGTCTCTGTGTGTATGTGTAAGTTAAAGGTTAATATTGGATACCTTTCTCGATCATTCTCTATCTTATGTATTGAAGCAGGGTATATCATTTGAACCAAGAGCCCACTAATCTTATCTAGTCCAGTTAATCAGCTTGCCTTGAGGATTCTTTGCTAGGATTACAGGCACTGCACTATGCCCATTCAGAATTTATAGAGGTCCTAAGGTTTTGATCTCAGGTCCTTATATATGCATGGTAAATGCCTTTTTTCAATGGTGAACCATCTCTCTATATCCTGAAAGTGTTTGTTTGTTAATTTAAAATAAAATTTTGAAATTGTATATATAAGTGTGTGTGTGTGTGTGTGTGTGTGTGTGTGTGTTCCATATGTGCCAGCATCCAAGAGCAACAGAAGAGCGAGTCCTCTAGGACTGGTGTTACAGGATGTTCTAAGCCACATAATGTGATTTCTAGTAATTGAACTCAGATCCTATGCAAGAGCAGTGGACACTCTTAACTGCTATCCTGTTTTCAAAGCTCCTCCCACATTTTTTTAAAGATGAAAGTAGAAATAGGCATCCAATTGTGAACTCCTGATCTCCTTCCTTAACAAAACCTGTAAGATGCTCAGTGCTGATTATAACAGCTAGGAATCTGCTTTGACTGGGAACAAAAGACTAAATGCCCAATTTCCCGCACAACATAGCATAGGAAATAGCCTTTCTTTGGAAGATGCATTTGTTAACATAGAGGGGAAGTTTCATTTGTAGCTTGTCTCAGTTACCTCTGATGTATGGGGAAATGAAAACTGGTATTATTTTACCCTGGATAGCTGCTTTGTATCAATTTGAAAAGGGCATCCTTTACTCCTTATGATTTGTCATTATCTGTTACACATTTGCAATAATATGCAAATTTGTTATGACTGACCTGGGAAGTACTTTCTAGGTCTTCGGGGTGTACTACTTGCTCAACCACATGCAATTACTTTGGTGAGCTGTGTCTGATTGCTTCCTGAGAGGTGATGGGTTGGTTCTTGGTAAGCCCTTACTGTGCCGAATTTACACAGGTGCAGTCTGTGGTTTTATGAAGTCTGACACTGGCAGACATAGAAGGTCATACCTACAGGGACAGCTCTGACACCAGCAGTATTTATGAGACACTGTTGATATCATCATTCTTATTATTATCTTGTTTTTATAATCCCAGTCAGCTCCTCCATTCTTGCATAGGTTTCTGTCTGCAGAATACTTCCAACACTAACAAAGCTGTAGTTTAAACATCACTGATACACACATAAATACACACGGAAATGCGATAGGTTACTTTCTCACGATGAAACTACTCAGAGCCAGATTAATGAAGTCGGGAGAATCCCAGTACAAATTACACCATGAAACATTTGCAAATGCTTTTTGGGGAAAGTTTAGGAAACACTAACAGGGCCACAATGGCATCCTTCAACCAGGGCTAATACATTTACTACTCAGGAAAAGGCTGCAGGCAGGAGAGGCAGTAAGAGTTCTCAGTTTCTCTTTTGGATGGAGAGTGCTCGCTGTTCCTCGGGATCTGGCTTCACAGAGCCTGCATGGATTTGAACCAGGTCCTCTGCATGTATGTTATAGCTGTTTAGCTCAAGGTGTGTTAGTGCGGCTCCTAACCGTGAGAATGGGGTTGTCTCTGACTCTTTTGCCTGCTCTTGGAATCCTTTTGTTCCTACTGGATCGTCTAGTTCAGCCTTGATGTGAAAGGTTGTATCTCGTCTTACTGTAACTTGTTACACCATTTTAGGTTGGCATCTCTGGGAAGCCATTTCATTGGCTTCCTCTGAAGGGAAATGAAAGAGGAGGAGTAGATCTGAAGAAGAGGGGAGAGGAACGGGAAGGCATAGAGGTGGGAAAAAATTGCATTCAGGATGTAATGTATGCTAGAAGGATTAAAGAAAAAAAAATAGAAAATGTTCTCTCAGAGAGGAGAAGCATGAATCAGGTGGTCCTCTGATGTTGTGGCAACTGCCGTTATCAGGCAGCTGATATATAACTTGCTCTCCCAAGAGGTATTTCATCCAGCATCTGTCTCCGAGTCAGGACTCACACTCATTTTTCACTGTATTAAACGGGGCATATTTTATCATTGTTGTTCTTCAAACCTTTCCTCTGTAGGTTCAGTAGTTGAAAACACAAAAGATCAACAGGAGGAAAGTAAGCAAGCTCTTGCTAATGTGTACATGGGAATCATGCAAACCATGACATTCAAAAGGGCGGATATGGTTGAAGCTTAAACTCCTCTTCATAGGAGGAAGGGAACGTGGTACAGGCAGGGGCTGTTAGACACTCTTAGAAGGGGAAGATGATGGTTTTTAAAGGCAATAACTTCAAGGAATAAGATGCTGGGACAAAATTTCTAAGGCTCTCTCTGGGTGGCACTCAGAATTCTGTCTCTCTGTGATCTGAGTTTAATCTTCCCTGGTCAATGCCAGTTCAGTCAGTAGAGTAAAGGCAGCTGTGTTTTACTTTGGAGATTCTGTCTTTAAGTCGATAGAGTAGCTTTGCAAAATTCTCTTCCCTGTGTCTTCTATTCTCAATTATAAATCTGAAGCAGCTCATTTGAGGGTTTTACTCTCTAAGCCTGTATATTGTTTCAAAGTTGTATCTTTTGAGTTAATTCAATTCTAATGTGCAAAAGCTTTCAATATTGTGTATGGATGTGCTGTCCAGTTTCTGATCGGAAGACCTGGCCAGATGCACTTAGAAGTTGTGTTACACTACAGACCACTGTGGATGTGAATGGAGGGCATTTGCTCTCTAGAGGGTGAGTAAATCCCTCTGCAAAGCTAAATGCACAGTTAGTTCTGGATGTAGCTGTCCAAGAAGTTATCTATTTGAAGACCATTTCTCCATATGAATATAAGGAGGTGCTCCTAGCAGTCATGATGGTCCCATATGACTGATTGTTGTTGTCGTCTGAAGTCAGAAGACAGGAAGGCATCACACTTGCCCACTTCTGAGAAGTCCCATCACTCTGTCCTCCAGAAATGTAAGATTGGAAGGGGAGTATATAAACTGTTCTTTGTGACTGGAATAGCAAACCAGGAAGAGTAATCACAGCCGTTAGAAAACAGGGAAAGGTAGAGGAACAGTTCTTCCAGACATAAGCCACCCTTAGCAGCTCCCATATAACTTCTTCATCTTGCTTCTTCCTCAGACCTGCCTTTTGGTTCGCTATGACTCTGTGAACTCTCTGTAGTACTCTTGTTTGTCTTGCTCATCATTTCCTTGACTACTACAAGCTGGTCATTCTGAACTTTTACTCATGCACTTGAGCTTTTGGCTCATTGGCTCAATCAATCACGATTTCCATGTTAACTTCCTTCCAAATTCATATGAACTAAGACAAGTCACCCACAGAACTTAGTCACTCAATGGAACAGCGACCTCACTGAGAATCTTTAAGAATGAAATGAGTTAGTATAATGGAACCCGAGTGACAGATCCCAACACATCCAGAACACACCAAGTGTACTTATACGTATTATAAATATTTATTTACATCAACATCATTAATCGCAATCTTCATATGAGCAAAATCATATTTGGAACACTCTGTTTTAAGTGTGCTCATATTTCTGAAATGGAATGTTAATCAGCATTTCCAAACATTACAGACATACTCATTTATTAATCATAGCCCTCATTTTCTTCAAGAAACAACTTCGTGAACATTTCATATGTTCATGCCTCGTTTTGTGTGTATAAAGATTTAGCTACTATCTTGAACCCATCTAATTTATGCTGCTCAATTTAGGATTTTAATTAATAAGATGCTTTCTCCTGATTTACATTTTTTCTTCATTAATCATCCTCTGGCTTTAAGAAAAAAAAAATAACCGATGTTCTTTGAAGATAGCTCTGAACGGTACAGCTAGCTGGCTACATTTATGTAAGGAGAAAAGAAGGCACAGAGGTGAGCACAATTTAGGTTTTATAATTACACAGGTGATTGAATTATTAAGAAGATGGATGGAATCCTACTGGGATAGTTACACTCGCCTTCATCTTTATCTTTCTCTAAAAAGATGGTTCTTTGATGCTCTCGAACATTTGTTCCAACTAGCCCACTGAGCAGTTTGAAGCTTATTCAAAGGTCACAGTTTTTGGGCAAGACTTCATTCATCCAACCCAGATGGGCTAAAATACAAAAGAATGTAAATACTTCCAAGTTATAGCTGTGAGAGCCAAGATTTCCAGGCTGCTTCTCTTAGGCATTGTTTAAGCTTTGGAGAGCTCTGTTTGGAAATGAGAGTGATCCCCCAGAGGGCCTGGAGAGGAAGCAGAGTCACTGTCCTCTACAACACAACAGAAACTTGGCACTGGCATCAGTGGAAACTTTCTAAAGTGTTGAGAAAAATCGCTGAACTCAACACTTCCTCCCTGGCTTCAATACAAGAGCTAAGGACGTTAAGCTATTTAACCAAAGCTAGGTTTTTGAATATTACATCAACTACTTTTTACCCTTCATGAGCTACCATTTAAGCCCTTGCTTGGACATATTCTACGGCAAGAACATTCAACAGTCACTCCTGTGTGTTCTATTCAATTATGTCTTCATTCCCCCTTTGTTGATTTCAGCTTTAGCAGATAAAATAAAAAGAAAAATCTTCATATAGTAAAGGTTTTATAACCTATTCTCTCCTTTGGAAAGTGAAATAAGAAGTGACAAAACTAACATTCATGCAAGTTTTAAAAATCAATATTATTAGTCAAGCTTAATAGTATTATATGATACTAAATTTTAAGTTTAAAAAATGTAATAAGAATATAGTGTTTTTTCCCAATATCTGAAATCACGTTTATAGGTTGTTTGAGACAATCTGAGCCAGTGTTGTATGCTGAGTATATAGTTCTCACGCATGAATTTCTTAGCTTACTGGGTAAACAAACAAAAATATTCCCCATAAAATTCTAAGACTAGTCCTAGTAGCTAGTAACACCTATCTTCATTGCTATTATTTCTGTCTGAAAACCCAGTAAGTCATAATTCCAAAGGGTATCACTTGATCAGCATGTATAATACATAGTGTTTACTAATATTATGGCTTAATAAACAAACTATCCTCAACTCATAATTATTTATCTTAATTTTTTTTTTTTTTTACTTCAGAACAGCGTACATGTGATGCACGTTCAGGAAAAGTCATCCTTTGAGCTTTCAATGTGACTCCTTTACCATGCTTTCTCATAGGTCGTGAATGGCAGCAGCCAGATGTGTTCTGTCACCCAATGATCAGGATGTAGATGTTCGGTGCTCTCCAGAGAACTCAGTTGTTCCTCTCACTCTTTGACAAGACAGATACCTTACATTCGCTTTTGACATTTTTAATTTCTTGAGGGGAGTGGATCTTGGAACACAATCTCACTGTGAGTTGAAGAACATCTGTGTATCAACTGCTTCCAACAGAGACAATTATTTCCAGAGTTGCTCGTTGACTCTATTATTCTTGAGTAATTGTCAATGATTTCAATAGAAACAGGGATAATGGAAGAGAAGTCATCTTTTCCAGGAAATGCTCATCTGTCTTGCAGGATTCTTGTGGAAGTTTTGAAGTCTTGTTATGAAGAGCTATGTCTGAAGGACCATAACTATCCAATGACATCCCAGATCCCCACTGATTGTGAGAATTTCTGGATCCAGACAACCCTGATACACCAGGGAAGTCATACCCTTCCCTAGTTTTCAGTAAGCAGGACCCCAATGTTAGTAGAAGACTCCTACTCTTTATGTCAAAACAGTTATGAATTAGGGCCAAAACCAATGGATATAAGTCCACTTAATAAAGTATTTAGACTCTTATTTATGTAATAAGAGAAACTTCCCATTTTATAGTTTAGATGATTTTTCTAATCTCTACACAGGCAATTATAACAATAGCTTTATGTATATTTCAGGTTATCACCCTGTTTCTTGGGTTGTGGGATACTCTGGTACCTGGAACACAAAAGGAACACAGCAGTTGTACTGAGTTCTGTGATTTCACTCTCCTGTCTGCAACCTTATACAGAGACTTGTTACTAAAATGATTTTTTTTTTCCTGAAAGTCAGCTAGAGTCTTGGAAGGCCTTGGAAAGTTAACTATATGAGTCACTTAATGCGATAGACATTAGTGAATTATAGACAAAATGAATAAGGGTCAGGGGTGGGGAGAGGAAGAATTAATGGATGAGCATCAGTAGTGGAGCCAGCATGAGTGAAAAGTGGGTCTTCAAGCCTTGGCTTGATCTGAAGCAGTAGTATAGAAATATTTCCTCTGTAAGTGAGATCACGCTGTAAGAGTATTCACATGAACGAACCTTTTACAGGAGAGAGAATATTAGTAATATCCCGAGCCACATAATAGCCCTTCAGTCAATGCTAGCCATAAATGATCTTAATTCTATAGATGGCAGTGAAGATGCCGCATCTCGTTGCTTAGTGACTGCATAGTCACCATCATGCTATAGTACAATGAGTTACTCAACTGTGGTCAACAAGCCTACTGTGATGCCAGGCATAGAGCTCCGACAGTTGCAAATGATATGTAATACCTGAAGGCTTTGTAACAGTCATTGCTGACTTGGCTATTTAATGTTACGTAAGTTAGTTTTATCTTATTTTTTGAGTGTTCTTATTCTCTTCCTTATTTAAAAAAAAAAAAAAAAAAAAAAAAAAAAAAAAAAAAAAAAGCAGCTATAGAACAATGATGCTGTGTTCTGGCCAAAGTAGACTCAGGCATCTTGTGATTGTCTCCTGATTGCATTAGGGACACACTTCATGGACCATATTCTCTACTTTGGTTTAGTTTCATTCTTGATGTCTGCACACTGATAAACCTGTACATATCCAAGAAATGTCCCTGTCATTAAGTGACACATGTGTTAATATTCTCACAGTTGGTACTTCGGTCTCACCAGTTTTTATATTGTGAGGAGAACAGGGCTAATCAATGAACAGGACCTGAAGGAGACTGTTTCAGACTAGTTTGCCACCATACTGGTTTCATTCCCCTTGGGTTGTGCAGCTGGTGCCTATTCTCAATTCCAAGTTAATCAAAGAATGTGATTATAAAACCATTTTATCCTCTCAGAAGTGTTTCATAGTTTCTGTAGGGACATGTGCTACAGTTTAAGTCTGAGGGAGGCTGTCTGAGCTTACCAAAAGCAACACAGAGTAAATCCAGTTCAAAAGATCAAGCTGATTGTATCACCCCTGGCTTCCTAGTCCCTAAACCACATCTTCTACATTGTCACTTGAGACAGTTGTCCCCCAAAAGTGAATATTCTAACATTCCACAAAAATTGGGATAGCTCAAGACACTTAGGGCAAATAATAAAATACAAACAACTTCCGTTTTTCAACTTAGTGAAAGCATACAGTTTTGAATGTATGTGTGTGTACTTTAATGTGGAAAATTTTATGGATATTATTTGAGGAAATCAGTTATTTATTGGTGGTTATAGTTCCGGGAGATCCATACATCAAAAATAAGTGGCAAAAATAGCTTCCTTTTCAACTTCAACCAAATGAGTTTAATTTGCATGCACCCAAAGTCCTGAGGACCTTGTTGTAGGCAGCAGTAATTCTGCCCAACATCAAAGACACCAGAGATCAAAACAGAATCAAGCTCTGAAGCAGGGAGTCTCTCACTTTCAGTCTTAACAGGCGTGTTTGTTTCCTCTTTTGGTGTTGGTCAGTTTAAGGCAATATCAAAGTCCATGGATGCTACTGATGACTGAATGGCTCCATCTTAACCTTGAAAGCGGAGAACTCAGAGTAGAGCCTGACAGGAGAGGGCAAGCCTGTGTTCTCTGGAAACTTGAAGCCATAGCATGTGCAGTTATGGACTTCCATAGTGCCTCATTTTCTCTCTGGAAGGGACTACAATTGCTGTCGCAGGACTGGATTTATGTGATCATGCTTCCCGCTTCTTTTCAATTTGTTTTTAGCGTGCGGTGGGATCCACATGAAAATCTCAAACGTCCTTGTTGAAGCTGCCTGAGGCAAAAAAAGGGGGGGCGGGGGGAGTTTGCAGGGTTCTATCATTTGTTAGGCAGGCTTGTTTGACTCTCCTTGTTTTGGTTTTACAGAGGGGAAACCAAAGCCAATCAAACAGTAAGCTTCTGGCTGACTTAAAAGCAGGCCAGGGTAGCTTAAGGGAGGCTAACACTTTCAAAGATCATTTTTGTGCGCGAGACAATGATTGAAGGCAGCATAGAAAAGAACACAACGGGATTCAATTCACGTGACAAAAGGAAATTGTACAAAGTTTAATCCATTCCCATTACAGTCTCAAGATTGTAATCTCCTTGGATGCTAAGCCTAGGAGTGATTTTTTTTTTCCCCACGACAATATGCATCATCAAGTTGCTTTCGAAGTGGTGCTGTGGGCTGGAGGGAGGCGGCTCAAGTTATATAACATGCAATTTAAGATAATGGCCTTTGAAAAGGAGAAATTAATATAAACAGAGGAGGCCAACAAAGCCTCAGTCATCTAGAAGGTGGTTTCAGTCACCACTGACATTAAACAATATCCCCCCCACCGAGCCCACACGGTGTTTATTATCATTTAATTTCTCGCTCAAATCGAGGCTTTCTTATCATAGTGTCGCAGGGATTGCAAGCTCCGTTGTGACTACAATTGGTAGAAAAATGCATTCATCGGAGTGAGTAACGAGATTCAGAAACAGAGCTCTCTCTCCTAACCTTTTGGGGCTTTTAAACATTCTACCAGAAGCATTAGCAGAAAAAAAAAAAAAAAGGAGCTATAGAGTTTCCATAATTATCCCAGCAATGTCTTTGTTCTTGTAATGATAGAACCCATACTTTCAATTTGCAGTGCTTAATAATAGCAGCTGTCTTGTCTGCTCAACTGTGGGGTTTTAGGGCTCCCATAATTATTCATTTTCACGCACTTGACAGTGGGTGTTTCCTTAAAATATTTCAGGCCACATCCCAAGAAGGAATTTCAAAAATCCTTTTAAGGGTTCTGCTATACATAACAATATTGAATTATGCATTAATAAAACAAAGTTAATTGACTCAGAGGTGCATAAACCCTAATTAACAGTATACCTTGGTACCAAGACCCTCGGATGCACGCACAGAGGCAAGCATAATGACTGTATCATTAATGCATGAGGGTGGGCTGTCTCTCAGGCCCTAAAACTACCCACTTTGTTCTTCATTGTTTCCACACTTTTTCCTCATCAAACCTTCCCTCCGACTTTTCATTTTCTTCCCTTTCTTATTTTTTAAACGTGTGCTGAAATCATTTCAATAGATGCACATTCATACTCCAGGAATTCTGTTTTCTTTTGCCCTCTTCTCATATTTCTAAAGAAAAGTTATTAATGAATATCTGAGAAGTAATTGGGGGGGGGGAAAGAAGTCTATCCACTCCACAGACGATGCAGTGGGCACTCCATCCTTCTGATATGCATGGAACTAATTACGATGATAAATAAAATATGAATATGTGGAGTAAACAGGGCAAATCACTTTCCATTATTGTTCGTTCTAAATGGAAGTATTGTTTCATAGTGAGAATCCAACCCACGCTCGTGTGTCACCACTGACAGCTATGGGCTTAAGTTTATGTGCACAAATTGCTTTTTTTCTGACTGTGTTTATATGTGCCAAGAGAGTGGTTCTAAAGACAAGGGAGGTGGTTTTATGAACAAGCCTGGAGAGATGCTGCAGGAGGTAATTGAAAGAGAGAGGGTTTTATTACATAATAGGGGCTGCTGCACATGTGTGTGGTGTGGGAGTAGGGACAAGGGTATGTGGGGCTGTCAGGCGTTTATGGGATATGCACAGGATATTTCTGCTGGAATATGAAGACTCTTCATTGGTCCTTTTATTAAGGGATTTGTCTCAGGAATAGGATAGAGGAAAGATGTCACATGTGAATCACATCCTCCACTTATTATAAATAATTCATTCTAATTTTAAACAAAAATGGATTATATATTTTCTATCAATATAAAACTAACACATAATTTAATTAATTTATTATTAAATTTTTTCTTTAAAATGTATACATTCTACTCTTGTATGGATTTTATTAATTCATAACAGTGTGGAAAGTCATACTTTTCTCATTTATTGGTAGTCACTGAACAATTAATTAAATTTATTTTTGATCTATTCATTTCTTTTTAAAGACTGCTAATGCCTTTTTTGTTAAATTCTGTTCTGTTGTCTTTTGCTTGAATAAGTAAGTTTAATTTTTTTCCTCATCTAGTTCTGAAATTGGCGTTTAAAATAGTCTACAGACAATACTATTTATTTCTTTAAGTACTATTAAATGACCTAGAAAATATTCCTCATTATATATATATAAACAGATGTGGGACTAATTTCGGGAACACATCAGAGTCCACTTGAAAGGCAGATGTGTTTGTCCCTCCACCTACTACACAGCTTTATTCCTTAAAAAGATGGAGCGAGGACAGCTTTGTGATCATACCTGGATACCTGGAGAGTTCTGGTTCCAGGTACCACTTCTCTTCACCCATCACTTTGGCTTCTAGCTGTATCATTTTCTTTTCTTTTTAACAATTCCCACATCTACCCTTCTAACATAAGTGTACATGTAGCCCTAGCTTAATGTTCAACAAATTATCAAGACTATTGATAGACTGGTTTATCCATGAGATAGGTCAATGTTAAATATGACCTATAAAAACCAAAGTGTCCTGACAGACTGCTGAGGATTCAGGTCCGATGAAACCTTTCCAAGAGTAAGACTGGTCAGGATATTAGCTATGCATGGTCCTTGGATGTGGAGGTCACAAAGGTTCTTGTGCCTCTGGATTACAAAGGAAGCAGGAATGTTTGTCATGATAGAGTGTCTCCTCCATGGAGAAAATGCCTGTTTTCCACCCAGAAAGCTGTGAGTAGATATTGTTAATGACCTAGTGATGTGTGCTATCCATATAAGCTCACATAAATCTCCCACAATATTTATCCCAGACGCTTCCTCTTTAAACCTTTATCTTTAGCTTCCCTCCAATAGAACCCATTCTTTGGGGAGATGTCATATGTATCTTGCGGCCTGTTGATCTCTATGCTATCTCAGTCAGAGACCACTGTAGATCCTAAGCCCTTAAGCTATAGAACTTATCTTCAAGATCACCAGTACTTTGGAGAGGATTTTTTACATAGTCACACCTAAAGCTTTATTGTACACCCGAAATTGGAATGATTGTTGCCTAGAAACATTGAATGAGAATGACTGTTGCCTAGAAACCTTTCCCCAAATTGTACTGTGTTTAAATACACTGGCAATAAACTCCCTGGGATCAGACTTCTGGAGATTGATCCAGTCTGACTAAGTCAGAGCCAGCTGAGTTTTCATTCGCTTCTCTTTGCAGTTCCTTTCCTTGCCTGCTGTGATGCTTGCAGAGCCCCCTGAACTTGGCTATGATCTGTTCCATCTGGGAAGTATCCGCTGGGCAGCTCAGCACGTTGAGGACAATGGATGTTCACAGTGCACCGTATGAATGGGGAGAAGAACCACCTCCTGAACTTGTTGGGGAAACAGGATCCCAGTTGGGAAGGACACAAAATAAAATAGAATGTTCAAATTCCTGGAGTCTAAAGAGTCAGGCTGCAACTGGTGAGCTTCAAGATAGACACAAGTAAAAATAAAACAGTAAAAAAAAATAAGTAAAGCATCCAATCTGAACTCCTATGACCTACTCATGTCAACTAAGACTATGAGGCAATTTTAAGCCAAAAGTCTCCAAAACATTTGCTGTCACTCAGGCTTCAGGATGTCTATTTCAGTTTAATAAAAATATATGTTTATCATTTATATGTTCCAAAAATCATGGAAATGCTGGAACTAAAATATTGAGGAAAACAGCAGACTGTAGAAGCTTATGATTGGACAGGAAAATGAAACCATTAAGCACAATTATAACCATGGGTGATTTAAGCTGTTCCAGAATCAGATTCAGTGGAGAACAAAAACTCAGGTGTGTCTAATGGCGTGTCTGGGCAAACTTCCCAAGCAAAATTATACCTATAGTTTGACTTGGACCATAGGCATAATATGATAGACCATGCTTAGCTTACAAAAGTTAAGAGAGAGAAAAAGAAGGAATAAAATCAAATATAATAAAGCTTAGGTTTTTTTAAACAGCATGTGTAATATATATATATATACATATATATATATACACACACATATACATATATATCATATATATGTATATATGTATATACATATGTATATATGTATATGTATATATGTATATATACACACTTATCATTGTGATACATATAACATATATGTGATACATATAACAGCTACTGCAACTTTGGGGACTATACCATGTGTACAGGATTTCTCTAAGAGTTTGCACCACAGACTTTATGTGCTCAGTGTTCCTGATCTAAATTACTGGCTCACGTTGTTCCAGATGTTTCTGGAAAGTGAGAATTCTCAGTAGTATTCAATTCTTCTTGACTCTGGGGGAATTATGATGGGAGGTGATGGGCTCTGGTGTAGGTGGGTGTCTAGACTTTCTTGATATGTTTCTACTGGACTACTGTCATGCAACACACCCACACTGAGTCATTCCAAAGTGTATGTTTTAAAATCATCCCTCCTGTTGAGCCTGTGAGCAGAAGGCAAGAAACCTTCAACCATCATTGCCTATATTTCTCATCCCTAAAAGAGGGTTTCCTCATGTTAGACACACAATAAAGGTGAAATTCTTTGCGTTGGAAGCTTATTATGTTCGATAGGCAACAGTTGCCCCACCACAAACTAAATAAGTAAGTAATCACACATATAAATCCATGCTAGGACCAACAGCCTACGCCTAGAGTTCTATAACTGTTGACAGAAAATCAATGCATAGTGGTTTAGAAATCAAGACCATTGAGCTAAACTTTTCTTTACCTTCCAGATAACTTGAGTTTCTGCTGTCATGGAGACGGGGAAAAAAATATTCTCACCTTGTAAACCCCTTCTTTGGTCAAGAACATATGTGAAATATATTCACTCAGATGCTAAGTCTTACCCCAATGCATTTGACAGACTCAAGAGAGCTAACTGACAGAGAATGTTACAAATAAATTCCTTGTATGGAGATTGTTTAATCCATCTTCAAAATGCATTCTATTTAGAGCCATATTGGAACAAATGCATCTGCGTGTTGAAAGCTGATAACATACACACACAACAAGGAAAGAAACATCTCTCAGCAGACTTCAGGGTTCAAATACTTCTTTTAGAACAGAAAGAGTCTTTTTTTTTGTTTAAACGTAGTGTGTGGTTTAAATATTTGTGGTTTTTAGTCTTCTACTCCAGGTTCAAGAATCTTTTAAATATTTACTACCATCTTTGCTACTGTACCAAATCCTATCATTGGTGTTTAAAATTTATACCTTTATAAATTAAGATTGTAAATTTATTGACACTGAAAGTCAATGGCTTGGTTTTAAAAATTAGCCTAAGTTCCATTACAGTGGAGATCTCTTTGATCCTTCCAGTTGTTTTCGATATGGAGTCCTGACTTATGGCAAACATGGTGTTTTCTGAATGGTTATTGAAATATGCAGACTCAGGGTATACCCTGAATGGCATCAATTCTATAAAGTATATGTTTTATAGTTCCCCTAAAGAGCTTGCAACCCCTCCCCTCTTATCTACAGGAAAAGACCAAGTAATGTTCTCTTCTCTTTCCATCCAGTCTTCTTGTGTAGATTCATCTGAGAAGTCTATGCTAGGAGCCTAAGGTACTGAAATCCTCTCTTAAAAGTCTGAGCTGGGTTGCAAGCAGATTCCTTTATAGCTGCATTTGGTTTCCTCCAAGACTTGCTAAAGGGTAAAGGCATTTCTGTCTTTCTAGTTATGCCACCAAACACTGTGCTAGGCATACTTCAATTAAACTCGTGTTTAACCAAACTACTTAGTTAATCTTAAGGATATCTTTTTATTGGTAATTATTTGTGTATGTATGTGGGGATGGATGAGTATGTACAGATGAGTGCAGGTGCTCCCAAAGAGCAGAGGAGCAATATTCCTCTGGAACTGGAGTTACAGGCAGTTGGGAGCTATCCAGTGCAGGTGCTAAGAACAGAACCTGGAAGAGCTACAAGCACTTTCAACTGCTGAGCTATGCTTTTAGCCCCTGATTTATTTATTTATTTATTTATTTATTTATTTATTTATTTATTTATTTTTGAGACAGAGTCTCATGCTGTGTTCATGGCTAGTCTTTCACTCACTGCAATCTTCCTTCTTCACCCTCTCAGGTACTGGAATTTCAGATACAAGCTACCAATACTCAGCTTTTAGCTAAATAATATGCCATTAGCTAAATGATATTGTCCACATGCACATGCACACACATGCACACACATGCACACACACAAACACACACACACGCGCACGCACACAAAGAGAAAGCCTATTTTCTTTCTTCATTTTGCTTCTAATGGGAACATTCTTGATTCTACATCACAAGCCTTATTATTTTTAATGTGGCACAGTCTTCTATAAGACCAATGTTACAATATTTTGAAACCATTTATATTGTTGGCTATTTGAGTTACACTATTACCAACAATACAGAAACAATTGGTCTTATAGCTAAGATTTCAACGTAAGTATGTTGAATTCAAGTAAGATCCCTTGAAATGGAATGTTTATGTTAAAACTTGAGAGTGCTTCAAGTGTTGGTGGGCACTGGTGAAACTGAGCTTCCCCTTTGTGGAGAGAATCATAGAACTGTTTGACAATTTTGATGATAGTTAGTGTGCTACTGCCTCAATGAATTATACCAATATCCTCTAGAATTACATGGCGTGCATGCTAAGTACTGCTGTCTTTTACATTAATTGCTGAGGTTGGTCTTATTGTGAATGGTCTCAGCTTCTGGTAGCAGTGTGACCTGCCAGCTTGCCTTCAGAAAGCAGATGTTCTCTAAAAGGAAATTACAGGTCTTGAGATAGTATCTCTAATTTGTCTCATGCAAAAATCTTAGCTCAGCTTACCTCATTTCAAAGGCAAATGTTTCTGACTCACTGTAGTAGGCTCAGCTCCCTCTCCGTACATCAGCATGGTTTTCTAAATCACTCTCGTTGTTCTAGACAAAACAGGACATGGGAGGTCATACTGATGGCCTCTGATCTGAGCAAGTCAGATTGATTTAAACAAGTTTCCTTGTGAGGATCACAATGGATCCTGATTGAGAACCCCAAGTAAAGGCAGGAAGAGATAGGGAAGGCTTGGTCAGTAGATATGCAGAACTTATTTTCCAAAGACCAATGGACAGTTCCAGTGGCCCATCATAGAGGTAGAAGAGCAACATGAATTACACTGCATCATTCTTCAGTCAAAAGAAGCTAATACAGTCCTAGGTGCTGGCACCAGGATCGGTGTCTTATGGTACACTTGTACGTCACTGGGACAAAGGAGAAATAAAGTGGGTTCTTTGATCCATTTACTGAGGAAACGGAGTCTGGGTTAGAATGACCAGTGCTTTCAGCTGTTTCTGGGAGGAAGGGAGGCTTTGCTTGTGGTCTGAAAGTCATTTTTAAGAGAATACAGAGTTATTGGTAATCTTAGCCAGAAAAGACACAGGTCTTGTTATTTCAAGACATAGGACCATTTGGAGGTGGCAGAGAAGTGACTTTGAGAAGCAGGCAAAGCAGTTAGCTCAGCTCATCCTCTTCTTTTCTTGCTTTCAACACGATCTGAAGACAGGGTAAGGCTGGCACACACTTATGATTTTTAGCTTCTCTGAAGACAAGCCTGCCGTTTTCTGCTTTACCTCTTCATCTGGGTTCATTACTGTTTTAAATTTGAGCCTCATTAGAGAGGTAAAGTCTACAGCTGTCTTTAGAATGGATCTAAAATGTAATATTCTTATTTTACCGTAAGTATTACTATGTATAAACTTAAAGTCTAAACAAAAGATGACTAGTGAAAATTTTACCAGGCAGGGGTGTGTGTGTGTGTGTGTGTGTGTGTGTGTGTGTGTGTGTGTGTGTGTTATGATGTTTCATTTAGAGTTGAGTAATCCCTCTTATTGTATCTTCACATTGAGCAGTCGTGGGCTCCTGTATCACTTCCTGTCTCCTGAAAAGGAAGCTTCTTAGATGACAGGCGTCCTTGTGAAGAGCTAAGAGCTATTGCTACCCCAAGTTTAGAGAACCCCCAACAGAAGGATAGAGATGATAAAACTCAAACTTTTTGAAAAGAGTGTCCTAATGATTCAAGCAGGATCTGAACTTGGTTCTATCGAAAGTCATAGTCTTTTCAGGAATCTTGTTTCAGTCTTTATTATTCAGAACGCCCCCAATCTCTGATTTCATTATAGGTTTACTTATGGCATGAGCCACCCTGATGTCTTAACCCCAGACTTTGCACAAGGCCGAAAAAACACTGAAGGATGTTACATAATGTGGGCAATTGTTTCACAGGAGATCATGTTCACCAAAATAAAAAGGTCAAGATCTGAAAACAATTCTTACAACAGTACTTTTCTTTTTATGTACAATCTTTCTCAACCTACACACAATTGTTTAGCTTTTTAAATTATTTTCTATGAGTTAGAGATTTAACGATTTCTTCCCTACATAAAATTGTGCTTCATCCTCATGACACTATTTTAGAGATGAGAAAACTCAGGTCTAGAGATGTTGAGTAGTACCTGTGACCATAGGTAACACCGTGTATGTTAAATCTTAACTGATGGATCCCCAGAACCATTTAGGGGAGAGACATCCTGAAGCATGCAGTCAGGATAGTGAGTGATCCATCAGAGAAGGAGAAGGAAAGATTTGATAGAGCTGGGAGGCAAGGAAGATGATCATTCCTGGACCTCTAAGAAGTACAACCCACAATCATCACATAGCAGGTAAGAACTCCTCCATCACTTCTAACTGCCCAGAACCCAGGGCTGAGACCACATAGATGCCATGCCTATATAGTCTATCCTTCCTGGTAAATGAGTGATGAAACTACTCACTTAGGGTCTGAAAAGACTCAATGTCTTTACACATGGCAAGTAGCCAGCAAAAGATGGAAAAGGGGGACTATTGGCCAGCACTGTGAATCTCTAAATACAGTCAGCTATTGCTGACAGAAAGTCAATCATCAAGAAGACATATGTGGTGCGTGATAGAAAGTTTTTTCATTTAAAACCATTGAGCTGAAAGCCTCGGCACTTGATCTGCTAAGTTTCATGAACCCGATCAGAGAATGTACTTTTATGCAGAATTCTCATTTTCTGACAACCCTGGATAGATATGGCAGAGCTGTGGTAATGTTCATCTCTGTGTATTATAATGAAGCTGCCATGGTAACTCCAGAAGTCACTAAAAATGCACAATTTTGAAAAGTTCATTTCTTGGAAAAAAGATTAGCAGTGCTGTAACACACATAATGATCTAATGAGACTTGAAAAGAACGCCCAGATTGAAAGGAAATAGAAAGCGACTTCCCAGACTTCCCAGTTACACCATCTTCCTGAGAATGACACGGTCTACTTGTAATTTCCCTAATCAATGAAGCCAGGGGAACATTAGGTCAGAAACTTAATTAAATTTTGATGTGTGTAACTCAGCAGTAGTATTCACTCAGCTGCTGCTTAGCTCAGGATGCTAGCTAAGTAAATCGCAAAAAAAGACTCGTGTAGGTTTTATGTCCTTGTCATTTCCATAATTTAAGGAGCCAGGTCTATAAAAATGTTCTCATCATTGATTATTTAGGAAGACTTTGATGCTACTTTGATGGTAACCTCTCCCAAGATTGTAGACTGGGAAGGGGAAAAGAAAAAAGAGAGTGGGGATCTGGGTATATTTCCAAAGTTGAGGTCCTAATATTCAGTCTTCTGTACCCCAGTGAAGATTAAAGAGAAGTAAAACCAATGCCCCCAACATCTTTGGGTTCTTTGTGTTGTTATAGAGAGTATTTATCTTTTTAATAAAGAATAATGTAACTTTTTTCAGTATAATTGATTATTTTATTTATTTACATTGAAATGTTGTCCACCTACTCAATCTCCCCTCTGAAAACCCCTCCCATCTCCCCTTCCCTTTGCCTTTAAGAAAGTACTCCCCCACCCACCCACCTACTCCTGCCTCACCCTTCTAGCATCCCCTTTCGATGGGGCAACAAACTTCCACAGGACCAAGAACCTCCCTTCCCATTGATGCCAGATAATGCAATCCTCTGCTACATATGTAGCTGGAGTCATGGACCCACCTATGTATACTCTTTGGTTGGTGGTTTAGTCCCTGGGAGCTCTGAGTGGTCTAGTTAGTTGATGTTGTTCAAGAAGACTGTAACTTAAAAATATTTTTGAGATTGCAACACAAGCAGAGTGATAAGAAAAAGTATGGAATATTCTGGAAGCTCCTCTTGCTGCTCAGATGCCATAGGCACCAGAAGCAAGCATGCCCTGGGGAGCAAAGGATCTTGTGGTGGCACATTCAACTGTAATATCTTTCCAAGTGTGTTTTGTGAAAGCTTATGTAATCCAGGTTCAATATCATGGCTACAGTTCAGAAGAGTACAAAGTAATACACATAGAGCAGAAGGCTCTTTGTGCCTGAATACTAATAATCAAGTGTCAGTCAACATGCAGAACCCCATCTTGCTCAGAAAACTGTGCTCCACAAAGTCTGAGCAGCTCTTGATCTCACAGTTGTCTATTAATGAAACTGAGCCATCTGGCCAGGATATCCATGTTCCTGTTTATCTTCCTTCAAATAGCCAGCACTAGTAGTATGTTGACCAATTCCATGCTCTAGTTGAAGAAAATAAGAAAATTTTCCAAATAAACCCCCTATGTTCCCACTCCTGCTTCATGTTCTATTCCTGTCACATTCAGGTTGAGATATAAGCATGATTGCACATGCATAAAACAAGGGAAAGATTTTCAGTCATAGCTTTGGACTTCATGTCCACCTCGCCATCAGAAATATAAGGCCTTTTTAAACAAACTCTCGACAAGCTAGTGGCAGTAGGATCAGATAGAGCTTATCAGATTTCCTGGAAACGGATTCTATGACACATAGACAATTAAATTTGGCTGCTCAACCACCTTGTGAACAGGATAACAAACCTATTTAGTTACCAAAGTACTACAAAATTCTTGCTTAGTCTCCTAACGTGAGAATAGTGTCAGAGTTCACTTTGTCCTTACTCGAATATAATATAGACATTTCCTACACATCTTGCCTACTTTCTTGGAGCATCTTATGGCTTCCCTAACTTAAAAAATAAGTCCTTTTTAGGAATTGAAGCAAAGAGCCTGGGGACATGGAGTCAAAATTTTCTGTAGATTCTGTTTTGAGCACTGAGATTTCAGGGATGAAGAAGATAGAATTTCTATGTCGAAGAAATTCATGGTCCAGTGCAAGGGCCTTCAAGAAGGCAGAGCAGCTGATTAAAGCAAGGGACCGTCTGCTGCTCCACCACAGCCTTAAACTGTCCAGGCCTCTTGAATGATTCCTCCTCGCATTGGAAGGTTTTTGTCCTCTCATGGACCTTCGAGTACTCACTCCATGTCCCCAACCCCAAATGAGAGTATCTTAACATTTTTCATATATCAAATAAGTCAGACTTCTGTGTAGATTAATTGCTAGGTCCCTTCTTTTGATGATGTTCCTGATTCTTAATTCATTGACCAGTGCATTTTATACAAATCCTTCTGCATCTGAATTCTGATAACACACCCTAGAATGTTCTTTCACGTTGGTTCTGCAGAAACTATACTGAAATATAGAAACCTATCTCTGTTGGGGATTGGTTCTAATCCTTTGAATTAATCCAGCCCTCCAAATTGGGAATCTACATGCCCAAATGCTGAAGGAGGTCCATGTCCCCAATAGGTTTTTGATGGATCAGTAAAGAGCCAATAGCCAATGGTTGGGCAGATAGACTGTGGTGGGACTTGGGGACTTGCATGGGCTAGGAACTGGAAGAGAGGAAGGGAGAATCGCCATATTTGGAAGGAGATGAATCAGATTTAGAGCTGCAGAAGGAAAATCATCCAAAATGTAGGTGAGAATGAATGCCCCCCACACCCCAGTAAGGGCTGCCAAGAAACATCTTGACCAAAGACTAGGGGTCTTCCCAGAAAGAGTCAAAGCAACAAAGATGAACTGTAGAATTAGAGGGTGTTAAGCCAGGGGTATCAAAGGGAAATGTGTGCTAGCCATAGGGAAGATTAGAACTGCCCAGCCTTTTAGCTAATCAAGGCATATTACAATTGACTGGTGTGTGTGTGTATGTGTGTGTGTGTGTGTGTGTGTGTGTGTGTGTCTTCATTTTGAATACAAATAGGTCTTGGGCAGGTACATACATGTGACCCATCAGGAGCACAAAGTGGTTAAACCAAACTACCACTACATGTCTTTTATCTTTTCTTCCATGCCTTTTAAAGTTTTTTTCTCCATTAGCAGTATATACTGTTGTAGCCTTCAAATAAAAATGCCCATTTTTAAGCAAAAAGTAAAACAAATCAATGGCTTTTCTTTAGATTACTCACCCTTCAAATTGTTCCAGAAGATTTTTCCCCACAAATTTTGGGAAGTATGTGCATTTGGTAGCTCTATTTTCTTTAAATATCTGTTACTTGTAATTGCTATTTTATTTTTTTGAGACAGGTTTTCACTCTGTGACCCAGACTGGCCTCAAACTCAAGATCCTCCTGCCTCAGCTGTCTGAGTTTGGGGATGGGGGGGCGATTACAGGTATGTGTTTCCATCCTAAGTTTGAATATTATCTCCTCAGAAATCAAATATTAAAAGATTGTCAAAATGCCTAAGGACTATCAAAAGAGTGAGCAAGAGACAGTATCCATAGTATTTCCAGAGACAGAAAAGCATCCGGAATGATGGTCTTATCTGAACAACTTTTGGAGTTAGACTCGATTTTCTATTCTTACCACCACCATATGCCACTTGTCTGACTTGGACCAAGCAAACATCACCTGGATGGGCCTTTGTTACACATTATGCAAACTACATGTCAACATAGAATTGTTCCCAGAGTTGGAGGGGATAATTCAAGAACAGGGAGAGTGCTTGTAAAGACTACTACTACCAAGCAGTACAAGAACTAAGTCTATTGGTCAATTTCATTGTTACTGTGTATTCTTCTAGACTTTTCTTTGCATGTATACTTAGAGATGCTTTCATTTGGGACCAAGCTTTGTCAATTGCTTTAGCAACTTGCTATGGCACTTGGCAGTTGTGCCTATACTTTTTGTCTTTGTCTATTCTTCATCTGCAGCTTGGTACTAGCATCAAGGAGGTTAGGCAACACTTTGCCATGGGCAAACAACAGTTGCCAGTTGTATACAATGAGTATTCCCAGGGCTTTTCTAGTTTGGAGTCTTATTTATTATATTAATTAATTAACTTATTTACTTACTTATTTATTTTTTATTCACATTACATCTCCTTTTCCTGTCTCCTCTCTCACACAGTCTCTCCTACCCCTTCTTCTTCTCCTCTGAGAGATTGGAGCTCCCCTCTCCCCCCAGCCCCGGTATTTTCCAACCCTAGCACACCAAGTCTCTGCAGGGCTAGGTGCATCCTCTCCTACTTAGGTCAGACAAAGCATTTTAGTTAGGAGAACATATTCCAGAGACAGGCAACAGCTTTAGGGATAGCCCCCACTCCAGTTGTTGGGGGGCCCTCATAAAAGCTGAGCTATACATCTGATACATATGTGTGGTGGGCCTAGGTCCAGCCCATGAACCTAGTCTCTGTCTTTGATGCCACCTCACATGTCCTTTTCTCTTGAGGATATATGGCTTTTACCCAGTGCATCCCACCTGTGAATGCATTTATCTCCTCCACACCTTCAAATGTGTCCTCAGATCTTTTCTTATTCCTATCATTTCCACCTTAATCCATGGTACTCAACATCCACCCAGGAATTCTCTAGAAATAGCAGTCTGTCCTCAGTTCTGAATTTCATTCTTTTTTGTCTGGCCCCCATCATCCTGCCTTTATTTCTTTCCTCCTTCTGTCACCACCTCTCTCACGACACAGCCCAGGATGTTGCCTCCCAAAGGCATCGAGAACATCTTTTTAGAATCCACCTGTTTGTCATCTTCTCACGTGGAAACTTTAAAAATTTCTCATTAGCTTGTTCACGAAGTTCAATTCTACAGCATGAATCCCAGCTATTCCCATCCTTCTTGCTCCCCTGGGCACATGGCTCTCCATTTCATCATCAGGGTTTCTTATAAATCCTGAGAGCTCTCTGTTGTGTCTTTGTGTCTTTCTTCCTCAGCCCTCTGCTTCCAAGGTGAGTCACCTTAGGAGATGGAGCCTAAATGTCACCTTTTCTCTAGGACTTTTCCCCAGCTTCTACATAGACTTGATGAAGCACTTCTCTCTGTCTCTCAACTCCTTGTACAGCCATGTCTCAAGGTTAGCCCTCAGCAAGATGCACAAAGCTGTGTCTATGTCTGTTTCTCTTGCTTTGACTGGTCATCCCTCAGAGTGAGGTTTGAGTCAGGACCACCTGAAAGCCAGCCAGGCAACAGTCTTAAACTACTCTGGCAATCTACGAATGTCACTTCAGAGTCAACTAATATTTTTTGCCTTTTAAGAAGTTTGATAATTTGCTTCAGTCATAATCTACATACAAATATGCAAATCTGTACACATGAAAAGCTGTAATGGTCATTTGCATATTAATGGGACTGGGCCACTGCACCCAGATACTTGGTCAAATGTTAGTCTAGATTAGTAGTTCTCGACCTATGAGTTGTAACCCCTTTAGGGGTCAAATAACCTTTTCACAGGGGTCCCCTAAGACCATTGAAAACCACAGACATTTACATTACAATTCACAACAGTAGCAAAATTACAATTATTAGGTAGCAACAAAAATAATTTCATGATTGGGTGTCACCACAGCATGAGGAACTGTATTAAAGGGTCACGGCATCAGGAAAGTTGAGGCCCACTGGTCTATATAGATCAGTCAATCAGTGAAGCTTTTTTTTTCAAATGTGATTTATATTTAAATTATTAGATATTGCATAAAACATATAGCCTGCCATAATGTAGGTGGGTCTCATCTAATCGGTTAAACACAGAAGTCTGAAAAATGTGTTGAGTTTTGTGGAGGAAGAGAGGATTCTGCTAGTAGGTTGCCTTTGAATGTGAGACTGCAGCCTGTTGGCTTATCTTGCAAGTTTAAGATCAGATAGCTTCTAAAACTACTGAGCTAGTTACTTAGCCTAAACCTTTCTTTTAAATAGATGGAGGCTATTCCATTTCTCCAATGAAACTTGACTAATGTAACAGCCAATATGTCTGAAACACACAATGGATTCTCAGTTTATAAAGAATCTTCTAAATTGTGAATGAGAAGAAACAATGTAAACAAAACCAAACAACAGCAATAACGACAACAAAAACAAAACGGTAGGCTTGAATTTGGATAGGTTTGTTTGTGAAGATGTATTTTTTGCCCAGTAGTACTGGAGTCACTCTGATGTAAGGTTAAATCCTGCCTACAGTAACTAAGTGGACTAGACCAGGTCCTTCACCTTCTTGTTTTGAACTGGGTTTATTCTTCCATGTGACAAAATGGTGTGACACAACTGTGGTTGCGAAGAGGAAGTCACTGTAGCCATCGAGGTGTCGACAACAGCTCCTGGCAGGAAACAAGTGTTCACTGTGCTAGAGCTGTCCTGTCCCAAAGTTCCATCCATTTGATTACTTCAGTTTTACTCACATCTCTTTGCAAATATACTACTGAGAAAAATACGAATTTTGTATTGTTTGATGGCCTTCGGTTTTTGAAAGCTGAAAAATGATGAAATTAATGTATCACTACTATAATATTCAACTATTGGAGTTTTGGATGGTTTCTGTTGCTTGGTGTGGTGATCTTATGTATGGATTCCCAGGCTGGGTTTTCTTTAATTGCTGTTTGTTATTTAAATAAGCTGTTTCCTTGGAGTTTTGTATCTATGGAATGTTGAAAGTTCAAATAAAGTGATAAAAATGAAAGATATTTTCATTTACTAAGGCTATAATCAAGACAGAAGGCATTAATTAAGTAATTACTTAAGGAAATATAATGTTATTTTTTAGTTTGCTAACTATTCTTGCCTGCCAAGGAATGGCTTTAGCGGCAATATAGGCAAATGCATACATAATTAGAGAAAATGCTGGCTTTTCTTACTTTTGAAAGAAAACAGTGGCTTAAGAATTAGATTTCCAAAAAATATTTTTTGATAATGCTAAGTTATAGGATTGGAAGATGCAGAGTAGTTTGTGCGAGAGAGAGAGAGAGAGAGAGAGAGAGAGAGAGAGAGAGAGAGAGAGATTGGGTTCTCTAGAGTAACAGAACCAGCAGGCTGAATATATATTACAAATGATATTTATCCTGATCACTCTAGGTGGTCCAACAATGGCCCTCCACACCCTGGAGAAGCTGAGAACCTGGTAGCAATGTGTCCATGAGACTGGATATCTTAGTAGTCCCAGTCTAGCAGGGAGGACCAAGCAGGTTCTAGAGAGCTCCAGTCTTTATTCAATGGTGGAAGGAAAAAGAAACTGAGTTATGACGTCAGTAGTACATGGCAGGAAACACCAACAACAGGACAGACATCCTTAACAGGAGAAGGTGAAGATAGCCAAGCAATCAGCACTGGTTTTCCTTTCTGACCTTTGTACTTATTTTCTGTTATCAGAATGTGTTGACCATTCTAGAGGAGGGTCTTCCTTCTAACTAATTCTTCTTTGAAATGGCCTCGAAGGCACATTTGTAGGTATGCCTTGTAGTTGATTCCAGACCCAATCAAACCTACACTTAAGATTAACCCTCACAGTGTGTTCTGCAAATCCCATAGCTTCTCCCTTATGGCCTTGTGTTTTCCAGTAGTGAATTAAAGTCCCTTTACTCCTCTCAATAAAACATCATATCCATAAAGCATCTATGAATGTTGAAAGAAAGCATTCACCATTGATGGAACCTCTGTCCATCTTCCATCTTAGACCATCAATTTGGTTATCAAAGATACATAAAAGACATAGAGAAAAATAATCTTATCAGTGGTAGTCAAGAAATAGATACACATTTCAGTAAAATGCATTCAAAATTACCTAAGACACTTGTAAGTATAAATAATAAACTGAGCATAAACCTCTATCAGCTAAAGAGAACCATTTGCCTGAAACCATTTAAATCATCAGTCATCTTCCAACCAAGCTTCATTAAGTCAATTTGGATTGATGAGTGTTAATCTCTTTCTTGTACATTTGAGGAAGGAAGATGCCTCATTTAAGTGGTAATGATTACCTATGCATAAACGTATATGCATATATATTGTGTGCTATTTAAGAATATTCAAATGAAGTTTTAACTTGATTTGATCTCTTGCTGAATATTTCCTTCTTTTTGCACTTCCAGCAGCATATCTTTGCTATAGTCCTTTGAAAGCAGTATTGTTAGCCCCATTTTACATCATTAGAAAAGAACGAAAAATAATCACAATCTTACTAATCTTACATAGAATGTCAACAGAATAGTCTTTTGGGGAGGGTACTTATCCAATGCTGGGACCTTTTTCTACCCATCTTGTTCTTACAAGTCTAAATAATTTCTTACAAAGCTATTTAAAAAATAATAATAATAAAAAAAAGAAAAACAAAAATTCCTTAGATGGCATAGTTTTTCTTCTCTTAGTTTCCCCATTAGAAATGAAGTCTTGAGCATTTAATAAACTCTGATTACAACCATACTCTATGAGGCCAATGTGGTTAGCACAGCTTAAATTTGATCCTCCCTGTCCCTTTGCATAGCTACACATGCCAACCTGGCTTGAAATCTGGGCTTGGATGTTTCTTAGGATTGTTGGCTAATGTAGTTATATTGGGTGGATTATTCCAGTGGTTTCAGAAACAAACCCAGGACGTGCAGAAGCTGAACCTACTGCATCCTGAGATTGTCGTGTATCTGTTGTCCACAGTGAAATCTGCTTAGCTACGTTCTAGACCCTACAACAATGAGAGATATTTCTGGAATGTTCTATTAAGCCCTAACTACAACTCTCTCATTTCACCTTTAACTGTGGGTCTTCCCCACTAAGGTCCTTGCTTTCTATCCTTACCCCAGCACTGGCCCAATTTTTGTCTCTCCTGACCTGATATGAACACATCTTGGTGTCCACAGTCACATAAATTTGGCAAAGTCCTTTCTTTATGACAGCTAAGCAGAACCTTTCTTTTAATCCTTGTCTCCCAACAGGCCTCCCTCTAATTGCACTTCTGTTCTGGCTGTTCCTGCAGTGTGGAGGGTATTTTCCCCTAATTTGTTTGAAAGATGATTGTTCCAAATGCCATCTTCACAGCTTTCCTGAAAGTGCTCTGTTGTGGAGTCTAGCATATACACTTCAATATACAAACACAGCCTTTTTTTTCCTCTCCTTTATTGACTTGAGTGAAATCTGTGACTCTGCTAAATAAAATATTTCAGGACCCAAGCTCAGGCTGCCCATGTGCTAAGACATTTGCGTCTCCTTTAAATGCCCCAGGACTTCCCAGGTTCTCCTCTAACTATATTTTAACAGAGAGAACACTGCCAAAACCCAATCATGTGCTTTCCAAATCTTCTTGACAGCATTATTGATGACAGATGGTGAGCCTCTGCATTTCACCACCCATAGGACAGTATTAGAACCAGAACTGCCTTGGTGAGATTATGCAGTAGACCACAATGTGTATTTCCCATTCTCTTCTTGACCTTAGAAATAACATAAATATTTAGAAGCAGCACAAGGTATCTGAAGGGCTATAATTGCACATGGTTTTATGTGCACTGTTTACTGACTTGCACCTAGAGCTGAAGAGGAACTGTTTGCTTTCTTTTCCATAGGAATTACAAGTGTCATTCTGCTATATTTATAATGGCTATTATCAGAGGTTACTAAAGAATGCCATCTATTTTTCCATGAGTAAAATTACTCTGAAAATAGATGTAGTGGGGGCTCCAAAAAGTGATTTCTCAGAAGTTTGCTGTTGTTTACAGTTATCATTAAAAGAAACCAAACCAAACCAACCAAACAACCAAACAACCAACCAAACAACCAACCAACCCAAAACAGAAATTAAATATTTTCTTTTCTAATTAGTGTGTCATTCTCTATGGATGCCCATTCTCGACTTACACATCTCAAAATGTAATTGGTATTTTATAAAGTATATTATTAATGTAGCTGCTTATAAAAAGAATGCAAACTGTGGTACAATTTTAAATATAAAATATGTCTTTTGGGCACCATGGTATCAAGATAAATAGCTTACTACAAATGCTCAGAATATTTTAAGGCTCTACATTTCCAAATGTACTGAAATATATTTTTCTTAGATTATAAGTCTTTGCAAGGCAGGGACTATACCTGTTCTGTTCACTTTTGAAAACAAATAACAATAACAGCAAAATCATTCCATTGGCTTATTAGTTTGCTCTCTCATTGCCACAATAGAGGCTCAAGAAGACATGGTACCTGGCTGAGTCAATGGGCTGCTCCGTAAGTAGATAGATGTACCTAGAATGGGAACACCTTATGATGTTCTTTGTTTTTTTCTTTTCTTTTCTTTTTCTTTCTTTCTTTTTCCTTTTTTTTTTTTTTTTTTTTTTGGTGAGAGTTGATTTTACCTCATGAGTGAAAGTACAGAATTTAGCGTTGATTAATTATTAGCTTAACAAAAGTAGAGCTGTTACTATTGTTTTAAACATGTTTCAATATGTATGACCTAAATTTGCTCTTTTTAAGTTACTAATAATAACACCTTTTTCTATAACATAGATATGTATGGACAGCAAAATGATGCTAGTAAGGATGCTGACTTTCTAGTATTTGAACTTACGATTGAGCCAGTGAAATCTTGAAGCCTAGTGAAACGACTTTGTAACCACTTTGATGCTCGTGAATCACTTAGAACAGCTCTTGGGGATTAGAAGCAATCAAATATCTCCTGATTCGACTATACAATCTTTCCTTTCTTGAACAAATGGGTGTTTTGGGTGTCCCTCCCCTCGGGATTGTTTTTAAGGATAAAAATCAGTATTTGTAACTGCAGAGTAACATGGTATGAAGTCAGCAGCCAAACATTGCATGTGCAGTAAGGGGACTTTTAGAATATGAGAGATAATGGAAAAAGCAGTCACAGAGTTTTCAGTATAAAACAGCGAATATGTTTGTTCTGCCCAGTATGTGAATTCATTTGTTCAACAAATTAATATTTGTAATATAACAAATCTCAACATTGTAGCAGGCCTCAGTCTAGGGGCAGTAAACAGAGACAGCTATAAGAAAACCCAGAAAGCACAGCCTTCTATATGGTATTTAGAAGTATGTATGTGTATTTGTGTGTATATGGGTATATATGTGTGTGTATGTATGTATATACATGTGTGTATGTATGTGTATGCACATGTGTGTGTGAATGTATGTGTGTGTACGTGTGTATGTATACATGTATATATATATATATATATATATATATATATATATATATATATATTTGATTCTATAATTATGCTCATAACATTCCATTCTCTAGACTCCAAATTTTCATATTTTGTAGGTACAAGATACATTAACCTAATGGAATCCCAATGTTCCTCGTGGTTCCAACATATAGAGGATCTACTATGAGTTTGAAATTGAATTGTAAGATGCTGGGACTATGGCTTAGTGGGTAAAGTAATAGCTGTGGAAGCATAAGGGCCTGTGTTAGTTTTTCAGTCTTCTCATAAGTGCCAGGTGAACTGCATGCTAGGAGAGTAATCTGGCAACCTAGACTAGTCCTGTCAGTTAAGGAACATGGTATTCTTGCTTGCTTTCTGTCACTGTGATAAGAAAACCATGACCGAAAGTAACCTGTAGAGGTTTTATTTTGTCTTACAGATTTCAGTCTATCCCTGATAGGAGTTCGGGCAAGAACTCAGGAAGTGACATGCATACATATATATGGGCACTCAAATGCATACATGTCACACACGCACACACACACACACACACACACACACACACACACACACACACACACCAGCTTTCACATCTAAATATCATCATTTCCAAAGTCTATAAACTTTATTGTAGGTATTGAGTATGACTAAGACTGAAAGTAGGCTCTGTCCAAATTAAAAACTGGTTTTCATCTGTGGACGTGTGAAACTGAGTTATTATGGTGAGAAATTCCTGTGGCAAACAAAAACCTCTGATGAGGGGTAACATTGGAAGACTAAATAGTCTATTGGTTATGAGTCATGAGGGCAAATTCTGGTATCTTTCATGGTCTGGGAGGTGTTTTCTATGTCTGGACTCTGTGCTCTGGCTCCTTGGCTCCACAGCCTGGGTTTCATCATCTGTGGTAGATTTACTGGCCTTGCCATCTGTTTTCTGTTGCTATTCTCTTACACATTTGCAGTCGAACAATACTCCAGAGGATGGACTCACACCCAAGAGTATATGGACTCAAATTGGACTTGTGAGTTATTAAAAATAATAAAAGAAACAAAGTTGGATGTGTAGGGAAGGCAGGAGTGTTCTAGTGGGAGCTATGGGCTGGTTCTGATCAAATACATTGTATGAGATTCTCAGAGAATGAAACCAAAACGTTACTAGTTGAATATCGTCTTCTTTTTCTTTATCCTGATTAGAAATACGATTATACAATATACATTATCATAATTTGAATTAAGCATATAAAATCTATATTAAATAGTTACTGTTTCGTGGCTCCTGATTCTTTCTGATTAACAAGATGGTAGAATATAGTCTTATTAGTGTTAGCTACCAGTTTGTAGTGACACCATGAATATACTTATTGCCTTTTGACCAAACAATACATTTCTATGATTCAGAGTTCAGGATATAGAATTTCTATAAAATCAATCATTACGATGAGATTTTCATAGTAAATTACAACACTGCCATTTTGCAGTCTCTTGGTCAACACGTATGGTAATGGCATCTTCATCCATGAAGATGCTCCTATCAAACTCCCAAACCTTGAACTTCTTTATCTTCCTTTCCCATTCTGCTGACCCCATCCTACTCCAAACAGTCCTCTGCCTTCTATCACATTTCTCCTTCCTTCTTTTAAAATCTAGACTCTCTGTTCATTTGACAGAAAACATACATTATTTGTCTTTTTGACTCTATCTGCTTTTTCTTAAGGTCTAATCTCCAGTTCTGTCTATTTTTCTGCAAATGACATTGCTGTGTTCTTTGTGATCAAATGCCATTCCATTGGGTGTGTGATATTCTTATCCATTCACCAGCTGATGGGTATGGAGGATGATTTGCTGACTGGTTACCTTCAGCTTCTAATGTATTTATCTTCCTCATTTTTCTATCAACCCTGGCCCTCATGTTAACCAATTCTTCTCTCTTATTCATAACTCTTGGTTTTGTATGACACATTTGGTTTAACTGGGGCCATCTGTGTGAAAATTAGATTGAAGCTATCTACTCAAGAGTGATAGTCTCATCAGTGGATATACATCTGAAGGCAGTGGTTTCTTCTCTTCCTTAATTTGTTGGTAGCAAATAGTTCATCAGTGAGGAATAAGGCTGCCTCAGCCATCCACCACCAATGCCTGGCTGTTGACCCAGTACAGGCATCTGTAGCTTCCATAAGTTCAATATAGTAGTGTATTCTTTTGGTACCCTCTACCACATCCCCCTGAGTCTCAGATAGGATGCTATGTAGGCCTTAGCACTTAGAGATAATTTTAAAATATTTTACAAATATATGTTATTTTCTATTGTTTTTTTGTCCTTGACCTAACCTATTCATTACAAAAGACTCTCTCTGTCTCTCTCTGTCTCTGTCTGTCTGTCTGTCTGTCTGTCTGTCTGTCTGTCTGTCTCTCTCTCTCTCTCTCTCTCTCTTTCTCTCTCTCTCTCTCTCTCTCTCTGTGTGTGTGTGTGTGTGTGTGTGTGTGTGTGTGTGTATGCAGCTGCCCACAGAGGCCAGAGAGTGGATCTGATCCTCTGGAGCTGGAGCTACAAGAAGCTGTGAGCTGTCCTGTGGGGGTACAGGGCCCTGAACTCGGTTCCTTTGCAAAAGAAGCAAGCAATCTGAAGGACTGAGCCACTTCTTCAGCCCCACCTCTCTCTTTTCTTTCGTTGTGTTTCCTGTTTTTGTTTTATTTATTTATTTTTTTTATCTTACCAGATGTTAGACTGTGGTGATTATGTCACAATCCATCCTTCTTGTGCACCTTGAAATTTATTTATTTAGTTTTTATTTATTGTTTTTGAAACAAGATCTCTCTACACAGCCCTGGCTATCCTGAAACTTTTAAATTAAGTTTCTATAAGTAAACTAGGCTGGCCTTGAACTTAAACGCATCTGTCTAGCTTTGTCTCCTGAGTGTTTGGGTTTACGGCATGCACCAACACTCCTGGTGAAATCTTTGTTACTGAAATCATTTGATTTTTTCTTTTTTTCATGGGGTTGACCGAGTCCTTTCCTAGCTTTTCTGTTCTTCATTACTACTGTTTTTGCTATGGAACTCTGTTGTTTCAGTGTTGCTTTTCTGTCTGTAATCTTCCTCAATAGCTGTGAAATAACTCACTCACACTCGTATTGGATTATCTGATTACAATGTTTAGCTGCTGGATAGTATGATAATTCCAATAAATATTACTTTATTGATGAAAATGTCTCTATGTCATTTGAATGACTACATTTACATTTTTTTTGTTTCTCCTTTTTCCTTTCTTTGGGTCCTCAAATTTAAATGAGAACAACAAAGTCCTCTATGTGAGAGAACATGGATGTGGTAAGAATCACCTCAAAGTCACAGTGCAATCTGAAAGGCAACAGACGCAAACTGAATTAAGATATTCTTCAGCCAGCCATTAGTGACGTTAGGGAATAAATAATATCACCCAGGAGTTATTCTTTGCTGAATGTCAGTTCTGTCCTCAGATTTCTTCTTTGTGGTTGTGTCCTTTCCACACGGACATTCTGTCTTTGTTTCTCAGAACGTAACCTGGCTCTGGGCATCCTCTTCTCAGGATGCCTACTTACAGTTGGCTATTGCTATCGAGGGATATAATGTTTACATAGTGGTCCAGTTATTTTCAGAAAGCTGATTTTTAATAATACATTAAAGATATTACTTCTTTGAACTTGTCTGGTAGCTTTATGTGTTTCTTCTGCCGCAAGTACTCATCCAAGATGGGTCTTAGCAGTCTTCAGAGTTGTATATCCTTAGTTTGGAACTCTCGCTTTTCTGTGGGGCTATTCTCCTTTGAGGAATGACCCCTTATATCTGTAGATTTGATTGTTTCTTGTCTTCTCTACTTCTGCCTCGTGACTGATTTGAGGCCTCCTCACCCCGTTACCAGTTGGGTGCTCTCAGAAGCACAAATACTGTCTTATTTGCTTCTCTGTTGCTATGATAAAACAGAGATCTACAACTTGGGAAAGAAAAGGTTTATTTGTCTTACAAGTTCCAGTCCCTCATAGAGGGAAGTCAAGGCAAGAATTCAAGCAGGGTAGGAGCCTGGAAGTAGAAACTAAAGCAGGGTCCATGGAAGCTCATCGCTTACTGTCTTACCATCTCTGTCTCTTGTTATTCTCAACTACTTTTTATCACAGAGTCCAGACACACCTTCCTAGGAATGTTAACACCAATAGTAGTGTGGGCACACCTTCATCAATCAGTCATTAAGAAAATGTCCCATAGACATGCTTAAAGGCCAATTAGATGAGAGAAATTTCTAAATTAAAATTCCTTCCAGGTTATCCTGGTCTGTCTTAAGTTGGAAGAAACATACTACAACACAACACCCACGCACACAACGTAAAGTTGTGCATTTTCTTTGTATTCTTTTGCATTTGAAATTAGTTCCGTGGTTTTGGTATTGTTCTTTTTTTCTTTTGTTATCTTATTACTTATACCTAGAGAAGCAAAAAAAAAAATTTTTTTTTAGAATTATCCTGCCACCAAGTTTTCCCAGAATCATCATCAATGTGATACTTATTATTATTATTATTATTATTATTATTATTATTATTATTGCTGTAGTAATATCTGAAGCCTATTCCCACTTCAGTCAGGTAAACAAAGAATGGGCTTTTCATATGGAAATGGGAGAGTCTTTCAAAGATGGGTCCCATGAGCAGAATACATTCCCCACTGGTGGGTTTTAAGATGTGCTTTCCACATAATTGAGAGAGGGCAGCTTGGTAAGCTTGTTAGATAAGCAAATCTATGCAGACAGTCTGTCACTCTTGGAGAAATGAAAACTGAGTAGAGGCAAGGAGTCGGATTTACATGCTACAAAAAAGGCTTTTCTTTATTTCAATCGACAGAATTGGATTAGACTCCAGCACCAGCATGCACTTCCCGTTGTTTGCTTTTGATATTAACTGCAGGAGACTCATTAGAATTTCATGGATGTAATTGTTTCTGGGTTACATCCTCAATTAATGACTATAATTGAAAGATAGGATAGGGCTGCGATGACGTGACTGTAATTTAAGTGCGAGATGTCTGGGCCTCTATTTGCCATGCATTTATTATTATTATATTTTTTCCCCCTGCTGTGGAGGAGTATTTACGAGAGGCAGAAATAAATGCATTTCAAACAGCAATGTCTCAATCAAAACAATGAGCGTATTGTGCACTGGGTGTTGTTTTCCTGGGCTGTTTTGTGACTCTGGAGCCCTTGGCATGATATGTATGCATAGCAAGAGCATGTGCTCAGATCTTTTGGGAGGATTCGGGGGCGGAGAACATGCTTCAACAATGGGGAGGTAGGAGAGAGGCTACCTCTGCCCCTCTTTATGTGCTTTGTTAGAACTGTTTAAATCCCAGCAGCAGAGGCTGCACTTGTTAAGGGTTTCCTAATCACTTTTGGATTATGTCATGGAGGGAGATGAGAGACGCTCTCCCAATCCCTTTATTATGGACTCCCTTCTGCCTGCCTCTTCTTGCACACCCCACCTTCCACACAAGCAGGCATTAACCTCATTAACTTTTTGAACAGTGCACTGCTGATGGCCCATAAACCTTGAGGGTAGCTGGGAGCAGCAGCTGAACAATTATCCGGGTTTCATAGGATTTTGTCCAGACCCCGAGGAAAAAGCTCGTGGAGCAGGACTCCTGGTTCAGTGGTGTTTATCCAGAACCTGAAACAGATACTGAGTTAATGAAATACACTTTTCAATGGGGACGGCCTTTGTTTTCTTATGAGTCTACTGACGTGCATAGGGAAGACTCTCGTATCACCAGAAGCAGGGAGGTCTAAGTCTGGAACCTGGAATTGCAGATTCAAGGAGGCCTTAATGACAACTGTGTACTGTTTCCCTGGATCCTTGGGATCTCCACAGACACTGGAGTTTGAAGATGACTAGCTTAAAAGCATTGAGACGTAGAACAAATGGCAGTGTAATGTCAAGCTAGAGACTGAGACAGTGGTAGACGGCAGTGAGTGAGTGATGTTCAGGTATAGTGGGTTGTTTCGTTCTGTGTAGCAACAATGAGGCTGCAAAGCCGAGGCTATAAGTAGCCTGCTGTCAGCTGTGAACTATGGTTTTTACTTGGGGGGCCTCTCTCTCTCTCTCTCTCTCTCTCTCTCTCTCTCTCTCTCTCATCCTCTCCTGTCTTCTTCAAGTACCTCTATTTATCCTTCTCACCACTTCCATTTCTAGATAAATTTTACTCACAGTTTAGATGTTTGAGCCCACAGTCATTTTCGATATCTCCTCTTCTTCATCTGTTGAACATAAAGTTCTTAGAAATGGCCCTAAGCCGCCAATGGCATGCCCTCCATTGACATGGTGTCAGTGAATATTTAATTAAAAAATAACATAATAGTGATTTGAGACTATTGTTTAATATTTTTTAGAGGATCTTTCAGTGCTCAAGTGGAAGTTATTCAATTAAAATACAAATATGAGCATTAGATATTTTTGTATAAAAATGTACAATAGAGTGTAAGAGGCAGGAGAGATGTTGTTATTCTCTATGTAGCATGGGCAAGGAAAAAAAATCTCTGGGCAGTAAACAGGGAGATTCAGTAGTGTAAAGGCATCAAAAGTAGAGGCATCTATTGAATGAGATCCTGGGGTGAATTTTAAGGCCTCGAAACAATAAAAACAAACAAACAAACAAACAAACAAACAGAAGAAAGCACAGTAAAAATGAGCCCCAAGCAAAAAAAGTCAGGAGGAAGACAGCTTAGAACAGGAGTTCAAGGCAAGAACATCTGGGCTCTTATGGTTGATGGCAATAACTCTAGGAAAGTGAAACCAGTGGAGGGATTCTGAAAGGGAAACATGGTCTAATTTCTCATAGAAGTCTCTGGAGACACAAAACTAACTGTAGATTTCCACACTCACTGTGCCATACTCTCCAACTTGGACTGCTCTACCGAACTCCACGATTTTAAAAACATAGTTAGTCTGACCGGTTCCATATGACTCTAGATTCCTAGTGTAAAGAAAATATGACTGGTTCAGTCCACATCATATCTGTGCACATGTGCAGGTTCATGTATGTGTGCATGTACATGTGTGGATGCCAGAGAATGATCTCAGATGTCAGGTTCCTGTGTGTGTGTGTGTGTGTGTGTGTGTGTGTGTGTGTGTGAATGCATATGTGTGTAGAGGCCAGAGGATGACCTCAGATGTCAATTATTTCCTGCCATCTCCTTTGAGACAGTGTCTCTCTTTGACCTAGAACTGGCTAAGTAGGCCAGGCTGTGGAGTTTGATAGTCTCTCCCTCTCCAGGGCTGAGACTTTAAACAAGTGCCATTGAAGACACTTTTCAATTCCAATAGCTTTTCTGCTCAGTAGATTGGACCATTCTTGTGGGGTAAGCATTTTACCATCTGAGCTATGTTCTCTACTCCCCATTTCATGTTTCTTAAAATTAATTTCACTATAATGTTTAAAGATGTGGAACACCAATTTTCTTCTTTAGGAAAACCATACTGGATTATATTGTAGGACTCTGTAGGCTCTCCAGGGTTGTAGCACGGAAGAGGTATTGTGTGTGTGTGTGTGTGTGTGTGTGTGTGTGTGTGTGTGTGTGTTCTGTGTGTGTGTAACCATCTAAGGAAACAGAACAATAACATGTTATGAAACAAGCTGTTTTGTGAGCAGAAAGAGGATGGATTCAGTTCTTTTGTTAAAAAAAAAATTAGAAATGTAAGCTTGCACACAAAAGCCTGGGAGGTTATATAACAAAAACAGTTTTCTGGGCTGTGACTAAATATTCCTTTGATTGGTTTTTCTGTAGGTCTTTGAAACCACGGTGTTTTTCCTTTATGTGAAACAAATGAGAGATATTGAAGAGGGAAGCAGCCATTAAAGGGTGACAGTTAGGAATTCAATGGCTCAGCCAGGTGCCTAGAAGCCAAGGTCTAACCCCACGTGAAATACAGCCAGAATGACAGTGGCCAAGAGTGGAGGTAGAACATCCTTCCTTCTCATTCTTGCTGGAATCTTGTTTATCCAGCTGTATCCCTGAATTTGATGCCCCTTTGTAATTACATTTAATGAGAGGATGAATTTTAACTAGCACAATAGCAAAACGACGTGAGTACCTTTCAGTTGGAACTGCTGCAGAATCCAAGCTACCACACAAAAAACATCCAAACTGAAGTAATGTACAACAGCCACATCCCCTTTCTGTCTCCACCTCCAACTGCAGCCACTGCTCACCTGTCTGTACCTTTAATTTGCACTGCAAATGTGGTTTATAGTTGCATGGATCTATAAGGGATGGTTTTTATTCTTTCACAAAGACACCAAAACTACTGAGTGTTAGGCACTGTGTCCTGACTTGGTGCCAATCTCATCTTCTGTGCACTGTGTAGAGTTGTATCGGTTAACCAAACCAATCTACAAATGAATCCATGGAGGAGCACCATGTCCCACTTTTTATAAAAGGTCCTTGCTGCATTACCAAACAGACAAGAAGAAAGTCATACAAAATACTTCTTACCACAGAGGGAAGACTGCAAGGAGCGATTCATTTCAAACAACAGTGATGAATAATCCTGATTTCTTGCTTTTCATTTAACAGACAAACAACATCAAACAAGAAACAAGAAGGAATTCTTCTTTTTAAATCGGGACCAGATAAAAAGTGATGCTTCAATTTTCAGTACTTTTTAAGCATGCAGAAACCATTCCTCCTTTATATTGTAGCATTTTCATGGCTGGCTTGCAAGTTCTGGGAGACTTGTACCCCCAAATCCAAAAGATTTCATCTCTGATACCTTCTCCATATGAGAAGCAGCTTTTTTTGTATAACAAACTAATATTAGAATTCACATTGTAACGTCTTCTGTATACCAAAATGGAAAAGTACAAAAAGTTCTGTTAAAACTACAGCATAGCTTTTTTCCCATTAATTTACTTATTTTTCATTTTATATCCAGATTGCAGCCCCCTCCCTCCTCTCCTTCCAGTACCACTCACACAAATCCCTGCCCTCATTACCCATTTCCCTTCTAGTCAGAGAAGAAAAAGATCCTCTTGGGTACCACCTTACCCTGGGACATCAAGTTGTAGTAGAACTAAGTAGTTCTTCTCCCACTGAGGCCAGACCAGGCAGTCGAGCAGGCATCCGATGGCAGAGAGAGGGGATCTAATGGCAGGCTACAGAGTCAAAGAAAGCCCCTACATACACACTCCAATTGTTAGGAGATCAATCTGAAGCCCAAGCTACACACCCATTACAAATGTATAGGGGACCTATGTCCAGCCTCTGTGTGCTTTTTGGTGGGTGGTTCAGTCTCAGTGAGCCTCCATGTACCCAGGTTAATTGTAGGTCTTTTTGTGGAGTCCTTGACTACTCTGGCTCCCTCAATTCTGTCCCCCACTCTCCCACAAGACTCCCATAACTCTGCCTGATATGTGGCTGTGGATCTCTGTATCTGTTTCCATCAGCTACTGGATGAAGCCTCTCAGAGGACAGTTATGCTAGTTTCCTGACTGCCAGCATATCAGAGTATCATTAATAGTGTCAGGGGTTGGCTCTCTCCTATGGGATGTGTCTCAAGTTGGGCCAGTCATTAGCTGACCTTAGTTTCTCCTCTATCTTTATCCCTGCACTTTTTGTAGTTAGGACAAATTTTGGGTTGAATGTTTTGTGACTGGGTTGATATCCCCTCCCTCCACTGCAAGTTTTACCTTGCTAGAGGAGGTGGCCACTTCAGTGTCCATATCTCCAGCTGCTAGAAGCTGCCCCCATCGACCCCTGGGAGTCTTCCCAGTCCCAGGTCTCAAGTTAGTCTCAGAGGTGCACTTTTCCTACCAATTTCCATTTTCTCTTCAAGCCCTGTCCTGCCAAATCCCCTTCCCACATCTGATCCCTAGCCCAACATCCCTCCTTCCTCTCTCTTCTACCCAGTTCCAGCTCTCCATACAACTCTGATGTGTATTTTGTCTCCCCTTTGAGTGAGAGTCAAGCCTCCTCATTTGGGCCTTCATTACTTAATTTGAGTCTGTGAATTGTAGCATTGTTGTCCTGTACTTTATGGCTAAAGCCCTCTTAGAAGTGAGTACTTACCATTGTGTCTTTCTGGGTCTGGTTACCTCACTCAGGATAATATTTCTAGTTCCATCCATTTGCCTGCAAATTTCAAAATGGCAGCCTACAAAATGGGAGAAAATTATCACCAACCCTACATCCAATAGGGATGAATATCCACAATATTAAAGAGTTCAAGAACTTTACACAACAACAAACCAAATACCCCAATTCAAAATGAGGTACAGAGAGCTAAACAGGAAATCTCAACTGCAAAACCTTGAATGACCAAGAAGCACTTAAAGAAATGTTCAGCGTCCTTAGTCATCAGGGAAATTCAAATCAAAAGAACCCTGAGATTCCACCTTATACTCATCAGAATGACTAAGATCTAAAAACTCAAAGTGACAGCACATGTTGGTCAGGATATACCAAGGGAAACACTCCTCCATTCCTGGTGGGAGCACAAAGTACTACAACCACTTAAGAAATCAATTTGGATGTTTCTCTGAAAATTGGGAATAGTTTATCTCCAAGACACAGCTATATCTGTCCTGGGCATATACTCAGAAGGTACACCAGTATGCCACAAGACACTTGATCAACCTATGTTCATAACAGCTTTATGCATAGTAGCCAGAAACTGTCAACAATCCAGAAGTCCTTCAACTGAAGAATGAATAAAGAAAATGTGATGCATCTACACAATGAGTATTATTCAGCTGTTAAAAACTATGATATAGTTTTAAAAGAATTATTTTAAATTAAAATACTGGCACCAAAAAAAATACTGTATTATTAAAACAAAGACAAAGACACACACACACACACACACACACACACACACACACACACACACACACCTCTTTGCTATAAAAACTCTTCCCTGAGAGATCTTTTTACTCTCAGATCATTTATTGCAAATATCTTTAAATATTTTGGATTTCTGAGTTCATATGACTCTATTTTTTCTGTATTGTTTCTTTAACATAGGGTCTCTCATTGAAAACCACAAGACTGACTGGCCAGCAATCTAACAGTCCTCCTATTTCTACCTCCTAGAGCCTCTGAGTTACCGGTGAGTCCACTATCCAGCTTTTTTATGTGGGTGAACTCACGTTCTTATACTCACACATCAATTGCTCTTTCTCACTAAATTACTTCTCTAGCTTCAGTTTTTTGTTCTTCTGGAGCCCAAAGCCCTCACCATTTTCTGTATTTTACTTTCCTTCACTGGCATTCAGGTTTGAATTAACAAAAAACATCACCTCAAAATTAAATGACCGAGCACCTAGAAATTAAATGACTAAGACACACAATGAAAATTTGAGTTAGTAATATCAACGTTCGGGTTCAGAGAATGTAAATCATATGTTCGCATCTATGACTTACATTATTTGGGGGCTGACTTCAAAACTAGTCATTTGTATCAGTTTTCCAATCTTAGACTGAATGTTTGAACTTTCAGGTCCAGAAACATTAAATTCACATAAGATAACTTTGCATTGTATCAAGTAATGAAGGAACGCTAATCATTCGGGGAACAAAAATGATCAAACCATGGCTGCTCCTGTTTCAATTGCTTTGTCAACATATTGTTTCTACCTAACTAGAGCCATCTGGACGGCCAGATTCTGGCTTTAAGAAAATCCCATCCTCTTACTGTCAAGTGTCAAAAGAACAATACCTCTAGGTCTGCTGAGAATCCTGGACAATGCTTTTCCTTTGCTCTTGCCTTCCACAAATGGCCAAGGAGAGCAAATGTGTGCAGTTCAAGAATCCATTCTAGGGTCTCATATACTTACTTATATGATGAAAAAGAAAAAGCCTAACAGTTTTCCCTTGATGTCTTGTAAGGAATGAAAAGAGAATAAAGAAAGGTCAGGAGATGGCTCAGTGGGTGAAGTGCTTTCTGTGCAATCAGAATGATCTGAATTCAGGTTTCTGGGACGCACATAAGAGCTATGTGCTAAGGTAAATATCTGCCACTCAATTACTTGGGATGGCAATAAAGGCAGATCCCAGGGCTGAATCGCCAGCCAATCTAACTGAAATGATGAGGTGCAGGTTCAGGGAAACACCTTGTTTCACAAACAAACAAACAAACAAACAAACAAAAAAGAACAATGGTAAATAGGCAGTAGAAGAAATGTCCAAAGGTGACTTCTGACTTCTACGTGTGCACATGTAAACAAGTGCATGCACACACACTTTACGCACATGTGTGCAGACACACACACACACACACACACACACACACACACACAATGAATTTTTAAAGGATAAGAGTGGAGGAATTTACTTGAGAGGAGCAAATGACAAATAGCATCTTCGCTCAAGATCATTCATGGTTGCTTTCTGATTCTGATTGACAGGACCCATAGGCAATGGCTGCTCTTTCAACAAAGTGTGCCTTGTAAAACTTGCTTGGCAGAATGGCATAATCTTTATATTTTTTTCACAGCAGTTTTATATTTTGCTTAAATTCCTTTGCAAACTCATGATCCAAAATGCAACCAGCTCGAATTATAACCAGGTTTTGACATATGACTTGTGGGGCGCTCAGTATGCGTGGTCTAGAAGGGAGCCTGGTGTGGCCATAAAGTGCCGATCTCACTAACAAATTTCTATATCTTTCATGATCAACTCATATATGTGATCACCATCGTAGATCATTAGCCACTTAGGAGCAGCAAGAGTCCCATGGCTATTTCTCTAGTAGGAGACATAATAAAGACTTCTATTCAGTTTCCAGGCATGAACCGTGACTTCACAATGAGCTCAACCACAGGAATTTGAAATGTATCTTGTCTCTTGTGATGGTTAATATCAGTTGTCATTTGATGGCATGATGCTTTAGAACCACCATGGAAAGAAGCCTCTAGGCATAACTGTGAAGAAATTTCTAGTTTAGGCTAACTGACATGGAATGTGCCACTTTAAATGTGGGTGCCATTCCATGGGCTGGGGTCCAAGATTTAACAGAAAAGAGAAAGGATGCTTAGCATGAATGTTCACTGCTCTCTGTCTTGGTTTGTGAACCAACCATGGAACCAAGTGCTTTACTACCCTGTAGCTATGCCTTTGCTGCCATGTTAGACTGTACCTCTGAAACTGTAAGCCCCTCCTTATGTTGCTTCTTTTTAAATGTTTTGTTTCAGTGATGCATGAAGTGTCTGATGTATAACTGTTCTTCTTTAGATGCCAGAAAATCTCCACCTTCCAGAAGTGGCTCCATACTTCAGTGTTGAATTTTAATTATGTCTGTAAGAGTAATTTTTTCATTGATTTCAAATGTTTTCCACTGTGATTCATTAGTAGAGAAGCAAATAAAATATTCTCAAAGGCTCCTGCAATTCCTAGAGGAAGGCTGGGCATGCAGTTGTCTGTTTTCTGTTTCATCAAAGCATCGGTGCCATCTTCAATTGCTGAACTTCTTTTCTATCTGACCAGAGTCATCCACCATTTTTCTCATGGGAAATCACTCATTCAAGGAGACTAGCATTAATCCCTTCTGTGGGTAATCATCCTTTGACCTAATTATCTTCCATTGGGTTATATCTTAAAAGTTCTATCACCTCAATGCCACTAAATCTGAGATCAAATTTCTAGATCAAATTTTGAGTAAAACACTCAAAAGATATACAAATCTTACTGGGTATATGTGTGTACATATATGTTTATACATACACATCTGCAGATATATATATATATATATATATATATATATATATATATGTTTGTATGTACATAAACATATTTCATATATGTTTGAGTGTTTCCCTCAAAGATTGACATACATATACACACACACACACACACACACACACACACACACACACACACACGGAAAGATAGAGGGAGGGAGAGAAGGAGAGGGAGAAGGGAGAGATAGTTTCAAATGATTCTGGAAGAGTGAGGCATTGTAAGACATTTCCTTCCATTCTTGTACTCATGAATATTGTGAGTTCCAAATCCTCCTGAGCTACACTGAGTGACCTTGTCTCTAGCAGACAGATTATAGAGGATGAGCAAATCCCAAATCTGCAGTGTTACCTGCCTGTCATGCGTGTCCATGTAGATATGTATGATTAGTCACGATCATATATTTATGATACAACTAGCTAAGTGATGAAACAGTGTTTTACCATTTAAGATTTAGTACCCTCTAGGTTTATGACACGAAAATTTGGACACAAGCATTTGTGGCACCACCAGGAAATCCTAGAGCCACTGGAATAACAACCTTCCCCCAATAATATTTATGTTTATCAAAGTGATTTTTTTTTTTCCGAAATAAATGCTGAAAGCAAAAGTGCATGAGAGAAATAATGAAGCAAAGGAAAATAGAAACTAGAGAGGGCTAAAGGAATAGAGAGGAAACTCAACAGAAACGAACTTGACAGAGGAGTCCCATTTAACAGGGGCTCTGACAGTAACTCAGGCTTTGATGTCACAACGTGGAAGGAGCTGGGGGCCCAGTGGTAATATTTTCCAGTGGGAAGGTTTAAATTCATGCAGATGAATAATGCAGGTGAAACTATCAGCACGCTGGAAGCTCATAATTATTCAAATTACACAATGCCATTAAATCTGTGGAAATCAAAACAGAAAGAGCCATTAATTCCGATTCTATCTTTCAGACCTCTATGTTTCTACTTCGTTGGGGATGAGGCAACACTTCAACCTTGAAATCAAACAGAGAATATGGCATAACAGGTTAGTCATGCATTGACCATGTAATTGTTTTAAAGGTGATCTAGGCAAATGCACAATGCGGATGTGTGCCCATTTTTAACATATGGTACAATTCTATCTGTGTCTTGCATGATGGATTTAGAATTTCAGATGATTGTACTTAATAGAAAATATCTTAAGATCAGTTCTGTAATTGTGGTTTTGAAGGACTAAACATATTTCATCAGAGAGACGGCTCAGTGAGCAAAGGAGGAGCTGAGTTTGAATTGTAATGCCTCACGTAAATGATAAAACCCGTGGGAGTGTATGTTTGTAACCCTTCTGCTCTACAGTGAGCGAGAAGGTGGAGGCAAGAAATTCACCAGAAGTTACTGAGATGGCCAGCATGCCATACTTATCAGTGAATAGCAGAGTCTCTCTTGAAAACAAGATGAGGCAAAACCCGAGGATTTTCTTCTAACCTAAAACATACTTTGCTATGGCCATATTGACACTGACACCCCAATCCTTGCTTAACACCACACACACACACACACACACACACACACACACACACACACACACAGAGAGAGAGAGAGAGAGAGAGAGAGAGAGAGAGAGAGAGAGAGAGAGAGA
>JANHMN010000021.1:18859697-18930563 GCA_030674055.1 Rhabdomys pumilio
CTCCTTCTCCTTCTCCTTCTCCTTCTCCTTCTCCTCCTCCTCCTCCTCCTCCTCCTCCTCCTCCTCCTCCCTCTTCTTTATTTTTTAATGTGTCTATCAACACAGCAGCCAATGAGTTGTCACTTGTAAAATTTACTTTCTAGCCTTTACTGCTAAATGACTTATTGAAAGTATGTGTTATTTTTGTCTGAATCAATTATAGACATTCTTCTTAATAGTTACTTCTTCCTAGGATAAATCACTCAAGAAATGGAGACCCTGAAGTAATGGAAGGTTAAATAGAAAGGACACTTTGAGTTCATTGTTATCAGAAAATTATCTAATATTTCTGCAAACTTGTGAAGTACACTTGAGGGCAGGGAGTACAGTTCAATGATCAAGCATTTGCCTAACATGTTAGCATGTTTGAGGCCCTGGGTTTAATCCCCAGCACTGTAGAAAACAAAAATAAACTTAATGGGGAAAATGTTTTCTCAAAGTTAGTTGTGATGCACTTTACATAACTGATATTTTATTGACTTTTCATTTCAAAGATTGTCAAACTTTTGAAATATTGGTTCTTCAGAAATAACATCTATATGTTTATCCTTGATGTTTTGAAAAAAAACAAAACTCTTGCTTTTTGTCACCTGAAATACAATGACTGCCTATTATATTACTTAGGAGTGTCTTGATACTGGAATGTGTGATTGACTCTCCTTAGCCTACTTTGCCTTTAGAGGAATGTGGCGGTTTAAATATGCTTGGCGCTCTCCCACCTCCCTTCTCCACACACCTGATCTCCATCCCTGTTCCCCTCCTTATCCCCCATCCAGTTTCCTCCTTCTATCCACCTCCAATATCTATTTTATTTCCCTTTCTGTGTGATATTCAAGCCCTATCAATAGGACAAAACTATAGCCTACAAAATGCCAAAACAAACAAACAAACAGACAAACAAACAAAAACCTAAAGAAACAAACTCAAAAACATTCACCATCCCTACATCTAACAGAGGACTACTATCCAAAATACATAAAGAACTCAAGAAACTAGAAACCAGTAAACCCAATAGTCCAATTAAAAAATGGGATACAGAGCTAAACCGAGAATTCTCAGTAAAGGAATTTCTGATAACCAAGAAACACTTAAAGAAATATTTAATGTCATTGGTCATGGACACACATGGTATGTACTCACTTATACGTAGACATTAAGCACACAGTACAGGATAACCATGTTACAATCCACAGACATAAAGAAGCTAAGTCATAAGGTGACTAGCTTTTAAGTTCATTTCCATGCTATAGCCTAGAATTCTGAGGCAAAATAAATGTTGTCTTTTTCTGAGATGTTTTCTGTCAGGGTAGTTCATGTTCATCATCATAACAGAAATGAAAGTAGCACGTTACTATCCCAAGTCACCCTGAAACTTCCTATAGTATGAGTATATTTAACTTTATACACATTTAACTGAATACTGCCTGTGCTTACTTCCTGCAATTTCTCTAATGTTGGACATTTAGTTTGACCTTGCTCCATTGGGAAACTGCTTCCTGGATGCTCTTCTGTACTTGATTTTTTATTTTTTTTTTTTCTTAAGGAATTTTGTTTCTGTACCATCTCCTCCAGGATGGCCATCGCAATAATGTGCTGCTAGGGTTTTTATTTTTTTTCCATTCGTCTTCAAGACAAACGATTCCAACAGACAGTTTTGTTTGTCTCTGATTTGGAAGGAGAAGGGGGTTATGCTAATATCTCAGGACAATATGCAAAGTCTTTTAAACAAGTTGTGCCCCCCCCTCGGAAATCAGCCTCAAATTTGGATCGGGAATATCAGTTTTGATAGTGACTTAACTGTCAAATTGTGAAACAAAGCTTTAGATCTTTGCTTTCATAATTAATTGTCCTTTGCTATAAACATAAAACTTCTAAGTAAGGCAGATATTCAGCACAAACATTGGCAAAAGTAAGGTGTGAAGACATAAGGAAAAAAGATAAAAGTTGGCAAGAGTTAATAAGTTACAATAGGATAAGTACAGGATTGGCTCATTTACTTGGGTCCCAAATAAATATACCATCCATATCAATCTACCATCTATTTATCTTTTATTATCTAACAGCTATCTATCTATATATAATATAATCCCAGAATCAATTTTCACATCTAGATGTTTACTACTTTAGCTCTTAAACTGTTCTGAGAAGGTCTAGGAGCTAACGCTGCTTAAAAGCATTGGTTTTATATGTAGTTACTCAGCTCTTATTTGAGTGATGCATAGCTAGTGTTTTGGGACCTCAGTTCCTAAGTCCTTATCTAACTATCTAAAGCCTCTGTGCTTTCATTTGACTAATGAAGTAGAGACTTAAGGGTCCTTTGCAAAGTCTGTTGGATGATGCTTTGCTGGGACAAACACATGGAGGAATCATTCGTTAATGTGGACACAGGTGAGAGGTTAAGGAAGACTCGTAAAGGAATGTTTTGGTGAAGCAAACATAGGAGAGAGGATACTCTGCTGAAGCAAGCATGTGAAAGGACACATGATAAAGAATTCTTTGCTAATGACATGCAGGTATTGGTCCTCCTTTCTTTGCATAGTTGAGCTGCATTTGTCGGGATGCCGTAGACAGAAATGCAACAAAAACTTTCTGGTGGTGTGCTGCAGTTTCTTCCTAATTCCAAGGACTCTGGGCTGATTGGATGCACGTGCTGAGACAAGACCCGTGCTGAGGCAAGATCTGTGCTGAGGGAAGACATGTGCTGAGACAAGGCCTACTGAACTGGACTATGGTATATCCATGAGATGTTTGTGAGTGGACTGAGCTGCCACCGCCTGCTAACCTGTGAACTGAACTGCTGATTTTGATTTCTAGACACACAGATGGGAGTAACTCCAAAGAACCTTTCTAAACAGGTCCACATCCCCTGTATCCTTTCTTTACCACTACCTCTGGTGGGTGGTGTGTTAAAAGGAAGGTTAAAAAATTTAAAAAACCATCATTAAAAATAGGATTTGAAAAAATTAAAGTTACAAACAAGGACAAAAATAACAGTCTTTGCAGGATTTTCTAGTAGGTGTATTGATAAAAGGATTATTAGTGTTTGTCAGTTTTTCCTTTTTAAGAACTAAACTCATTTTTAAAATTTATTCTTTCAGTATCAATTTCTTCAAAACTATTGTCAATTTTTATTATATGGCCCTGAAGTCATATAATCATATACATGTAAGAAACTTTTGGAGACTTGAGAAAATTGTATTTATATATTTGGAGATATATAATTATTAAATTAATATTTAATTATTAAATTATACACATATATATGTATATATATATATAATTATATATATAATTAAATAAAAATCCCAAAGGTCATGAATTTATGAAAGTAAGAGTCAAGAAATGGTATGTGGGAAGGACCAAAGGAAAAAAAAAGGATAAAGAAAATGGTGTAATTATATTTTAATTTCAGAAGATAATTAATTTTAACTTATCAGATGCTAAATTCTAAACTCTGATAGTTTCAGGACATCCCAAGTACATCATACATACTAATTAACTGGAGCCCAAACTTTTTACTCTCCAGCAGTAACTGGTTTTCACAGTCCTGAGCAATCCAGAGTAAAGTCAAGAGCATCATTTCAGCTCAGTAATAGAAACACACTCCATTTGCCCTAGATCTTGGTGAGCACAGGAGAAAGAAAGCAAAGTGGAGGAAAATTTAATGTTATGTGAGAAAACATGAAATCTCCTTCTGCTCTGAGACACCAACAATGCTGAAAGGGAAAGAATTTCCATTATGGGATACATAAAAATTAAAAAAAAAAAAGTGCTTTTCTGAGCAGTCAAGAACACAGCAAAACATCAGATGTCTGAAGTGTTAGAATTGTCTATAACGTATCAGAATAACTATTTTTGTTGGTGGTGGTGTTTTGTTTTTTTTTTACAATGACTTAATACTGGCTTTTGATTTTATTATATATATACTAAAAGTGGTAAGCATCCATGAGAAACAATCCTACAAATATGGAATGTTTATCTCTTTCTTGGCTTTTGATTTCCTATGTAATATGGCCTCATGATGCTCGGTCGGAACAGCAAGCCTCAGTTCCCCGTAGGTCATGAGATCCTGGGGTTTAATAGCTAACTTTCTGCAGTTCTCTGCATGGCTTACAGTATGAGCTTCTGTAGGCTAAGGGAAAGAAATGTATCTTTGACTTAAGGTCTTTTGAAGCTACAGTAGATTTTTCAGGATCTCTCCATCATGGAGAAATATCTGAGTGACACTTCAATAAGGATGCCTGCGCCAAAGCAAGTGCAAGCATGGCTGCTCAAGTCCATCTGCTGAATACTGAAGGCTGCATGGGAGCAGGCAGGGGGTCATTCAAAGCCGATATGTAAATAATGGTGAACACCATTAAAAACAAGTCACGTGGGTCTTCTCATCTGCTTTCCCAATAAACAAGATGTTAGACATGATGTAATGTCTAATCTCTTCCTGAAAGAAATGATGTTAAAATATTTTGATGGAGGTAGGCGACCATGGAGTCAAATGCTCATGATTCATCAGCCTTCTGGCAAATTCCAGAAAAAAAAAATTGACTTGTATACTGCTATCTAGCCTCATGTACTGTATGTGCAATAGATGAGTCTAAGTGTCTATGAAATAAAACATTACCACTCCACATACGACATTCATCTTCATGGCAATGGATGAAGAGTAATCACAGTGCTTTTTAATATAGTTTAGAGAATATGTCTATACATATTCTGAATAATGATCATGTATTAATAGCATTATTTGGAAGAAAATATAGCAATTTTCACCCCAATTAAAATATTTCTGGTATGATTCACTTTCAAATAATACAATATTCCTTAGTTCTAGGAAACCTTGTAAGTCATAGTCAAAAAATGCAGCCACCGTTGCTGTATCACAGAACGGTTTATTCTATTTTGCATGGGCTATCCATTTCTTCTGTATAGCTATGAATTTTGTTAAAAATGACTTAAAAATAAATCATCGAGGGACACTTTAGAAATCATGGTGCTGTCTGGCGTTTGGGCGGTAGTAGACATCACTTTGTGATCTTCATTAGTTTCCGTGCTTCTGGAGCTTAGCACTTCCTTTCTTATGTCACAAAACACTAATGAAAGTTAGTGAGAAGCCGGGAGGTGGTGGCGCACGCCTTTAATCCCAGCACTTGGGAGGCAGAGGCAGGCGGATTTCTGAGTTCGAGGCCAGCCTGGTCTACAGAGTGAGTTCCAGGACAGCCAGGGCTACACAGAGAAACCCTGTCTTGAAAAAACAAAAAAAAATAAAAAATAAATAAAAAAAAGAAAGTTAGTGAGAATCTTTATGTCATGTGGAGGGTCGATCCTGCCATGATAATACTCAGGGGGGCATTTAAAAGCATTATTTAAAATGCAGAGTTCTTCATTGAAGAAAAGAGTTATCTTTTTACATGAATTCAGTAAGAAATAGCTGCACTGCAGCCTAGTGATCAAACCAAGGGCTTGGCTTGTACCAGACAGGCACTCTACCCCTATGCTACATCCCGGGCTGAAAAATTTTTAATACATGTCTTCTTCCTTTCATTTACCAAATATTATATGCCAATATAATGGATGAAGGGTAACCACGGTGCTTTTTAATATGGTTTATGTTCATGGAGCTACTTACAGATTTTGATTTTGTAAAACAAAGAAGTAGATGGTTTTGGTGGACTTGAGAGGGAAATGAAGGGAAAGGGGAATTTTGGTCTTGTAAACCCTCTGAATTTTTAAAGAAGTGTCAGAAAAATGATGCTGCTTTGATGGCAAACATTGGGAATTTGGAGAGTAGAGACAAAAATTAGCCAATAATTGAAAAAAAAGGATTGAATTGAAGAAAGGATTTATGAGTACTTATATCCAAAATCTTGTCCCTTTGGCAGCTCAGGAAGGTAGAGCCTTCTGGGTACACTTGTTATCAGAGGGACAGACAATGGGCAGTCTACTGACAGCATGCTAATATTGCCTTACAAAGAAGAGCCAGGAAGATGCAAAGCATACTGACACTCCATGAAGGTGCACTACAGCTCATAGCTGGGTTGCAAAGACACCTGAAGCAAAAATCTCCAGAGGCGAGTTCCTGGAAACCATGTGGGGATTATAGAGACTGGTAGTTAAGTAAATACGAATAACAGCTGGAATAGAGACATGGTTTGTGGTTTTCCATGTGAGCATGAACTTATCAGGGTTATAGCCCAACAGTTAAAGTCTACATGAACTTTTTTTATCCCATGGTTCTGGACATAGGTAGGACAAAGCTTTTATTGATTTTCAACCTGTAGGTCACATCCCCATTGTTCGGGTCAAATGACCCTTTCACAGGTTTTGTCTAAGACCATCAGAAAACACAGATGTTTACATTATGATTCATAACTGTAACAGAATGATAATTACGAAGTAGCAATAAAAATAACTTTGTGGTTGGGGGTCACCATGACATGAGGAACTGTATTAAAGGGTCCTAGCATTAGGAAGGTTGGCAACCATTGGTTTAGATCCTAAACAATCTTGGGTTAGGATACTTGGTGTTTGTTTTCTCAGTCACATGACACAGTGGTTCTCTCAGAGGAGAAGTATGACACAATCTGCCTGTCCTAATTGTGTAATCTACCAATTATGCTTTTTAGTTTTGTTCCTGTCTATGATCCTGCTCCCTCTTCTGTCTTCCTTTCATGGTTAACACATGGTTTAGCTCCACATGTTTCTTCATTCGGTCAGCAACCCAATTTTTCTTTCTAAAAGTTCAGTTAGGTATCAGGGAATACAGAGAAGCACCTTGAAGTTTAATTGAGGCCTGATTATTGTGATACAACAGCTGAGCCATTAAATTCTAAAAAGGGATACCTAAATCAACTGCCCCAAAGCTGGGATGTCAAATATTTCTTTTTTTGGACCATAGTATGCAAATTTTATTTCAAGATTGAACTCGGGTTCTTTGCCAAAGTAAAATAAGCAAACAGAAACTTTGTATGTCACAGTCCCAGATGGCTCTGCTATTGATCTCCGTTACCATAACACATCAACTGATCATCTCCTTGGAGACTCTCAGCATCTTTCTCAATAAAGTAGGGACTGTATGAATTAACTGTCAAACTATTCAGGGTTCACTATTCAGGCTATTAAAAAAAAAAAAACAAAAAAACAAAACAGATTGAAAACCAGTAGAGTCTGGTTTCATCTAGTCAATTTGGAAATGCAGACAAGCTTTTTGCCCTTTGCCAAAAATGCTTTTTGTTAGTAAAAACTGTTTGAATTAAGCATACAAAATCTATATCAAATAGTGTTAGTTTATCTTTTACCTCCATCCAGAACATGGTGTTTACTGTTTCATGCCTCTAGACAAAGCCATCGGAGAGCAGGAGACACCAAGGAGTAGGATCAGTGTTGAGGCTAGAGCTGTCCCACCTGCATTTGCTCCAGAAGCAACACTGTGCCACGCCCTGGGTATCTTTAGGACTTTCTTGTTTGTCTTTCATTTTCCAGTTCACCAATGGAATAATAATGATGCGATTCAGTAATTAAGCACTATTAGGTTTAGTGAATAGAGACAGTTAAGAGAAAATGGTTGGAAATCCTCTAAGAAAGGAAGAGAAAGAAGGAAAGATAATTAAAAATTATATTGATAATATTATCAAAAACACAAGACCAAAGTAAGGCTAGTAAGAAAAAAGAGAGAAAAAAATCACATTAAAGTATATATATATATATATATATATATATATATATATATATATATACACATATACATATATGAATAAATATATAGTTAATTCTTCAGTTTAACTGAAGCAATAATTTCTTTAAGTCCTTTTCTAGATATCAAAACATTGTTAGTCAATTAAATGAGATAATTAGACTTAAAATTTGTCATCATGAGCCAAAAAAACCCCACCCAAACTGATATTATAGCTTAGTTTTTCTCTATTGTCACCTCCTAGTAACAATGACATATGACTTTGATTCCACTAAAGATAGATCTCATAGAGATCTGTAGAGTAAAGATAGGTCTCATACAAGCTCGAATAAAGGTAGCTAGTGAGAATATTAAGTAGTTATTTGTTTCTAATTTACTTTAAATTATGTTGTTAAAGCAAATTTATAATTCACACTTACTATAAGTAATTTTGGTATCGTGAAGTCACTTATATAGGAGTCTTGTTGGGATGCATCATCATCGTATGGTGTTTGGTGTCTAATAAGACTTAAAATTAGTCTGGAGGATATGAAAAGAAAAGCACAATTATACACTTATGGTGGAAATGTATAGTCTGACCGTCTAGTTCAATCAGTAGAGAAATCAGTAGAGAATATAGAATCAGTACAGAAATCAGCTCCTTACAAATCTGAATGCAGAATGCGTAACACCGAATTTGAGCACTCCTGGGAACACACACAATGCAGTGGTTGCTACTCCGCACACTATGCAGACGGCTGCACATTCATCTTTACTGTAGCAGTGTTCATGAGAGTCAAATTATGAGCTTAGTCTAGATGCCTATCAATGGGTGAGTGGATTGAAAAGTGCATAGTATGTGCACATTTTATTTTTATCAAGTCACAACAAGGAATGAAATGACATCAGTTGGCAGGAAGTGAGTGGAGCCGGGGAGCATCTTATTATGCAAAATAGATCACTATCAGAAGGACAGAAAGCATGTCTGCCTTCGTGTGTGAGACTACATTATATACGTATAATATACGTACATAAGAAATTAGAAGACTGACTATTTGAAGAAGATAACCAGGAGGAAGGTAAGAAGACAGAGGAAGGTAAGAGAGACGTGTGTGTGTTCACAGTATATGATGTAATACAATGCAAGTATGTCTGTGTAACAAAATTTACCATTGTTTTTTTTTAATTTATTCATTTATTTTTATTGGATATTTTATATATTTACATTTCAAATGTTATCCCCTTTTCCAGTTTCCTGCCCTAGAACCCCTCTATTCCATTCCCCCTCCCCCTGCTTCACTTACTCCCACCTCACCACCCTAGTATTCCACTACAACGGGGATTCAAGCCTTCACAGGACCAAGATCCTCTCGTCCTATTGATGCCAGATAGTGCCATCCTCTGCTACATATGCAGTTGGGGCCATGGGTTCCTCCATGTGTACTCTTTGGTTGGTGATTCTGTTCCTGGGAGCTCTGGGGGGGGGGTCTGATTAGTTGATATTCTTGTTCTTCCTATGGGGTTACAAACCCCTTCAGCTCCTTCAGTCCTTTCTCTAACTCCTCCTTTGGGATCCCCATGTTCAGTCCAATGGTTGGCTGTGAGCATCCGCTTCTGTATTTGTCAGGCTCTGGCAGAGCCTCTCAGGAGACAGCTATAGCAGGCTCCTGTCAGCAAGCATCTTTTGGCACCAATAGTCTCTGGATTTGGTGACTGTATATGGGATGGATCCCCAGGTGGGGCAGTCTTTGGATGGCCTTTCCTTCAGTCTCTGCTCCACACTTTGTCCATGTATTTCCTTTACAGGAGCCCTTCTGAGCTAAGAATTTGGAGATGAGTGGGTGGCCCCATCCCCTAGCCTGGGGGCCTTGCCTAGCCTCTGGATATGGTCTCTACAGGTTCTCCCTTCTCTTTCTTGGGTATTCCTACTAATCTCATCTAGGTTGGGTCCTGGGAGCCTATTGCTTTCCTGGCATCTGGGACTTGCTGGTGGCTATCCACAGTTCCCCATCCCCCATTGCTACACACCTCTGTTCAAATTCCTGACCCTCTGTATATCCTCCGTCTCCTCCCATACCTGATCCTGCCTCTCTTTTCCTCCCTTCCCTCTCCTCTCTTCCTCCAAGTCCCTCCCACCCTCTACCTCCCATGAGTATTTTGTTCCCCTATCTAAGAAAGATTGAAGCATCTATATTTTGGCCTTCCTTCCTCTTGAGCTTCACATGGTCTGTGAATTGTATCTTATTTTACCATGAACTTAATCTAATAGAAAATGAAATAAAGGAAATAAGGTTAATTTGAGATTTGATGTAAATTCTAAATTCTTTTTTTTTCCCAAGCAGCTTGTTGTTTACTTTGATTCTCCTGTCTTTATTTAGACCTTCATCTGAAATAATATGGTTGATAGCACTATTTTTATAACAACAGAAAATTTCCATCAGTATGTACAAGGGTCTGAGCAATTCTCCCAGGCTCTCCTTATCTGCTTTGATGTTTCTGATTCTTTCTTTAGATAGGATTTCTTGTGTTATTTTGTTTTCCACGATCAAAGAAATGTCATAAAGCCCAGGGATTTCATATCTTATTTTAAAGAGAACTCAAGGTTACAGAGGTCAGAAAAGTTCAAAGGAAACATCAGAGTAGTAGCTCACCTTTGTGAAGCCTCGTGCCTTTTGCAACTTTTCATTATCACAGAGAGATGATGTGACAGGCTGGGTCTGAAATCACAGCATATTTTGTTGTTATTGTTTAAGATGAACAAAACCCTCAGCACTTACATGAATCAGAATGATATATTTAGAGTATCCTTGAAGAATATCCATATAGTCTAATGGTTATTTTATCAATAATACAATCAGAGTTAAGATTTTAATCGTGCAGATTCTGGCAGGAACAATATGATCAGAAAGTATCTAATCTCATATATTTTGCACACAGCATATTCAAATTTATAGAGGCAGGAAGGGCATAAATAGGGTCTTGTCTCCCTGACCAAACTTCTTGAGTAAGAACTAGAGGACCTAGACACATACATATTCAAAAAATCCAGAGGACACTCATACATGTTCAGAGTGGCCTGGAAATATGAGAGTGGCTCTAACATGAACAATAGTCCTGGGCCATTGTGGAAAGCTGAGGCATGAGAAGTTGAAAATGTAGTGAGACCACACACAAGTGGTGTTGGCAGAAGGGTCTACAGTTTGAATAGAATTTCGGGATGTGAAACAAAGAGAACTTGAAAGAAATCATTTTGGGGAAGAGAAGATGTTCAGTTGGCAAGTAGCTATTGCACAAGCCTGAGGATATGAGTTTAGATCCTTAGCCAGCCACATAGAAAGGCAGGATTGGTGTAACCCTCCTTTCTTTTTTATTTTATTTTATTTTTTTTTTATCCAGGGTTCTATTGTTGTGAAGAGACACCATGGCCACAGCAACTCTTATAAAAGAGATAATTTAATTAGGGCTTGCTTATAGTTTCTTTGGTTTAATCCATTATCATCACAGTGGGGAGCATGGCAGCATACAGTCAGACACAGTACTGGAGTAGTAGATGAGAGTTTTACATTCAGATCTTTAGGCAGCAGGAAGAGAGTGACATACTTTCTCCAGCAAGGCCATACTTCCCAATCCTCAAGTAGTGATGACTAAGCATTCAACTATATGAGCCTATGGGGGCCATTCTTATTCAAACTACCACACTCCTGTAATTCAAGATCCGAGGTGGCAGTCTGAGAAGTATCTCTGGAGCACAGTTAGCAGCCAGCCTTATAGAATTAGTTAGGTCCAGGTTCAGTGAAAGAAATTGTCAAAAACAAACAAACAAACAAACAAACAAATAAACAAACCAAAAACAACCCCCCAAATCAACAAAACAAAACCAAAACCAAGAATCAAAAACAACCAAACAAAAACAGCCAAAACCAGAACAAGTTGAATTAATATGAACAGATACTACAATTGATTTTAACCAAAAGGCTGACCAGACTCAGAGAAACTAAGTCACAAGGAAGTCTCAAAGTGAGACACATGAACCTCATGAACCTCACTTTGAAAGGAAAATAGAAAAGATATGTCATGAAGTCTCTGGGCAGGTAGGACTGGAATAGGAAGGATGTGGTGCAGGGAGAATGGAGAGGAAAAGTACTTAGAAGGACAACTGGAATTGGGATACATCTTGGAGACTACCTAGAAACGTAGTACAATCTCCCCAAAATCATTGTGAGTAACCCTAGCTAAGCCTCTGAGTAATGGGGAATACAGAGCCTAAACCAGCCTCTCCTGTAACCAGAGGAGACTTCCAGTGGAGGGATTGGAACACCAACCCAATCACAAAACCTTTGACTGCAAAGAAATTTGTCCTGCCTATAAGATGTGGTGGAGAAAGGTGGTGCAGAAATCATGGGATTGGTCAACCAATATCTGGTGTAGCTTGAGACCCATGCCACGAGAGGGAGATCCCTCAGACTCTAACTAGAAAGCCAGAAACCAACGGTTGGATAGTCAGAGGCCTCGGGATAGAATTAAACACAACTGGCAATATCTTTTCTTTAAAAAGAAAGTCAATGAGACCCACAACCAAACATTAGGTGAAACTCAAAGAATCCTGAAGAAAAGGGGGAGGAAGGATTATAAAAGCCAGAGCATTCGAGGACATCATAATACAACTCACAGAATCAACTAACCTGGATTCACAAGGACTCTCAGAGACTGAATTGCTGACCAGACAACATATATGGGACCGACCTAGGCCCTCTTCACGTATGTACCAGTTGTGTAGCTTGGTCTTCTTGTAGGACTCCTAACTGTGGGTACAGGGGCTATCTCTGACTCTTGACTGCTTCTAGGACACATTTCCTCCTGCTAAACTCATATTAAGGCCTTTTTCCAGCCTTAATATGAGTGGTAGTCAGAAATCCTGGATTTCTGACAGATTTGAAGACTTATAGTCTCATAGCCAATCCCGGCTATTTACTTTGAGAGAAAAGGTTTGAGAGGATGGTTTTCAGCTGACATTCATTCTAAAGCCAAGAAAAAAAGCCAGGTTCAGAATTAGTCTTTTACTTAGGAGGGACAGTCTTTTAGTTAGGAGGTTCTGTTTAGTCAACAAAATGATGGACTGGATATTAGGTCTATCTTGTACCTTACTGATACAAGTTGGTATAGTTATGCTCTAATTGTATTCTAAGAAAAAAGTTTTATTTCAACAGGAATGGTGATAGTAGAAGGAGCTAAGGTGGGAGGAGTAAGGAGAGGAAGATAAGGAGTAAGGAGAGGAGGAGAGGAGGAGCTAGGTGACAAGAGGGGAGGGGACACTGAGGTGGATGTTTGCGTGTCCCCGCCAGTCAAAGATAGTTGATATATCTAGGTTGGGTATTGGGTTACACTTCTGGTTGATATTGAGCATTACCAAACTTATAAAACCTTTGGTTAACATTTAAAAAAATAGTATAAAAGCAAAAAGGAGAAGTGGGGGGTGGGATAGGGGTTTTCTAGGGAGGGGAAATGGGGAAAGGGGATGGCATCTGAAATGTAAATAAAATATTCAATAAAGATTTTCATATAAAAAAGAAAAAAAATATGAGTGGTAGTGGCTTGTCTTACTGCAACTTAATATGCCATGCTTGATATGCATGGCAGGCCTGCCCTTTTCTGAAGAGAAACGGTGAAGGAGTGGATGAGGGGGTTAGGGTAGTAGGAACTTGCAGGGGAGGAGGGAGGGAAAAAACTGCATTTAGGGTATAATATATAATAGAAGAATACACACATAGGAAAACCAAAACAAAACAAAAAAAAAGGTGAAAAAGTAATTGAGGAAGAAGATAACAAATGCCAATTTGTGTCTCTATGTCTATGTATACATGTGCACACATACACATACACACACATTCATTTCATCAAAGTTGAAGTTTGACTGACTGAAGCTTTAAAAGATAAGGGAGAATAGACTAATAACGATGACTCAGGGATAGAAATCTGTATAGAAAGTCACAGCTGCTGTTGGCTCAGAGAGTAGATCAAGCACTAAGGCAGTGACACACACTGATGGATGGAGCACCCATCATCGACTCTGACGAGATGACTTACAAAGTATAGCTACATTAGAATACAGAGCTGCTTCCTAGTCTCACTCGGAAAACAAATCTGGCACCAAATGTGTGTGGAGCGGTTTCAGGATCTTCTGTGATCAGAGGGATACCAAGTAGGTGTGCTCAAAGAAGGCTCTAGTTGCAAAGGATGGCCCTTCAGTGCACAAGCTCAGCTCAAATATTGTGTCAACAGTCTACGCAGACCTTCTGTCTGACTTAGAAACAGGTCAGTTTTCCATCACTTTCCTATATTTGGTGATTTCTTAAAATAGCTCATACTACCCAGGGAAAGAGGTCTGTTGTGAATTTCAGTTTATTTCGGATGGTGATTTAAAAGCTAAGAATGAAGAGATCCATGAAGCAAAGTCTGGAAATGTCACAACCATAGGAAGTCAGTCTTTATGGAGTTGGAGCATGTTCTAGTTTGCTTTCTGTTGCTGCAATAAACACCACTGGGATGGAAAACTTGGGATTGGAAAGGTTTCATTTCAGTTTACAGACTATAGTCCATCATTGATGGAAGTTTGGGCAGGGACTCAAACAGGAACCTGGAGGCAGGAACCATGGAGGGATGATGCTTAATGGCTTGCTCTCTCACTTACTCTCTGCTAGCTCTTATACAATTCAGGCCAACCTGCCTAGGGATTGGACTGCCCACAGTAGGCTGGGCCCAATCGAATAAATCAACAATTAAGACAACTTCCCAAAGACATAAATATGGGTCAATCTCTTCATTAAGAGTTCTTCCCAGATAACTCCTGGTGTGTAGAGTTGACAATAAAAATTAACCTGAATGGAATACTTTCCTCTGGCACTCGGATGCACTTTGCTACCCAGATTTTCCAATAAGTCCTATAGCTTAACCATTTTATGGAAGATTTGTGATGTAGAAAAAAAATTACATCTTTGTCTATGGGTGATTAAAATCACCATCTGCTTTCCAGTCCACAGATATAAAGTGCAGAGTGTGTTAAAGTTTCAATTGTCAGTTTACATTGTTGTCTCCCCTCGCAACAGACTTCTTGTCTATAGGAATGTCCAGAGGACTTGTAGATTAGCATAACCTAAGGCTGAAAGGAGCTTTTTATGAAAAACTTAAGATGCTCATTTTACCTCTAACTATAGGCTAATTCAGGAATGGTAATAACTGGTCGAAGATAATGAAGCACACCCCCATCACTTTGTGCTAATCACCTGGAAAGGGATGAGGATCCATAGGATCTCTGGCCTGGAACAAGATCCAAACACCAAAATATACGTGTCTTCTTAGTTTGTAGTATCTCAGTGATCTTCAAAGAAACTGGTTGCACAGGGGTGGGTGGGAGGGGCATCACCATCACACTGTTAGCTCTGAACCAAACTTTTCTTTAGAAGTTCTTAGTTCATTTTCCAATGTAGCAATATCTTGGACAGAATAGTTGTTAAAAGAAAAGTTTATTCTGTGTATACTTTCTTAGAGGCTGAAAGTCCAAGCAGGTGTGTGCACTTGGTCAGGGCCTTCCTTTGTGCCTGACAAGGCAGGACAGTGGAACAGCAGGCGGGCACATGAACAAAAAAACAGGAAGAGTAGCTCAACTGGATAACAATAAATTTCCTAGTGACTTACTGAGTCCCAGAGACACACATTGATCCTTGTCAAGGACTCATCAACATGTCCAGGCACTACTTCTCAGTACCACAATGGCTGCCAGATTTCACCATGAGCTTCTGGCAGGTATATAAATACTTATTCTAACTGTTGCATATCATTTATGGTTGCCAAACCTGTGAGGAACAAATGGACATGCTCTGGTTGAAGGCTGTGGTGTGGGCCTTGAGTACTACGTTGGCCTACCCATGTCCCCTTCAGTGTACCCTCGGGTACATTTCAGGGTTACTGTTTTCTGCAGAGCATTGCTTGAAAATTCTTGGGTTAGTTGATTTCTTTTCATATGCTAAACATCCTGGGAGACTGTGTTTATGGATACAGGCACACTTTTACACTTGGTTAATGAGGGTAGACACGGTCTCTCAGTGTTCTAATTCAGGATGTCTGTCTTCTTCATTATTCCTTTCTTACAGAGGAATACAATCCACTTCTGCTTGGCTATTCTTAAACTTTTAAGTTTGGAACGACAGAGAATGATAAAAATCTATGCTTAAGCTATGATTAATTTGTTGTTCTCAGTCATATGACTTGTTCCTTTCTGGAATGTTTCTAACCTATCCTCCTGACAGCTCCAGGAACCAAACGCTGGTGACACAAACAGGACCTGCTATCACAACAGGCTTGGTTTTCTGGGTGTGGAGAAACTGAGTGGATTATATGCTACAGCTACATTTGTGTCCCAATGCACTCATATCCTGACTGCACAGTCTGGGGTGCATCACATGACATTTTGGTTGCTATGACCTCCAACGGTACCTGTAGACTCAGGAAGCCTAGAATCTGCAGGTCTGCTGCAGTGGTGTCTGAAATAGGTAAGTAGCTCCGCATTGCTAGGCATATAAATGATATCTATGTATCAAAGCTACAATTAAGCCACCGGCAGCCACAGCACTAATACAATTTGTTCTCAGTGACTAGTCTTTTTAGAAGCAATTATAATATATAATGATAATAATGATAATAATAATAAGGCTTTTTCTGGGTGTGAGGAATCTTTATTTCTACCAAAGGAGCTTTGGTGTCTCCCTAGAGTTAAAGCTATGCATTTACTGGGATTTAGTGGGAGACATTGTTACGCCCCATCTCATGGAATCTACACGTATAGGGAAGGCATGGAATGACACTATAAAATTCTGAGAGATGAATACTCTTACCTGAGGAGACAGCATTTCTTGATTCTGATTGGAAGAATGCTTTCTTTGGTACTGACCTGACTATTGGTTAACATGAGGCTCCAGAAACCACACCTTTTTATCTTACATTAATATTTTTTGCCTTTGATGTTACAGAGAGGAAATACACAAGTGGTCTTTCCTCATTCATGAAGCTGTTCATTTACAACATTTTTCACTTCAGTGATAAGACATTTGATTGATAAGGAGAAGCTAGGTTTTAAAGCAAACTCATCATAGGTCATCCATGATATGGAATTTTCCAGTAATCTCTAGCAAAATATGTCATCTTCTTAATAAAATCAACCACAGAAGAAATAGTACTAAATAATCTTAACTATTGCAGTGAAGTTGGGATCCTAAGGTTGATGGGTTATTTGTTTTGTGATGTTCCCAAAGGTTATTTTATTGAGAATTTTACCATTAAGTGGTCTAATTGTGTCAGTGGATGGGGGACTTTTCAATTTGCATAATTTCCTCAAGGGACCCCAGCTGCTAATTTGGTGATTAATTATCCATATTACACATTGTTTATTTGACCATGCCTAGATTAATTTCTTTTTCCCAGCAAATCACATTTAGACATGAATTTGCATATCTTGATTACATTTTAATGTCCTGGCTATCATTGTTTCTTCCCTGGACACCTCATGAGCTCATATAAGAGTGATCAAGCAGAGAATGATGGGATGGCTAAAATGACATTGCACATCAGTGTATAGAAAATGCACATGACTTATTTTTAATGAAGAATGTGTTGTTTAATAATCAAGTAAATTGTAATATCTGATGTACAATATATTTTGTGTTTCTATTATTTACATTTTATTATCACCAACAAACATTAAGGTTTTAACTTTTTGAATATTATTATCAATGTAAATATACATCTATGTGCATATATGTACATTCACATACATATATCTTTATGACTCAAAATTGCATTTTATTTACCTACAGTCTGGCATTCTGTTATCAAATAGTAGCAAGTTTTGCAATTATTTTAAGCTTGAGAACCTCTAAAATTCTGGTTCCCCTATATTGGAAGCTGTGTAGAATCATAGAGTGTGTCTCGACTTAATTTTATTCTATTTATCAACAATGTATCATTGTCGTCATTTTACATAGGTAAATAATAATTAATATGCCTATGTATATTTTATGTATTACTAGCTCAGTTGCAAAGAAATTTTTACCTACCCATTTTTATTCATTTTTAAATTGTCTATATTCTTCTATATTGCTTATCTTAAAATGAGATAATAAACTTTAGGACAGACAAAAAACACCTATTTATTCCCGATGAACTAAATTGTGGAGACAAAATTGGGATCCCTATGATTGAGTCTATGTTGCTTCCCAGTTGTATAAGTGTAGAAAACCAATGAGAAGTGCTCTTAACTAGCAACAAATGGATGTTCTTGAGTCAGTAAATAGAAATAGAATGAGTGAATTGGTACTTTTCGCTAGCTGTGAATGAATGCTCTTCATCAACTTGATGGTCACAGACCACTGAATGGGTGAATGAATGTATCAGTGAATGAGTGAATGAGTGCTTGTGTGTCTTCTATACTAATGATACAATGAAAAAAAATTCTATGCCAACTATCCACCCAAATATCAAGGTGAGAACAAAGAGGGTAAATTTGAGGCCTCCCAGACTTGAAGTTGGCAGCTTGAAGTCATGATTAGGCTGTTTTCAGGCTGTCAGGAGAGGACAAAGGCATTGTTCCTTCCTTCTTTTGAACTGAATCCTCCCTAGGCCAACGAAATGGAACTCAGACAATGAGTATTTAAGAATCCTAAATAAAATATTATGTCCATCTAACCATTTGGTCTTGATACCTGCAGGTCAAGGATAGCAACTGCCAAACAACATTGGTACTTAAGATGGGAAGGAAGTCAGAATTTGCTGACAACTGCGTTTTTGTGATTTCTAGAAGTGAGAAAAAGGTTCTAAAGGCTCACACCCACAGTGGAATAGATCTATGACTGCAGAAATTGGCCTAAGAGCTGGATGCTTACCTGATATTGATATCATATCAAAGCCATGTTAGGATATCCAATAGATTACCTCAGTTCTTCCACATATGAGAAAGATTAATACTATTACTGATATATATATATATATATATCAGTAATATATCATACCTACCTTCTCTTTCTAGACTCTTAATCTTTTTCTCCATGAGAACTGTTCCTGAAAGTAATCCCTTTATTAACCATTTTAATGTAGGACAGAACACATCAATGCTGACCTGAAAATTGAGAATAAACAAATATAAACTATATTAAGTTTGTGTGCATATGTGTGCATGAGTGTGTTCATTTGTGTGCATGCATTTGTGTGTGTGTGTGTGTGTGTGTGTGTGTGTGTGTGTGTGTATGTGTGTTTGTGATCCAGAGACCAATATCACACATCTTTCTCTATAGCTCTCCACCTCTATTTTTTGAGACAGGGTCTTTCAATGAACCCAGAGTTCACCAATCTGGCAAGACTATATTCTCCCAAGTGCTAGGAGGATGGATTTGCCTTCTGATGCCTAGAATATTACAGGTACTAAATCTGAATGGAAGCCTTTTTGCCTATACAGCAAATACTGCATTAACTAAGCCATCGCCCCAGACCAGAATGACAGTTAAGTTAATTGGCTTGAGGTATGCACAGGTAAAACAATATTTCTGGATGTATCAGTGAGTATCTGCCTGGGATTTGCATGTGAACTGACAAAGGAAGATCTTTTGTTCCCAGTGTGGGAGTGTGTCTATTCCACCTACTGCCTAGTTATAGGCGAAGGAGGAAGAAACTAAATTGATTTTCTTCGCTGGGGTATCTGTATGTTCCTGATGATGGACACCAGATCCTCTAGGATCTGTGGATTCCAGTATGATGTCAATGTTTTCTCAGGCTTTCTAACTAATCCTGGAAGGCTGTCCATCATGTTCAGTTTGAGTTCAGTCACACATCTTCTTGGTTCCCCAGTTTATAGGAATATGGGACTTGTTGACCTTACAAGCGCTAATTCTCATTTCATAGACACTACTAACTGTGCATTCATCATTTTCATATATTCGATCAGCTAACAAATATTTTTTAAAGTGTACAACAGCGCTTAACATGAACATATTCATCTCTTTTTTTTCATTGTGATACTTTGAAAAATGCTGAATCATGTAATACTCTAAAGACTGGTAGAAAGGAGTTACAAAGTTCTATGGAAGCTCAAGAAGAAAACAATTATTGCTACTTAGAAAACTGGGAAAGGCTTTACCAAAGAAAGCATTATAGACAAAAAAAAAAAAATCAAGAGGTGGGTGGACATCACCAGATGAACACTGTAAAAGTTTTGGTATTAAAGTTCCAGAGGAGTCTAAGTCAATATCAAATTTTGTGCTTCTGGGAGATTTCTATCTTCCAGTTTTGCAAAATAGCCCTGCTTAGAATTCTAACTCTCAGGTACAGGTTATTGAAATAATTCCACAATGACTGTGAAATCTTTTAAGCATCTTGCCAGTAGGAATCTTACAAGGTTTCTGCTACTGTTCTGTATTTCCTAGGCACACTGGAGAGTTGCATCCAGTTGACATAGTAGAAAAAGGATTCCCTCAGAGCCATCTAACAAGTGGAAAAAACAAGGTTTATGGCTACTCAGTGGATTTATGAATATCCTAAAGAATTTTTTTAAGGTTCACTGACTTATTAAATGTATACAGAGGATGATTATTTGAGAATAAGGCATTTATGTAGGGTCTCTCCCTCCATTTCTTCTTCCCCCTTTTCTCTTTTTTCCATCTTTTCTCCCTTCCTCCCTCCTTTCTTTCTCTCTGTTTGTTTGGAGAAAAGTTTTACAATCTAGCTTGCTAGAGGCTGGGATTACCAGCATGCAACACCATACAAGTTCAAAGCACATCCAAATAAAACAGTACTTTTTTTGTTTTGTTTTGTTTTGTTTTTTATGTTTGGGGACTTTTCTCCAGTGTCTGTTTCTGAGTTTCTGTATTCCCTGTTCTGCACAGAAGGCTGTGAAACATCTGTGCCTAACAGTTTCCTCCCAGAGGATGTTCTATGAAGATGCAAATGTGGGTGAGCCTGGTAGGATACTGGTGTTGGGTGAATGTGCTGTATACTGTGTAATGGGTTTTTTATCACATATTAATATGTGAAGATATTTTGGAATTTCTAGTCCTACATAAAAATAAAAGCAAAACAAGTAGTACACGGAGCAACTATGCTGAAAGGATTAGATCTGTGAATGCAGGAGAACTTGAGTTGATTCACTCTTGTTGGAACTTGTCTCTACTTTGCCTAAGGCTATTTGGGAGGTGAACACAACTCCTTTGACCTCATGTTGCCTTAATTTCCTTAGTTGAATGAGGAGAGTTTTATAAAAATTAAACAAAAATGTTGTGAAGTCACTGAGTATGTTATACATAGTATTCCTAAGTAGTTTCTTTCCTCCGTTTTTTCCTTTCCTCTTCTCTCCTTTCTCTTCTCTCCTTCTCTAGCTCCTTCCATTCCCCACTCATCTGCTTTATTTTTTTTCTTGTTTTTAATCTTTCACCGTCTTCTATTTTTACCCTCATGCTATTCACTTTAACTTGGCTTCTCATAACTTTTTACAACAGCTACGGCTATGCATCACGGCACATCTGTGATCAATAATCTCTTATTTAATCTTTGTCCACGGGATTTATTTGACGACTTTTGAGTGAAAGTTTGTGTTTCCTGTTTCGTCATTACTCTGAAACCACACCTTGTTAGTTCTTTCCAAGTTTCCAAATATTGATCATAGATTTCATTTACCGCGTGGACTTCAGATAGGTTTACCTTCTCTAGCTCATCTCCTGTGACACCCAGGACCAGTCAGCATAGCGAGGACTGCGGTTGGAGGAGAGAAGTGGGGAGTGGGATGGGACTGGGTTGTGGAGAAGGGGTGGAGCTGGGGGATGGTGTGGGGCTCGTGATGGGGGCGGGGCTGGGATGTGGGGAAGGGGTGGAACTGGGGGATGGGGAAGAAGCCGTCAAGCTGTTGGGGGAGGGGGTGTTGTTAAAAGAATATGTTGTTCTATTGGCTATATCTTCATTACTTTGTAACGTTACTAAACTCTCAAAATTACTAAACAATTTCATGCACCCCTCCCCTGCAGCTGCAAAAATCAGAGGCTACTTTCTAATGTTCTTCCATCTTATTTTGTCACATGCGGTGTTTGTGTATGCTTTTTGTGTATCCTAGAGATAGGTCACATGTGCTAATGAAATTTTCTCATTCCCTCTGTATTTGTTTACTTAAGAGATGTTTATTAGAGCAGTTCTATGAATTAGACTACTGTAAGCCCAGAGAGTTCCTCAATGCCTCTAATAGACATTCTTCTTGCTTTCCTGGAACTTAACGTTCTATCAAGGAGCTGACTTCCACTTTAAAAAAAAAAATGGAAGAAGCTACAGCGTACAGAGTTCTTTTCAGAATGATATGTATAGGTTTGGCAATGCTTGTGTGACCTAGAAGGTTACTATGCTTCGTGACAGTAAAAGTGAAACCCTCTTAGTTTAGGTATTAGAGGAAAATGATTTTACATACAGCTTAGACTTGAACTGGCTGAATCAGTTATTCTTGCCCCATCTCCTTGGATTAATCTAGAAAATGAAGGACTTGATCTGGATGTCTCTAATGACTCCTCCCAGCTTAGTGTTAGGTAGGTCTTTATGGTCCATGTTGTGTCAGCTTGTTCTCTGTACCCCATCAAAGCAAGCAGGATAGTTTGGAGAAGAAACTGAAACCATCTCCTGGGAAGAGTTTCTTTTAATAACTAATAGGACAACAGGAACATTGTCTGTGTGTGTGGTTTTTTTTTTTATTTTATTTTATTAAATTTGTCTGTTCCCTGGTGCTGATAGCATCGTCTGAATATAAATTGCACAATATAATATAATAAAGCACAGTTTAGAATTGTTTTCATAATAGTACATGCCATGGTATGAGACCATAAAATAAGAACTGAAAGTACATCTTGTTCTCTAAACTTACAATTTTCAGCTGTCTGAAAACTGAGTGGTGGTGGGGGGGGGGGAGAGAAATTAAAAGACAAAAGCATTTTGCAGCACGAACACACAGCTTTTAAAACATCACGAACCTCCTTGGTTTAGAATTTAATAAACTAAAATACATGTTTTAATTTTGGTTTTTATGAATAATGCTTATGTGCTCTTTATTCATTAAATGATTTTTTTAACTTTCATATTTGTTTAGCTATTACTCTTAACTCTTTATACAGATAAAGAGATTCATTATATTCTGAAGGAAAAAAAAAGATAATCCCAGAGGCTTGGATTATATGAGATACCGCAGTAAGGACCTGTGACTGGTTAACTCATGTGAGACGCCTGTGTGTTCTGCTGATCTGTAGACTTAGTCTGGAAGCCAATTGCTCCATTAGTTTTGCTCAGTAACTTTTAGAAGAACATAAGTTTTTGTCAAGACCAAGGGAGAACAATGAGGACTGAGCTGGATGCACTCATCAACTTTCCTTGCCGTTGAGACTAAAGCCATGGATTTGATTTTTGTGGCTGTAGGCAATAAAATGAAAACATATTCAATCATTCCATGAGCTTTGTACTTTAATTGTATATAGCCACCATGCCACCATACCGGGGGGGGGGGGGGGAACACACAGCAATGCCATGGTCGTCTGCTGTTAGTATGGGAATGATGGCTTTTGTTATCAAGAAGAGTTGATATGAAAGCACGAAGGAAAGATAAGCAGCCTGGCCCCCGAGGAGTCAAGTGGAAAACTTTATGCATTGTGTATATTGGCTGCCCAAGATATTTTACAGTGGATATTTAAGCTGTGCTATATAGATAAGAAAATGACAGCAGAAATAGATAGTGAGGACACAAAGCTCACATAATAGAAACTTAACACCCACTCCAGAAGTCATCACTCTGTTTGATAAAACAAAGATTACAGTTCTTGTCCCATTCTTAGATATATCCAAGGGATCATGGAAAAAGGTCAGCAGAGTTACTTTTGCATCACTTTGAGATAGGGATTTTTCTCTGTCAGAAACATATTTGCCCTATTGACGTTTAAAGACACTCATCAAGACTTTATTAATTAATCTTCCCTTCTTCATCCTCCTGTATCCCAAAGGATGCAGAGTTCCTTACATCAATTAAGCCTATTCTCTCTTCTGAATCAGTTTTCACTGATTTGGTGGTTTCATCTACTCTCACCAGTACGGTGAACTTCCCTGTGGGGTGTGTGTGTGTGTGTGTGTGTGTGTGTGTGTGTGTGTGTGTGTATGTGTGGTGTTTCTATGTGGATGGAATCACATGTGTGTGCATATTTACTGGTGTATGCATGAGTGTGGAGGGAAGAGTCTGGCATTAGATGTAGCCCTCACTTGCTCTTGACTTTGTTTTGTGAGACCAGATCTCTCAGAGAATCTTCAGCTCAATAATTCAACACGATTAGCAAGCCAGCAACTGCCAGGGACCCTGCTGTTTGGGGCTTGCCAGCACTGAGATTGCAGGGACACGATACTGCCATCCCCAGTTTTTTCATGGGTGCTGGGGCTTGGACTCTGATCCTCTGGTTTGCATGGTCAGCACTTCATCTACTGATTTCATACTCTCATAGTTTTTAATGTCATTTTTATCTTCAAACACATCATCTGTCCTTCCCAGACCTTTACTCTAAGCCCCAGCTACATATGTCTAAGAGCGTATGAATATCTTATTTTAATATATTTTAAATATAACATGGCCCAAACTGAACTGATAATCTTAATGTGGGCCAATCTGGCTCCCCTTTTATCATGTCCCAATACAAATTAATAAAACATATTTAATTGAGGTGACCACTAACGTTTGTGTAACCTCTGAGTCATTTCTCTCCAGTGGTCTATTACTGCATCTGTTTGACTGCACTTTTAAAATTTGGCTGTTCTTTGATGATAGTGTTGTCTTCAAAGCCTCAGTTTCAGTCATCAGCTTTATATTATTGCAGTATGTTGTTTCATACTGATTATACCGACTATCTCCGTTTCTGTATGCCGTCTTCTTTTCAGTCTCTTCCTGGTATGGTCTCTTTTATGTAACAGACAAATGCACTGTTTAAATAGGTAAGGCAGATCACACCATTTCTTTACTCGGAACATTCAGGCAATAACTTAGATCTCACTTAGGATTAAATCTAGATTGCTCCTCATGGCCTCCTCCCTGGCGCTCCCCATTCGTTGTACATCACTCCTGCATAGCTACATTTTCAAGCAACATTCCAGCTGTTCCCAGATGTGCCAGGTTCATATCTATGGGGACATTTTGCATCTGCAATATCCTCTCCCTATGTACATTCCCCCTAATTCTCAATTCTTGTCTGTACCCTGCATTTCATTCTTGTGCTTAACAGAAATGCACCTTCTATGTGTCACTTTCTCGCTCCATAATATTAAGAACTATAGTCTATCTTTCATTCATATTTACCTTTTTTGCTCTGATTTTCTTTCAGTTATTATCATCTAACATCTGTGGCATGTCAAATATTTATATTATCTTTCAACTATGCCCTTTATTTTCTTAAATTAAGTTTCAAGAGTACAAAATTAGCTTAAAGACTAATTAGATAGGAAAGGGACCAGAATAAGCAGAAATGCACTGACAGTTTCTTCTAATACATATTTGTAGAACTTACCAGTTGTCAACGTCATACTCTTATCTTTTGAATGCTTGCTTTGCCTTGCTTGTTGATATACTGTAGGCTTACAGAGTTTAAAAAGTATAAGGTCAGGGACTCGATTCTGCTGTTGACCGTTCAACAACAGAATTTCCACAGTTACCTATCTCATAAATTAGATGGGCAATCAGGAGCAAAAAAAAAAAAAAAGTCAGAGTTCCATGATGCTCAGATATCATATATCAGCCTGAATATTTCCCCAGGGATCACCCCTTATCTGGGTTTATTGTCTTGCTTGTTCCTTGACTATTTGCATCTATTGTATTGCTAGTTCCTCAACCTAGAACTGACCTTAATACTTGCATGTAATTTAAACAATATAAAAGCAAAAAAGGAGGAGGAGGACTGGGATAGGGGATTAATCTGGGTGGGGGAATGGGGAAAGAGGATAACATCTGAAATGTAAATAAATAAAATATCGAATAAAAAAAAAGAGAAAGAGCTATATGAGGCCTAAAGATAACCAGATTTAGGATTTATTGTTGGACTAAAAAAAGTAATAAATATTTTTTTTCAGTTTCAGTCATAGGCTTTATATTATTCTAGTATGCCATGTTGAGATGAACAAAAGAACAAATCCCATTTCCTCATAAAAATTCTACATTAGATACAGACACTTAATACGTAAATATGCATCGTTGTATAAATGTAGGTACATATTTCTAAGTAGGTGGTAGGTGCTAGTGTTTGAAATTGTGGAACTCCCAAAATTTATGTATTGAAATAGATTGCAATCTGGGTAAAGAGAGTTTTTAGGGAGTGGTTAGGTCGTGGAGGTAAAACCATTTTTAACTGACTGGTGACCTTGTATTAGATGCCTGAAGGGTCTGTCCCAAACCTTTCCACCATCCATATGAGGACACATAGAAAGCACCATCTATGAGGATGCAGCCGTAGCTAATGTTAATCATAAAGATGCCCTGTACTTCTCAGAGCATCTCTATGATTAACATCAGCTACTGGCAGGGTGGTACTGAGAATAGTAACATTGCTGTGGCTTGTCAATCACCCAGTCTGAGGTGTACAGCAGCATTGATTCAGAAAAGGAGAAGGAGCTCTTCTTTCTTTAGGTTTTTACTGAGTGGGGCAGAAATTCTCTGAAGAGAAGATTGTGAAAATGACCTGGTGGAATGAGCTGTGATACAAAAATGAACAAAAAAATTCTCAGCCAGAGAAGCTATGTTGAAGAGTTTTTTTGGGAGTGCAGAGGAAGAGAGAATGCTGGGTATTCTTTAAGGACATAAGACAACTGAAATTCATCGTTCTGTGAAAGGGTAGATTGTTTTCCAAAGTTGTGATCAAGCTTTTGGACAAGAACAAACAGGAATAGGAGACTACAGTTAGCAACATTGTCTGTATATGATTCATGTTTTCAAGAGTATTTGGCAAATGTATTAGCTTGTGTATGGCAAATATCGAGAATGCAAAGTGGAGCTGAGAAGGGGTCAGGATACTCTTTGAGTGCTGAAAGGGAGTCATGATCTTGACACTGAGATTTAATGTTGGCAGCAGGCCCTTAATATTTGACAATGTTAGTTCAATATAGAAGACCTTGGACTCAAAGCCGAGATGCGATTTAAACAGTGGCTGCAAATTCAGCTTTGGCAAATGCAAATACTTCCCCAGGTCCTTGGCAGCTTGTGATAATCTCTTCTGGTATGCCAATCCAGTTCCTTCTTTAAATAATAAGCAGTCTTTGTTGCAAAAATGATTTCTTTTGATACTTCTTTTAAGAATAATGTCTAAATGGACTCAAACCTAGGTGGATTCAGTGTGGTTTTTAGCCTATGTATAAGCAGTATTTCCTGTGATCACTATTTTCAGCTTTCATCGATCTCCTTCTCCAGAATATAAATTTTATTTATTTTAACTTGAGTGCATGTGTGTGTATGTGTGTGTGTGTGTGAGAGAGAGAGAGAGACAGAGACAGAGAGAGAAATTGAGAGAGAGAGAGAGAGAGAGAGAGAGAGAGAGAGAGAGAGGGACAGACAGACAGGCAGAGAAGGGAATGGGCATGTATGTGACAATAAATGTGTATGTGCAGAAGTCAGAGGACAATCTTGGATATTATTTTCAAACTGCTTATGACTGTATTTGGCCAGGAGTTTGCATGGTTTCTAAGGATTTGAACTGAGGTCCTTATGCTTGTGTGGTATCTCCCCAGTTCCTGAACCAGTTTTATTAAGGTAAAATTGCCAAACAAAAAACATTTTATATATTTCACATTGGGAAGAAAAAGAAAACATCTTCAACCAATGCTGTTGGTCAAATTAGATGGCCACATGTAGAAAATTGCAAATAGATTCATATCTGTCATCCTGTACAAAACTCAACTCTAAATGATCCAAAGACCTCAACATAAGGCCAGATACAGAGAATCTGACAGAAGAGAAAGTCTTGAAGTCATTGGCACAGGAAATGATATTAGAAACAGAACATCATTAACACAGGAACTAAGGTCAACAGTTAATAAATGGGACCTCACAAAACTGAAAGGCTACTGCATGACAAAGGATACTGTCATTTAGATTAAATGACAGCCTACAAAATGGGAAAAGATTTTTTAACAACTATTCATTTAATAGGAGGTGAATATATAAAATATATTTTTAAAAACTGGATATCAAGAAAACAATAACAACAGCACAATTTTGACAATGGAGTACAGCTCTGCACAGAGAATTCTCACGACAGGAACCCCAGTTGGCTGATAAACACTTTAAAAATGTTCAAAATCCTTAGTCATCAGGGAAATGCAAATCAAAACTCCTTTCAGATCCCATATTATACCCATCAGAATGGCCAAGATCAAGAAAACAAATGACAGTTTATATTGGTGAGCACGTGGACTAAGGGGAGCACTCATCTGTTGCTGATGGAGAGGGAACCTGTACAACCATTATGAAACTCATTTTGATGGTTTATCAGAAAACATGGGAATTGATATTCCTCAAGATCCAATTATACCACTTGAGTATATTCCGGAAAAGATGCTTCATCCTTCTACAGAGACACTTAGTCAGGCATGTTCTTTGCTGCTTTATTCATAATACCCAGAAATAGGAAATGGCTTAGATGTTCATCCACAAATGAATGGATAAAGAAAATGTTGTATGTTTAAACAGTGGTGTATTACTCAGCCATTAAAAAATGAAGTCATAAAATTTATAGGTAACAGAATGGAACTAGAAAAAAAAATCACCCTGGGCGAGGTAACTCAGACCCAGAAAGACAGATGTGATATGTGAATGTTAGCTGTTAAGTCATTGATAAGTAAGTAAACATATATATGTATATGTTTATATATATGTATCTATATCCACAGAGGTTAGGAGAAAGTAAAGGATTAGGGAGGAAGGGATAAATCTCCCTAAGAAAGCAAAATAGAATGGATAGTTATGGATGGATGCATGGGGGATGGGAGTACTGGAAGGAGAAGATCAAATAGTGGGCAAGAGGGAAGATTGGGCTAGGGAGGGAATATAGGAAGGGACAACTAAAACTAAGGGCTATTTGAGGCGGGTCTTATGCAAATCTAATGCAGTAGAAGCTTTCTATAATCTTTACATATGTGAAGGTGATCTTAATGAAATCACCTAGTAACAGAAAGTTAGAGCCCCAACTAACCATCTCTTGTTATCAAATAAATCTTTGAATACTGAAAATGGGTTACATCTAATTGAGTTTAAGCCAAAGCAGTCTCAGGGAACTCCAAACAACTGAAGCTATTGTCAAGGCTATTGATGGTCTTTACAAATTGACTATAGGGACTTACTGATGAAGACATCACCTATACAGCTCATTGAACGTGGAGAAGTTGAGCTGGTGTCTACCTAGAGCCTTCACCCCTATGGACTAGTATTCATGGTACTGTAAAGTCCTATGCATGCTACCAAAGGTAAGAGAGTTAAACACCAGCCCAGCTCTAACACCTTTGATCTATATGAGTGACCTGCCTGGAAGATACACTGGAGCAATAGTGGCACAAAGTGTGTGGAAGTAACCAACCACTATCTTATTTGAATAAGAACCTGCTTGAGTGGCCAAGAATCTGAGACTAGAAAGTGTAGAGACCTAGTGTAAAACTGTATACTATGGTTCTGCTAAAGGAACATAGCTCCTAACAACATTCCATAAATTCATAGATCTGCATCTTGCTCAGCCATTATTAGAGAAACTTCCTCCTGCAGGAGATGGGAATCAAGATCTGCAGTCAGACAATATACCGTGAGTGAGAGATCTTCGAACGCTCAATCCTAAATGAAATGTCTTCATGAACTCTCTCCTCTCAGGGTTCAGGGACCTGGGCAGAAGAGTAGACCTAAGAGTTCTAAGAGTCAGAGAAGGAATAGACAACACCAGAGAATCAAGATCTTGTAGATACAGGAGGGCTGTCAATCGTGTGAACTCACAGAGACTGTGGCAGCATACACAAGGTCAACATGGTTCTGCATCAGATTGGGCCCTAGAGTTAAAAGCCAAACTGGACACACTGCCTGATCCGTAACACAGAAGCCATTTTCAGTCATAGTCACTGGAAAGTGAAAAATTAGTTTTCTGCAAAGGGAGTATCACTAGCAGAATAAACACTTAAGGGACAGACTCATGCCCAGCAGTTGATGACCACCAGAAAATGAACTCAATGACATTGACAAGGTTTTCATCTCATGATGTTAAGTCTGGGTGTTTTCTTTCTCTCTGTATATTTTCTTTTGTTTTTACCTTATAGGTCTTTTGCATATATCTCTCAGTTTTGAGTCTTTATGAGATTTCGGGATGTGTGAATGTGTATGTCTCTGTATCTATATGCATTTCCTGTTTTTCTTTGGCTCTTTTTCTTGTTTGGGTGTTTCATTATATTCAAGTTTGTTGTTGTTTTTTTTTTTAATTTTTTTAAATTATTATTCCTTAGATGCCGATTTGTTTTCTGATGAGAAACAGAAAAGGGATGGATCTAGATGAGAGAGCATGCTGGGAGGAACAGTGAGCAGTATCAAGATAGAAAATATTCTTAGGATATATATCTTAGTCACTGTTTCTATTCCTGCACAAACATCATGACCAAGACACAACTTGGGAAGGAAAGGGTTTATTCAGCTTACATTTCCACATTGCTGTTCATCACCAAAGAAGACAGGGCAGTAACTTGGAGGTAGGAGCTGATGCAGAGGCCATGGAGGGTGCAACTTACTGGCTTGCTTCCCCTGGCTTGCTTAGCTTTCTTATAGAACCCAGAACCACCAGCTCAGGGATGGCATCACCCACAATGTGCTGGACCCTCCTGCCTTGATCACTAATTGAGAAAATGTGTTACAGCTGGATCTCATGAAGGCATTTCCTCAAGGGAGGCTCCTTTCTCTGTGATAACTCCAGCTTGTGTCAAGTTGACACACAAAACAAGCCAGTACAATATTGTATGAAAAAAATACATTTCAAGAAAAGAAAATATTGTGTGTACTTATGACAAGTAATATGATGCTTTCCTGAATGTAAGCATTATGAAGTGATAATTGTGTCTAATGATTTAACATCTCTGCCACTACAGATGTAGGATAATGTTGACACATTACAAATGTTGGGTTTCTTCCCTATAAACTCTATTTACATTCCAGCCAACAGTGTATTTATTTGGTTTTGTTTGTTTGTTTTGTTTTGTTTTGTTTTGTTTTGTTTTGTTTTGAGACAGGGTTTCTCTGTGTAGCCCTGGCTGTCCTGGGACTCACTCTGTAGACCAGGCTGGCCTCAAACTCAGCAATCCACCTGCCTCTGCCTCCCAAGAGCTGCCACCACTGTCCACCTTTGTATTTGTTTTCTTATAAAATGAGTACTTAGATATCAAAATTGCTTCTCATATTCGTTAGCTCAGCATAACATAAAATGTTGTCAGATATGACCTCATGTTTTTCTGCAATGATGTTTTCTTTTTATTTTTCTCTCTCTGTGGGAATCAATATTTTTTGTCATTTGTCTTTTTGTCCTAAAAAGGAAAAAAAAATAAACTTTAAAAAAATCTTAGCACATTTAATCAAAGAAGCTGATGTGATACACTAACATCTCATGGGTCTAGCAACATATGTTTAAAGGAGATAAGATTGTACTAAAGAGAGATTATTTGAACTATATCAGTATTTTACTATTGTAAGAGTATAATTTATATGTATATATAATACATTAGATTGTTTTATTTTGTGACAGAGTCTAGCTTTGTAGCCTAGGCTGGCCTAGAATTCACCATATGGCACAAATTGGCTCACATCACAGCAGTTCTGTGTCTCAGTCTCTTCAGTACTAGAATTATACATGTGTACCATAACTCCAAGCCCTGAAAATATCTTGCTATTTTAATGTGTTATCAGGCTTCCTCTCAGTATTATCAAAATAAATTTTATTAGAATATTTGCCAACCATAAGCTAAATCTATAGACAACATATGTGCTTTACAGTAAGCAACTTCAAAGCCTATGTTAATAGAATCACTAAGGCTCTCCAGAACTGGTAAACTGTCCTTGTAAATTGTTAGCTTGTCCTTTTATCTTTCAAGGTCTTCTCATGTGAAGAGTGGATAAAAATTTCGGAAGCATTTTCAATGGCTTATTTAAAACTTTATCAACGCAGATGTAGATGCTATTTATGTTTCTTCCTTTCAAATGTTCTTTTGATTAGATTAGCCCAAACCTCGTCTTCCTTGCATTCATATTTGCTTCACCACATACTGATGCTCAGCAAACATGTAGCCTTTAATGAAGTCTTTCTCCTTCTTGATTTAGCAGGACAATTAAGAAAACATGGGTAAAGGGAAGTCAGCTGTCATCTATTTCCTAAGCACCTACTGAAGATAACCCAAAGAAGAATGACAGACTTCATCCTGACACAGCTTAAGACATAGCGCCAACAGTGAGTATATAGTTTACATGTGGCGCGTTATTTATACGTACCACTTTTCAGATCAGAAAACTGAGCCGTAGGTGGGCTTAAAACCATGACAAATATCATGGGAGATTGTACAAAACGGTTGATTTACCTCTGTTAACTATTACAGGATAGAAAGAAAGAAGTTTGTTTTAAATCAAGTGGGTCCTTTAGTGATGTTTTCAGGAGATAAATGAACATTAGTGATGTTAGTATTAGCTGGCCCACCGCATACCACTCTTAAGCTCTTTTTAGAACTATTTACGTCTGTGTTGGCTTTGGTAAGCTGAAAAAGCCCCTGTCATTGGATCTGATTAAAGGTTGGTAGCAAATATTTTCTTTCCAAAATTGGCCGTCACCAACTAATATTAAATAAAAATCCCTTCCCACTTTGATGAGTGAGTGGAGAGAGGATGGCTCCTCAAGACTTCAGAGTCTCACAGACTTCAGCACCAACAGGCAAAAGAGGCTATCTCATCTGGGTAATGAAAAGGTTAATGGTAAGGTGTTTTGAATCTACAAACATCCCAGAAGGTTAATTTATCAAGGATTTGATTGTCAGTGATGGGCTTTTGAGAGGTGACTAGATCAACTTCAATAATTAACCCACTGATTTATTCATGACTGATGGACACGTAGAAGATTTGGTCACCGGGAACTTGCCCTTTCCTCCACCTTTCATTCTTTCTCTCCTCTGCTTGGTAGCCAAAATGGAATGCAGAATTCTGATCCAGCATACTTTCTCTTTCATGACCTTTCATCACCACAAGCCAAGAAAGGTGGAGCCAAATCACCATGGAGCAGGGCCTCCCGCGTTTTCCTCTGTTATGTTGTTCTCTCTGTATGCTGTATTTTGTTACAGCAACTAAAGTCAATGAACACAGAAGGTCAATCAGAAGGTTAGTGAGAACACCAGCATCAATGTGCTTAAGTTTACAGTTTTCTCTGTGTTTACATCAGATGTCCCAAGATTGCACATCTTAAAACTGAGACCCTAATTAGTGTGTAGGAGGTTGAGATGACTATGTGCCATGGACGGTAGTCCAATTCCTTCAATCACCAAAACAAAGGCAGGTAAGTGAGTGGGTGCTGAGAAAGTATGATTTGGAAAAGGACTTCTACATTCTTTACACAGACAATGAGTCCATCCTGCCCATGACTCAATAGTTTTCAAGTTATTTGTATTTTAAAATTTATACAAATCTTATAGAATTAAAACATATTATTAAAATCTAAAGTACAAGGAAAATTACTAAAATGTATTAACTAGGCAATACAATTTTGGCCAGTTTGAGCCACATTGGAAGTAAATATTTCATAATGCTGTTTCTATGACTAGCTACATAGTTGGGTGGCCAGAATTATCTTTCCAAGTATCAAATAGTATGTGTATTTAAAATGAAGAAATTAAGCAAAGATTTCAAGGGTTAACTGTCACCTAAGTATGTTCCCAGCTCTCTTTTGCTCTTTCAGTTCTACCTGAAACTGAGCAGGTCAGTTGGCTAACAGCTAAGACTCCAAATTTCAGCCAGAGGAAGCTGGATGAGGTTTTCTTGATTAACTCATCTTGTTACAATTAAAAGCGGTCCTATAATTATTCTCGGCAAGCATCCAAAAATATGCCTCTCTACCCAGTTCCAATTAATAATGTGTGACTTGTTAAAGACAGATTTTGTTCACTTGAAGGTTTTAATAGCACCCCGCTCAACTTGGTTCTCTTGGGAAAATATTTAGTGTGAGTTTAACTAGCTTGACACATTCAACTAATTAATTTATCTAAGGGAAAATATTATATGAATCATAAACAAAGAACTGAAAATTGAAATCTTGCCAGAATTCAAGCGTAGAGCCTATTCCTAATTAGCCTTTGTTGTTTCCTTGCTGGTGTCTGTTGTTTTGGTCCTTATTTCTTTTCTGTATGATACAAGAGTAGTATGCCACCTCTAGAAAGAAAATTGAAAATGAATGTGCATATATATATAGATATACAAGGACATATATATACACATGTGTATGGATTGAGCTCTGCATGTAGTTTCAGATATTGACAAAACTTTCTGAAATCTGAATTTGAAGAATTGAGTTTAAGCTATACAGATCAAATGGACAGAGTGGCAAACAGGAATGACACACTGCTTTTACTATTCCGAACCAAGAAAGATACAGAAGTAGAAGAAAGGTTGACTTAACTACAACTGAGCGTACGCACTAAAATCATTTATTAGTAAATAAATTTAACATTTGGTATGGAGATATATTAAACATTTGTTTGACATTCTCCAACCTCTGTCGTGGCTATGTATTTAGTATTACAGACCTCTTGGGGAATAGAAGTTGGTTGTATGAAGGGATAAGACTTCCTCAAAGCTCCAGAAGACCAGGTGTGATGAGTGAAGATTGTTTTTTGTTTTTTTTGTTTTTTGTTTTTTTTTAATTACAGCACTCCCCTTCTCTACACCTTCCACCAATATTATTGCCGTGTGTGTTTGTGTGTGTGTGTGTGTGTGTGTGTGTGTATGTGTGATGGGGCATCATTGACCAGCAAGTAATTAATGCAGGACAGAAAACAGAAGTATCATTTCAATCCAAATGTAAGATGGGAAATACCATAGTTTATCATAGATACCTCCATGTTTACTCTGTATCCTGTCCTTATTGCAAAGTTTTTTTTACTACTCTGGACCCAATTCAAGCCAAACAACAGTATGGCTTAGTAGACCTTTGTTTTCAGTGGTAGGATTTACATGTTTCTTTGTTACAGATATTGGAGCATCCTGCAAAAACAGCATTAAAATCGTCACTCAATGAAGATGCTTGCATCTATGCCAACCTGTGGAACAAACACTGCTGCACATTAGTATTTCTGGCTCATCTAGTATGATCAAGATGAAGTCAGAAACGTGATGTACTACTGCGAAAACTGGTAATGTACTCGTGTGGTTTCCAGTCCCTTCCATCTCTGTTGAGGAAGACTATATGGAACTGCCCTACCCAATGTTGTATATACTATGAGAAGACAATCTCTCTAAATAAATGGCTACTCACTTTGGACTGAGGCTTTCATTTTCTCCCACAAGATCTCATAGTAGTTACAACAGCAGATCTCTGGAAGAGATGAAACTTGTGAATTAAAGGAAGATACCACAAGAATCACTAACTCAGTGTTATTTGTTAAGAATGGCACCGATTCTGCCCTGTTCCTACACACTATTTCGTTTGTACTTATCTTTTTGTCCAGGTTAGGGAGAGGAGAATTTTGAGTTCTCATTATCTATTCTGACAGCACTTAAAAAAAAAAAAAAAAAAAAAAAAACCAACCTCTAGCCAAAGGAACTGATACAGTGAATCTGTCATTGAGTAAGTCTCATTGTATATAAATATCCTTTTAGCCTAGTGGATAACTACTGAGTTCAAGGGACCCAACATAACCTGAGTCTACTGAAAAAATATTAGTCATCCCCGTATTTTCACATTACAGCAGTAACTTTCTGGTAAGTGCATTGTTAGCACTTAGATCTGACGCCCATTGTACTTTGTGATGTCTGAGTATTACCTTCTCCCCGTTATGCTGTAATTTTCAACAGGGCTTGTAATTTTCATTGAGAAATGGCTGACGCAATAGCTACCATGAAACATTTTATAGTTTTTCCTGAGGATCTCACTTCCCCTTTAGGTAATCTCTTTGCGATCCAAACTATAAAGCAGATCTGAAAACTGGGAAGGGGTTATGATTTCTATTTTGAGAGCTATCGTCAGCTTTTAATCATCCAGCCTGGCATTATTTTTATTGTAAGGAATGAGCAATAACTCTTGTAGGTGCCCACCTAGGCTATGTATAGGCTATTATGTTCTGTATAACAATCCCATACTTCAGCACTGCCCCCACTACTTGGCCGCCATTCAGACCTTCTTGCTTTCTTCTATAATTGCATCTACCTGCTCTCCCATAATTAAACATTACCAGCTGGCTTCGATTTATTTTAAGGTTTTATCATGTACTAATGGCAGTTCTGTAACCTTTTTTGTTTTTTTTTTCACCAAACAGACAGCTTCTTGTTGTTTGTGCCCTTGATGATATTTCTCATGGATTCAGAAAATGAGATATCCCTGGGTTTTCTCACAAAACACTGCAGAATGCTGTTTCCTAGCTGTTGTAGTTCTCACCAGAAGAAACTGAACCAAAGCACATACCTGGATATAGAGAAGAAGGTAGAGGGAATTTCTAGGGTGTTAAAGGAGCCAATCTGAACAAAATGACGTTAGCAGTATCTGTTGGAAGGCAATTAACTTTATTCTCAATAAACAAGTTCTTTCTCATATTTAGTCTATCTGAAACAAGCTTTAACCCAGTAGTGATAATAAGTTGGAAAAACTTAGAAAACCTCACAACAGAGTTATGAACACTGGACACAAATATTTCCAATGTTTTATTTCTAGGGGTGGTCTTAAAATATTTGTTCACTCAATTTAAAAAAAAAAGTTGTTCCTCCCTAAAAAGAATGTACCAAGAGTGCTGAGATATATGCCTTCTATTTCCTGTCAAATCACAAAATCTTTCTCTTGTATTTTCTTGTAGGTGATTTACAACATTCAGGTTTACATATAAGTTGTGATCTGTGTAGAAATAATTTTCAGTTTTCATTTACGGTATGAAGTATATATGCAATTCATTCATTTCATGCTATATGGAAACCATGCTTTGAAAACATGTTAATAAACTAGCTTATACTAGGCTCTCTTCTTTATAAAAATTGCTTATGTATACATATGTGTATGTATTTATGTATATATACATATATACATATATAGGTATTATTTGTACATAATAGATATACTCCTATCTATAGTAAATTTCCTCATTTCTATGTTCAGATTTCAGACACTAATCAGCATGAAGAAGAAAGGCTTTAATTCACAATGGGAGGGTATCCTCTATCATGCCAGGAAAGGCATGGTTGGGGTGATGGATGTGGCTGCCATGGCAGCTGGATAAAGCTGCAGGTCCATATTCTTGTAGATCAGGATGCGGAAGACAGGTGCAGATGCTCGACACACTTCCCCCTACTTCTTGTTCCATCTAAATCCTCAGTCCAAACAAAGGTGCTACTCACATCCAGGGTAAGTTCTCTCTTATCAATTACTGCTTTTGGGTAATGACCTTACAGATACACTCAGAAACATGTCTCCTTCAGGATTTTAAGTCTAGTTGGATTGACTGTAACCACTAAAGTCAGCCTAATACACAGGTCTTTTTTTTTTTTTTTGGTCTCATTTTTACTATATTAACTTATATCACTAACTTCACACTGATATTACTGTGGTGATTGAATAAGAATGACCCCCATAGGCTCATACATTTGAATACTTTGTCAACAGAGAGTCTGCTGACACTACTTGAGAAGAATTAGGAGGTGTTGCCTTGTTAAAAAAGAAGTGTGTCACTTGCCTTATTCTCCAATTTAGGGAGTGACTCCAGCCTTCATAGTTAATAATGTTAGCTGTGGTTAATTACAGGCCTTTTTTACTGTTGAAAAAACATATTTTATTTCTAGACTGGTGAGAATTTTATTTTTAAAAATAAAGCATAGTTTTGTACCTCTCTCTAATGCTTTTTTTCTATTTAATGAGATTTCTAAAAGATTGTCGATATCGTTAACATAATAATCCAGGTTAATTTCTTTCAGGTTTTAAGCTACTTCTTCCTACTAACATAAACTCCCCTTGACTAGGGCGTGTCACCTATTAACTAACATTTTGGTGAGTTCAGTTTCCTGACATTTTACTAAGAACTTGTCTTAGAGTTACTATTTCTGTGATAGCTATGATGACCACAAGCAATTTGAGAAGGAATGGTTTTATTTCATCCCAGCATGCAGGCAGACATGGTGCTGGAGGAGCCAAGAGTTCTATCTCTTGATCCCCAGGCAACAGAAGGAGATTGTGGGTCACATGCAGAGTAGCTTCAGCATATACAAGACTTCAAAGTCGACCTCTACAGTGACACATTTCCTCCAACAAAGCCACACATACTCCAATAAGTTGACACCTCCTAATAGTGCCACTCCTTATGGGCTAAACATTCAAACATATGAGTCTATGGAGACTACACCTATTCAAACCACTGCAGCAATATAGAACTTGTTCAACTTTATGCCTTTGTTCATGAGAGATATTATCTTCTGCCTTTTAAAATACTACTTTTGCTTGAATTCAATATTAGGATAATAATCACTTCATCAGAATTGTGAAGTTTTCTTCCAAAATTTTCTAGTATAATTCGTAGAAAACACAATTATTTATTTACTTATTACATATCAAATAGATTTATCAAGTACAGTTATATGGACTTGGGTTATTCTTTTCTTAACTAATATATGACCATTCTTATCAGCTGAAAATATTTGAATTATTCTATAACACTCCCTAACAAATACACTGACTTGTAAGGGCGACCGGATGAAGGAACTCTGTATCACTAAAGATGTTTTGTGGAGGAAAAAAAAAGACAGGATGAAAAGAGCAAGATTAATATAATCAGAATATTTTATTTACTCAGGAATTATGGCAGCAGAAGAAGTATGCTTAGAGATTTTCTAGATTTTCTCATTCTTACAACATAAGTTTTTAATCAAACTATTAATTATAGTTCCTATATAAAAGCTGTAAAAGTGGAGAGCTCAAGGCCCATAAAATAAATATTTCATATTAGTACTGGCATAAGCAAGGTAGTATACATTTCCAGAAATTAAAATCTTTTATTCATTCGTTCACACATTTGTTTATAAAATTCATGGATTTTTTTTTCTGTGTTCAAGGACTTATTTATTCTTAAAGACCCTTTGCTGAAAGTATTTTATGTGTAAGGACCTACTGAACGCCTTGGGAATTAAGCTCTTAAAAAAAAAAGTCCAGAGTAAGAATGCAGGTGGGTGAATATGAAATAGCACAAATTCACTGTCATCTTCTAATGTAAGAAACAGGAAGCTACATGTTATGAAGACTAATCTTGGGAACCTTTATGCTAGGAGCTCAGAAACACGTTAACATGGGATGGCAGTTGAAACCATAGTGACTTAGTAAAAGAACTCTACACAAGCTGATTACCAGGGAAAATAGTTTATGTGAAGGAAACAGCTCGTGAACAAAGTAGCATGATGGGATAAACTGGTCTGAAACCAGGATGACTGAACATACAGAGGGAGATACAGGCTGGAGAAAATAGAAGAGCAAAACGGTCAGTCCAGAGGACTGGTGACATCCTATGACTTCCTTGATTGAAAGAACATTAAGATGCAGAATCCAGCTAGACTGGAAGAAGGTAACTGGGATCATCGTACTTTGTTTTGTGTTAGGATCCTGGTAACAGAAATAAAGATAAGCAGATGAATACATGACATACTCTGGACACAGGTAGACACAATATTCAGTTTGACTCACACAGTGGAAACATCTCTCTCTGAGCACTGGGCAGGGGTTTGTTAAAAAGCTATCAAAATTTTGCCAGTGTTTTTCTAATACATATTGGTAATCTCTTCTGAATTTGTAATATTTCTTGTAAATATGCTAAGATGTTGAGGTTTGGAAAATTTGGGGTAATGTTAGCAGATAATAAACTTTCTTGCTGTCTGAACTGCCTGAAACAAAAGTTTGTCAACCTAACAGCCAACTGGATCATCTTGAGGACAGCACCTCCCATCTTTGTCCCTTGAGACAACTGTGCTGAGTCCACAGCTGATTGCCCTGGCTCCTGAAAGCACCGCAGAGCTAGGTCTATTTGAAGCAGTTTATGACAGATGACTGTCTCTCTGTCACAAGCCCTGATAAACACTGTGTGATCTTGAAACCTGAGCAAGGTTTCAAGGTTTCTCTCTGTGGAGAGAGACTTCTGAGACTGGTACTGAGAGGCAAGGCTTTGACTGCTTCAAACAAGTAGCTGTGGTTGGTCCAAATACCCTCCTGGGCCATCTAAGCAGTATGTTTGGGCTGACTCAGGCATGAGTCTGCTGGCAGTGCTTTCCCCAGTGTTCTCTCTCTCTCTCTGCTGTCCCTCCATCAGTCCTAATGAAGGCTTCTGTCAAGTGGTCCTTCTTGCCTGCTTTTGAAGTACAGTTGAGCTGGTTGAACAAAGAAAAAAACAGCAGAGATAAGAGAGGAGATGACAGAGGATGTGAAAGCTAAGCAAGACCCAGAAGCTTCAGAGGTGCCACAGTGGCTCTTGCCAATCTGTCAATTCCATATGCTGGACTTCTGAACAGTGTGCTTGTGTCTGGTCTGTTTCCCAACTCTGTTCCTGGCTTCCCAGCATGGAGCCTGATCAAACGGCAAGTTCTGGTGGTGGACTGTGTGTAACAATACTGTCTACACGCTGAGCTCTCATCCTTAGCAAATGCCTTGAGTCATCCTGGCTAAGCTTAGTTCCCAGTTTCCATAGATCCATTGGAGGCTCAGGCTTTCAAGGGTGGCTATTTACCTGTCTCGCAGCCAAACTCGTTTGTAGCAGGAATAGGTATCTTGAGTCATCCCAGCAGATACCAGTGATTTGTGGAAAGAGCTAAGCAGCCAGCAGTCTGACAACTGAAGAAGCAGCTAGCTGAGCAGTTCCAGGATAGCCATGGGAGCCAAAAAAATAGGTGAAGTAAAAAGGTAGCAAGACTGTGGTGAGCTTATTAGAGACAGCAAGGAGCCTGGGTTCACAAGGATTGTTTCAGAAAGCACTCAAGACATCAAGGTTGAGGATCTCAGGTCCCAGGCTGAGAGCTGAAACATTAGCTATTACCATGGATATTACCTGATACCTGAGCCTTGCTGAGGGACACTAGAGAAGGCTACACGGGTTGCTTCTAATAGCCTTTATGGCTTCTGCTCACTGTTGTCAAGTGAGAGCTGTTACAACCCAGCATTTGAAGAACTTCTTTTCTACGCAAGATTGCTTTTCAGGCAGGGAAGAACCCTCAGCCTGCCGAGCAGTTATGAAACTAAGAACAGTATCCTGCAGGAGAGTTGAACAGTTTTGGCATCAGCAATGGTGTGTAGTCACGTGTTTGTTTCCTAAGAGGAAAAAGAAGATTAAATCAAAAAAATTTGAGGGAAAGAAAATTGAACCATTTTGTGTGGATTGTAGATTGGGATGCCTAATGGATATTCCAGTAGAAATATTAAATGTGTGTCAGTGTGGGTAATCGTGGAATATGAGAGTCAGTCATTATCTTGTTCATTCACGGAAAAGCCTACAAAAGTCTGTTACACATTAAGTAACAGTCTTAGCAATTAAAATACAGATGCAAAGAAAATCTAAGATTATCTCTTAGTTAAAAATTTCTTTCATACATGTCTATAAAATAGCTTGATCATATATCCTCACCGCCCTCCCTTGATTCTGCCTCCCTTGGTTACTGTTGCTGCCGCTTTCTGAATAGTTATGCATCTACTTCTATGTTTTTACTTTTTTTTCTTTCTTTCTTTTTTTTTGTTTTTTTGTTTTTTTTTTTTTTTGTTTTTCGAGACAGGGTTTCTCTGTGTAGCCCTGGCTGTCCTGAAACTCACTCGGTAGACCAGGCTGGCCTCGAACTCAGAAATCCGCCTGCCTCTGCCTCCCAAGTGCTGGGACTAAAGGCGTGCGCCACCACCGCCCGGCTTTTTTTTTTTTTTTTTTTTTTTTTTTTTTTTTTTTTGTTAATCTCTCTAGAATATGTGAGAGAAAGCAGGAGATATTTAGTTTTGTGAGTCTGGCTTATTTCACTTAACGTAGTGATCTCCAGTTCCGTTCATTTTCTTGCAAATGACCCAGGCTCGTTCTTATGCATGGGTAATAAAATTTCATTCTTTTCAGCATTAAACATGTTTTCTTCTGGGAGGCTATAAAAATATAAAAGCATAATTGCTACACTGTGCAGGAAATACAGCAGAAAAAGGAAGAAAGCATTTTTGAATATCAGATGACAGTTATGCTCACTTCTCTCAAGGGTGTTGATAAAAGAGAACAAAGTGACATTTTCAGAGTTGCTAAAAAATTTTTTTCAGTTGTTAGTATTTTATCTTTAGTATGAATATGATGCCAAGTTACTGGAGTAAAATTATTGTACATAACCCTGTAAATGTGCATGAGATCTATGAAAGCTATGCTTCCAATCTTCAAGAAGTCACCACAGGGAATGATTTCTCACTACAGGCAGAGACAACTAGAAGGTTTGGTGGGTTGCTGAAGAGTAGACATACCTCATACATTGTGTTTTGTTTGATTGGTTTTATCACCTTTTGGGGAATAACATTAGCCAGTGAGTAATTCAATGGCCATCCATTTCAACTTCATGTCTTTTAATATTGTCTAGGCAAGTTAGATGTTTCCAAGGTACATTTTAAAATAGCGAGAGGCAGTTTCTTGGCAACACAATCCGTTTCAAATCTGATTTTCAAGTGTTTGCTGCTGTTATTACCTACTCTACTTAATTAAGGACTGTGTCGACATCCTGTCCTAACTCTTTTCTGTATTTGCTTCACAAAGAGTTTTGAAAGCCGCAGGAAAACAGGCTTGAAATCAGTCGTTTTATTGTTTCTTGTGACCTCCTGGACAGTATGAAATGGGGTGGGGAAAAAGAAAGAGCAATTAGCTAAAGAATCTCTCAGTTGTGTAAGTTATTTGCCCTCAATACAGAATCAAGAATTAGACTCATGAACAAGCAGGAGTGGAGTCCTGTCAGATCCCCCTTCTCTGTCTCTGTTTTCTTTCTGTCTGTTTTCTCTCTGTCTCTCTGTCTCTCTGTCTCTCTGTCTCGTCTCCGTCTGTTTCTCCCTCTCTCTCTCTCTCTCTCTCTCTCTCTCTCTCTCTCTCTCTCTTTGTGTGTGTGTGTGTGTGTGTGTGTGTATATGTACATCCCTGTTTGTGAATGTGTATATGCATGTGTCATGAAGTACATGTGGAGGTCACAGGACAACCTCAGGTGTTGTTTCTCCTCTTTTACCCTGTTTAATACATGGTCCTTTTTTTTTTTTTTTTTTTTTTTTTTTTTTTTTTTTGGTTGCTGCCTGCACACACCAAGCTAGCTGTCCTAAAACCTCTCAAATATTCTCTTGTCTCCACCTCCCATCTCATGGTAAGAGCACTGCGATAAGACACATGCTACAATGTCTGGCTGTATGTATGTTCAAGTGACCCAAACTTGGATTCTCACACTTGCATAGCATTTTGGTCTGATTTATCGGTACCAGGCTCACTCTCTTAGTGTGTGCCTCTGTGGGGATGTATGCACATACAAGTATGTGCATGTATGGGGGCCTATCTTCATGCGGGTGCCATTCTGTGAGCCTGAGGATGTATCTGTGTGTGTGTGTGTGTGTGTGTGTGTGTGTGTGTGTGAATATGTGAGTGTGGGTCTGTATGAGTGTGTGTGTCAGTGTGTGTGTGAATATGTATCTACATGTGTGAGTGTATGTGCATGAGTGTGTGTGTATGTGTGTGTGTGTGTGTGTGTGTGTGTGTGTGTGTAGGCCAAAGGTAAACACTGCCTGTTGTTCTCCATAGCTTTTGACCTTGTGCACTGAGACAGGGTCGGTCTCTCCTTGAGCCTGTACTCACCAGCTCAACTAAACCGGCTGGTCAGTGTAGTGTAAGGACTGAGTTTTCTCTGCCTCCCTGTGCAGTGATGACAAGTTCAGGCTTCAGTACCCAGCATTTTTATATCTGTTCCGATGATTGAACTTAGGTCCTTCTTGTGTGGCAAGCACATTACTGACTGAGCTATCTACTCAGCCCTCAATCTCACTGCGTCTTCTTCTGTGACTAGGGTGTTGAGCATTCAGGAGCAGGCTGCTCTCTGCCCCTTCTTGCTCTTGGTTTCTGCAACTGTGATCCTTCAGCTTTTGATGGGAGCCTTCATTTTAGGCATCGGCTCCTACCAAGTTCATTTGTGAGGATGCCGACATACATCTCCACTCTTTTGTTGGAACTATTATGTATTTTGAGATTACCAGGCTATCTCCTTCTAAAAATATATAATTTCAATATAGATTAAAATATAATTGATAGATGCTGGTTATGTTTCTGCTCCTTGGACTAGCATGATGAATCAAAAGCTGGCTGACATTTATTACAAATATGACTGTGCTTGGAAAGATTTCCACAATAAGCCATGATCAGGTGATAGTTTCTGTCACCCTCCAAAATGTGGAATTCCGTTTGTGGGAAGGGGTGTGTGTGTGTGTGTGTGTGTGTGTGTGTGTGTGTGTGTTCACATAGAGGTCAGAGATTGATATTGGGTGTCTCCCTCAATTAATTACCTTAACAATTCCCATCTTATTTGGTGAGACAACATCTCTCACTGACCTAAAGCTCACTGATTTGGCTATATGGATGGTCAATAAGACATGAGGGGGGTCTCTTGTCTCTGCTTCTCCAGTACTGAGATTACACACATGTGCCTGTTTTTTTTCCTGAGGCTTCTAGAGACCAGACTCAGGTCCTCATGCTTGCTCAGTGAGCAATTTACAAACGGAGCCATCTCCTCAGCCCCCAGATATATGAATTTCAGAAGTCAATGAAGCTAGCTCTGTGTTGTTTTTATCACATGGGTCATTGCTCTGTGGTCACACGAGCACATGAGACCACATACACATACACATACACATACACATACACATACACATACACATACACATACACATACACATACACATACACATACACACACACACACACACACACACACACACACACATACACGAACACATACTTGTACATTTACACATATTCTGCTTCTGCAGACACAGTGGATTTCTTGGTTGTTCTTTGTCTCTGTCTTTTCTTACAGAGATACTGAATTTCTATCTGCCAGTGATGGAAATGTGCCTCTGTGTGCGGTGAATCACCTCACTGTCTGATAAGCAGGAGCGTTAGTGATAGCACACTCAGAGTTGTCAGGGAGAAAGCACTGGCTTCTGCAAATGGAATCATGCCAAACGAAGTGATGCCTTCCAAAGCATTTTCTCCTCCTGCTTGACACTGATCCTTCCTCCACCTGCCAGCTCATTATCTTGTGGGCAGAGGAGAACTGTGCTGATTTGATTTGTGGCAGCTTCACAAGAGGGAGTGGGAAGAAGGGAAGGCTATTTAGTGTAATGCTTCGAGAGGCAGAGGTCTGTAACCTGCAATGATGTGAGATACCCACAGAAAAAGAAAAGTATTTATGGGACAAAAGTACATCTGAATGTCACGGAGATTATCCTAAAAGAAAACACAAAGAACCCTCACCGTGTGCAATTCTAGGCCAGGCTAGTGTTAAAAAAAATGGGCATTGAAAACATGGCATTTTTTTTTCTGACTCCTTCTTTAGTCTACCCTACAGTGTGAAAATAATTTGATTCCCTTTTGGGTCTTTGTAGTGCTTTGGTGCATTTCCAAGGGCAGATTAAAGACAATTGCTGGACTGAGGAATGCATCACAGTTACTCAAGTCAAGGCCTCATAATTGGAACAAATGTAGGAACACATTTACTCTAGGAAGGTTCCAAGATCAAACGGGTCTAATGTATTTGTCTTAACAGAATTCTTCACATCGTTTTTAAAGTGTCTGTAACCCTGTCAACTTACACTGAAAGTTCCCTTCAGCTTTCTGGAGAGAGCAGTGTTAGACACTTTTTTTTCTGTTTAAACCAAGTGGCTTCTGTCCTCTATCACATAGGTTCATGTGTGTCCAAATGTGTTCTTGCTGGCTATTCTGCTCAGACATTCTGCATTAACGCTGGGGCTACTATGGAAAAAAAATGGATCAAGAACCTAGGTAGCGTTTGGGACAAAAAATTTTCTCTTCTAAGAAGAGTATATTTAATGAACTAAATAGTCCATTAAAGCTTACTGAATTGCAGCACATCCTAAATCCACTCTTAAACTTTATTTTTAGAGCAATGAGTAGAGTCTCCTGTATCCATTGCATCTTTCATTTTCTCTCCAATTCCCTCCATTTTCTGAGTTGGATTCCCCAGGTCTGTGAACTTGCTCCCAACAGATAACATTTCTGTTCTTTCTCTTATCAGGACCCTCTTGCTGTGTAATGTTTCACTCCACTTCCTCACGCCCTCCATGTTCCCCACCTAGCATCTGTCCACATTCCACGGAAAGATTTTATCAACGACATCAGCAATTTCAAATTTGTTTGTTTGTTTGTTTTGAAAGACAGGCTATACAGGGAAGATGTCATTTGACTTCTGATTCTCTTTCTTCCACTTCCCAAATACTGGTGTCACAGCCTCTGACACCACACTGAGTTTATGAAAGGCTAGAGATTCAACCAAGAATTTTATGCACGATAAGTAAGCATTCTGCCAACTGCACTATACCCCTGGGCCAACCAACGTTCTCTGACTCATTATACTGAACTTCAGAAGTCTAAGATGTTACTACACTTCACACTTCCTTTCTCTTCTAGATCATTTGCATTCACGTTTCCCTTATTTAAACATTTAGTTTTCATCTTCATATTCAGGTTGTTCTATTTCTGTTTACTCTGGAGACTTCACTGCTCATCTGGGGCACAAGTGAAATGGGGAATTTTCTTGTCTGTGAGTGTTCTTGGATGCTTGGAGTCAAGCAGCACATGGATCTTTGAATACCCTCTCCTCCCCCCTCCATTGTTGAAGTCCTATGTTGCTACTCCCTCCAGAATTAAAATTCCAATTCCAAAGTAGTGTATGACAGTGCTACTAATATTTTAACTATGGTTTAAATATGATAGACAAGCTGGGGCATCAGACTATGTTTCTAATAGTTTGTTTTTCCTCTTATTTTTAGAACATTTTACCAAAATGACAATGTTTGTAAACCATATATAAAAACATTATCAAAATTAAGACATTTTAAAACATAGTTAAAGAAATATTGCCGTAAAAATATTAGGGGTAAATAGCTCCAGAAAGATTGGAAAATGTAACTGTGGTGAAATTTCAACTTTAAATTATTATTTTTTTAATAGTTTTTTGGAAACTTTGTACAATGTGTTTGGCTCATAATGAAAGTTTTGCCAGACCCAACACTCATCCACTCAATCTCATGTCTACTCAACCCCTCATGTCCTTTTAAAAGAAAGCAATCCACCCATCTGTGCTGCCCAAGTAGTTTTGGATGTGTGTCTTTCTATCATAACATGGCTGACTCACCAGGGGTTATAGTTTTAGAGAGAACTTACAATCCCCCTTTTAGTCTCTAACAATTCCCGATAGGTCTAAGGCTAGGGAAGGGATTTTGTACCTAATTTTCTTCTCCTTGCTAGAAATTGGATGGGCTTGGGTTTGAGTGTGCATGCTGTCACAGCTGTTTTAATGTGCAATTGTCTTGCTATATCCTGAAGATACTGTTTCCTTTGAGTCACCCACTGCCTATTGTTCTTATATTTTTATTTTTTACCCTCTTTTGCAATGATCCCTGATCCTTGGAAGGCCAGGGTACAGTATACTTATTCAATTTACATCTACATATTCTGAAGTCTATTTGTTTGCACGTTGACAAGTTGTGGATTTCTATATTAGTCACCGTCTACTGCAAATGAAAGCTTCTCTGAGGGGCATTGAGAGATGCATTGATCTATGAGTATAATTACAAGTTATTTGGAGTTGGTTTAATATTAGTGAAATTGTAGTGGGAGGTTCTTCCCTAGGGCTTATGACTTGTTTAACCATAGATTCATGGTCCAAATGATGATGCCAAGATGTAGATTTCATCCTATGATTTACAAACTTAAATCCAATCAGAAAGTAGTTGGTTACTCCCATGATGTGAATGCCACTATTGCACTTGTGGTCAAGTCTTGCCAAGCCAGTCATTGTTATAGTTTGCAGGGTTCACAACCAGGTAAGGCTGATGATTATATTTCTCCTCCAGTAACAAGCATGCCACCTTCCAGCACTTTGAAAACTCATCAGTGTGGATAAAGCTTCTATGACATTATTAGAATTACATCGAATTAAAACAGTTTTCCACGTTCTGTTACTCAATTATGTGGTATCTTCAGCTCTAAGCTCCTACTTTCAAGTGCAGGGAAGCACTGACAATAGCCTATAATATTAACTAAGAGCACTAGTGATTTATAATATTCAAAGGTCTAAGGGACATCAATGGTCAATAACAGCAAAAGAAGTAACTCATTTCCAGTACTTGGCTTTTTGTTTATTAGTCTCTGGTGTCCAGTAGGGCTATTGTTGCCCTATTAATGAGTAACACCATTATACACATATTATATATTAATTAAGATGTATAACATATATATTCATTTTTAAAAATATATAATATTTCTGTTTAGATGTTAACAGTAATTGAGTTCCCAAAGAAGAAGGCTATATAAGGAGGCTTACAGACATTACATTTTTTTTTGCCATTTTAATAATTTTTCATCACACACTTTAATCATGTTTAAAAAATATTCACACTGCTGTATAACCAGTCTCCAAAACTCTTCGCCAAAACTAAAATTCAATGTAAATGAAACTAACAGGACTTAACACAGCAACATACCTTAACTAATACACCATGACGTGACTTGATACCACCTGTCCATTTCTCAGTTCTCCTCTCTCCCTGGAAGGCAATCATTTTATTACACTGCTCCGATTCTACCACAAGAGTAGAGCCAATTATCACAGCCAATGTAATGTCATAGCTAAAAGGTTCCTTCAGTGGTTCTGAAGTTCTACGTAGCATTTCCAGGACTTATACTTATGAAAGTATTTACTATTTGATGAGATGTAGTCTGTAGGTAATTTCTTCTGATTACTATAATTGGCAGAGGTGCACACTCTTGCATTCTAATTTTTCCTTTACATAATCAAGACAAGGGAGACAGTGATCTTAAAGTCCATTCAGTGGGTGTGGGAGTGAATCTCTGCCGTGCTGTTGGAATTGGTGTGACTTTTAGGCAGCAAGCACACCACTTTACAACTCAGCTTTCTCATCTGTTAAGTGAAGGTGACTTTAACCGTGCTAACAAGCACAATGGTAAGATTCACACCATATATTCAGAATGTTCTTTAAACTGAATATTACTGTTAAAATTTGACTATATATGCCGGTAATAAGGGATGCACGCATCTCATTTTTTTTTCTTCTCACAAAACGAAAGCATAGTTTTATATTATAAAACTAAATTAACAATTGCATTGCATTATTACCCTGTATCGTTTGATGAACTGATCCTTTAGAGCTTTTGGCCATTTGTTTATTCCCAGGTTGCTACAATATTGAATAATTTTGTGTCCTCTCTGTTCAATGAGCAAAGAAATACCTACTTATTCTTTGTTAATATTGAAGTAACAGCCCAGAACCTCTCTATCTCCCGTCAAAGTTTTGTTTCATTGAAGAACTGGATGGTTAAAAGATGTTGTCAATTAGTGAGTCTTTAGACAGTCATTGCTTATGAGTGGGTTTTACTTTGTCTAGTACCAGTTGCTTACTGTGTTGAGAGTCAGACCAACCTTCAGTCCTGAAGGAGAAGTAATTGCATTAAAACAGCTTCAAAACATGATAGTCACTGACTATTGGCTAGGGATAGTCCTTTGCCCTTATAAAATCTGCCCCTGACTGATTAAGGGTGGTTTATTTTGAAAGACTCCTTCCTAGAACCAACAAGGCCTTTTAAAATGAAGCTCACAGGGCCTGTTTGCCAGTAATACCACCACATACATTTAACTAGCAACTGTTTGTGAATTCAGAGCCAGAAGGCTCTCTGCAGGTATGGCTTTCAGTAGGTTGTAAAATACTTAAACAGATGGGACATTGTTATTAACATGGGCAATATATTTTCATTGTATTAGGGTTGAAAGTGATTTTCCAGATAATGGCTTAGACAAATGTTTGTGGAGCCTGTCCAGTTAATCTGCCAAAATGTGGTCTGACTTTCAGGAGCAATTCCACTTTTACTGAATGTTTTTGATTAAATATTTTAGTCTTGTGAACTTCTTGCCACATTATTGAAGAACCCTGGCTAATTCTCAGACCGCCTGCTATCACATTACTTAGCTCAACAGTGACCACCAAAAATCCATTTGAAACAAAATAGCCACACATTTTGCAACATACTAGGTGATTCATTAAAACCATAGTCGTAACAAGGTCTTTTTATATTTCCATAGACCTCATGATGTGAAGGTCAAAGGATTATTTGATCATTATTAGATGGCATACTGTAGCAGGATCCCAAGCACCAGATGGATTGTTTACCCCTCAAAGGAAGAATTACAAACTAGTAATGTCATCTATTTATTCCACTAGAAAATTGTCTCATATAACATTAATTGTGTCAGACACTAGAAACACACACACACACACACACACACACACACACACACACACACTGAAAAGCAAAGAAAAGGGAGAGGAAGGAATTCACAAAGACAAGAAAATAACTGAAATTTCAGAAGTGCAATTTAAATTGCTCTAGTTAGGGCTATTGTGGGGCTATAATATTTAACAGCTGTTTGACCTGGTTAAGTCAGCTTTCCCATCTCAGCTATAACTGCCTTCGTAAGAGAGAGCGTATTAAGGATACATACCTCCAGAGCTGCTGGAAGAGTTAAATGAGGTATGGGTGCCACATTCAACCTGAATTTCTGGACTGTAAAAAGAGCAAACAACTGAAGAATCTTAGAAACAGGAAAAATGTAATTTTGAAAAATTGGAAGTTCACAGGCTGTAGGGTGCCATTTTACCCCTTCCAGTTTCCTCAGCTGATAAAGGCCTTAGTTACTACTTTTTCACTGTTTTATATTATTTTATACCTTCATAGGGTTCTTAAAGGGGCCACCTTTCCCTCTGTTGCTAATCGCTCTGAGAACTGGACAAGCCATAATAGTTGCTTGTGATTTGGTTGATTTCCTATTCGATCATTTTATCTTTACCTGTGATGTTTTTGGCTCCACTTAAAAACTAATGCTACCAGACCAACACCCTCTATTGGTCAACATAAAAAAATAGAATGAAAGAAAGAAAGAAAGAAAGAAAGAAAGAAAGAAAGAAAAAGAAAGAAGAAAAGGAAGATAAAAGAAAAATAAACTGTATTCCTTTCAGACGTTGATGTAGCAAATTATGCCAAACTCAGTGGCATAAAGCAAAGCCAAGCTACCACACATTCTTCTAAAGGTCCACATGAGTCTATAGGAGATCAGCACAGTTGGATTTCTACGTGTTCTCTAGGGCCATCCATTCTCTATCTTCTAGAAGCTTCTCTTGCTCAGATGCTCTTAAATCTGCATCACTCCAACTTCTGCTTGTCTGGCCACAGCACCATGTCTGACTCTTGGTTCTCTTGACTTCCAGTAACTTTGATGCCTATAAACAAGCATAGACAACTCAAGATATGCTTGCAATTCACTACCTCTAATTTCACCAGTGATTTCTCTCTCCACAAGCTAGCAGGTTCATTGGTTATAGAAACGAGCACATGGACGTCTTCACAACAGGAGAGAAAGACACGTGAAACATTCTGATTTGATTGGCAGTTACTAGAACAAGCACAGTTATTGAAGGATCAAACACTTTCCCTTAATAAGCGACATCAGGTTCCAGTAGGAAAAACTGGGGGAAGCAGTGTTCAAGGAAAGTTTGATCTGTCTGGAAAGGGCGTCGACAACACTGTTAATGAATTTGTTTCAGAGAACAATGAAGTTTTTGAAATTCACATATGCCTCACACTGAAATAATGACAATTAACAGAGAAGTTCACTTAAGACACCCTTGTAGATGGGAATGTACCTTGAACTCTGTGTTACTGGTGAAGCATGGAGCCTCAGAGATATCACATATCTAGCTTAAAGTCACAAGCACTATACAGCACACAGTGTGAGCGGCAAAGGTCAAGTCTATCAATGCTGATGTGTGACGTCACCTGAAATCTAGTCCTTATATTGCTGAGAAATTCCCTTTCAAGTCTTGTTTATACTGTAGAATGTCCTTAATATTCCAGATGGCTATGTCTTAAGAATACAGGAGAGTCTCTCAAGCCACAGATAGCACTTCATGTCTTGTTTTCTCATTACTTCAAAAGATAGTAAGCCCGTAATCTTTAATCTCTTTTGCCTGATTAGAAAAAAAATGTATATAAATATATTTACATTCATATGTATATATGAATATGTACACATATATGTAAATATATAGAGCAAATATTACCTTATTTAATTGATAATTACATTATGGAAGAGAGTTGCTGTTGCATTCAATAGTGCAATCTGGAATGTTACATCTATTTGAAATAAATTTCTTTTTTATGTATTTCTTATTGACCAACGAAGCCAATGGAGGAAGACAAGGAGAAACCAATAAAACAAAGCATTTAAAAAGATACCTTGCTGTTCTACAGAGTCCATAAGTCTTTTCTGATGGAGTTGGTATATTTTGTACCAAGCATTGTTTTCTGGATCACTGTTCACATTATGAACCAGTATTCTACAGGTTGAATTTGCTTGTGTCCTCTTTCTTTTCTAGGTAACAATTCTCTGGAAACCAAGGCCACTGCTTTTTACTGTTATCTTGTGTCTGGGGGCTAGTCAGAAGTCTGAGGCAGAAAGAATACAAGGTAAAGCTTGTCTATCTGTCACAGCTGGTGCGAGGTCAGTCTTTCTTTCTAAAGGAGAAATTAAAAATATAAATAAATGGATGGATAGATAGATAGACAGACAGATAGACAGATGGGGCACTGACAAAATAGTTCAGTTGTAAAATGCATTATATTGCTGAGAAAACAACAATGCAAAGAAAAGAAAGAAAAAAGAAAGAAGGAAAGAAAGAAAAAGAAAAACTCTGTGTCTCTTCTCTTAGTGTACTGTGCATTAGAATTAATAAAATACTCTATGCGAAGCTGGAGCGATAATCTCAACTGGAAACTCTATGCCATACAAGCCTGTGAAAGAATCACCTACAAACATGCACAAGAATTTGAGAAATTCTTAGGTAAATGGATGGAACTAGAAAATATCATCCTGAGTGAGATAACCCAATAACAAAAGAACACACATGGTATTCATTCACTGATACTTGGAAGCTTGAAATACTCAAGATTCAACTCACAGACCACATGAAGCTCATGAAGAAGGAAGACCAAGTGTGGGTGCTTCGGTCCTTCTTAGAAGGAGTAATATAATACTCAAGAGAGCAAATATGGAGACAAAGTGTGGGACAGAAGGAGGGGCCGTCTGGAGATCATTCCACCTGGGTATCCATCCCATGTGCAGTCACCAAAGGTAGATGCTGATGTGGTTGTCAGAAAGTGCATGCTGACAGGAGCCTGATATAGCTGTCTCCTTAGAGGTCTGCCAGAGTCTGACATATTCAGAGGCAGATGCTCACAGCTAACCATTGAACTGATCAAGGGGTTCCCAATGGAGGAGTTAGAGAGAAGACTGAAGGATCTGAAAGGGTTTGTGGCCCCATGAGGAGAGCAACAATACCAAGCAACCAGAGCTCCTAAGGTTTAAACCACCAGCCTGGGAGCACATAGGGAGGGACCCATGACTCCAGCTGTATATGTAGGAGAGGATGGCGTTGTTGGGCATAGGTGGGAAAGGAGATCTTTGGTCACATGAAGGCTGGACGCCCAGTTGGGGGGTGGAATTCGAGGGTGAGGAGGTGGGAGTGGGGAGTAGATGGGGTCGCATCCTTCATAGAAGCAGGAGGAGGGAGGATGGGATAGAGAGTTCCTGGGTACGGGGGGGGGGGGGGGGGTGAGGGGAAAGGGTAAGGGGATAACATCTGAAATGTAAATAAAATATCTAATAAAAAAAAAGATTAAAAAAAATGCACATAAGCACCCATGCAGGCACGCACTCAGACATGTGTGCATGCACACACACACACACACACACACACACACACACACACACACACAAAATGTTGTATATTGAAATGTCTTGTTATAATGAATCTCTTCTTTCCCTGTGGTGCTTGAGACTTAACTTAGAGTTTTAAATCTTCATTTCCGCTGTAAACTCTCATGTCATTGACTTTTTGCCAAAGAGGATTCTTTTAAAGCATTACTGCATGGCTTTGGTTTGATGAAGTGAAAGCTTCAGTCTGAGATTCTTCCCTTCCCCCACCCAAGAGCAGATGACCTAATTTGAGAGGAATGTGTTTCCTTGCTTTGCTGGTCATATTACCAGCATCTTTTAAGCTCTTGCTACTGTTGTCTGTTCTTATTGGCACTGACAAGAGATCCTCCTCACATATAGCTAGCCAAAGCAATTGCCCTAGATTGCTAAAGGATGCTAAAGTGCCAGAATCCTTCACATTTTTGTCCCTAGGGTACAAGTCAGAGTTGTGTTGGGAAGCTGAGCAGCACAGGGAAATGGGTATGGAAAAGGTCTCTCTCTGGTAGGGAATATATACAAAGGCAGCACGTAACAGTTTCCAATGGGTCACCAAGCTCATATTGTCAATTCCTTCCAAACCTAACTGTCACAATGGCATCCTTGCATGTAGGCACCTGCAGTACTGATTAAGTTTCAAGCAATAGCCATCCTATGTCAGCTAAAATGAAATTTAATGAACTTGAAGTCCTAAGGAGAGGCCAAATCTGGAAAAATGGCGAGTTCAGGGAATGTTAGGACTGGGCAAAAGGAAGCATATCGATTGTAATGCTGCAGAATACGTTCTGGAAGCTACCCCAGATGAAGTTACACAGGGGCTACTCTGGAGCTCAGGCATCAGAAGTAAAATCTGAGTGACCTGACTGCTGTAGAGTGCAAACCAAGGTTGTGTATGAATCAGAAAGTCCATTAGATGATCTCTCATCTGAGGACAGGTGGCCCTATTGGCACTAGGTTTGGTAAGCAGACCTCAGCTGAACTGTAGGCCTCATTGCTCTTAACGTATCCCTCTTTTGAATAGGGGATGTCCCTGACAGTACTTTCAGTGATAGTAATTGGAAAGAGGCTACGGTATTCCATGAGGAATTCAATCATAAAATGTGGACCCATAATTGAAAGAAAGTTTAAACATTGAGAGAACATTGATAAAAATTAATTGAGTGGCTAGGAGCTAAAAACACTTTTGATGCATTACTTATGTTTCTGCTTTTCCCTCAGATGAACATTCACAGATTGTGGATAATGTGTAGAATTGATACGTGGATGACAGCATTTCTAAGTTTGACCACCATGGACTTTAATGAGGTCTCAAATAATGTTACAGAAAAAATATCAACTTTGGTCTTATCAACTAGAAAATATTTACAATAGTGATTAGAGCAGTTTTAGAGAGTGAGAGCCATACAAATGGCATAGTTTAGGTATTTGGTATTTAATACCATGAATTATTGTACTAAATATAGGTTTTGTTTAAAATAGCCACGTATCTGGATAGTAAAAAACATGTTCTTGGTCTGTCTATAGTAAGACAGCAAAATATCTCAAATTTTTATTTTGTATGTTTTCAATGATTCAGTGGTTTTCAGATAAAAATTTTGATTAAACACTTGCCTTCCATTTTTACTTCCAAATAAAGTAAAGGAGAACAAAAGAATCACACACACACACACACCACTCAAGAGGAGATAAAAGAGGATCCATACGGCTGGCTGTCATTTGTAGTAAATGGGAAGTAGACTGATTTGTTAATACAGATGACTAAGACACAGATTTTCTGACTGGAGACAAAAGCAAGAACTGTTGTTGAATCTCTTTCTATACCTCTAGATGCTCTCTTAAAAAGAGTTATCTCATAAACCAGAGAAAGAGGTGTATCTATTGTCAGGAAGGTGGTAGTTTCTTTCTGGACACAGGTGGTGAGCTATTTGGTACCAAAGCTTAGTAAGCAATTCCAGCCATTGTAAGTCCAGAAGTAGACTTCCGGTATATTCTCAAATCAGCATAAGAGGCTATGGGTTCAGGGACAGAGTATAGAGCACAAGGGTGTCAGACTGAACACTGAGAATATCTGGTTATGTTTCTTTTGCTATGACAAAACAACGTGGTCAAGAAAGCTTACAGAAGCAAGCATTTAATTGGCTTAGAGTTTCAGAAGGTTAGAGTCCATGATGATGGAGCAAAGACATGGTGGGTGGCAGAAACAGCTGAGAGCTCACATCTTGATCCACAAGTGTGAGGCTGAAAGAGGGTACCTAGGGAATGATGGAAGTCTTTGAAATCTGAAACCTGTCTGCCAGTGACACACCTCCTCCAACAAGGCCACACCCTCTAATCTTTACCAAACCATTTCGCAAACTTGGGACCAAGTATTCAAATACAAGCCTAAGGGGACATTCTCATCTAAACCAGCACAAAGGATTAAGTGAAACTATCCTATTCAAACTCTACAGCCACCAGCTCCTTGATAAGGTTTGACAACAGCAGAGATTGATGACTTCCTCCGAGGACGGTCTTCCAATCACTGTTGAGAGCTGTCTCTTGGCTGGAAACCTCAATCTTTGTTTAATGTTTAATTTTGAAAATCAGTGGCCGCCGTCCAATGTCACCGACTCTTGAGGAAAGCCCTTCGCTGCCTCTTTCCATAAAAAGTACCCCCTGAAAGTCAAAGAGAAGAATTCTAAAAGAAACTCACAAAACAAGTAAATAAAAAAAAAAAACGCAGATTAAACCTAAAATTAAAACAGTAATTTATATCCTCAGATAATAATTCTCAGTCATAGCATTCAACAAGAAGGTATAAAAAGGAAATGTCTGCTTAGTCATATAAAACTGTTAAAAATTAGAAATAGTAGCCGGGCAGTGGTGGCGCACGCCTTTAATCCCAGCACTCAGGAGGCAGAGGTAGGCGGATTTCTGAGTTCGAGGCCAGCCTGGTCTACAGAGTGAGTTCCAGGACAGCCAGGGCTACACAGAGAAACCCTGTCTCGGAAAAACCAAAAAAAAAAAAAAAAAAAAAAAAAATAGAAACGGTAAAGTGAAAATGAAATGTTTATCAGAAGAGCTCGATAATAAAGCATAGAGATTATGTGTAGATGTATGCACGGAGATCACAGTAAATAATGAAATAAAAATTAGGCCAGTCTTCAAAAGGCGAAAACATCAGCGTACATGTCCAGTGGGTCCAAATACCAACCAAAAACAGTTTTTTTTAAAAGGAAGGAGGAGACAATTAAAAAAATAAAAAGGGAAATAGTAAACAAACAATCAAGAAAAATTTCAAATCCAAAGCACCTAGTTTCTAGATTAAAATTGTTACCGATCCCCAGCCGAGCCATTACCAACTATTCTCATAAGAAAGCAGATTACTACAAAACTTTAAATTACTGACAAAAACTAAAGGCAATTTTTTTATATAACAGAAACAAATAAATCACAAATGAAGCAAAACAAATCTGAACCTTGCAAAGTTAAAAAAAAAAAAAAGAAATGCAAAGGAAACCCCCCAATGACAACTAATATTGTTTGTGAACACAGATACAAAACTCTTAATAAAATATAGCAACTCAAATTCAACAATATGTAAAAGCAACTATCTAACTGAGCCAGGCAGAAATTTATAAAATATTTAAAGCTGGTTCAGGGTTTGAAAATCAGTTAAAAGAACAAGTACACACACACACACACACACACACACACACACACACACACACAAAGATAAAGAGAAAAAAGTTCCGTAACATTTTATCATTACATTAAGAAAAGCCCCTTTAAAATAGTTAATATCCATTCATGATTCACTCAACAGCTAGCCAGAGAAGGAAGCTTCCTCAGCTCTATACAGAACATTAATGTAAAGCATATACTGTGTGATATACTTAACTGTAAGATGCTTTCCTCCAGAAAAAGAATGTGCCTCTTCCACTCATTCAAAATCATAGCAAAAGTTCCAGTGTACACAATAGAACAAGAAAAAGATTTTAAAATATACAAATACAGATACAGTCTGAGGATGCCAGCACATATGTAGCAGAGGACAGCCTTGTCTGGACTCAGTGAGAGAGGATGTGCCTAATCCTGTAGAGACTTGAGACCCCAGGGAGTGGGGATACCTGGCAGTGGGCACCCTCTCAGAGGTGAAGGAAAGGGGGGATGGGGTAAAGAACGTTGGGAGTCTAGACTGGGAGTGGGGAAACATTTAGGATGTAAATAAATAAAGTAATTAATTAAAAATACAGATAGATTTAGCCATAAAGAATAAAATTGTGTCATTGGCAAAGAAATGGGTGAAACTGGAGCTCCTCAGTTTAAATGAACTAAATCAGAGGAATACTGCGTGTTTCTTCATCATTCGTAGACTCTAGATTTTAAAATTTGATGAAAGTAAAACAGACTATTTGAGAATAGGAAATGTATTATCTGGAATGATAATGCAAAAAGGAGAAGTTAATATATTATATGTATATATATATATATATATGTATATATATATCACAGTAATCTATGTATAAAATGGTAATGAAATCAATTATTTTGTAAACTTAGTGTATGCTAATAGAAGGAAGATATAAAACTTTATTTTTCTCACAGCTGATGTAATCATACACAGAATGTCCCCCAAAGAATTAACAACAGTAAAAAAAAAATGCTGACATCAATTGCTGGTGAAGATGAAGAACTGAATTATGATTGGTTGGAATAGAAAGTGATACCCTTTGGAAGACAATTTGATAATTTCTTCACAGCATAACTTGGTTTTAACATACCCTTCTCTAGCAATTACGCTGTTGTGCGTATGGCCTTTTGTGTCTCATAAATGATGCAGTCATAGTGACATAACCCAGAGTCACATGGAGGGGGGACCCACCCCAACTGAAGAATTGTCTACATTTGGAATAGTCAGTGAGCATGGCAGTGAGGCACTTTCTTAACTGACAAATAGAACCCAATTCCCTGTGCATGATGCCATCCCTAGGCAAGTGAGTCTTGGCTGTATAAAAAATGGTAGCTGAGCAAGTCAGAGGGAACCAATGGGTAAGTAGTGTTCCATCCATGATCTGTGCTTCAGTTTGTGCCTCCTGGTTCCTGCTTTACAATCCAGCCTGCTTTTCTTGAGGATGGACTCTAACCTGTAAGCCAAAGAAACCATTTTCAGTCCCACATTGTATTTGGACAAGGTATTTATCTCAACCCCAGAAACCAAACCAGAATGAATATGTGCTTACATTTCTTCCATATATTCTTATGCCTTATTTTCATTGTTGAAGCATAATCTTTTACATGCTTGTTACAGTTTACTTACCAATATGATAAATATCAGTTTGAGTGGCATCTTGATCGCCTCTAGTAGTTTGGCAATCGTGATTTGAAGATCCTCTAAAATGTTCTTTTACTTAAACCTTGATTCATAGATTTAGGTAAAAGAACATTTTTTTATAATTCATCTGGCTAAACACTAGCTGAATGTTTGACAGTTGTTCTGCATGCAGACTAACTTAACCTGTTCTAAACCCCTAAAATTTGTGTCCCTTAAAAGGTTAGTTAGGTTCATAATTTCATATTTTTTTTTATTATTTACATTCGTTTGAAACAGAATAGGTAAGAAGAGATTTCTCCAAAGAGAATTTCCCAGTGCTGAGGATGGCTTCTCTTGATTTAAAGTCTTGTATGCAAGAAAAAAAAATTCTTTGAGCACCTCTTATTGTATTCTATACAAAACAGCTACCACAATAATTGCAACCCATACCATAGGCAAATGAGAGGATGGGAGCAGCTATAAAATCCAGCCGAACACCTATTTCCAAGTCTTCTGGGGGGCGAGGGTTCTTTTTCATTTTATGAAACCAGCACTCCATATTTCTTGGTGAGTCATCTTCCTTATTAGCTACTGCCTGTGTTCACAGCTGAACAGTTTTCAGTCTCTGTCTGCTCATAAACTTTGGAAAAGCCAAACATCTCTTTGAAAACATAAAGGATTTCTGCTGAAATTAGTTGAAGCTAGAGGCTTCCGCAATTACAATGACCTTAAATGCTTACCGAGTCTCTTATAAATTCTTATTGTAGTCGGGTCCCATTAGCCACTCATATCTGCGACATTCTTTGTGATACTCTGCGTTCAGATCTGTACTGAGCAGGAAGGCCTTTTATCTAGACGAGAGGGTCTCTGAGACAGCATCTTACCTCTTTCTAAAGCCATAACATGATATGATCACGTCCCTGAGGCTGGATTTTACTGGGAGTGTCCTAGCTTTGATCTTTGCCCTGGCGCTATGTGCTTTTTATAACTGTTTGCCCCAAAGCCTGAAATGAGAAACTTAATTTTCAACCAATAAAGACTTTATTCCTTACTTTTCCTTATGAATTCGGCTTTAAAATGGAGCAGATCCTTTCCAAACCTCGTCTTGCTCCTCATATACATTGTGGTAAATTGCTGGAGTCTGTTGGTATTTTCGGCATGCTGTGTCTTTAGCCATTGCTTAGGGTTCCTGAGGCATCTTTTCTGTAACTTACTGTGAATGGCAATCCCAGCGTTGATTCCACAGTAGGTACTCCACAAAGCTTCCCAGGGCTTATCCACCCTCTCTTCAGGTCTTGTGAGTGAAACTTGAAAACAGAACCACCCAGTTTCCAAACAAGTAAGAGTCACGTGGATTTCAGCAACATGACTTTGAGGTATCTCATTGTTTTGCTTCTTGACCTTCTGAGTTATGTCACTGGCCATGTCACCTTTTATTTCCTTGAGGATTTCTCCCTCATCTCCTGACAAGGCGTTTGCTTTAGCCACGGGTTCATTTCTTCCCTGCTTTCTTCTCTCAGTTTCCCACTTGGCTGCACCCTGTGACTCAGCTCTCAGCTTCAAAAGGAAGACTCCCTCTGAGCAATCCTTCTTGTTCATCAGGTCTGCCTCCTTCCACTTAAAACTAAACATCCTCTATTTAATTTTTATGTAATTTTCATTGGCTCCCTTTTGTTAAACTGTAAAATCAACGCGACGCATGTATTTCCTGCTGGTTACCCTGAGTCTAACCCTGTGTCTGTTTCATGGGAAGCCATTGAGTCTTGTGAATAAACCCAAAAGCCGTGCATCCTGACTCTTAACGCATCCATGGCACTATTAATATGGTTGCTGAGCTAAAAGCAATTCTAATGGAAATTATTTAGCAAGAAATCTAAATGCTCTCACCTCTGTGCCCACACCAGCCATGGGGAGGGGAGACACACCCCAAAGGTTTGCTCGCTGTGTCCCTCAACCTGTGCTTGTATGAGATTTTCACAGTAGTAACCCGAAACATCGCTATTAGTGATGACCGACATTTTTTTTAAATAAAACTTTTAGAAAAATTAAAAACACACATCTAGGTAGATCTTAAAAGAAGAGGCGCTTGGTGAAGGGAGGCTTCCCGAGGGAAGAACAAAGGGAAAAGGACTCCTGTTTCATCTTGCAATGCAGATGCAGGCTATCCATCACCGTTACTTTTGTAGCCTAGTGTCAGAGCAGGAGGCTTGCTTCTAGGATGCGTTTTTTTTTTTCATCATTAATGCATTTCATCAGAATTGCTGACATGCTTCTATTTATTTACAGAGAGATTCCCCACATGGAGTGAATAATATCAACAGCTAATAAGGAAAAGTTTCCTATGGGAAAAATTCACTTGAAGAATGGATGCTGAGTTCACTACTGCGAATAACAGTCTGCGTGCTTGGAGGTCACACTGCAACTCTGACACACGTCCTGGTAAATGGAAGGGACCTGTGCATGTATGTTGGGATTACATCTGTCCGTCCTTCTGTCTACATAGCCACACAGGGATTTTCATGGGTGGCGTTCTCTCTCTGCATCCCTGTTGCCAAACTCTTTATGTAACGTCCGATCCCACAACACTGCTACAAGGTAAGGCTGACAAACTTTTTCCTGCAAAGTGACACGGATGACTATTTCAGGCAGCAAGAGCCATACGGCTGCTTTCTGCAAGTTATAACATGAAAGGAGCAGAAAAGGCAGACAGAGATAGTATGCAAACAAATGGGCATGGCCACGGTCCAATAAAACTTTATTTATCAACTATGAAATTTAAATTTCATGCGAATTCACATGTCATAAAACATTATTTTCCTTCCTGACTTTTTTTTTTAAACATTCAGACATATAAAAATCATCCTTAGCTTACAAGGCATACTGAAACAGGTGGCAATCTACAGGCTGCAGTCTGTCCAATGTTTCAGAAATTCAGAGGACACAGACGGTTTCTCAAGGCATAATCCCCAGGAATCAAAAATTAGTAACTGCTTTAACTCTTATGGTGCATAACCCAATGCAGTGTCAGCATACATCATTATAAAATTAAATCATAAACTCTATTTTAACTGAAGTAGGAGTTCAGAACACTTGAATTTAGTTTAAAAAAAAATCTAACCTTACACACAGTATATTATTTCTATGGCAAAAATATTCCTACTTTAAATCATTAACTGTGTTTGAGGATATGAGTATATACGAAAAGATATTTTTCCTTCTACAAGCATTTAAACCAAATATGTTATAATGTCATGTGATAATTAATTTGTATCAGAATGCAGGCCAAACATTTTCAGGCAATAAAATGTGTTTATCTTGTGATATATCTATGTCATCAACACTGATTGGTGACCCTTTAACCTAGTCTTTCAGCTAGGACCATTTAGGGGTTAGCTCATCCGCTGCATAGGAGAAGCAGATTTCTCTGGAAAGATTCTGAGTGATCACAGCCGCGACAGGAAGCATGGCTTGCTTCCTGTTGTAACTATAACCTTACAGCTGAGTGAGCAGCTAGGACAGGTCAAGGGACATAAAGGCTTTCTTCATCTTGAAAGAAAGGACAAAAACAAAACCTGTACAGCTGTTGATGCTTCTCCCTTCGGTCCCCTACATTTTCATTCCCCTTCGACCTCAATATATTTGCTCTCTTTTGAAGATATGATCCCAGTATGTTGAAGCCCCATTTATTGTCCTAAATTCTAAATCCAAGTCAAGGGCAATGTTCCAGATCGCTCATTATTTTCAATAAGGGCAAAATAATACAGGCTGTCCAAGGCCTCTGAACATGGGCAATTTATTATTCTGAATTATTGGGTTGAATGTATTCCCCAGGAAAGCATTCTTCAAAACCAAATATCAGACACCACAGTGAAGGAATCAGACTGTAAATGATTAAAAACATGATGGATCACTGGTCAGTTATTCCATCTGTCTGGAATCATTATGCTTGGAAGAGAAGTTAAGAAGCTGGAAAAGAAAACCCTTTGAGCTTGATTCTCTGTAAAGAGAAATAATTAATAATAACAACAACAATATAATAATAATAATAATAACAATAATAATAATAATAATAATAATAATGATAAAAGCCAGGCCCTCCCCTACAACATTATAGACAATATGTGTATGTATCCAAAGAGAAACACACACACATACATAGCCATTTATTTTTTTAAATAGCCCAAGGCTAAGAGTTAAGCATTACATGGGGAAATTTTAAAAATACAAGCCTGTTCAGTGACTTAAATCAGGGCTGGGCAAAGTCAAATCAGATGAGTGTTATTTAATCCTATAAACTTGCTGTCTCCTATGGTGCACATGAAGATGTAGGTAAGAGTCTGTTTGCTCACTGCTGTGGCTCAAAGCCTTGGAAAATAAATGTATTCAAGCATAGCAGCCTGCCTGCAGAGACTTCCATTTCGCTTTTATGGAAATCCCGAACAAAGAAGAGTCTCTTTGCTTCTTTCAGGAAAGAGGTTTCAATCAAACTGATGAATAAAAAAACCCAGCTGCCAAAAATGATCCACGACAGGGTAAAGTTCACGTGCCCAACTGCCCATTTTTCTATTAAAATATGTCATTAGCGTTGGCCTGGGCGAATAGAGCAGGTGATGCACACTAAATTGCTTCTCGGTTTTGAAGTATCTATTCTGAAAAGGGTGATAGACGACAAAATGTAGAACCTCAGCCCCCTCGTAAAACAGCTGGTTGTTGGGTGAGACAAAGATGTGATCTTGTGCTCCAGACACAGGCCTAATGCATGGACAATCTGGAAAATGAGTGGTTAGCCCTTCATTCCCTTGATGCTGTCTTCAGCAAATGATCTTTCTGGAATATTTCACATCATTTATTTGAATTAAACAAACACAGAGACTGAGTTGCTTCCTTCCAAAGGAGTAATGTTCACAGTACTTCCCACTTTTTGAAACAGTCCTGAAACGTTGAGAAGGTCTGATGACACTAGCCAGTGTGTTTCATGCATCCTCACATGACCATAGACAACACAAAGATAGAAGACAGTGAGACTCCTGAAACCATATGGCTGGAAGTGGCAAAGACATAGCTAGATTTCTATCCTGAACATGGGCCCTTTGTGTTCACATTCTCCTCTTTGTACATTAAAAAATGTAGCTTTTCAACAGTGTTTCCATGAAGAGACCACTGATGTTTTGATGCTAAGAAGTAACAAATAAAACCACAACCCTACAAAAATCCCCTGCTAGGACAAAAGTATTCTACAAACATTGTCCTTTAGCAATCCGGCATGTCTTGTCAAGTTTGTCTCTGGTGTTCTTTTTGAAACCACACAGACTCCAACTTTGGTCTTCTAGTACCAGGCTTCCTTTGTTCCTTGGCATACGAGCACATCAGAAAAATAGCAAGCCAAGGCATGGCGGTGAAAGCTTGTAATCTCAGCAGAAGGCAAACTGAGGCTGGAGGAATAGGAGACTGAGGCCAGCAAAAAACAAAAACACAAGAGCAGCAAAATCCTGTGTTTAAATATTGAGCGAGTATGGGCTACCATAAAATAAAAAGCAGAAGAGGAGAGAAAGAGAACATAAATAAGCTGGCAAGAAGAATACAATACAAGAAGCTTGTGCCTGAACACCATTGAACTTTTTTCTATTATCGGACTAACAGCCCTAAGCCTTTATCTTAGACATGTTGATTGGTCATTTTACAAAGAGTATTCTATGCATTATCTACCAGTATATAGCAATTGATCCACTGGTGGGTAGTTTAAGGCAATAAGCATTTATTGTTTTATGGTTTCTTTGAGTCAACAACATCGCTGTGACTTAACTGGGTCACCCTACCTCTCTTCCAAGATTATAGTCAGGATGTCACTGGAGATGATACCATCTGTACCATTTTGCTTGGACCTTCAGGATCTACTTCCAAGGACTTTTACATGGTTCTGCCAGTTGGCAGGAGCTTTCTGCTTCTTCTCACATGGATAGCTTGACTACCCTCACAGAACAGCTGCTACCTTCTTCCAGGTTAATCAATGTACAGTGGCAAAGTGTATTTCTCAGTGTCTTTCATGACCTTGCTTGTCACCCAAATGTTTATTAATTGCTCCGATAGTTGTGACTTAGGCACAAACATCATGGGAACACCTTTTCCTCCACATTTATCATCAAAACAATGACAAGTCGAGAAGGAATCCAAAGATCTTATTTTGCAGTTTAGTGTGGAAGTATCTCATTCCTGGTCTCGTCTGTGTATATATCTCTATTGGAGGACTTTGCAAAGGGGCAGAGACTCAGGTCTGAGGAGGACACAGTGTCATCATCATCTTGCAAGCTGCTCTCAGCTACCGTAAGTTCAATTTATTGTGTCTGTGTTGGGGATATTCGTTTCCATCAGCTCAGTAGGCTGGGCTACTTTTATCACCTCCGAGTTGACACTTTACCACCACTACCACCATTCCCTTGTAAAACACTACATTTTATTGCTGTTACATAATAAATAGTGACTAAGATAGTGCTATGTAATTATAAATATTTTTCCATAGGCATCATCCATCGTTAATCCAGAGCAATTTTTGAGGCTTTAAAATATTTTAATGAGTTTAGTTTTAAATAAGAATTACAAAAGTAATAAAAACATAATTTTATCTGGTTTATTATCTTTTCCTGGTAATGAGACACTATCGAATCATAGGGTGGCCACGAAAACTACAAAACTAAAATTTATGCATTACAATGAACTAAACTACAGATTTTATTCAGAGCTCCTGTTTTCTCTCTCTCTCTCTCTCTCTCTCTCTCTTTTTTTTGTTTCTCTGTGTCCTGGAACTCACTCTGTAGACCAGGCTGGCCTCGAACTCAGAAATCCGCCTGCCTCTGCCTCCCAAGTGCTAGGATTAAAGGCGTGCGCCATCACCGGGCCTGTATTTCTCTTGATGTGTTTTATTGATCTTAGATTCTAGTATAAAATAATACATTATCGCCAGCCAACCACATGCTTGGAGTTTTCCTTGTGATCCCTTTGCAGATTTTTTTTTTCTTCTCATTCATGTCACAGGTTTTCAGGAAGAACCTGATCAGGTATTTTGTAGCATATCCATCAATTCCATTTATCTGAAACTTTAACATGATATGAATGGACCAATAGAAGCTAAAGAACAATATCACAGATGCAATAGTACTCCCTCTAATTTGCTGGTTTTCTAATTACTCAGTGAAGGCACCATTTACCAGGTTTCTTCACTGTAAAGTTATGATTGATCAGCTTCCAAGTTCTTGTCCTTAAGAGGAATCATTAATAGACTCTTATGTAGATAAATGAACTAGGCTCTGTCTTTTGAAGAACTAGGCTCTGTCTTTTGGAAAGAGGTATTTCTGGGACTTTGTAGATATGGTCACAAAGCTAAGACTGTCAGAATAATTAACACACATTTGGGTAAGATACATAGGTACAAGCTTTCCCCACTGATTTTAGTATCCATCAGAGGATCCTAGAGTATCCTAGTGTTGTCCTCTAGGTCTTCTCGCTATCTGTGCATACTCAATAAATGGTTTTCTCAAGATCTTTCTCTTCTCCACTTAACTGCAAGTTGAGATAATTAGCCACATAAACATGGACATATGAGTATTTAGTTTTGCATTTTGGCTTCTTATTAATTTTTCATCACTGTGTCAAAAATCCTGACATAAGCAACTGGAGAAATAAAGAGGTCTTTTTGTGGCACAGTGGTTATCAAGCCACAGTCCTTGGTTTGCTTGGTTTTGGGTCCCTGATGAAGTAGAACCTCAGGCAGGAGAAGTACACAACAGGAAACAGAGAGAAGGTGCGTGGACTGCTGGGTTCTCCATTTGATCTGGGGAAACAGTCTGTGCAATGGTGCCACTCAACCCACCTTCAGGATTGGTCCTCTTCGTGTGGTAAGTTCCTTCTGGGGTCTCCCTCATAGACACATATGCTTCATTGATCTCCTAGGCTCTTCTCACGCTAACCAAGTTGACAATCATGTTTAGCTAAAGCAGAACTTTAATGCTAACACAATTTACCTTTGAGGTCAAATGGTTCCAGGTTTGGCCATTGGAAGGTCTTGTTCATTGCCTTTGTTCCTTTGCTAATAGACAAACCTTGCCTCCATCCTTTTTCTCAATTACTTTGAATAGGCTCTGCTTATTCATTTATTAAAATCATTTCTGATACACAATAGATGTGAGCAGAAGGTGCAGAGATTTCCTAGAAATCCCCTCAATGCAGTCACAGTCTCCTCTGTGATTCTCATCCTCCAACACATGGTACATTAGTTACTATTTCCCTCCTTTCTAGTAATATATGTATATATATATTATATATATATAATAATATACCTACACACACATATATATATTAGATTCATGTTGATTTTTTTTTACCTGTTCCAGTCCTGAAATATTCTTCTCTCCTTCAACTAGCCCTGTTCTTTTTATTAGAGAACAGTGTTTGAAAAACTAAGATCTGAACATTTGTTTTGCTTATTGATGCTAGGGCATCTGCTTCTGGGCCCTGTGTGCAGACAGAGAGGAGGGGCAGCTTTCATTACAGGGCACCTCCTACATGCCACACACGATACAGACACTATATATCATTTTATCTTCTCGAGGCAGTTTTATGGAGGAAGGGTTTATTAGACTCGTTTTATAGAGAAAGTAAGAAACTCTGATTACATGCCATAGAATTCGGAGAAGGAGCTACTGATAGAAGGCAGGTTCCTGGCCAGCAAGTCACTTTCGTTTTCCTTCAAGTCAATAGGAGTAGCCACTTTTTAATCTACCTTCCATTCTGTGTTCCTATTCTTTATTCTTTGCTTATTATTCCTGGCCATTATCCATTCCCCCTAATGTGCTATGCATACAGAGACCTGCTGTATATCGGTTAAATTTAGTCTTTAGAACTATCATCATCTTTTAAGTGGGTTTTAGTTTATTTTTTAATCTTGTTACAACTATGATATTTAGGAAGAAACACACTAAGAAATCTCCTTCACAATGAAAAAGCATTTATAATTTTTTTATTCATCTTTTTAGGCAATATTCATCATATTGCACCAGTTTCAGATCCTGTGTAGAGTGATTAGTAAATCCAGCAAAAGCCCTGCTGTCACAGAGCTTATGATCTAGTTCTGAATTAAAAGCTAACAGAGGTGAAACATAATAAGCGAATTCCACAGTTTACTTGAGGTACTACGATAAAGTCAAGCAAAGAAGGGGCTGAGAACTGGAAAGATTAAATTTTCAATCAACTGGTAAGGATCAATGTGATGGCTGATGAAGGATGAGACTTGAGAATACCTGAAGAATAAATGAAGGAAGGGCACTGTGTCCAGAGAGAAAAGCCAAGCCAGGACTGTGCATGGTTTGTGACAATACAGAGAGAAAAGAACAAAAGATGAAAGCCGGGAGCATAGGTGATGCAGTAGAGAGTTAAGAGATAGAAGCGTAGCACATGTGAAACTATTTTTAAAAAATATTTTATATACTTTTTTTTATATTGGATATTTTATTTACATTTCAGATGTAATCCCCCCGGAACCCCTTATCCCATCCCCCCTCCTCCTGCTTCTATGAGGATATGCCCCCATCCACCTTCTCACTCTCACCTCACCACAATTTCCCCCACACTGGGGCATCCAGCCTTCACTGGACCAAGGACTTCTTTACCCACCTATGTCTGACACTGTCATCCTCCCCTACGTACACAGCTAGAGCCATGAGTCCCTCCCTATGTGCTTCCAGATTGGTGGTTTAGACACTGGAAGCTCTGGCTGATTGGTATTGCTCTCCTCATGGGGCTGATAATCTTTTCAGCTCCTTCAGTCTTCTCTCTCACTCCTCCATTGGGACTTTTAAAGCAGTTATCAAGAACATGGCTTTTCTGATTCATGTATGGATGGTTTTTAAAATGCTTTCAGCAGAGATGTGACATGATGTTTCTGTAGGGAGAAAAATGAGACAAGATTGAGCTGAAGAGAATTGGGCATAGCTTGATATGATTCAACAATAGATTGGAACTACATGGTAAATTGAGAGATGGAGAAAGATCTTCAAGCTTGACAAGTTGAGTCAAGATTTTCTTCATTATCAGGAGTTGGTCACAACTGCCAACATCTTAGTGTGAGAGACTGAAAAGAGAAAGTTACCACTGTTTTAGGAAATCTTTTGGAACAGGAACCTCTGAGTTCAGGTTTGTATATGGTAGGCACTAGGTCCACATGTGACTTACGCGATATACCCTTAAAGGAGCTTCATGAACCTTGAGAATCCAGTCATGCATGTGTCTCTTGAGCTTCCTTTTTGTAGAGAGCAGTGGCAAGCGGTGACAGCATTCGCCATTACAACATGGCGCTGGCACCCGGCACTCCCGTGGGTAAACAAGTAAATTGCACATGTGCAAGTGGTGAAAGCGCGCCAAGTCACTGCCCAGCCCAGGGCGTCATACGGGGGTGTATATAAAGCAGCGCCATCTTGGGTCTCTCTCTCTCTCTCTCTTCCTCCTTTCATCGCAATAAACGCTTGCTGCAGAAGGATCCTGGTGCCCGAGTGCATTCTTGCCAGCAAGACGATTGCTCGGGACACACCTTTTGGCATACCTCAGTGTGTCAAAGCTATGATTAGCCTTTGTGTGGAGAAGAGCCTGCATGGGAAGACTGGGCAGTCTGAAATAGCAGCAACATCAGAATGAGAGATTCAGGGGTTGGGGAGCTTACTCTGGAGTTAAAAGGCTTGTCACTACTGTGTAAGGATTGGAGTGTAGATCTCCAGAACCTATGTAAATGCTCCACATGTCTTGAAGCCCTTCTGAAATTCCAGCACAAGAATATGGAGACAGGAGGGCCCCCAAAGCAAGCCATATCAGGGTCTCAGTGAGAGACCCTGGATCACTGGACAAGTAGACTAGAGACTAAGGATAATTCCTTGTTGGGCCATGGAAGGGTGTCCTGGTTCTTGGGTTGTGGGTTTGGCCGTGCCCCCAGAACCCAGGCTCCTGTCAGGAGGTCTAATCTCCATTTCACCTTTACCCTTCAGTCACATACACAGGTGGAGGATGTGATGAACAGGCTCCAGGCCCTAGAGAGATTTACATACTAATGAGGTACCTGAAGGCCAGAGGGTGGAGCCGATTAAGCATTCCTCTCCAGCCCCTCCCTCCTCTTCCCCTCCCTATTTAACTCAGGTCTGCCCTGGGTTTGGCTGTGTGCATCCAGATCCATCCACCATCCGCCATGTCAATAAACCGGTTTTGGAAACCCAGGAACTTCCTTGTGTGTTGGGGCCACACCAAGAGGAACCGTGAGGAACTGTGGTGAACAATTGGGCCTAACTTCCAGCTGGAGGAACCCAGGGCATTCTCAGTCAACTACACACAGCCTGAAGTTATTGACCCTGCGGTTCCCTGGCTGTTTTTATTTTTTCCTACAATTCCTGACATAAACCTCCAGTGGACACACACACACACACACACACACACACACACACACACACACACACA
>JANHMN010000021.1:18930573-18971645 GCA_030674055.1 Rhabdomys pumilio
ACACACACACACACACACACACACACACACACACACACACACACACATGCGTTTTTGATTATGCCCTTCTATGGAAATCCACTGTGTGCCAAGGCCTGTGTCTCTATGTCTATGTGCATTTGTGTACTTTTTCCTTGACCCTTTTTCTTTTAGTTCCTCTGTCTCTTTTCTCTTTTTTTGGTTTATTTGTTTTGATTTTATCTTTTTATTTTATTTTATTTTATTTTAGTATTTTTAAATGTCTGATTTCTAATGAGAGAGAGAGAGAGAGAGAGAGAGAGAGAGAGAGAGAGAGAGAGAGAGAGAGAGAGAGAGAGGTGTAGAGGGGAGGTGGTGTAGATCCAGGAGTTGAGGGAGGGGAAACCATAATCAGAACATATTTTATGAAAAAAATAAATTTTGAATCAATAAAACGAAAAAAAAATTGCTTTATTTTTCTCAACAACAGGACTTGATAGTAATTTTGCATTTATCCCCAGCCCACTTTGTGTGCTGCTGAGCATATGTGTTTTCTGACTATTCCGGTCTGATTTGTGTTATGCCTTTCCTAGGATCTGCTCTCTATTAAAAAGCTTTCTTCTAGAAGGTCTTCTGACAGTCAGATAAACAGCTAATTAAAGGAGCAATTGCAAGGTAAGGTGCAATCTCAGGTACAGCCACAAACAAGGGGCTGACAAAGGAACACATCTTGATGGGGAGAGAGAATGATCTCGTCAGAGTTTGCGGCAGAAAGTTGATGAACTCTTTCTTAGTTCTAAAGCGGCAGTGGCCTGGATGGCAAGCACAAAAGGAGGGGCCATTTCTGTGATCATCTATTCTGGGTATATGAGAAAAAGTTCACATATATTCTTTTTAAAAAAAACTTTTAAAAAGACTTGTGTGTGTTAGAGTTTTGCTTGTATATATGTTTGCCTTTCTACATAAGTAGGGGATAAATGTAAAAGTGTCAAGAAGGGTTTAGAAGTCCCATCAAATGTTTCTAAAATGACAGATACACATGATCACTTCTTTCTTGAACTCAAGGAGAACTGGACTATCATGAAATTACAACACTGCTGGCCTTTGGACATCAGAAGAGACCTTTATTACTGAAGCCTGGGTTACAAGAAACTACATTGTAAAAAGAGAGCATCAATAAAAGCCTTTACTTACTGCCTTTTCATGAACCTATGTATTGTGTACCTGCATACCTGGTGCCTGCAAAGGTAGGAAGAGGGAGGTAGTTCTTATAATTGGAGCCACAGATGGTTTTGAGCCACCATGGGGATGCTGGGAGCCAAATGCAGGTCCTCAGCCGAGACAATAAGGGCTCTTACCATTGAGTCACCTCTCCAGTCCTTCCTGTTTATATTCTTAGAACATGGCTGTAGGTTTTCTCATTCCCCTCTGATTTCTGTTTTTAAAAATTAGCAAGCTTCCAGGAGGCTAATCCCCCTTAATTCTCATGTGGTTTAAATTAAAATCTTAGCCTAGACATAAGCTGCGAATACTTTTATAAACCAGGAGCTTGAAGGGTAGATACAATTTTAAATTGAACTTTTTAATTTGTTTTCTGGCAGTGTCTTTTATTTTATTCTGGGCCTGAGGAATTTGACGGCGCCAAGAGTTGTGAATCAGTCCAGATCTCAACTAACAACCGGCATGATGGGAAACAAATGGCCTTGGAAATACAAATGATGGGGGGCGGGGGGTTCAGGAACTGTTCTCATCTTCTGGAGTGACTTTTGGGGTGTGTGTGTACCAAGACACTGAGAAGGTTTAAGAAAAAGTAAAGTGAGGGATAAAATAGAGGATTCATTTGAAAAATGGCTAAAAAAAAATACATCATGTTTAAATGTCTTTTCTACAAAAATATAAAACATGAACTTGAGCACAGACTGTGTGCCATCCCTAGTGGAGAGGTAGATTCACGCCAGCAGGAGTGCTGTGAATACAATTCAGTGGGCTCCTTATGACTCAGATTGGCTCATGTTAATTCTGTAATCCGGAAAAAGATCAACTCTATTTCTTTCCTTGGGGGAGTATTTTCGGATGGCTGTTAAAAGGCTTTCTTTTTTCTTTCTTTCTCTTTCAACTGCTGGAGAGCAACTAGAAACAAATCTGTTCTTTCAAATAAATGTTCTGCCCATATGTTATTTTTCATGGGAAGCGATGGAAGTGTGAAGTCCCCTATTCTGCCTGTAGTCTTGCTCTGCCTGCCCAACCCCCACCCCACCATATGTAACACATCTTGGGAGAGAGAGAGGGAGGGAGGGGGAACAGTTCCTTGATCATTGGTTTGTGTTACTTGTGTGTTTTTCTGAAAGGGCATGGGGGTACTCATGCAAAGAGTAGATGACCACCTCGCCTATCATGAAGAGCACTGGATGAGAGAAGGGAAGGACACTAGAAACAGAAACAAACAAACAAACAACCACATGATGGTTGTGATCATGAACCACACAGTCCCCATATCTTCATTTGGTAGGAGACAGAAATGCCAAGGGCTTCAGAAAAAGAGAGTTCTGCATCCAGTCATGGTACCACCATCCATCTTTGTAATTTAAGAAGCTTCTTCTTCATAATCTGAGTTCGTTCCCCCCCCCCCCGCCCCCGAATAAAGAGGAACCCAACCTCCCAGTGTTAATGAGTGAATTTAATAAAAACATTCAAAAATGTGATAGGGATATGATAGGTGTTTAATGTGTGTTAATTTATTTTATCTCAACCTTTTACAACCAAAAAAATAAAAAAATCTAGTTTTCATCAGTGACTTATGGATTCTCAACCAAGGCAATGAATAGATCCAGTGCATGTTAGACAATAAAAGCTTTACAGACAATTCAGTCCCTGCTAGAAATCAACCTTATGTTGACTTCTTTTAGCAAAACTTTCACGGAGCTTGAAAACTTGGGCATTTAAATATAGACTGGTATTTTAGGAAAATTTAACCCCAGGTCAAATGTTTTACTCTGGGAAAAGAGTCTTTGATGTTTGAAAGGGTCTGAGTGTTATGCCCAGAGCCACATGTGTGGGATAGTCCGCCCTTGCGAATTGAAACATCAAAAAAGATTTGCATTAATTTCCTGCAAACCAAATATGTAGAGTTTCATGCAGCTTTAATTGAAATGTAATAACTGTTTACAGACGTGACTGCACCATCTCCACAGAGTAATTGCCTTTCCTCACTGAGCAAATGGGGGTAATGTAAATGTGCCTAGAAGGGTTAGGAAGTTCCATCAAATGTTTCTAAAATGACTATTATGAATGACTTGTCTTCTTTCTTGAACTCAGTCAGAAGTGGACGATTATGAAATCAAGATATTGCTTGCCTGGGATGTCCGAGGAGACCTTTACTACATAAGCCTGGGCTCATTAAAACACAAAACTGCGTTGTAAAAAAGAGCATCAATAAAAGTCATTACTTACCGCCTTTACATATGCTCTGCACTGAGCTTAACTCACCTTGGCTTTTTGTTCACAGCTTCTGTGTTCTTATCTGATACAGAGAGAACTGAGTCGCTTGAGACAATGCTAAAAAATCCTTTCAATGGAGAAAATGAAGAGCTCTGCTCAATGCAGTGGAAAAGATGATGCTTTTTTTTTTTAAGCAAAACAAAAATGAAAACAAAAGCAAAAACAGTGAGTATTTCAGATACAGCTCAGTAAAAGAGAAGGAGGTTTTTGATTCTCCAATGCAAAAGCTTTAGACTGTATTCCTAAGTGATAAGACTTACCCAGTCTGCTTTTCTGACGTTTCTCTAAAACTTTCTTACCAAAAGCAGATTGGGGAAGAAAGGGTTTAGCTTACTGCTTGTGGTCACAGTCTTTCACTAAGGGAAGTCAAAGCAAGCCCAGAAGGACCCAGAACAGAGTATGTGGAGGAAGGCTCCTTGCTAGCTTGCTTTCTGGCTCACACTCAGCTAATTTTCTTAAGTATCTCATAGCACATGGTTCAGGACACAGTCTTGTGGCAACTGAAGCCATCTTTTCTCTGTATGTTTGTGAGAAGACACAAGCTGGAATGTCAGGTCCAGCTGTGTGTTAAGGTGCCAATGAACTTACTTTCCTTTTTTTTTTTTTTTTTTTTTTTTTTTTGAGACAGGATTTCTCTGTGTAGCCCTGACTGTCCTGGAACTCACTCGGTAGACCAGGCTGGCCTCGAACTCAGAAATCCGCAAGTGCTAGGATTGCAAGTGCTAGGATTAAAGGCGTGCCTCCCAAGTGCTAGGATTAAAGGCGTGCGCCACCACTGCCCGGCTTGAATTTACTTTCCTAAGACACTCATAGTGTCTGCATCTTTAAGAGTGGTTTACAACAGTGAGCATCTCACAGAATAAGAAAATACTTTTAGAGGAAAAACTGTGCCGGTTAGCTTATAAGAAAAGTCATTATTAACTTTCAGTTAAACATAAGCCTTTTACAATGCTAATAAGTATCAGTTGACAGCACAATTGCCTAGTTTTCAAATAAAAAGAACTCACTTTTGTTAAGTTTCACACCTGGGACAGATGGTTGAGGTGCTTTTTTAACATATCAAAATGGCACCTGGCTTCCAGCTTCTCCCAGCATCCCACAGTTTCTACCTGTTATAGGGTGTGGCTGGCATATCTCACCCTCTCTTTTTTGGGCTACTCTTTCCCACAGAGGCTCTTTTTTGTATAATCTAGACATTTTGGTTACCTACCCTTTTATACCTTTGCCCTCCTAGTTGCTGCACCAGGTTGTCCTCTCTTCCTTCACCCTTCTACTTCCAGTCTCCCCGTATAGCTCAATTCAGCCTGGTCATGTCCACTCGACCTTCCCTGACGTCTCTGCCTCTGGCAAGTCTCTTCTTTTTATCTATAATAAACCTTCTCCTCCATCATACCTTGGAGAAGTCATGTCCTTTCTTTTCCCTTTTATTTATTTTGTTTTTTATTTCAACCTGCTAAATCATTAGATTATTTCTCAACACTTCCCCACGATAATGTTTTCAGAAGTTCTCAGGATTACAATAGAACATTCAGTAAACTAAGTTGTCATAGAGTTTTACTGCTATGAATTGGCACCATGACCAAGGCAACTCTTTTAAGGACAACATTTAATTGGGGCTGGCTTACAGGTTTAGAGGTTCAGTCCAGTATCATCAAGGCTTGGCAGCATCCAGGCAGGCATGGTACAGGAAGAGCTGAGAGTTCTACATCTTCATCTGAAGGCTGACTTCCAGGCAGCTAGAATGAGGGTCTTATAGCCCACACCCACAGTGACACACCTACTCCAAAAAGCCACACCCACTCCAACAAGGCCACACCTCCTAATAGTGCCACTCCCTGGGCCAAGCATATTCAAATGACCACATAAGTTCAATCCATTTTTAACAGAAAAGTTTTTCCTGAGGCATTTTATACAGATGTGAGTCTCTATTTATAATGAGGCATATTATTATTCTTTATTCAAATATATGTTTTTAGTTTATGAGAGGAAAAGTAACTGAGCCAAAAGGCTGCTTTTATCCCTTGTTGTTCATCACATGAGTCTTTTCAAATGGCAGCTCATGGAGAAATTTACATTTAATTTGCCCATAGAAGTAATTAAAACAAGAAAATAGATTAGTTTCTTGTCTTTCCTTAGTACAAATTATGGTTACAATGAACTTAGTAGACCTAAGAAAATAGATTTAGGTGGCAAATCAATTTATGACTTAGTTTTGATAAAAGAAACAATAGAATATTTTTCTTCCAATATTAGTAAAATAACCCGACTATGCCAGGCCTGAGCCTTTCATTCTGTTGATCTTTGCTTTGCTGGTTGATCTCAAGCTAATCGCTCCAGTTCTTTGTTCTCACTTTGAGAAGAGAAGCTAACAAATTGTAAAAACAGTTCTGAAGAATGACACTCCAATATTTCAAGCATCTGAAGTGCTCTATGGATGATGTTACATGTCCAGAAATTATTAAAATCCCCAGCAGAAGACTCAGACAGATGCAGACACCCACAGCCAAACAGTTGATGGAGCTTGGAAACTCTTAAGGAAGAATAAGAGGAGGGATTGCAGGCCCCGAGAGGGTAGGAACTCCACAGGAAGACCAGCACAGTTAACTAACCTGGATCCTTGGGGCTTTCAGAGTCTGAATCATCAAACCATACACAACCTAAACATACACAGGTTGGAGCTAGGCCTCCCCTCACATATGTAACAGATGTGCAGCTTGGTCTTCCTGTGGATCTCAGACAACTAGAACAGGGGTTATCCCCGAACCTGTTGCCTATCTGAGGGATGTGATTTTCTAGCTGAGCTGCCTTGTCTGGCCTCAGTGGGAGAGAGGAAGTACCTAGCTTCACAGAGCCTTCCCATGTGCCAGGGTGGGAGGATACCCAGAGAGGCTCCCACCTGCTCAGAGGAGAAGGGGAGAGGGATGGGGGGAAGGATTTTGGGAGGGGGTGACCAGGAGGTAGGGAGTGAATGGAGTGTAAAGTGAATAAATAAAAAAATTAATTAAGAAAAAGGGGGAAGAACACTGAACGGCACCAATGGGTTGTTCTTTCATTGTGTGATATTGTCTGCCCACAGAAGACAAGAAATAGATGGTTTCACAGAGGAATTCATCAAGATCTAGGCCATCTGCAGCCACTTCAGCCCTGATGTAACCTTTGACTTCAGATGATTTCTGTGGTTCATATGCCTCATCATAGGGGGTTACAACCATCTATAGCTCTAATTCTTGAGGCTTCTTGGTCCTTTTCTACCCTTCCTGGGCATGCGTACATGCGGTGCACAGACATAGATGCAGATTAAACACCCATGCAGTTACATTTAAAATAAATAAGTAAAATCTAATAAAACTATAAAAATCAGATTTACACCCTAAGCTTATTTAAAGGATTAAATAAATTTGTAATTTTAAAGTGCTTCAACTTGCTTATGTATGGAGGCAAATTTTTATGTTTATGCTCAGAGTTTTGGGATATACTTATAAATAGAATTGGTACAGATGGAGTAAGAGGAGAAGAATGTGTTTATTTGTTTAACTAAGGGTTATATGTCATTGGTACCTCTGAGGAAGGGAAAACCTAAAGAAGATGAGAGATAGAATATATGTTAAATATTTAATTTACTTATAATAAGAGTACTTATATTAAAATATATTATTTATAGTATAATATAAATATAAGATATATTTATAGTATATCTATAATAATATAATATATAACATACTACATATTATATTTTGTATTATATTTATATTAGAATATAAATACTACATTTATAAATCACATATAATTTATATAACTATATATTTATTTATATGAGCAAAAGTAGAAGTTGTGAAAATATAACAAAGGGTAGTGGGTTGTTGAGAAGTATCCATGAAAATTAAGTCAGTTTATCAGAGTTTTTTTTAAGCAATTCTCTCTACCTTGATTCTCAATCCCTGGTCAGAAGATGGCTGCCTTCCAACCCTCTCATACAGGATTTTATTGCACCTAATATTTTTTTCAAATATTTTTCAGCTCAAAATAATTCTTATAGCGAAATGGTATATTTTAAGAGAGTTTATTCTGCTGTCCTTCTGTCTACTTTACGAGTTCTGAAAAACAGTAGCTTTCGGCAATGGTTCTCAGCACAGTTAATTATGTCCCTGGGAAGGTGGGAGGTGGAATTGTGGGTCATGTGTCAACACTGACGACATTTGTGGTTGTCATAATGAGGGGAATGCTGGCTAGAGATACTGCTAAATACAGGGAACTACAACCCCACAACTTGGTCCAGAATGAATGTCCTCTGGGCTAAAGTAGAAAAAGCATTTTTTAAAATATTGTTCATTCCTGTTTATTTGTATAGGAAGATTAAATAATTGTTCTCAGATCATTTTAAGAGCTGTTGGAGTAAAGAAAATTCAATAAATGTCTACGGTATTAACATAAAAACCACTTCCTATGGATAATATGTTTATCAAACTAAGCTTCAATTTAGAACAGGGAAAAGTTAGCATTGTTAATCGGCTCAGCAAAATTTAATGTAAGGGATTAAAACCAAGCATACTCTCAATGGCCAATTTAACAGTACCATTCCACAAGATCAAGGGATCTGATCATCGCCTTACTAATTGAAGAATTTGAGATCACTCTCTGAAAGATTAAGATTGTTGATTTGATCATGTAAATCTCCAAAATTAGAAAGATTTTTGTATCAGTGATATTCTATAAGTGTGGCTGTATTACCCTTTTCTAATCGTTGAGTTCAGCTGGTGTTGGGGGGTGAGCATAGAAAGACAAAATGAAGCTTGACAGAAGAATTTGTATTCAACTTCATTGCAATCTCTCACTCTCTTTGGGATTAATTAGAGCAGAAAGCATTTTTTCCCCTGTATTTTGCATATTTCAGTTAATGAATTCGAAAGAAATTTTTTTCAGTTTATTTATTTATTTATTTATTTATTTGATGCAAATGTCTACTCAGTACTACTAGTATGAGGAAGAGGATGAAATGTAATCATTTAAAACAGACGCAGATACTTATATCTAACCATTGGACTGAAGTTGGAGACCCCCATGGAAGAGTTAGGAGAAGAATTAAAGGAGCTGAAGGAGATGGCAACCCCATAGGAAGACCACCAGTCTCAACTAACCAAGACCCCTGGGAGCTCCCAGAGACTGAACCACCAACCAAGCAGCATACAAGGGCTGGTCTGAGGCCCCGACACATGTATAGTATAGGACTGCCTGGTCTGGCCTCAGTGAGAAAAGATGCTCCTGATTCTCAAGAAAGTTGAGGCCCCAGGGAAGGAGGATACCAGGGATGGGGAAGCACACTCTTAGAGGCAAGGGGGATGGGGAACGGGGTGAGGAACTGTGGGGTGGGGGAAGGGAAGGGGACAATGCTGGAGTGTAAATAAAATAACTAATTAAAAAAACCCATGCACACAATATGCCACATACCATGTCTACAGCTTTTGCTGCTGAACCCGGTCTATTCCATTGAGAAGAATCTATAAGAAGCATCTACCTATTTCTGTTTATTTTCCTTGGCTTTATTACTGTTACTGTGGAGAGTGAAGTGGGTTCATGAGCCGTGTGAGTGGCACATGTGCCACGGCTCGTAGCACGGTGTCAGAAAGACAGCTTTGTGAGGTTGAGTCTGTCCATCCACCTTCACGTGGGGCCTGGGGCTCAGACTCCTGTCACTGGGTTACACAGTGCCTTTACCCACGGAGCCATCTTGTCGGCTCCTGGTTTTAAAGTCTGGCATTTATTCTATCATGTTATTATTATTATTCTATCATAAGTTAAATTTGAGTCAAGCAACATTCACTATGCCGTTTCACCATTTATGGTAAAAAATGTGAACTTTTTATGATTAAAAATGGCTACATTCTGGTGACTTACCACTAGGAAAAATAATGAGATGGGGAGTCTTTTAATGTGACTTGAAATTATTTTCAGAAATAGTGTGAATGCAACAGTTGGAACTTCAGCTCATTCTAATCCAAATTTCTCAAAGGCCATTATGTTGCATACATACTTTACTAAAATTTCCACCATCAGGACTGTATCCATCCCATCCTTCATCTATTTTCACTGTGAAAGATTTCCATATTGTTTTAAATATCCTAGAGAAAATGTATTTCAATGTAAGTTACTAAATTCTGCCAACTTATTGTGTCGTCTACTTGTTTTGGTTCGTGGTACCATGAAAATCCTTCTTCTAACCCTGCTGATGACCTCTTCCGTGTAATTCCTCATGATCCTTCCTGAAAGTCGTCAGAAACTGCATGAACAAAGGACTTCCTGGATGCCTCCTACTCCAGTTCCTGCTCTGGGTGAGCTGAGACAACCACATGGCAGGAAATCTTTAGATGCAATTGAAACCCAGTCTTTATGGCCTGCTTTCTTGCCACCATTTTGGCTTTGTCTTTAGATAGGTGTTCCTTAATTACTAGGGTTGAATTGTAACCTAAGACAGCCCCTAATCTCTAACCCTCCTCTCTCTGCTGCCCTTGAGATTCTATGTGGACATTTCTGTTGTTCTGTATTGGTAGTATTAGTAGTTGTGTCCACCACATTGGGCCCACCGGAATAAAGCCTGCTGGGATACTTACTGTGGTACTATTAAACCTGAGAATCTCAAGGAGAAAAGTTACTGTAACCACAGGCTTTTACACCCATGCCCTAGTTCCTGAATAATGATTCAGAGGCTTATTATATATATATATATATATATATATATATATATATATATATTATTATTATTATATATAAATGCCTAGGTCATAAAGCTAGGCTTGTTACCAGACTAACTCCTAACTCAGCCGATTTATATTATTCTATGTCTACCACATGACTGGTCACCTGTAGTACAACCAATTTATGTGTATCCCCAACTAGCTTACAAATACACGAGACTCAGACTATAGTTATTTTATTTGGCTTGCACAATTACTGGGAGGGTAACTCCTAACCTACTCTTCTAACTGTTGGCCTGGCTACACCTCCCCAGTGATTTATTCTAGATGTTTGCTGTTTCTCCTGGCCATGTGCTCATGGTCCATCTTCCCTCATGGTAGGTTCCTCTTCTCCCCTTGTTCTTCCTCCTTCTCTCCCTCCTTCAACCATGTCACTCCCAACCCACCTACCTCTAATCCTTTCAGTAATTATCTGTAGCTAACTTTATTTAACCAACCGTTTGAAATCAAGGAACAAGGTTTGTATAACAAAAAAAGTCACTTGTAGGCCTAGATTTTTGGGTATAAAATTTAGCATTACCATACATAGCAGTGACCAAACCTTCAGTGTTACCTCTCCTTAGTTTCATGTATCCAACCTCCTCTGGGTCTACGTGGGGAATTTTTTCCCACACTTGAGTATTTCCTAGAGTTCTCTCTCTCTCTCTCTCTCCCTCTCTCTCTCTCTCTGCTAGATGTCCCACCTTCTAATCCTGCCTCAGCTTATTGGTCATCAAATTTTTATTGACAGGTGAAGCTTTCACACAGTACACAATAAATTATCTCTACAAAAGACCAAATCCATGATTATCCAATTAAAACAAGCTAATTTTTGGAGGTACACAAGGGCTGGTCAGCCTGCTGCCTCACACTAAGTCAGAATTTGAGAAAGCAATTTTTTCTGGCCTCTTGAAGTCCCCTTTATAGGAGAGATAAGGTGTTTACAGAGGTGAGAGAGATGATGGCTCTACATTGTTAGAAAGATACACTGCAAAGGTTAGGATATATGTCATATGAATGGAGTTGTGAGCAGTTAAGCTCAGGTGTAAGAATCAGGAATGTATTCTTAATTACAAATAGAAACTTTATTTTGCAAGGACTTAACATAGCACAAACAGGGCTTATACTTTAACTAGGACTTAACAGAGGGCAAACAGAGGGAACTTTCCTCCTTCCCCAAACCCTCCTATATAGCCCTCCTTTCTCTCTATGGTCTGTGTATCAGCTCTTGCCTCCAAGTTTCTGCCCTGTGTGAGCTCCTGCTCTGTCTTCCTTTGGTGATGAACAACAACATGGAAGTCTAAACTGAATAATCTTTTTCTTCCCCAACTTGCTTCTTGGTCATAATGTTGTATGCATGAATACAAACCCTGACTAAGACAGTGTTAGATAGCCAACTGACCCGGTGTGCTCTTCCCTGGGGAACACTATTTGTTCTGCGGTCAATAGTCCCTAGTTCTCTGCAGTTTTCTGTGTAGGACTCAGGCCTTGGGAGCTTTCTCCTGTCCACATGACCATATCTGTTGGTATGGTCCTTGTTCAGCTCACAAATCCCACAGCAAACTCCTCCATTCTCTGGCTCTTACTCTACTGTATTCTGCAATAACCTCTGAGCCTAAGGTTCTAGAATTGTGTTTTAGCTATGTCAGTTGGGTTTGGGCTCCACCTCTGAATTTTGATCTGTTGTGGTTTTCAACAATAGTTTCTGTCAGGTGCAAAAGGAAGTTTTCTCTCTGAGGGCTGAGGACTACACTATCTGTGAATATAATGAGAAATATTTAGAATATAGTTAGGGATTATGCTAGTTTAGTAAAGCAGGTGTTGTAGGTTCTCCTGCAAGATTCATGTCTTCACTAGCACTGGGTAGTTAGCTAGGTTTCCAATACCTGGCATGGTGTCTCACCCATTGAGTCTGGTATGCATTAGTCTATCAATTCTCTCAACCTGTGGGTTGCAACCCCTTCAGGAGTCAAACAACTTTTTACAGGGTTGCATATCAGACCTCCTGCATATCAGATATTTACATTACTATTAGTAACAGCAGCAAAATTCCAGTTTTGAAGTAACAACGAAAATAGTTTTGTGGTTGGGCGTCACCACAACATAAGGAACTGTATCAAAGGGTCTTAAGTCCAATGAGAGCTGGTCAATATAACGAAGTTATGCATGCCACTACTATATTCTTATATTGTGAGAGATGACTCAGCTATTAAAGGCTACACTCACAATCAAGATGTTAATCTATCTCTGTCTCTCTATATATGCTTTATGAAACATTTAAATAATAAATATAATATTTAGTAGAAATATTATATATATTATTTAGTAGAAATATCATATATAATATTTAGTAGAAATATTATATGTATAATATTTAGTAGAAATATCATATATAATATTTAGTAGAAATATCATATATAATATTTAGTAGAAATATCATATATAATATTTAGTAGAAATGTTATATATATTTAATAGAAATATTATATATAATATTTAATAGAAATATTATATAATATATTTTATATAATATATAATATATTTATATAATATATAATATATATAATGTCTTTAAATGTATACACACACACACACACACACATATATATATATATTATATATAATATATATATATATAATAAACATTATATATATGTAAACATTTAAAGACATTTAAATGCTTCAAGGTCTTCTTACATGGTTTTGTAGTAAAGAAGTCCAGGTGAAACCATTGCATTTTCTCCAGTGAGGATCTGACCAAGATAAAGTCAAGTTAACAGCTAAGAGGTCTGCCTTTCTGGAGTTTAGGATCCCATTTCAAAATCACAGGGTATTTTGGCAGACTTCAGCTCCATGTGGTAGTGGCAGTGAGCTAAGCACCGTGGGTGGCTACAGACTGGGCTTGCCATGTGGCAACCTCCACAATAGGCCTTCTCATATTTCAATTTCTGTTTTCTAGCTGTGATCCCCTAATTAGACCAGGCCCAGCAGCAGCAAATACCGCCTGATGTGGGGTGGGGAGAGCATCTTAGAGTTGGCTTGAGAGTCTGGCAACTGTACACTCAATAGGCTTTAAGTTTCTGAAGTATTATCATTCTATCTCTGTGGCTAATTTCAGAAACTGAAAGACATGGAATAAAGAATTAGCTGATTTGGCTGGGCTGTGGTAGCATGCACCTTTAATTGCAGAATTTAGGAGGCAGAGGCAGGTGGGTCTCTGAATTTGAGGCTAGCCTGGTGAAAAGAACGAGTTCCAAGACAGCCAGGACTACATAAGGAAACTGTCTCAAAAACCCAACCCAAAACAAACCAACAAAAAGAATTGGCTAATTTACAACACAAATATCTGTCCTGTTTCATTTTATTTTGCTGGCTCTGATGATGTACTCCTATCATTCCCAAACTCAGGAGGCTAAGGCAGACAGAACACAAATTTCCAGTCTAGGCTGCAAAGACAATCTGAGGTCTGCCAGAGCAAACTAGTAAGACTTTTTCTTAAAACAATAATACAAACAAAGTACAGCAACTCTTTGTTCCCATTTTTAGATGTTATTATTTAATTGTTCATTTATTTTTTAATTACATGTATGGGCATGTGTCTGTGTGTGGGAATGTGCACATGAGTATAGGTAGCTGAAGAGGCCAGAGGTATCACATCCCCTACAGGAGGAGGTACCATCCTTGAGTGCTGGGAACTGACTTTGGGTCCTCTGTAACAGCAGCAGTATATGCTCTTAACCACTGTGATGGTTTGTATATACTTGGCTCAGGGAGTGGCACTATTAGAAGGTGTGGCCTTGATGAAGTAGGTGTGTCACTGTGGACGTGGGCTTAAGAAGATTCTCATCCTAGCTGCCTGGAAGCCTGTATTCTGCTAGCAGCCTTCAGATGAAGATGTAGAGCTTTCAGCTCTTCCTGCACAATGCTTGCCTGGATGCTGCCATGTTCCTGCCTTGATAATGGGCTGAAACTCTGAACCTGTAAGCCAGCCTCCATTAAATGTTGTCCTTATGAGAGTTGCCTTGGTCATGGTATCTGTTCACAGCAGTAAAACCCTAACTAAGACAACCACCAAGCCATTGTCTGCACTCTCTCTAGCCCTCCCACTCCTGTTCATCCCTTTGCTTTAATCTGATGCCACCATGTATAGAAAGTTTGGGTGAAGCTTTGTTAAGTTAAGATCATAAATATAATTTGTATATATATATATAATATATATATATATACATATATATATATATAATATATATGTACTTTATTCATAACCAACTAACTTTCAGATAGGAAACAGTTTCCGTTTTCATTTCAAATCACCCTCTTAGTCCAATGCAGTGGTTCTCAACCTTCCTCATGCTGAGACCCTTTAACACAGTTCCTTATATTGTAGTGACTCCCACCCATAAAATTACTTTCATTGCTACTTCAAAACTAATTTTGCTGTTGTTACTAATTGTAATGTAAACATCTGATATGCAGAATACCTGATATGTGGCCCCTGTGAAAGAGTCATTTGACTCCTGAAGGGCTTGCAACCCACATGTTGAGAATCCATAGGCTAATACATAATTTTTTTTTAAACCAGCATTTTATTTTTTTCTCCAAAGTAAAAATCCAAATGGAAAAATAGCTTTGTTTCTAGTGTTGATCAATTTTAGGACATTATAATGATGAATCTTACCTTAGAAAGTTCACGGATATTGATCTTATCCACACTACTAGAAGTTTTATTCTAGTGTTTGTTTTAACTTGTGTGCACACTTCAGCTAAAATATGATGATTGTATTGAACTGAAGAGATTCATATAAGCAATAAAGAGATTCATATAAGCAATACCTTTATTGAGTGAAAGGTACTAGGATTCAGTGAAGGTAAGATTTGGCTTCCACTGTGGAAAATTATTTAGTTTGGCTTTGGGTGATATTTCCCCTAGGTAGGGCCCAAGGAAACTTGTTATAAAGCTAGATTGATAACAGTGTCTTTCTGGAACAACCAAGTCAGAAACTTCAAAATTGGTTCAAGGAATGTATGTCGAAAATAAATAAGCAAATTGGTTCAAGAATGTAACATCTCAGAACCAACAATGGAATTACAAAAACCATTCATTAAATAGAAATAATATGTTTCCTACTGGAAAATATTTTTTTATACCTTTAACAGAAAATTCGCCCGTTTGTTACATTATGCATACTACATGTGCAGGGTATAATTTAAAAGTGATATTCAGTCAATGTGCAGCAGATTAAAATACCTTACCTCCATCTGATACACAGCCCACCATCTGAAAGTCCTATCTCTATTTCAAAGAATCATATTTAAGAAGACAAATACTGTGTAGAATCTCGCGCCTGCATTTTACATGATAACTATAAGCTGTGTCTATTTATTTATGTTTTGTTTTTGGATGAGAAACAGAAGAGTGCTGACTCCAGACTAAGTGCCTCTTAATGTGTTAGAAATTATGCGGACATATTTTTATAATAAAAAGAAATCAAGATGTGGATGAAGGAGATGACAATAGTTGGAGAGAATATTTGATTATTTGAAATCAGTTTATCCTGCAGCTTCAGCCAAACCCAGAGCATCACCAAATATCCTCATGTCCCTTTCTACTACTGAATCAAGAACAAGAAAATAACCTTGCATTTCTACTTAGAGGCTTTACCTTTCAACTATTCCAATTAAATTCTTAAAGATGTATCTTAGGTAAGACCCGCCCCCTCCCTGCCCTTGAACTGTCTCAGGCTCTTTGTTTTTGATGAGAACCATGTGCAGCAATATTCTTTGCTAGGATGGAAGCTGGTCATTGCCTTACAGCCTCATCAAGACTCGTAAAAAATCTTTATTGCCATGGTCCTTTGAAACTGGGAGAGACTGTGGCCCATCACCCACTGTGTTACATCAGCCCTGCAAATTATATCTTTCCCCTTCATGAGGAGCTGCAAGACGCCCAGATGCATTTTCTAAAGCACAATTTGAAAATAATGAGACAAATGCTGGACACAACATGCTCTTGACAGAGACTGCTGAGTGGAAGCGTGTGCGAGAGATCTAATTTGGCCAGATGCTGCAGCTATAGTGCTTGGCCTCCCTCAATTCTGCAATTGTCAAGCCCCTGTGATTTAGGAACTAAGACGCACAGAACAAGAAGTACACTCCAAAAAGAATGTGGCTAATCTGGAATTTCCAGTCGCGTTTGGTTTTATTCTTACATCGCAGAAAAACTGAAGGCTACATGCTAACAGAGGTTAAAGTGCTCACATGAAAGTGTAGGTTTAAATTATCATTGCCCTCTCAAAAGAAACAACTCTTTAGTTTAAAAAAAAAAGCCAGAAAACTTCTGATACTGTTTTAGCTACACTGACACAATATTTTATTGTGATATTAAGAAATCGCTTAATACAGGATACAAAGAAGCTATATGAACAAATCATATAGATATAAAACAATACTAAGTAAGCATCAAGGGATGGAGTATATATATAATTTGCTATTTATTGAAGTTGGGATCTCTAGTAAAGACTTCAAAACAGATTTTTACTTCAAACTGTGACTCTTAAAAAGTTATCGGCTACGGATCTTCAGAAAAGTAGCTCAAGATTTTGAAGGCTCCATTTTCTTCATCTGCATAATGAATCTAAATTAACCACTTCTAGTAACTGTGAAGAATGCATACCTGTCCAGTGCTTAGAACAATGTCTAGCAATCCTAAGTATTTCGTAAATAGCTATTATCATCATTGTTAATGATATTAATAATATGGTCAGTAGTAACTATTATTGTAGTGTCAGTATAGCTAATTATTATTGGTAATGATACCACTCTTGTCATTACTGATAACATATGGGATTACAGCTAACATGAGTAGTGAAGCTTTAAGACACCTGTCACAACTCTTTAAAAATCAAATTTCAAAAATATTTAAATTTCTCCTTCCTAAAGATGTCTTATGGGCGGAAGAGATGCCTCAACATAAAAAAAAAAGGAAGACACTTAATCATAAAAATCTACAAATAAGTTAATAAAGAAATTGCTTGTGACTATAGGCCTATAAGAAGAAGTTGTCTTTTTCATTCAAAATGAGAGACACTTCAAATTTTGGTTACGCAAATACGTCATCAGCAAATTTAAGGATGCAACGACTATTTGTTAATTTACAATGAAACCCAGACATTCATTAAATAAAATTGAAGAGCGACTATTCTTAAAAGCCTATGTCTTTATGTGTAACTATAAAAATCTTGAAACCTTCCAAGATTTCTTTTGGAAAAAAGGATAAATAAACTGGGATATATTAGCCCAATAGACTGTTAATGCTAAGGGGGAAAAAAAAAAGAACCGTCACGCCATGAAGTCATGGGGTGATTTCCGTACATTTTATCAAGTAAAGTGTATATAATAAGTCCACCTGGATTGTATTTCCAACTCCATCGCATTCTGAAAAATGTCAGACCTGTAGAGACAGTAAGTAGCCCAGTAGTTGTGAAGGACTGATGGGAAGGTTAAATTAAGTACCAAAACTACTGTGCGAGACACAATAAAATTGACTAAGTGCTGTCCTTATATGTTTGTCTAATCAGTAGTGTGGATATGAAAATGAAAGCCCATTGCAAACTATGAGTGTGAGGTGATTCTGAAAGGCAGAAATGCTCATCATTTACATCAGATGTACCATTCAGGTGAAGAATATTGACTGTGGAGGAGACTCACAGAAAAGTCAAATGCATACAGAAAGCTTTTGTGCTTACCACTCAGTTATGTCGTGAAACTACAACCTCTTACTATAGCGTTTCAGAGTGTGTGGAGAGCAAGTACAGTTTAGTGACTTCCTTACTTGCCATACAGAGGTCCTTACTTCCCACACAGGAGTCCTTTCTTGCCATACAGGGGTCTTTTTCATTTTCAAGACTGTGTTTCCATAACAAGATACATGGAGCCAGATCTCCAGCAGCCTGTTTCAAAACAGGGAAAGGATATTTAGAAAGCTCAAAGTTCTTTCCAACTTTCTACCTTCCCCCCTCAGAAACATTTTTAGTACTTGGTGCCCCCCCCCCCCCCCCCGAGCACTAAACATAATAAGCCAGAACAAATTCAAGTAACATTTACAAAGTTCTAACTATCCATGCATTCAGTAACCCAACCAACCATCTATCTGCTTATCCATTTGTTATCAAGCTGGCTGTCTACTTTGGGACAAGGTTCCAGGAACAAGGCCTTCTGCACAAGACAGCAGTTGTTCTCTGCTTTTATTGATCTTGAAACTGAAAAGAAAGCACAACCACTAAGCAGTAACCACACAATGAGTGTCTGTTAGTACAATGTAAGATGACTGGTGACTGGCTTATATGTAGTGATGAAAATTTGGGTTGATATCTGAAGGTAGAGAAGTAGTTAAGAAACGGTTAGAGAAAAATGCATTCTCAGAAGGGAGAAGAACTTTTTAAAATAGTTACATATTGTGAGTAGAAGTTGGAATTTTTTAAAGAATTTTTTTATATAGCATATGCACATGATGATGGGATATGAGTACTGGGCAATAAGAATAATGGAAAATAAGTTGAGATAAGTAGTTATGGGCCAGATTATATAGTATGATAGGGCAGTACACCACAATTAAACATTACTATTAATGATTTAAGAAAAGACCCTAAAAGGAAAGGAATGAAGTTATCTAGCTTATTTTTTGAGTTGGTCAGCAATCCTGGCTTCCAATAAAATAGAGAATAGAGATGAAAAAATGGAGATCATCTAGAAAGTAGTTATGAGACCACCATAGTGTTATGGATGAGTCTGAGAGCAGATTGGACTGAAGACTTTACAGTAAGATGGAGGCACATGAGCAAATACAATGTTGAGCTTGTAGACTTGGGATGATGCCTTTGCCAAAACATTTTATGTAGACAATGAGAAAATAGAAGAGCCAAGGACGCTATAGCATTCAGTGGTTATTAGTAAAAGTCTACAATACTGTGTCTATTCACTAAAGAGAGGGCATTCGCTGGTCAAAGCAAAGTCTCTAACCAAGTTCAGCTTGGTGACCTAATGAGTTTATGAGGCTTACTCAGAGGATCAGAGGTTAGGGTTCATATACAGGAGTGTGAGTGACTTAAAGGCAATTGCTTCAATTTGCAGTCCCACTATCACGGTCAGTGATAAAATATAAAATCTGAAGAACTACTGATGAGTCTCATCTCCAGTCAATATTTTCATCTCCTATAAACTCTAATGCCCCGACTAAACTGAATGCAGCTTGGGGCACAAGGGAGGAGAGGCTGGTATCTCAGGTTAGGATCTAGTAATGCTCCATAATTATTCAGTAGGTGGACAGTAACAGATCATTGCTAGACCTAGCTATCACTATATCAGTCTGCTGCTTTGCTTGTCATGACTTCCCACTAAGATAGCCCTGCAGGTTACCATAACAACTCTTCTTCATGATGGTTAATGGTCATGACACGTCGAAAGTAAATAGTTTTACTCTTACAATGGATGTCAGTAGGAAGTTCAGCCACAACAGTTTCTGACCTCATACACTTTGCTTACTGGGAATCCTAGGAATTTCTTGCTATGTACTTGGTGAGGTGTATGAATCTGGTTATTCCCCTGTGCTTTACGTGGACTTTTAAATTTTTATTTACTCATCCTAACCTACACTGGCCGTTCTCTTCTCAGTCAGTCTCTCCCTCATATCTACTTTCCTACGGGACCTAAGATATCTTTCTAGTCTTAGAAGAGGAGATTTCTTTCTCGATTCATTATGTATTCACTTGTCCCACGTAAGTACTCTGCTTGGTTTTCCCCCAAGACTACATGTGAGCTGTCTAGTACAAAAACACTCTGATGTATTCTTTTTTTGCTTTCTTTTGTGCAATTTATTCCATCTGTCTTGAAGTGACCTTCTTTTTCTAATTGAAAATAGTTTTTCTTTATACAACGTATTTTGATTATAGTTTCCCATCCACCAATTCCTCCCTGTTTGTAAATGTATTGTTAGTTACACAGAGAGAAGAGCTATGAGGTACTCCATGAGACTAATAGAGTCATATGTCAATACACAGTTCAAAATCTCTAGGACTTGAGGTATAGCCTAGTGGTAGAGCACTTACTCAGACGTAGCTATCAGCTCTCACTGTTTAGAGACTCACATCATGTTCTTTGGCTCCTATGGTTCTGTTTCCCCCTAGCTCAAGTAAAGAAATTAGAATGAATAAACTTTAAGGTCCATTTAGATTAATAACTCATTTAATTATAGATTCTGGACAGACACTAGTGCTCTGCCCAATATCTCTCAGAAGTTGAAGAGAAGAAGTCCAGTGGGGACATTGTTAACTTACAGTCATCACTTAGATTCCAAGATACAAAAAAAGGACAATCCAAAATGCTAAGATTCTATTTTAACTAGATGCCTTCGAGAAAAGAATTCTTCCTAGAAGGTTTCTGTGTGTGCTGGAAACTAGAACAGTCTGAAAGCAATAGCATCTGTTGGGAAATGCAGTTATTCATAATGCTGGCTTCCTTTGACTAATAAAGGCATTAGGTGAGAGGGAATTCTGGGAGAGAAGAGTAAGGGAACATAGTAGGATTAAAAATACTATAGAAGATGCAAGCAGTCTCCTTATTCACAATGAAAATATGACATACATTGGGACATCCCAGAACTAAGTGTGGAGGCACATGTGGTAAATGGAATATCTAACAATGGTGAGTAAACACCATCCACACTTTTAAATCTGTGATTCCAGACACTACACTTGAAAACTATGTTATATAACTGGAGATGATGGGATTGTCTTCATTCCAAATATCTGCTGGCCTCTTTCAATGTATCGAATCCCATTTGAAGTATTGCGATAAGGTTTTTGACCTCCTAGAACTTACATTAGACAGAATCAGGAAATGGGTAAGATAACAGATGCTGTAGAGAAAAAAATAGAACAAAATTATAGAGGATTAAAGAGTCGAAAAAATAATAGCTACATTATTTTTCTATCCAGGAGCTTCTAGATATTATAGTAAGTGATAATGAAGGTCTGAATCAACATGCCTGGTCCACACTCAGAACATGTGCATCACTGACTCTCCTTACAGATTTAGGAACACAAAGATTATGAAACTGCCTGACATCACAGCAGTGGCGGTAAGGTCAGGAAGAAACTTTCATTCTAAATACTGAGATTTTTAAACTATCCAGTTCTTCTACCTACTTGATTTAATTCTATACAAAATATAATATTGCAAATGAGGACCATATGATGAGAAAAAAAATTCTAAGAACCCAGAATAAGGTGAGCTGGAAATCTGAGGCAAGTGATTGAAAGTCAGATAACAGTCAGGTCATATTTACTCTTAACTGGAGACATTCTGGTGCCAAAGCACCATTCCTGACATCTCATCTCCCTTAACACCAAAAGGGTCTTTTCTGGTGTTTTCTTTAAAAAGGTTCCTTCTGGCTCTGGGTCTTAATGATTTGATTAAATAGAAGCTTGTTCTAATTATCTCTAACCTTGTAAGTCAAAACATCAATTGTATTTTTATTCCAAATAAGGAAAGGAGAGAAAGTATATCGATAGATTTAGGAAACTGCTCACTTAATCGTCTGAAAAGTTGTTTCTCAAAAGCCAAGAAATTGGAGGTCCCCATAGACAATAACATGATATTGAAAGGTTAACAGGAAAAGTAGACATTTGGCAATTTTGACAGAATATTTCCCACCTTTTTTGCCAACTCTGCCTGAAATTCATCCACTGTCTCTTCATCTAAGTGACATTAGGGCCAGTGGAGATGTACAATATGCAAGAACCTCAGAGACTCTTGCATCATGTAGTGAAAAGCTTCTCTGTCCCATGATATTCTTTTTCTTAAACATTTCTCTTAAAATGTTTATGTTAACTTTTCTAAATCATTGTTTCTTGCTTTTAAAGTCATGTTCAGTATTGGTAAAATTCTCTTTACGATCTAGCAGGGTTGCTTTTATAAAACCTGTAATAGGTTTTGCAAATAGCAGAAGATTTCAACACTTTTTGAGTCAGACAAACATCAGGTTAGGTACTGACTCATCAAGTTTCTAGTTGGATGAACTTAGGCTCTCTCAATCTCAATCAATTCTTTGTATTGAAGTTCTCTAGAGTGGTGGCTCGCACCTTTAATCCCAGCACTCAGGAGGCAGAAGCAGGCAGATCTTCTCTTAGTCTGAGACCAGACTCATAAGCACAGTGAGTTCCAGGATAGCTAAAGATACATACAGAAACCCTGTCTCAAAATCAAGCTAATTAACTAACAAACCAACCAACAAACAAATTCAGTGTTTACCAGTTTTGCTACAAGAGCAACCTGTGTCCTTGTGTCATTATGGTAACTATCTTTTAGGTTTAGAACTAACTTTCTTTCCAGTTCAGATGGCAGTTCTACTAGCACTGGCTGTGTGTATGGAAATTTTCTGGCAATATTAAATTTGTATCTCTCGCTCAGTAAGAAAACCTTTCCAAACTCAGTGACATAAAGCAGTAGTCACTTTACTCAGTCACATGGCAGTGCATCAGCTGGGCAGATTTTTGTTGTTGCTGTTCTTTATTTTTTATCATTAAAGTTCTGACAGTTTATAGAACAAGCCCTTTTTGAACTCACAGAGATCCTCCTGCCTCTGCTTCTCAAGTGCTGGAATCAAAGAAGTTTTACATTGTGTCCACTCCTGGACTGATATTTTGGGTTGGGTCTTCTGCTCATCTGTGTGTATCAGAAGCCAGACACATCACAGATCTGAAAGCTTTGAAGTTGGTGCTGAGAGAGTGACTGAGGTAACCATGGTGATGTCTTGATTTCCTATTAGCCAGGGGACTCTCCCTGGAACTTTCGACACAAGCAGTAGTAGCAGTCTTATCCATACAGCAAGAGAGATAAAACCTTAAAATTTGTGGGAAAGTATTATATTTGTCAGTTTTTAGTTTTTGTCACCTTTGTTACTGTCTTCTTGACCACAGAAAGTTCATGGCAGAGTGCAGACTCATGTGGGAAGGATCCATACACTCAAGGCTCTGAGTGAAGGGATGTGAATGGTTATAGATGTTTGCAAAATATTTATTGTAAACATGCTTGCTGCATTTATTTCAGTTCATCAGCATCTTTATATTCCTTTATAAAGTTAAATGTTACTAAAACAGTAAATATCAGCTGAGTGTGGTTGGGGGTAGAGTTACCACTTAATCCCAAGCACTCAGGAGACTGAGGCAGGCAGATCTCTGTGAGTTTGAGGCCAGCCTGGTCTACATAGTGATGTTTCCAGGACAGCTAAGTCTACATAATGAGAATGAGATCTCATTTCAAAAGAACCTAAAATAATAATAATAATAATAATAATAATAATAATAATAATAATAAATAGATAATTAGATACATAGATAAATTAATAGATAAAATAAAAAGGCAAAACAGTAAACACTTATAGCCATCTAATATTTAATTTTTTAAAAATCCTACAACATGAACTCTTTGTCAGTAATTCTTTTGTTTCTGCTGAATATGCCCCATATTCATAATAAATTCTCTAGATCATCACTTCTTACCTTAAAGGCAGTGTCCATTATCTGAGAAATTCCTTTAATGTGCAGCAGTGCTCTTTATATGCATATTAGAGATATTTGCATATGCATATATATACTTCATGGTATAAAAATGAAATTAAGCAGGTAATTTTTTTTGTGATAAAAGATGGACTCTAAAGATACTGCCTTTGATGAAATCTTGATAAATACTACAGAATGCAGGTCTCTATGTCTTTCTCTTGAGTTATACTTTAAATTGCATAAAAATGTAACATCTTTAGATGAACGATTCCATCATTTTGTGTCATAAACAGTTTTGATGGAACACAGTGAAAACTATTGTTACCAATATAGCCATGACATTTTTATTTTATTTTTTCAGCAGTTAAAATGAGGCCAGAGGCTAAAAAAAATAACCATGTAGATAGTACTTTGATGCATTTCCTAAAAGAAGCCACTAAAAAGACTTTGATAAATAGGTATTTTCTTATTTAATAACTCATTCATCCAAAGCTTTATTGAGCATATATTATGTGATAAGCAATGTATAAATACTGGGAAGTGCTTTAGTGGAAACATATACTTCTGGTATTAGTAATGAAGGAGTTCTTATGTCCTCTTCTCTCTCTCTCTCTCTCTCTCTCTTCTCTCTCTCTCTCTCTCTCTCTCTCTCTCTCTCTCTCTCTCTCTATCTCTCTCTTCTTCACCCTACCTTCGGACTTAAGTTAGGAGTTGAAATGCATGCCATGTGCAATGTGCTTTCGGAACTTGGTTGATTGCTTAATGACATTGTGTCATTTACTTTCACTTTGTTGCAGCTCATCTGGGATTCTACAACGGCAGTGGCTCCATTTGGCATCACATGCCACTTTCATGCTCAGGTTATAAGAAACACACTGTGTGGCTTTGCAGCTTTAAATTATAAGTGAACAATTATATACCAGATTAGAGCCAAGTGATTCTTATGCTTGATGCATTAGGTATTTCCTAAAAGAAGCCGCTAAAAGGACTTTGATAAATAGGTATTTTCTTATTTAATAACTCATTCATCAAAAAACTTTATTGAGCATGTATTATGTGATAAGCAGTGTATAAATGCTGAGAATATAAAATAACTGGTGCGCAGAAGGGTGGATGGGTGCTGGGATAATAAGGGGCTGTCTTTTCTTTGGACAATTTGATGACAGCAAAGGAGGTAAGTTAAACACTATTCTTTCAGTTATTATCACATAATGGCAATTGTAAATAAATTCAATGACAAATGTTTCACCATCGCTTTAAGTAGTTTTTGCATAAAAATCTTAAAGAACTGCTATAACTACTATTGAGATTTTACAACATCTAAGTATCAATTTGAAGCTTTGTATTAGTCATTTCTTAACCATTTAATTGACACTACAGTCTACATAGAAATGAACAAGGAAAATCCAAAGCTGTAAGTAAAGAACCTCTGTGTGCATTCAATTCTTGTAGAACTACTTATATCTTCATATAAAGAGCCGATTCTAAATATATCAAGACACCACTTCATAAAGACTAATAAACGACGTCAGTCACGCATCTTATTAGCCTAGATAATCACTGTGCCTATTCATCCATCCTTAAACACTGACATAAAACTCAAATTCTCAATTTGGTGGTCAAGTGCTGATTTTAGTTCCTAGATAAAATTATGTTTGTTGCATTTCTTATTATATACTGCAAAGTTATCTATAACTTACGAAGTGGGAGGATGTTGACAAGCTATGTGCCCCAGGAGCCAAAGATGCTGTGTGTACCACTAAGTGAAGAATTAAAATACATGCCTGGGCTTCAAAATTTTGCAGTAGAGTAAGTCAGATGTATATAAAGATGAGTTTCCACAGTCCTATGGATGTGTGCAGCAGGGAAACGGGAGACCAGCATCATTGGTTTCACTCTGTCACAGTCACGGGGACCAGTTGGTAACAACACCAGAATGTCAACAATTTGGAAGGACGATGCTCTAGAAACGATTTCACTCTTTGTGTGATTACTTTCCATCCCATAATGATCAAGAGGAAAACTTCCTTTTGAAATTGTTTATGTTAACTTTGTGGTTATATTTTCACTCCCGCACTTCCTTTTAATAGTCTCGCCATTTCACGAGAATGTTTATCATATAGACTATGAGAAACACATTATGGGTTCCTGAAAGTCATGTGTTCATCTGTGATGTGTATATGGAAATCATGTATTTAGCTTATGGAATTCATATGTTGATCTCTGACAGTCATATGGAATGCATGTGTTGATGTGTGATGTACATATGGAAGTCATGTATTTTTCTGCGATAGACATATAGATACTGAAAATAGATATTTTATAGGGCTACAAACCAATGAGATATTTCTGCAATGTCAGGAAAAAGGTTAGTAAAAATAAATTTCATTTAAATAAGTGGCTCAATCTATTATCATCAGGCTCAAAAAGTTTGTGAGTTCTCTCAAATGTTTATACTCCTAATCTTTTTGGAATGCTTTGAATAAAATAAATATTAGACTAAATTTTTAAATATATTTCAGCTAATGCAACAAACAAAAAACATACATTATGCAGGAGAGAGAGAGAGAGAGAGAGAGAGAGAGAGAGAGAGAGAGAGAATATCTTCAAAATGAGACCCCCAAAATATGAATCACTCTCAAATTCAGCACAATAGCTATGTGATGTGAAATGAATTTCTCTACATCACAAATGACAGTGTTAGTTGAGATTTTTTGATGTATAGAGTGTGGCTGGTTCACAGTGATATTTATATTTTTATATGCTAAAACTTATATGATTAAAATAACAATTACTAGAAGTAGAATTTTTGAGTCAAAGGCACCAGTTAATGGAAGTGCATGTAATTCTAAACTGGAGAATCGCTATGAAGGACTAGAGCTGCCGTAGGGAGTTAGTACGTAGTAAGGAATGGAGAACTCTGGGCACCACACAGGGACAAGTTAATACAAGTTAATACAAAGCCTTGGGTTCTTTTTCAGTTCCACTGCTTTCTCCATTTTTTTTGATTCCCTTAGTTTATTGGGAATTATTTATTCTTCAAGCAGAAATGAATGGGAGTAAAGCTTTCTTTCACAAAAGCTTATTTCTGCATGTTAGATTCATATGTATTTGTAAGACAGGACCATCCATCAACCACATCCTCAGCACATTTGTGACTTTCATTGGTTAAGCTGAGCAAAACCATCTAACTAAAAGCTGCTTCAGGCATGCAGGTGCCTGATCCCTGCCTCCTCTCTATGGTCTTTGCTTACACTTCTGATTCAAGGATCTGAGAAGCATCATTCTCACCCCTAGACATTTGATGCCTTTCATTAGCATCTACATTGTCATGCCAGAGGGTTGTATCATTTGTAGACTGTGTACATGAGACAACAAGAGTTCCCTCAAATGGAAACTGTTAGTGTAGAGGATTCCATATGTTGCTAAACTGATCATATATGCAATATTTGACTGTTACTGAAGAATTTGTAACCTGGCGTTCTTTCCTGGGACTCCAAATACTTATTGCCCATTGCTATTTACTGGGAAAAATGTGTGTATTTCAAAAAAAATAAATAGAAAATTGTTGTTTAAAATCTTCAACACATGTAAATAAATTGACTAGGGGAGCTTTTATAAAAAATACATAGATACATGTTACAAAAATCTTGGAGGACAACAGGCCCTCTCTTGATGTACAGGACGACTAAGATGCTGTTAGATTGAAAATTCTAAGTCCATGGTAACCACAGAGCTAAGATTTGGCTCTTTGTTCCCTGACCTATCTGTCAGGCATTTGGTAAGTGTCAGTGTCTTGATAATACATTTAGTGCAATCTTGTCCTCAGTGTGATTAAGTGTAATGGGGCTGCTGCTGAGACGGTGTGCTTAATGTGTTGTAAAGGGTCACAGATGGGAAGAATTCAGGCCAAGATGCCCAGCTAGCTAGACTATGGAAGACATAATCCGTATTTAATATCCTTTCTCATTAAGGATAACAGTCGCATATAAGCGATTTCAGTTAAGAACTCATCTGCAGGAGTAACCAAGTTAGATGGCATCTCTAATTACAGAAGGTAGGGCTCCATTAGTCCCACCCACTTCGGGCTGTTCTCCAATGTTGGCAGAAATTGATGGGAGTCTTAGGAGACGAGTGTGCCTAAAGAAGATATGTAGTACATTTTTTTTTAAGAAAAAACGTAAGAGGATTAGTTTTATTCTATAAGATAAGCTCACTCCTTGCATAAAAGCATGATGAAATATCATCTAAGATGACATGCATTAAATGCAACTTTTTCTTTGATTTCTAAAGCTAGCAGCTGTTTGCAGGCAATTTTATTCACCACAAATGAAATTTCTCTAAAACATGGCTTTTTCTGGATCATCTGACTTTCTTGGAGGGACTAATTAAATTTACTTTATTTCCACCTGATAGACTTTTTTCCTTTGGAGTAATCCATCATAAAAATGACATAATGCGTTTACTAATCCACAATCAGATAAGTTAGCACAGACGGAGGATCTCCAGCCTGGTAATTTTTATTCTAAAAGAAAACGGCATGGATAGTGATAATGGAGACCCTCAGGGTACACACACTCTTACACTTCAGAGTGTGTACTTCAGGGCACACACACTCTTCCTCATGCTTCAGAGTCAGTAGGAATTTTCCATCTGTGAGATTATTTGCTCACACCTTTTAGTAAATGTAAATTAAAAATCATTTTGAAGGCTTCACATAAGTACTGTATTTTTGAAATCATTTTAAGTACACCCTTCCATAACTTCTTCTATATCCCACCTCCTTCAAAATCTGGACCTGTTTTTCTTTAATTAGCACTGCTACACACACACACACACACACACACACACACACACACACACACACAATGCAATGCATGTAAACACAGCTGGCTGAGTCCAAGTACTGTTGCTTGTACGTACAAGTGTTTACTGCTAATCACTTGATTGGAAAACCTATCAAAGAGCTCATGCCTGGAGAATCTTAACATCCGTTAATTGATTTTACTTCCTTATCTAGGGGTAGCACCTTGAGAGATTTTTCTCCATCCACATTGTCATGGTCAGCTGGCATTGTCATTGTTGAGTCTTATATCTGTGCTCACACTGTTGAGATTTCATGGGTACAATTTCCCTGTCATATAGAAGACATCATCTCACAGTAGATATCTTGTTCCTCCAGCTCTTACAGTCTTTCCATGCCCCCTCCTTCTGTTTTCTGAGCTTTAAGTGGAGGGGTAGATTTGTACATGTATTGACTGGGACAATGAACGCCATGGTCAATTGTTCTGTTCATTTTGACAAGTTATATATCTTTGTAATGGTCTCTGTTATAAAAAGAAACTTCTGTGAAACAGAATAAGGGCTAAGCTTGTCTGTGGTTATAAGAATAAGTATTTAGAATGAAGTTAGAAATTACAGTGGCTTAGAAAATTAACAGTACTGAGTTCGTGTCTAGGGTCCATGGCCTCAATACCCATGAGTAGTTGGCTAAGTTAACACTAGGCATGAATTCCCTTCTACTGAGCAAGCTGGAAGTTGAACTATATAGCTATCGGTTACCTCTGAGATATAAGTGTCAGTATTATACCCTTGGGGATATACTGTCATGCCATATACCTGCTGTCCATATGCCTGCTGTGGTTCTTAGGCTTTACAGCTGGGTGGAACTGCTGTTGCTTTTCTCTATTGTCAGCCTATACAGCACTGTCAGATACCATGTGAACTTGTCTTCAGAAGGAGACTTCCAGGTTATATCCAGGTCCATTGCTCCAAACCTTGTGTCTGATGTCTGTGGTATTTTCATTAAGGTCTTACACTCAAGTTCTAGGAGACAACCAAAAGCAACAGCAATCACATATACTGTTTTGAGAGTCTCTGGAACTCCACTGGCCAATAACACGAAGAAAGGATGCTCAGGATGGCACCAGGTTTTTGCTAGATAGATTTTGCCTCTTGGAGATAGAATTGTCACAGCTAGTAGTGTTACTGCATTTAAATGCATGTATATGTAGACATTCATATATGTAAATATATCTTCATATATATGTTTATATACATACATATGTATGTGTATATATAAATTACATGTGTATGCAATATATATACATATATATACATATATTACATGTGTATTTTAAAATAAACACAAAATAATGCTTTCTTATGGCCTTTTCCCTCAAATATAAAGCTTTATTTAGTCCTCCTTCCCTTTTCTCCCTCCATATTACCCTCTCTGACCCTCCCCAGTTAAAGTCATCCCTTTTTTCTTATTTCTCAGCATAGCACCTAAGTCTTACTATTCAGTCTCTAGATGCCCCTCCTTCCCCACGGTCCCTTCTTGCTTTGCTGGTTTGTGTGGTTAATGCAGGTCGTATCCTCACATCAAAGGACTGAGACACTCACTGCTTTTGCCTGTGTTCCTTTGGGCTTTTCCCTCTGTTTCTACTTCATAAAGGATTAATACTCCTATATACACTCACAAACTGGCATTTATTCTTTCTAGTGTTTTTTTTTTAATAAAATGCAGTTTTATTTTATGTTATTCTGTTGTTACACAGAATGGAATATTTTCTCAAGGCTCTGTGGGGGTTATAGTCTATGATGAGTAATAGTGGCCCAAATGTCTAAAGAAAAATCAACGGCTAACTTGAACACAGTCTCACATGTGCACAAACCTGCTTGGAAAATTTTAGACTTGGATTTCTGTACTTTGTCTCCTCTTTCTAATATATTAAAAAAGGACATACATTTTCATTTACCCAAAGCATTGCCTACATTCTGTCAGCAGGACACTACTTTTCTTACAAGGTAAAATGAATATCAGAGCTATGAAATCAAGGGATGTAAGTGAGTTTGGGGGACAGAGGGAAGGGCAGTTGCCAATTCAAACAGTAGCAAATAAAGAATGCGTAAGTAAAGTCCCTGTTGTCTCAGATGTACCTTACCTCCCGAATATGTGAATAGGAGTGTCTTAATCTATGACCCTAAACCTAGATACATTTACTACTTTCCCATTAAATCTAACACTTCCAGGTTCCCACTAAAAGAAATATGTGGTAATAGCATGGGCAAGTTACTTCTGAAAGGGACTTCCCTGAGAAATGTCAGAGGGCAGAGGGAAAAGGCAGAAATCAAGGACTAACGTGGAAAACTTTAAATCATAATGCTTTACAGTTTCATACCTCCACGGCAGAACAGCACACTTACATACTAAATATCCATTCAACCCTCTATACAAGTGTCTGAGTGTCACTCACATTAATTTGAAATGAAGTTATTAATACCTTTCTACAGGAGTACATGCCTATGAGGGAACCCAAGACAACACAAATCAAAGGGTGGAATTTTTCCAGAGCTGCAGGGTGAAAAGAGAAAAACAGTTGATCCCACACAAATGAAAGGATTTCCCCGCTAGAGGAACTGCAAGTGGAATGAGAAGCAGAGGTGTAAAAATGTTTTTTTTTTAAGGGGACACTAGATGCCACTAGTTTCCAGCCCCATCTCCTGCATCGCATCCTTTTCCTGCATTGACTGATATTTATCATTAAGTAGACAGTAAACGACTGCATAATGAGGGCACTGTCTTTGTCTAGTCTTTTTACTCATTGTATAAATTTCTACAATTGTCTCATTGTCTCATTGCAGTCAGTATACAGGCAAGCTTGGATTATTAAAGATATCATCATAAAATACAGAAAAGTTAAGAGCCAGCCCCAGATACATAAATGTGTGGGTTGCATCTCTTTCTTGTTTATATCAAATGACTCTTGGAAAGCACCTAGGGAATTTTCTATCATTTGTTTGAAATCATCACCACATGCAACCTCAGCACAGTACCAGCAATAATCTTCTTTCATTTTTCAGACAGAAGACCTTATTGCCTGGATTGTTGATTTGGATGTGAAATCCTCATCAAACAATTCTGGGGTCTCAGCTCCAACGCTACTTTCTCCTGATAGTCCTTGATCAGCTGTACCTATTTGTCAGAGGTGTCAGTCTTCTATCAGTGTTTATTAATCACTGTGAGAGCTTATGACTAAGAGTTTGAGGCACAGTTGTAACCGCAAAGGACTCCTGAACACCGGCAGTAAGAAAATAAACAACCTGAATTTCAAAACAAGCAATAATCATAAGTAGATAATTGAGCAACGAAAACATACAGAATGCAAATAAACAGGACAAAAATGCAAATGGGCTGAGATGTGGCTAAGTCAGGAAAGGGCTTCTGAGCACAGATCCCAAATACCGTGTGATAATGTGTGAGAGGGCTACAATGAATATGTAGAATCCTGGATTAGTTACACTGGCAAAGGTAGTATTTGTGTGGTCTGTCTGGCAGTAGAGTGTAAACCTTTGTGTTTTCTGATTAACTTTGCTATGAGCATAAAACTGCTGTAAAAGTAGGTTTGACTATACATGCACATATAGAAAGTTTATATTATAGGTACAGAAGTCCAACATTTATACTCACAACTACTGAATTCAGGTTTGAATATGGTCATATCTGGTAAATATTAATTAAATCACAATTTGGAATAAACATAATGAAAGGAGAGGCAAAAACATATGCCAGCTTAAGTTTAATCTTGTTTGTACCTTAAAGATGAGTATATGCTATTTGATAAAGAAGAAAGATAATTATGTCAGGAAGAAAGACAAACACGTGAAATATTGAAATGAGAAAATAATTTGTAATCTGTGTGACCCAAAAGTGACTAGGAATAGACTATAGTGATAAGCATGATCAATGCCTTGGAGGGAAAATGTGAGTAGATATAATTTTTCCACTTTTCAGTCAGTCAGCTATTTATTTCTCCTTTCTGTATCAGTAATTTATTCTTGATCTTATATAAAAAAAAGTTTAAGGAAATACTTCAATTTAAAGTATTCCTTGGAAAAGGCTGTAAGTTTAAGATTCAATTGTGGGTGTTGCATGACAAATACTCCATTTCTTAAATTCTACTATAAGCACTTCTTCCTTTCTTTGGTTTGTGACCTGTACTAGAGACTTTCCCATATTTGTCCTATGTGCATTTATTGTTTTTTTTTTTTTTTGGTTTTTTTGGTTTTGTTTGCTTTGAGATATCACATGACATCAGTGAACTGGCAAAGTCAGAGGTACATCTTCTCATCTCTAACAGTCTATGATTGGAGGCGTTTTTTTGTTTTTTTTTCCCCCGAAACACCCGGAGACTAGACAACTCACTGGAAAACCTCACAAGTCTCACTGGAAGCCTTTATCATCACTGCCACCATTTATGATAGTCAAGTAAGAACCAGTCAAAGGAAGACTTCCATGAGACAGAGTTTAGAAGGGCTCCTCCTTGAAGCTCCTCTTTCCTCGGGATATGCTATTCTGCAACATGAACCTGTGATAAAGGCAGAAAGCATTGCAAGCCCAGAATTTCACAGTTTGGATTCCAGGGTTGGATTGATTGTCCACATGACTGAATAAATTCTAACTTTCTCTACAGATCAAGGTAGTGCAGCATAAACAGAAGGACAAGGAATGACCACGAGTCACCTTATCAGCTTAAACTCTCAGGTGTGGTCTCAAAGGCTCACCTTGAGATATTTATCATACCTGGGAAATTCTTAGTGTTTAACAACAGCCTCCTAAGACCAGTGGAGACAGATCTCTTCAAGTGATGGCAAACTCTGTCCTACACAAATATTTACAGGCATTTCCAATGTAACAGTACAGCTTTGAGGCAATGCTAAGTGCAGTGTGGCTTACGCTGTAAGCAATTTGCCAGACTTAAGCATAGCGAGAAAATCTGATGGATGTGAACCATTGGAGGAAGAAAAGTGAGTAAAGGTACTTATATGCACCTATGGCCACAAAGTCAATAACCCCGGGGTTTCATTTTGATCTCCTGTTACTTTTACTGAAAAATGGGTTAGCTACATCACTGACATATCTAAAACTTTGCAGGCACGAGAGGCATGAAAAACACTCAGCAGAGGTATTTAGCTGATTGCCATCTACGAAAACGAAAATATGAAATCTAAACTCTCAGGGAAACACCAGAACCTTAAGAATCTGGATAATGTGATGAATTCAAAGAAGTGTGGCATAGGTGGTCGCTATGGAGATTTTCAGAGTGCCGGCCAATGCAGTATTACTCAACTAGAAAAGCTCATTATGTGTTACACACTTCATTTTTCACTGAAAGTACAAGAAAGAGGGAGGGGAGACGAAAGAAGAGAAGGTATGATTAGAGGAAGCAGCTTATCTATATTTTTGCAACTTTATCTAATTGTTGGTAAGTTAGACCCTCTAGGGAGAAGCTATTTAAATTTCAATGCATGTGAAGTCTGTTGCTTTATAGTTACTTCTGTTTTGATGTATGAATCACATTTACATAAAAGCTAAACTCTGAAATTTTAATCCAATTCAACCCGAGTAAACAGCAAGAAGATCTCTGGATGGCTCTCACCTCTGAATGAATAAACAGGAAGATGGTGCAGACAGGAAAATAAGGACTCCACTCAAAGATCAACATCTATGAGCAAGTCCTAAATAAAATACGACTGGTAATCAAAAGCAAGGACTGTGCCCTTGGTGTCCCAGTAAGTGAGGACCGAGAAGCCACAGGTGCATCCTAGCTGTCTGGTTCAAATGGCACAAGTGGCTCTTTGGGGAAGAGATATGAAATTCATGAATGCATCTGGCAAATGATATTGCAAACCACAGTGGGTGAGTCACAGCAAATCAAGAGATACTGACTGCAGATTCACAAAATCTGTTCAGAATGCAGGATGCGCACAGTACTGTGACACAGTACCATGCTAGACAACAGGAGTAGAGTAGACAAGAGCATACAGGAGTCTCAGACCTCAGGTAGCTTCTGCTCTACGTGTAGTGTTATACAACACAACTCACACTAGTGGACTGTCGTTCAGACACATCATCGAAGACGAATTATAAAATGCTGGAGGATATCTAGGTAGGGAGTGCAACCATGAATGTGTGTGTGTGTGTGTGTGTGTGTGTGTGTGTATTCTTTTGGAGGAAGAAGCAATTGGGAAATGTTTTTGTAAGGTATTCGTCTTTCAAGTCAAGTTCAGAAAGATCAAAAAAAAATTTAACCAAGTAGCTAAAGAGAGGGATTACCAGGATGCCAGTCAACAGGAGCTAAGTTTTCATACTCTTTCTGGTGTGCACACAGTAAGAGACATAGAGGATGAAGCCAGGACGTGAAGATTGGAATAGCCACACAAGGCAGACTTGACAAAATCTCATAGAATAGATACATTATTGTCACTAATACATGGGAGACATTAGGAATGGCCTGAATTTAAAAATCATGGTTTTAAAAATATGGCCCTATTTACAAGATAAAGAATAGATAAGGAAATTTCAGAATGAAGTATGTCAGGGCCAATTAGAACCGTGGCTTTGTGTATTATAAGGTTATCATAGAAGCTTGGGCTATTCTGGCAGATGGGTATGAAGAGACTTAGGCAGATTTGGGAACTATTGCAAGAACTGAAATTGATGTCGTTTTTTAGTAATAGACGACATCATGCCTGAGAAAGAATGATATTAAGAACAATCTGTTGGCATCTTCTATTTCATTATTGATCTTAATTCAAAGAAAGCCGAGAGCTGATAAATTTTCCAGACAACTTGCGTTTCTGACATAGAGACTTGCATGTAGGTTGTGGCATTTGCAAGGATGCTCTTTAATAGAACCACACAGGCTTTTGATAGATGGTTTTCTGATCTTCCTCACTGACACATTAGATTCTTTCAGATGTGGCAGAGGGGGTGAGGGTTCTGTAGTGGCGAGGGAAAGCCGGGTGGTAGTGGTGTATGATGGTGATGAGCTATGTTCACTGAACTGACCACTTGTCTGTGGGCAATGCTTATATTGTGAAACCTGGCTGCCATTTTTCATAGTCTGGTTAGACGAGTCAACATCAGTGTCATCAGGAATGGTAAAATCCTCTCTCCTCAGCACTTAAAATGTGCCCAGAAATCGGCTGTGGTGTATGTGCAGAAAAGAGACCTACACTGCCTTCTATGCTTGGCACCAAACGTAATATTCTAAACAGCATACAGATGTGGCTCACTCTCTGCCATTATTGTCCTCTGCCTTTCCTCACTGATGACACAGCAGGAAGTTTCTACTAGGTACCATTGCCTTGATTCTGAACCTCTCAGTCTTCATAGCTGCTAGTTCATATGCGTCTACAAGCTTCCATGTTGGATGTCATGTCTCTGTATAAGGGAAGTGAAAACATTTTCTAATGTCTGAATTGGGAGGTCTCTCAGTAGTTTGTGCCTGGTTCACTGAATTGACCCTTATGTCTTTCCGTACAGTGAGTCTGACTCGCTTCAACACAATAAACCTTTGTCAAGGGTCTGACTAAAGCTGAGATTCTGAGAATCTTAGAAGGACTCATCCGGCCTGGAGTTGGTCTTTGGGGGTTCCTGGAGCAATGAATTCCTGGGATCTCTGTGTAGTTGTGCCTACATAGTTGTACACTGGGTTAGAAATATTGTATAATAATCCAGGACAACATTTCTATTTCCATGTCAATGTCGAGGAGATTATTTAGGATAATTTCAGATAGGAAATCAATTCTTTAATATACCTTGCATTTACCAGAGTCACTCAAGAAAGGTAGAAGAAAAACTGTGTAACTTTGCCTGGTCTTTGAGGGTATAAAACAAAACCTTTAACAACTCATAGATTTCTTAGCAGCTTGCGTTTATACTTTCAGTGTTCATTTTTTTTTTTTTTGCTTCAAAAACTTTCTTAGTAAAGAAAAGGTTTTGTGAACATAGCTAGAACATGACAAAATAAACAGGAGAAAAAAAAAAGATAAAAAAAAACTACTTCCTGCTGAAAGCTTCATGAATGGCAGAAGACATGACCATATTGTCATAGTCATAGGTGACCCTGAGCTTGAGCTATGATTAAGGAAATTCTGCTATTCTCACATTTAGATAATTACAATACCTCTTGGAGTACCTTCAGTGTGCAGGGCTCCAAGATTCTTATTGCCTTCAAAGCCTGACCTGCACAAACTTACCCCTCACTTGCTGGGACTCTGCCTTATTGGATTCTTCGGAAATCAATAGCAAGCTCTCAGGAACTCGGCTCTTCGGTGCCCACACTCTGTAGCAACCACAAAGTTCTTTAATCTCTGGTTATTACTTTTCAATTGAAATATACTGCATTGCTTCTTAAATGCATTCCTTGTTCTTCCTTATTCTTATTCCTGGTCCATGATTTAATAGCTTTTGTGCAGAGTGAGGGTTGTAAATGTGTGTGTGTGTGTGTGTGTGTGTGTGTGTGTGTGTGTGTGTGTGTGTATTTGGTGGGGGGTGTCTATATATCTTTGTTCCTACTAAAAGTGTTCTTAACTAATTGCAATTGCAATTGGTTGTTCAACCTAAAGTAAAAACAGACAAACAAAATAAAGCACTAATTTTTAGGCTCATGGATGCTCTTACAATAAAAGGTAAATATTTTCTAAGAGGAACTGCTTGCCTGCTACCATTTAAAATCCATTAAACAAACTAACTTGTTTAAACCTCACATTATTGTAGGAGGTAGGTGCTATTCCTATCTTCATTAGATTGATTAAGAAGCAGGGTTCAGAAGTATTAAAGCTCCCAACCAAGGTCACAGCTACTTTGGGGCAGTGCTTAGATGCAGTCAGACAGTTTGCATCCAGAGCCTGCGCTCTTAGCTTCTAGGCATCCATCCCTGTTGTCTGCTTCCACTGTCTCAGAAACTTCTGGCCTCCTTTGTGTGCTTGGTTCTTCTTGACAGCTGTGTGAGCGTACTTTTGCCCTAGGATTAGCCTGTGTTTCCTCATCCCTTTCATTTATGCTCTCTCTTCCATAAATGCTTTTCACAGTCTGATAGGCAGCCTGAGAAACACCAGACGAACGGCAAAGGCATAGACATACTCTGCCTGTGGGGGCTCGGGCTGTGAACTGAGTGTGACAGACTATTTCTGATGACATTACTTCCAAAAATTTAGATTCCTTTGTCCATCCCAAGAAAGAGGAATTACACTGAAAAACAAAACCTAGATTCCTAACATCAAACAGTGCAAATCTGAAAGAGAAAATTATTCAAACAGAGCAAGGCTCAGCTCTGCTTGACCAGGATTGAATCCGCATTCAGATTTTACACGTCAGATAGCTTTAAACACAAGCTGTCAATTTCCAGTAGAAGGCTTTAGAACATTTTCTCTTCCAATGAAACGATAAAATCCTTATTACCGTGTTATCTTACGGTTCAAATGATTAACAAGCACTATAGTTTCCAAGACCAAGCAGTCTGACATTTTGGAAGCAAATAAAATTTGTACTCATGGCTAGATGTTTTGTTAACAAATGCCTGACCTGCTTATCAGCAGAGAATTTCATTGTTCTTTCTGTAATTATAACCTTCTGGATGCTTCTCAGTCATTCCATAGTTGCTCTTTCCAGTATTGTAGTTTTCTGTCTCAGAAATAAAAGGTATTTTGAAATGAATTGGGACGTGCTTACTGTACAGTGCCATCAAGTTTCTTATTTGGGATAGCTGTGATGTGCCCCTGATGGTGTCTTGATAGTTTTAGTAAAAAGATAAAAGCTTATTTAGTGTACTGAAAGTGATAGCAAACTAGAGAGTGATGGGGAAAAAAAAATCCCCGGTGTGTTCTTGAAGGAATGGACAGCAGCTGTTTGGGATTTTTCTCACTTCTTTTCTAGGTCACTTTCTGAAAATGTTAATTTTATGAATACAGAAATGCAAAAGAAAGAAAACTGTGATCAGTGGCAGGACCACCAACCTTAAACAAGTCTCAGATAAATTGTTTTTTTTTTTTTTAAATGATTTCATTTTCCTGTCTACCCCTGAATTGTTCAAATGTGAATTTTCCTGGAATTAGCATGGTAGACATAGGCTAGGATGACTGAACTGGGAAAAGAGTGGTGGTGGTTAGGTGACACTCAGTGAAGTCTATTGAATTAAATGTTCATGAGTATAAGGATGAAATTATATCTTATACTATCAACTCTAGATTCTGCAGAGAACAATCAGACAAAAGAAACATGGGGAAAAATCTATATTTAATAAAATTTTATGATTTAAATTGCACATTTACTGAATTTGTATAACAATACTAAATAAATTAGGTAGTAAAAAAAGAAAGTGTTTGAAGTATTACAGGTAGATGGGTGGATAGATTCAACAGTCAGGTTTAAACACATAAGTTGATTTCTATGTGCTATTTCTTAATCTCTTTTTTCTTTCTCCAAGATCTACCCTATAGCACAGGGTCAGGAGGTTTTTCATACATGGCTTCTCCAAAAGGTCTTGACGTCCCCCCTTGTTCACCTGGTTCCCTCTGCCCTCACTGCCCTCCAAATCGACTTCTTTCTACAGGTCATCAACAGAGTTTCTGATGTAACTCTCTATTTAATACATATTCCAAGCCAGATGCTGACACCATCCAGAATTCCTCTCATCAGCTCCCTGAATCCGATCTAACAGAAAATCTCTCTCCAAAGGGTGTCATAAATCTCAACACCTTTCACTGTTTGCGCCACCATTCATTCAAATCCTTGGGCAGTAGCATTCAATTTGTCTCCCAGTTTCTGCTCTCCCTTTCTACAATCAGGTCTAAATCAGCAGAAAATAGAATCTTGGTTTGTGAAATCTGTGATTCCTCTGATTGAAACCCTGAATGTTTTTCCTACTTCAATTAAAATAGAACTTCTCCTTCTTCTGACACCCTACAGGACCCTTTCAGTGTCTGGTCTCTGCATACTTCTCCCCAGTCATCTCTCTGTGCATGGTTCTCCCCATCCTGGGTCCAAGTGGATCATTCAGCATGCCAAGCTTTGTCTATAGCTGTAAAGCTCTCTCCCCATCCCCCTTTCCTCGGCAGCACCTTTCCAGTAAGCCCTAGCTCTCTTACAATGTGTTCTGTCTGCATGCACGCCTGTGGACCAGAGGACACTGGATCTCATTGCAGATGGGTTGTAAGCCACCATGTGGTTGCTGGGAATTGAACTCAAGACCCCTGGAAGAGCAGACAGTGCTCTTAACCTCTGAGCCATCTCTCCAGCCCTATGTTATAGTCTCTTAAATATTCATTTAACCACTGGGATTGTGAAACTGTCCTCACATATTTTTATTTTCTAAATTGTGTGTCCTCATCTGTAGCTGTGCCATTACTTATATATTTATCTGCTTGATAGTTTTCCTCTCCCCATAGGATGTAAGCTTCAAGAGACAGGGTCTTTGTTTTTATTTACTTCCATTCCCAGTGCCTACTGAAAGGATTACCATGTAGTAGGAACACAAATTATATTTGTTGAATGAAGATAACCTTTATCTTCATTACTACCTTGTTAGAGTGAATACTATAACTGGAAGTAATTTATAAATATTTCTGAAATATTTATATTTCTGATATATATATCTATATATATATAAAACATTTTAATATAAATAAATTATTTCAGATTTATAAAATACACTTTTTAAGATCATATGTGGTTAAATGCAGGACTCCACACAATTCTGGGTTAGCTTCTATCGGTGACAATTCCTCTCAAAATTATTCTGAAAAGTAGATGGTTGGATTGGTGTTAGATTGAACTCCAGCTCAGTACATCCCCAGTCAGCCTTAAAGGGCTGTCAGCTCCTCACATGCCTTTCAGATCAACCTATGTTAGGACAAAGACTAGAGAGTTTACTGCTGCCAAAGATGAATGAGAACAGGCCAGTGTCTGCAAATTCGCTGGACCCAATTTTGCTTTGGCTGTTCTCAGGAGCCCTTCTCTCAATGAGAAACTACATGAAAGGAAAAATGTAAATGGGAAAGAGGCAACTTTCATCTGTGGCACAGAAAGTGCAACAAGAAATGAGGAGACATGCCCATCATGCCTATCACCTTCGGAGGATCTCAGAACCTGAAGACTAGGGATGTGAGAGGCATTACTGTGAAATCAGAACTGTGTCAGCTATGTATGGCTGCAGCTGGGGCACGGTCTTTACTGCCTCCAGCCTTCCTTCTACTTCTCTCTCTCTCTCTCTCTCTCTCTCTCTCTCTCTCTCTCTCTCTCTCACACACACACACACACACACACACACAGACACCACACACAGAGAGACACACACAAACCTACACACACACTTGCAGATCTAGTGATCACACAGACACACACACAGACACACACTGACACAGACACAGACACATTTGCAGATCTAGTGATCACACAGACACACACACAGACACATACACACACACAGACACACACTGACACAGACACAGACACATTTGCAGATCTAGTGATCACACAGACACA
>JANHMN010000021.1:18971655-19024640 GCA_030674055.1 Rhabdomys pumilio
CACACACACACACACACACACACACACACACACACACACACACACACTTGTAGATCAACCCCAGAGATTCATACATGTTAGGTCAGTCTATAAACACTGAACTATACCCAACGTTTTTCACTAGAATACCTTTGTGAAACTCTCTATGAAGTCTGCAAACTAATGCCACTGCCAGGCATTTCTTTAATTCAGTATTCTAGTGAAGGCTTACGATCAAAATCCGGAGCCTTGAATGAATTTCTGGAGCTACCTCTGTGGCTATTAGAAACCAAGGACCCAGTAGCTTTCATAATAATTAAAACATTTTATTTGAAAATGTTAGTCTGTTGCATAAGGTAGGGGTTTCCTGAAAGAGGGATGGAGTGACGTGGAGTATCATAGACACAAATAATATTGATTCCTACTTAAAAACAAAGCAAACAAAACAAAACAAAAAACCCCAGCAACTGAGGGTCAATACATAAGATATCATGATCACTATGAGAAACCATGACCAGTTAGTTCAGCATCAACTTTGCGAAATGGCTGAGGGTTTAAATAAGTATATTATATAGTTCGTCAAAAATACCGTAATCTTACAGGCAGATGTTATACGTACACCTAACCTATCATCTATTTTTGTTATGCAATAGTGTGCTAATACCCGTAGGTGACATCCTACTGCTGAAATGCCATGTCCACCTGCCTCTATCCCCAGCAGTTATTTGTGGGTTTTTATTTCTAAGGGCTCCTTTTCCCTTTAGATTGTGTCAGCTCACTGATGTTTCTCTTAAGTTGATTGACCTGGACTCTGCTATTCATAACTGAATGTTCTGAGTTCATGTTGAGCTATTCCAAAAGATACAGATGTGGAACTGAGGTTTCAGAATGACAGCATACTTATCGTTTATCCGCAGAGGTAAGTTTGAGTCTAGGAAACACAGGGGGTAGAAGATCACCTCACGAGTATCTGACATTTCATTTTCGTTTTAAATTAAGAGAAGAAAGTCTCATTCATTAAGAATCTTAGCGATACTAAAGGCATCTATTAAACACATACCATATAGAGAATACTGGAAGGAGGATTAAAGGTGAAAGAAAAGACAGTCTTTCTTTTAGATAATTAAAGCTGTCAAGTTGATTTAAGACTTTCGGGAATCATAAAAACCCTGCTTGCCCAAGAGCAAAGCAAATCGTCAAAAACACAGATCTTCACAAATCCACAAAAAAAGAACTGATAGAGAAACAGTCCCGTAAGCTACATTTGTAGGTTTTGTTTTTCTTGACTTGAAAGACACGGCATTTTGTACTGCTTCAAAAGCTCAGCTAAGCCCTGGGAGGAAGCTTACATCAGGGAAGGACTAGGAAGCTCTGCTGTAGGATTTGTGTGGTCTAGTGCAAGCATGGGAGTTGGCTGAATATGAAGAGAGATGTCATATTTCCTTGAATCCCAGACAGAAGGAGAGGACTGACCACTGGGCATTAGAATGAGGCAGATATTGACACTTGTATCAGCATCCATCAGCTTAGGGAAGAGAAATTTAAGTATTTGCTCTGACTTCACACATGGGTGAAAGATACTGCCTCTTCTCACCCAAGCTGCCGATAAGAGTATTTTTAATACTACATACATCTTATGAGGTGGAAGAGCCAATGAATATAGAACTCAAGCAAATGTGAAACTCACATACTTGGTAACAGTACCAGACAGATTCTGTCTTCCCTTAAGGCAGCTGTAATCCTTGAATTTTTGATGGTGGAAAGAACTTCATTCTACAGCTTCAATCTTGAGAACCATTGAAGAGTAGAGCGATGCTTTATACCACGTACAAGCATTTAGGCAGTCAAGGACTTGCACAATTCTATTCAGTGGTAATTATTTCTCAGGAGGTTGGAAGGCCTGTCTTATTTACACCCGCTGACCTGACCAGGATCTTCTCCAAGACACAAAAGCAAGTCTTGGCCCTCATAACTATGTTCCCTGATGAACTTTTTCTGTCTGCACAACTGAGGATTTGGATAAATAATTCTTTAATTTAATGATTCAAGTTCATGTCATAGCTCATGAATTGATAAGAACATATTTTAAATAACAAATATATTTTAGAATATATATATATATATATATATATATATATATATATATATACTGTGATATATTTATTATGTTAAGATATTTAATTCTTCTTTTAGATTTAAAGAATTTGGAAAAATCCACTTATATTTGAGAACACACTATGCATGTGCTTTTGGGTCTGGGTTACTTGACTCAGGATGCTATTTTTTAGTTCTATCCATGTGCCTGGAATTTTCATACTGCCCTTGTTTTTAATGGCTGTGTAGTATTCCACTGTGTAAATGAACCACATTTTCCTTCTCCATTCTTTGTTTGAGAGATGTCTGGGTTGCTTTCTGGTTCTGGCTATTAGGAATAAAGCTATTATGAGCAGAATGCAACATGTGTTCTTGTGGGATAGTGGAGCATCTTTTTGGGTATATGCCCAGGAGCTGTATAGCGGACTCTTGAGGCAGAACTGCTCCCAGTTTTCTGAGAAATTGCCAAATTGATTTCCAGGAGTGGTTATACAAGCTTGCAATCCCACCAGTCATGGAGTTGTTCCCCTTTCTCCACATCCTTGCCAGTATGTGCTGTTGCTTGGGGTTTTTTATCTTAACCATTTGGCTGGGTATAAGGTAGAATCTCAGAGTTGTTTTGATTTGCACTTTCCTAATGACTAAGGATACTGAACATTGCTTTAAGTGTGTCTTGGTCAATAAACATTCCTCTATTGAGAATTCTCTGTTTAGCTCTGTACCCCCGTTTTTAAAAGTAGGTTAAGAACAGGATAGCTATGCTACTATCCACATACCCAGAGAAACTAAATAACAAATAATAAATCTAAAGGAGGATGCTTGAATCTCACTCAGAAGGGGAAATAAAATAGTCATTAGAAGTAGATGAAGGGAGGGAATTGTGTGGGAGATGGGATGAGTAGAGGAATGGGGGGGGATAAGATGTAGGAGGAGCTGGGGAGAGAGTGCTAGGAGAATGAACAGAAATGGGCAGGACATCTCTAGAACATGCCAGAGACCTGGGGCTCTAGGGACTCTATGAAGGGGACACTATCCAAGACTCCAAGCAGTGGGGGATACGGAGCATGGAGTGGACACCTCCTGTAGGAAGGTGGGACTCCCAGTGAAGGAATAAGGACACCAACTCACCCACAAACCTTTATCTCAAAATGTGTCCTACTTATAAGAAATATAGGGACAGAGATGAAGGAAATGCCTAACCAATGACTGGCCCAACTTGAGACCCATCCCACAGGCAAGAACCAATCACTGAAACTATTAATGATACTCTGTTATGCTTGCAGATAGAATCCTAGCTTAACTATCCTCTGAGAGACTCCACCCAGCAGCTGACCAAAACAGATGCAGAGACCTAGAGCCAAACATTAGACAGATCTCAGGAATTCTTGTGGAAAAATTGGGGTAAAAATTGGCGGACCCAGTGGGAACAGGGACTCCACAGAAAGACCAACAGAATCAACTAAATTGGACCATTGGGGGCTCCCAGAGACTGAATCACCAATCATAGAACACACATGAACTGGATCTAGGCTTCTGCACATATGTAGTAGACGTGAAGCTTGGTGTTCATGTGAGTGCCCCAATAACTCTCTGCCTTTGACTCTGTTGCCTGCCTCTGGATCTTCTTCCCCTAACTGGGCTGCCTTGGCTGGCCTCACTGGGAGAGGATCTGCCTAGTTCTGCAGTGACTTGATATGGAGGGTGAGTTGGTACCCAGGAGGTCCTTCTTCTCAGGGGAGGAGGGGAGAGTGATGGGCATAGGAGCGGGATCTATGTGAAGGGGGCACTGGCAGGAGAGGGGAAACTGTGATTGTGATGTAATGTGAATAAATTAGTTAATGGAAGTAAAACGAATTTGGAATTTAAAAGGTCTCTTAATGTATACTATTTATTCTCTACGTGACTGTCTATATTTAACAAAACCACAATATAACCAGCTAATTTTGCTAAAATTTTCAGGTTACCTCATTTATTAGGGGTTGTGACATTGAAAGAGAGACAAAAGTTCACTTGAGATTAAGAACATTAAACAATAAATTCATTCTAAGTATCAGCCAATAATGTATTGACAATCAAAGGACTCATTACTAGTATATCCTCACCATCATAACTATCAAAATCTCATTTTAGCATTTATCAGAGGCTTTTGAATTCTATACTCTACACATTAGAGGGACAGGCTATATATACTCTTTGTTTCTTATTTTGTAGTGTTCAGTTGCTTTCTCTTATAGCAGGAAATGGCTAGAAAATAGCAATATTGAGTAAAACTCTTATCAGCATATGGGCAATGGTTAGGTTTGTTTGTTTTCTTCTTTTAAATTACAGTTTAGAAGCGTTTTGGATTCAGCACACACACACTCACATTTGCGAGCTGTTATAATAGTTGCTATTATGCTAATGGGTAAACAGATGGGAGCCTAACACGGGGCTTTCTGAAACCTGCTTTCTTTGGTTATTCCTTCTGTGGTGTTAGCTGTGTTGAGTCTAAACAAAAAAACTGCTAGACAATTATTTATTCCATTGACATTGGGAAGAGGTATCTAACATTTCCTGAGTGTTCATTTTATAGCAAATACTGTCTTGGAAACACTGTCTTTGTTATCTGATTGCGGCTGTCCAGAAAAGTGGGCAATGCTTCTGTCATTCTTGAGGAAACCAAGGCACAGACAATACTTAGTGTTATCCAGCTCTTTCAGGCTCCAAACCAAAATCTCTTTGACTATATATATTCCTCACACTCTTTGATAAATGCAAAATTTTTTTAACAAGGTGCCCCTAAAGTCAGGGAAGAGTGCATATACACCTCTAGGGAGTTTAAGGGTTCAAAGAAAATCACAGCCAGTGTGAAATTTCTTTGAAGTTTCATCTTTTATCTTTAACATGCATGCGGTCTGTCACATAACATATCTATATTTGTTTTAATATAAAATGTTTGTTTTTCCAAATCTTCAAGTGAAACTGAGGCTCCAGAAGTGTGCATTGTATTTATCCCTTGGCCTCTAGATTACCCCATGGGTATCTTGGTATAAAAGCACAGCTGTTCACATTACGAACTCTGCAAAATTGAGGCATATGATTCTAGCCCTGTTGATTTTAATGTGAAATCTCAATTTCCCACAGTGATTCTTTAAAAGTCTGTTTTAAAATTACCTTTTTCTAAGCTGCCACAGCACCCTGCATTTCTCTGTCATTCAAATTATTTGTTTAAAGTCATTGTCCTATGACTGAATTACGTGAAGTTGACATTCACTTTCTTGGTGATGAATAGCATTTGTCCCAGTATCTAGAAAACAGTAACAATAAATATAAATATTGTAAGTAATAACTGATATATTTTATTGGTAAAATCTTTTGTGCAAGACTTAAATATCCAACTGACTCTATCAACAGGCACATATAAATTTCATATTTCAGTACATGCTGGAAGATTAAGAGCTGTTCTGCTAACTGCTCATAGAACTGATTTATCTAATAGTCCTAGATAGAAAAACTCACCAACAAAAGCATAAGGCAAACCTCTCCTAATATCATATCCTTGCCTAGGTACATACCTCTTCGTAGGCATGCAAACCCACATCTACACATAGAGGTACTAGTTACATAGTAAGCAAATTTCCATGAGTCCAAAAGTGGTATACTGGTGTTGATTTCCAAAAAATTTGTAGATTGATAAAGCCAACCCAACAGACATATGTCTTTTCATAGTGGGCAGTGATTCCAGTACAGTCTCATAACTGATCAAAATGCTGAGACGTAACATCGAATGCTTAGCTGTAAGTGAGACGTCTATATCACCTTCTCCAAGATTTGAGGAATGTGAAAACAGTGGGCAATAAGAATGAAAAGTCAGATTAGGGGTATAGAATGTTGGAGGATGCTGCCTTCTAGGTACAACACAGCCCATGCATTCTTGAAATCTAGATGCTGTGATTGCTTTCATAAAACCTACACAAGATTGGACCTGTCATCGTTCAACATGGAGGGAAGGTGAGGCTCATGACACCCTCCCTGTATATCCCTGAGGATTTATGGGCAGCTAATAATTACTGAGGGAGGGAGAGACACTTTCTTTAGTAGTGTAGCCACTAGTGAGATGCCCAAACTCCAGTAAATAACACAAATAGAGCACATTGATTCACACAGAAGCACACATGTACACCAAAGACAAGAAGACAAAAGATGGGCTATTTAAGAGAAATAGTGTGATTACAGGAAGTGGGAAGAGGGAGAGACAGGATAATGGGTGTATGGATGTGAATATAATCAACATATTGATAACACATATATATAATGTTATTATTATAAAATATGATGAGCTTAATTAATAAATTAAGAATAAAGATTGTAAAAGTATCTTTTATTCACCAGATGTAATTATCATTCTGGAGGCTTACTGCTGAATAAACTCACCCTTTCTAGCTCTTTCTGAACTCTAGTTGCCTGGTTTAACTCAGCTGTTCTGGCCCAAACTCCTGACTGATTCAAACTAGCTTCTTTCAGCTTCTGGCTGAATTGCTCTGCTTAGCCTCAAGCTAACTCTGTCAATATGTACTAATTTTCTTTATTCTTTGGCTCATTATATCTTTACCTGCAGCCTGTCTTTGTAAAACTGTCCTAGTAAACCTGCCTCCCTCCCTCTCTACCTCTCTGTCTTTGTCTCTGTCTGTCCATCTCTGTCTCTCTGTCTGTCTCTGTCTCTTTCTCTGCTACTCCTGCTACTCTCTTACATCACCTCTCTTTCTGGTCTGATAGTTAGGCATATCCTATCTCTGACTCATTGTGTCAAATCTTTCTCTGATTTGTCACTTTGTCTACCCCTCAATTAGGTCATCACTTTCAAATATGGTGTCTTCCTTCTACAAACTAATTTTCTATTCACTGTTTGGGACTAAAAGTGTGCAATTCAAGCCAGATCACACAGACCTCAAAGGTCTTTGGATGTGATCTCTTGCCAGAGCATGTATGTTGCTAGATTAAAATTCTCCTACAAATCTGTGAAGAACAGGTTAGGAAATTCTTGAAGAATAAGAAGGTGGATCTTAATACAACCAATATAGATAGAATACCTTTAAGCTAATATGACTAAGCAACCAGTAGGTTTTTTCTAAGGAAAGAAATGAGAAATTAGGTCTCCATCAGTTAAAGCAATTACTCAGACAGGACTTTCATTCCCTCCAGGTCACCCAGCAGTGGAGGAACTCTCCCAAAGATACACTGGGGGAGCAAACAAAGGAGGTAAGGAAGGAAGATCTTCCAATATATGCTCCCTTTGACCTACAAAGAATATCATGACATGTCTAGACTACTTTGATTTGACCTAGATCTTAAAGTTAGGCTAAAGGATTAAAAGACACACTCTAGAGGTAAATATTAATTTTAGTATTGTATTAACCTACAATTTTATGTCTTTGTAATAGGGACTGTGTTCATTAAGTTATTCAGGTTGTCTCTCTCCACTTCCAGATACACATTAACTGGTTGTGGGTATAGGTTTTCAAGCAATTGATCAGCAAAGCATAATGGGGAAAGATGTCAAGTCAGACATGGGTAAAGACAGATACTTGCTTCTTTAGCTTGATCTGCTACATACCCAAGGCCTTATAAAGTTTATAGATATCAGAATGTTGTCCCCCCCAAGTTAAGTGTTCCATCTTTAATAAAACTCTAAAAGGAAAAAAGATGTTTTCTTTTTCTTGTCAATTCTTAATACCAATACATGACATAGTAGGTGATAAAACTCATTTGTACAAATGTCTACAGGTATTGTGGGTCTGGCTTAAAGGTAGGTCTCCTGGACAGTGTATATCACTGTTTGTTTTTTCTCTTTGTCTTCTCTGATCCTTCAGAAAGTATAATTCTGGTATCTTCTTCTGTTTTACAAAATAGAAATATTTTATTTTATTTATTTTTATTATATATTAGTTACATATACATATAATATATTTTATTACATACTATATATCTTATTATATAATATTTATTATTTATATTATACTATAATAATTTATATTTATATTAAATTTGTTATATTGGTAAATTGTCATGCACCGTTTGAGGTCACTGAGAAGCTGGCTGTTCTGGGTTTGTTATTTTTGTTAACTTGACCAATGCTAAAGTCATTTGGGAAAAGGGAGGCTCAGTGGAGAAAATTGGCCTATCTGCTTACTTGTTAGGAAAGTGTGAGGAACATTTTCTTGATTGATGATTGATGTGAGGACCTCGGACCATTGTAGGTGACACCACCTGTGGGCAGATGGTCTTGGGTGGTATAAGAAAGCGGTGTGAAGAAGCCGTGAGGAGAAAGCCAGGAAGAAGCATTTCTTCATGACCTTCTTGCTTCAGTTCCTGCCCTGAGTTTTTCCCCTGGCTTCATTTATGATGTAATGTAAGCTGTAATATGAATGAACCATTCGCTTCCAAAGTTGTTTTTGCTCTCACACCCGGTGTTTATCACACCCATAGCAAGAAAACTAAACAGTGAGTCTGGAGACAAGGTTTGATACTTGCACTTCAGACCCAAGCACATCTCAAAACTCTTCTCCAAAATCTCCTGCTCTGAGTCAGACAGGTTGACTCTGTCACAGGGAAAAAGGATAATCACAAAGTAGTCCATGAATAAAGGCACTGCGCCCTTTAAGAACAGATCTAGTATTAAGCATTTCCATCTGAGGTTAGCATTGTTTATATCGTCATATAGAGTTGTTGGTAATGAAAACAGTTGGTGGACAGTTTATCCACAGAGACCCCTCTGCCTGGAAGTCTTCAGACAGCAACTCCAGCTTCCCAGTTTTAATAGGGTTTTCTTAACTGATTTCTGCGGAACGTTGTAAATATCAGTCGGATCGTGTTTTGCTACTTATCGGTTACTTCTCTCTATAACTGCGCGCATTCATTCCAGACCAAATGAGGAGTTATGAGGCAGCACTCTCGGGACCACACAAACACAAGACACTTTTGATCATTTTGTGTTTTCTTACCAGGTTTTCCTGAGAATTTATAGTCTTACAGTTTAACAGTATACAGGTAATGTTATACTTTTTAAATAGTGTCGATTCAATTCTTTGGTGTATCTACTTGCTGATGTTACCCTGTTTCATGGCATTAAGAAAGCAAAGTTTATTTTTTTGTAAATTTTATGTATTGTGTCTGAATGTATGTATGTAAACCATAGGCATATACATATTCTCAGAGCTCAGGCAGGAAGGGTGTCAGATTCCCTAAAACTGAAATTACAAGTTGTTATAAAGCATCTGGTATGAGCGCTTAGAATTAAACCTGGGACCTCTGTAAAAACAGCAAGTAATTTTACCATTGCCCCAGTCCCAAGAAAGTTAATAAAAGTGAAAGGACAGTTTTATTGATAAGATTTCTTTTTTATGATGACTAGATGTTTGCTTAGAAGTCTCTCTTTTTCCCTCCACCTTTTACACACACACACACACACACACACACACACACACACACACACACACATTTCTAACATCAAAGTTGAATTCATTGATATCATACAAATGGAACAATTGGTTAAAGAAACACTAAGGGTTTTTCCAAACATAATGACCTCTCGGGACAAGCCTCTCAACTTACCATAAAATTTAAAAGAGTTAATTTTGGCTTCCTTTATACTCTTAAACACAAAACAGGAAAATATGATTAAAGATAAAAATAATATATTTTTTTAGTTATCTAAGTAGTTCCTAGACATTAGGCTTAGATTTGTAAGAAATACTCTTTAGAAAACCAACTCTCATTAATGATTTTCTACTTGGAAAGAAAATTCTCTCCAAACCATTTTGGCTCCATTTCAGTACTGTAGCAACCTTCACAGGGCTTGTGCCTGAGAGAGGCATGTTTTAGCCTGAAAGTTCAGTGACGGTGAAATCTCTTGTCTCTTTCTCATCTTTGAAGCCACCTGAGAAGTACCTCAGGGTCGATTTTAGCCTCCCCAACAGTTATCAAAGTGCTTGAATGCAGATCCTAGGTTCATCAGTCTTCAGTTGAGCCTTGGAGACTCAGGCCAGGGGCAGACTCAAAGAGGAGAAGCCCTGAAAAGGTACTTTGATTTCCAACCTAACATTCCTATTCTGCTCTAAGAAGTCAGATAGATTGACTCCTAGATTCCTTAAGCATCATTTTAGTGTTATCTTTTCTAGAAGGGGATGCTGAGAACCGCAGATAGAAACTGATTATGTAGACTTAGAAGAGACTTCTGAAAGCTGCACGTTCAGAACTGTCTTTGGGTCTCTGGCCAGAAATGCCAGAAGGAAGCTCTCATTTCTTATCTCCTAAACGAGAGCTTCTGCATGGAGGCTGGATGTGAGGGTGGGAGCTGAAACTCCAGACATTAATTCCTTCTGCTGTACAGCTTTGGAACTAGAATGCTAGGATTTTTTTCTTTTTTCTTTTCTTTTCTTTGTTTTTTTTTTTTTTTTTTTTTAATGTTGATAATGGGCTATATTGAGTACTCATTTTCAGCCCATTTTCTAAATGATTTTAGGGTTGCCTCTACAAAAGGATTAGAATGTTACACTAAAGATGGCATCTGTCTCCTGGTAGTGACATACCACTGTTTCTCCCCTTAATGAGAGTCCACTCCTCAGGAATGGGGTTCACATTAAGTGATGCTGAGGATGGAGGAGAAATAATTGTCTTTTAGTGAGACAATGTGTTGTTCCTTTTATAATCTTTGCCCACAGGACAGTTGGTTACAGAGCCTTAGCCACTCAGCTTCATGAGTTGGACTTCTTTTCTGAATTAGGCAGAAGTGTGACTTTTCCTTCTTTGTCTCTAAGCATATTTTCCCTAATACTTTAGGTTTTACCTTTCCTCTAGAGCAGTGGTCCTCATCCCTCCTAATACTGCAACCCTTTATACATCTTCTCCTCATGTTGAAGTGACCTCCAACCATAAAATTATGTTTATCACTAATACATATCTGTGACTTTGGTGCTCTTATGAATTATAATGTAAAGATGTGATATGCAGGAACATATCAAAAGCTCCTCATTTCTCCATATAGCTATTCATCTGCTCTGAGGGTGACCTCTATCCCGGTATGGCTTTTCCTCCTTCTTTTCCCCCCTCCATCTTCCTCTTCTTGAAAGTTGCCAAGATTTGTAGCTTATGTTTTCCCAGGGGTAGTGAGGGAGAGGATTTTGTTTTAAACTCTCCTTCAATCATCCTTGAGATTCAAAACAAAGCAAACAAAAACCAAATCCAAACACAAAACCCAAGTGTGCAGTCTTTTCTTATGCATATGAATATTCTGACTTCAGAAAACGATTAAGCCATTTTAGCCCATATTTCAAAACCTGAGCTTTTTTTTCCAGTCGAATCTCGTTAAGCTGTCTTTTTATGATGGGTAACGCCGCTCCAGGTGGTATCATACATAAATACAAACTCTTGCTTTTAGGACAAAGTATAAATATTAGAATAGAGAGAGGCTTGGGGGTGAGGCAGGGACACACTGTTTCTGTTGGGATTTTCTCCTGTTATGTATTTTTTCTTTTCCCAACAATGTTCCTTTACAGCGCACCTGTACCAACCAGCTCTATCCAGGGAGCATGCCGTTGCCTCCCAGGACCAACCATTTACCTTTACAACCATTTACACCTGCTGGCCAAGTGCTCTGATCAGTTACAAATAACAGTGGATTCTGATCGTCTAGTATCAGGTTTTAGTGTGTCTCCTGCTAGATTCATGAGCAATAGTTGTTGTCCTTGACACTGATTCTTTCTATGTGAGCCTCCGCATTTCCTTGGTACCAAAGCTATACACTCTGACTGGGTTCCTCCCCCTAGCTTGTGTCCACTGCCTCCCATTCTCCATACTCACTACAGTGCTGGTCTCAGTTTAACGTTCTGATGCCTCTCGCTGTATCTTTTCAACAACAGCAGGCTGCATTAGTCAGAGGTCTCTGCAGGGCAGGACTGAGAGAATGAATACATATGCCAAGTGGGATTTGTTAGATTTTCTTCAGCAATATAGGATGGGTAGTCTGACAATGGATGTCTGCCAACAGAGAGGGGCTGAGAACCCAGTGACCATGCAGTCTATGAGGCTGGTCCAGCAGTCCCAGGCTGGTATGGAAGACCTAGAAGACTGCTGAAGAACCACTGCACTCTGATTTACATTAAAGCTGTGTTCTGATGCCTGCTAAGAATGGTGAAGCAGCAGCAGCATGGTACATGTGTGCACTGTTGAGAAGCAAAGGTGAACAGGGGAAAACCACACTAATTTCTCCAAAACCCTCTTGATAAATGGGCCCACAGTTAAAAGGCTTTGCCTCCTCTGTGGAAGTGTTTCCTTCTCTATGTTAATTGTGGAAAACCTTAAACAGTTTTCCTAGAATGTCTTTTAGTTGATTCAATTAAGTGGGAGAACAAAGACCATCCCTACCGTGATTCCCATCACCCTCTCTGATTCACATGTGCCCTTGATGTTCTTGGTTCGTGTTCCTGCCATGACATCCCCTCGTACTGCTCCCTTCACAGGGAAAGTCATGACCATTCCCTGACACATGTGTGCTTCCTGGAGTTTGTATAGGTAGAAGGAGGGAAATCAGTGTGCACACTTTCTCTCTTCTTCATCCTCTGGTCCTTACTGTCACAGTTACTCATACATGACCAACTTTGAGGAGGTCACTTTACGCTATCTAGGAAGAAAAGCCATCCCTAGACACCAAACTCAGTCAGAACCTTGATTTGTGACTTTTTCACCCTTCATAATTATGAGAAAATAAATGGCTGTTGAAATCATTTACCTGTTTTGGCAGCTGAACCTGTGATGCAGCTGCTACATTTCTTAGCAGGTGTATATCTTTGTGTCTATACTGAGTATATGCTTGTTGAAGTTATTCTCTCCTCCCTTGTAGTCGGAGAATACATGTTCAGTTTGTGTAGCAGTGATACGGTAGAATGAAGCAGACTCTCTCCACAGTCACAAGCTATATCTAGGAAAAACCATCAGTCAAAATACATTTTAGATGTAAGGTAAAACTTTCAGTGAGATGAACTACTTTACAGATCTCTACCATGTTTCTTGGACAAGATGAACACTTATCCATATCCAGTCTTCAGTTCCCAGATAAATTTCTTGTGCAGTGATTGGTTAGTGAATTTATCCGGGTGGGTTTTTGGTCATGTATTTCTTGATTAAAGGCTTTCATATGTGGAAGGGGCCCATGGAACTTTAAAACAATATCTTCATTAAAAAAAAGAGAGACAGAAGTATATCCTTGTATATCACAAATTTATTTAAATCATGCTCTTTTTGTTTAACTTTTTTTAAAATTTGGATACCAAGGAACTTTCTGCTGAGTGTCTATTGCACCCTTCAACTAGGCATACTTATGCCTAAATGAAAAGGAAGGATCTACTTACTCATATATGGCATAATCCTGACCAGGTATCTAATATGGGGAAGAGGGCATGTTTGTTTTTTCTGCATGATGATGAAGGAGCATGGTGGCTGCCAGAGTGATTGGTGAGACATGCTGATGCTGAGACAAAGAATAATGCTGCCCTGTGAGCTTACTGAGTGCCCTGACAGTGGTGACTGGGAAGATGTATTGGACATATGTTCATGACCCACATTTGCTTTCTTATACCCCAGATGGGACAAGCTGCTTTGCCTCAAGTTTTTAGACCTTGTGGAACAGAGAATCAAAAAGAGAAGTTATAATGACTCTTGTATTTTTCTTAAAGGTGGCCAGTTATTCGGAGTCAATCATGAATCATGTACTGGTCTAGAAATCAATCCAGTATTTGAAATAACAGGCTTCATTTGGATGGCTGGATCTTGACATTTTCAAAAACATATTTGGAAGTTAGCTGCAGTTCTCTATGATGTTATCTTAGCAAGAGATAAAGTTGAGACAGGTTCTTAATTTCAAACCGGTGTTAGTGCATAGGGTAAGGCTTTTTTAGTTGTCAAGTTAAAATTACTTTTGTCTCTGCTACAGTATTTATTATAAGTTGCATTGATTGTATACTTTCTAATTGTGTTAGTATGTTGAAACCTGGCATGTCTGTTATGGGGGTCTGAAAACCAGATTTTGTCTTATTGTCCTCAGTATTTCAGAACCTTGGTTTTATGAAAAAATCTTGCAAGTACTGGAAGAAGTGAGTTAGGCTTTAAGCAGAAGCCAGATGTTAGTGGGCTTGATCATTGCTGCTATAAAGCTTTAATTACATTAATTGCTAGCACCACTGCTTCTGCAATTGCTTTGACAGAAGTTAAGACTGATACTTTTGTTAATCATTTAGAGACAAAATGTTACTAATGTGTTGAGTATACATAAGGATATAGATAGGCATTTGGAACAACAGATTGATGCTCTTTATCCTATTCAAATTATTGGAAAGAGGTTTAAGATTTAAGAGTAAGGAGCCATCTCGAGTGTCATGCCAAATACCATTGGATTTGTGTTAGTTCTAAAAAGTACAGTGGTAGTCATTATAATTAGGAAAAAGTTTAAAGACACTTGCAGTGTATTTGGCATAATTCTAACACCTCTCTAGATGTTTTAACTTTGCATAGTGAGCTTGTGAATTTAAAGAATGCTGCTCAGCTGAGCATCAATGTATCAGATACTGCTGATAAAATTACCCATGGCCTGAGATCAGTATTTCTGTTTTGGTCAAGCTTCGAGAATGGCATATATAGCTTGATTATGCCAGCCCTTTTTATCCTGGGAATAGTTTTATTCCTGCCTATCACGTAAAGATTCTCTTTAATAACATCAACATGTTCACAACCAAAGTACATGACTTGAAACTAAAAATGGACCCCCAGACAGAGTTATTAAATTAACAGGCTGAGAAGCCAATAACAGGTAAGATTCTGCACAGAGCCTTAACAACCTAAAATGGAAGTGCATTGTGTTTGATGGTGCGTATTTCACAACAGGTAAGGAAGGCATTCTTGTCAGAATGAAGTAATTTCAGGCAGGAATCTAAATCCTAGGCTAGAACAACAAAGTCATTTCAGGAAGAAATCTTGGGCTAAAACAAACAGTACTTACAAGTAGGAATATAAATCTTAGGTTAGAACAAAGAAGTAGGCTTCAGGCATGAAAATGACTTTGGGCTAGGACAGGGAAGTAGGCTCAGATATTTTGGTCATCCTAATAAGCCTTTAGAAATAGTGATCTGGGAGTGACCATGGGACTCTGTTTATTGCCTTGCTTGTTCTTTGACTAATTGTGTTTATTGTCTTGCTTATTCCTTGACTATTTACATCTATTGTGTTGCTAGTTCCTCAACCTAGAATTGACCTTGATACTTTCATGAAATTAAAATGGTATAAAAACAAAAGCAGGAGAAGGAGTGGGATAGTCGGTTCATGGGGGTGGGAATGGGGAAAGGGGATAATATCTGAAATGTAAATAAATAAAATATCCAATAAAAAGTTGTAAAATGAAAAAATATGGCTTTTGTTTGCAGCACACTACATATGCTAAATTCATGCTAACTTCTGATGCTTCAAGACAAAATAGAATATTTCTTAAAACCCTTAATGCTCCCACTTTTCTGTCTCTACATTTCTCTACTTAATGTATTTTTCCTACCTAATTCTAGTGAAAACTTCCATTGTTTCCTTTCTTTTCATAACAAATGCAATGCAGCCAAAGTAAGCTTCTAAAAGTGTATTTGTGATCTGAGTGCTTAACTACATAAGATCATCAAGAATTTCATTTCTGTGAAAGATGACATTCTCAATCCTGGGCTGGAAAAATGGCTTAATGGTTAAGAGTGCTTACTGCTCTTCCAGAAGACCAGAATTCAGTCTCTAGCACTAATATCAGGAGAGTCATAACTGCTTATAATTCCTGCACCAGAGGGTTAGCCACCCAAAGAGGCCTCCAGGCTCATCTGTATGCATAGAGCAGACAAGCTAAAAGACTCATGTACTCATAAATAAAAATAAAATAATTAAAACGTCCTAAATGTCTGAAAGCCTCAGTTTCCCTACAAACCTCATCTCTAACCTTCTTTTTACTCATTGCCTCACATTAAGATTTTCCTCTTTCCTTTAGTTACTTTTATATTTATACGTATGTATGTATACATGCATGCATGTGTTGTGTGTGTGTGTGTGTGTGTGTGTGTGTGTGTGCCATAACACATATGTGGGGATCAGAGAGCCACCTTGACTGTTTACCCTCATTTTCCTGTCTTATCTGAGATAGAGTCTGTGGTTCCTTGCTGAGGACATCAGACTATTGGGCCTATAAGCTTTCAGAGATGCTCCTGTCTCAGCCTTCCATCTCACAATATGTGCTCTAGAATTGCACATTCCCATAACTGCCTCCACTTTCCATCTGCTCAATGAACCTGAACTCTAGTCTGTGCATTTGTAGAGCAAACACTTCATCCATTGAGTCATCCCTCCCAGCTCTCCCTTTTCCATTAGACTTAAAATTTCCTACCCATTCCAGATTCTTCCCAGTCACTACTCAACCTGTGACTTCAGCCCAGATGGTATTTCCACTTTCCCCACCATTCCAACATCCAAATCTAAACTGATCACTGTTGGGATCCACGTTCATCACAGTCCCTGTCTCCACAGGATTAAATCATAACTCAGACTTTAAATTTATTATTTTATTTTATTATACTTATAAATTTGTGCATGTTGCATTATGCATATCTGGATGTAGGGAGCCCGTGTCTGTAAATATGCATATGGAGGCCACAATTCATGTAGTGATATTATGTGCCTTTCTCTATGACTCTCTGCGTTTTTGTCTTTTTGAGACAGATTCCTTCACTGGACCTTACTGGTTAAACTAGACTGACTAAATGGCAAGGTCCCACGATCTACCTGTCTGTTCCTCCAACATTGGGGTTTAGACACACAAGGACACACCAATGTTTGTGTGGACAAAGAAGATACAAATGCAGATATTTATGCCTGCAATGCAAACTCCTTATGTACTGAGCCATCTCCCCAGACCCATTTTTTATTTGTTTCACACAGAGCTCCACCATATAGCCCAGGCTAGCTTCGATGCCTCTGTCTCAGCTTAGCTAAGATTATAGGCAATGACCACAAGGTTGACTCAATTGTACATATTTTGAATGTCTAATATTTTCCTACATTTCTGTATAGTTTGAGGTCATGTTTCTCCCAACAGTGTTCTTTAGGGAAATTTAGATATTAATGAATGAAAGATGGGAAACTTGGTGTAGAATGTAAAAGTTCCACTCACAGTGGGCACAGATCCCTCTAGTACACAATTGTAAAAAGTAATGCATGATGCGGACCTGCATTACTTTACCCTGGAAGAAAGCAGATGCGAAATAAATTACAGGGAGACAGGCATTAGCCAGGAGTTATGCTTTAAACTAGTATATGGCAAAGCTTTCTGAACACAGAAGAAATGCAAAGTGATAGCTCCTTTGCTGAGAGCTCACAGAGCTGAACACTTCACAGTCATTAATGTAGGATCCTCTCATGGATGCTGCAAGACAGGTGCTCTCTGATGGGATAAAAGAGCTATAAGTGGTTGTACAACAAAACTTAAGCAGACAAATTCCAGAGTAGATGGATCCACTTGTCTTCAACTAAACTGAGTGTGTGTGTGTGTGTGTGTGTGTGTGTGTGTGTGTGTGTGTATGATCCAAACACTGTAGAAAGGCTTCAAATACTCCATAATTAATGAAACAAACATGATTAAAGAATCTGTACTACATCAGTCATTCTTCCTCATCAGTCATTCTTCCTGGCCCTGAAGATCCAGTGGTGTTTAAAACAGATGCAGTGTTCCTCTAATATCCTTGGCTTCAGGACAAGTATCAGAATTCATAGATGCTCGAGTCTCTTATTTAAAATGCCACAGCATTTGCAGATAACGTGCATATATCTCTCCAGACGTATACTTTTTAAGACTATTCAGAGATAATATCTGATGCATTATAAGCATTATATAAATATTTATGCTCAGTTAAATAGGGTATAATGGTAAGAACAAATCTGTCCTTGTTCAGTACCAGTGAATTATTTTTCTTGAATACCTCCCATCTGGTATTGTTATAATCTTCACATTACTATCCCAAGGAGACTGGCGACCTGCTGTCCTCTTCCTGCTCTGATGATGCTTAGTGTGGTAGAGACGGGTATTTAACGAGTGAGCCAAGGCTTCATTTTGGACAGTGATCTTCATCAATAGACTGTTGCAGACTTATTCCCATGTGTAATGGTTAAACTCGAATTTGGGTTCAGATTGGCTGAGCAAGGTGGGATGTCTGAGTTAGGACCCCAGTGATAAGAAGAGTCTTTCATATAAAAAGGGGAAGGAAGAGGGTCGCAGAAATCATCCTAGTATGGGCAGAAAGTAAGAAACCTCAGAACAAAGCAAGCATCCTATGGAGAAGGCACACTGAGGCAGGGTGCACAGAGTACTTACAGAACACAGGGCGACTTGCACAGTGTTGGGGGCACTGGTGGGCAGTGCGCATTGTGGTCTAGACTCCACAGGAAGCGTGTCTGATTTTTGGCAGACTCATTATAGAATCTGCTTTTCAACTTCATTACCTGATGGTGCAGTCTCCATTGGTAAAACCGTGTTGTGTTGGAACTTTGACGTATTGATAGAATTTTATCAGTTTCCTACTTGAAGAGAAATTGAAATTGGACACAGACTCACCATATCTAGGGTATAGGTCACTCGTCCCTGCAGAGCTGTTTCTTGATGGAGACAAGACCTCAGAAAAATCAAAAATAATAAGTAGGAAACATTAAAAAGTGACATAGACCATGTGAAAATAGGTTAATAAGCTAATGATGATGATGATGATGATGATGATGATGATGATGACAATGATGGTGATGATGATGATGATAACCTAACTCTGTTCTGAATAAAAGTATTAGTGTCTTTCTATATATGATGATTCTACAATGGTACGTTTTATGACTGCCCTGTGCACTCTGTCACATGCTGTAGAACTTTTTATTCTATGGTGTGATTTCTCCCTGACTACAGAAACTGCCACAGTTAGTAGCATTTTAATCGACTTTATAAAAAATGATAACTGATCTACCATGGAGAGAAGAGTACTCTTTAATTTAGAAATGCTAGGTAAGAATGTTCTCTATATTTCCCACTTTACGTTTTATTTCTGTTAATAAAAAAAATGACAAATTCTCCATGAAGTTATGAAATAGCTAAAAGTGGAAAGCGATGTTGGGTAATGCAATAAAATACAATCTATGATTAATTATTGAGCGCACATTCCTGAATGAGGGACTCCTGGAGCTTAGGGACATGAGCAACTTCACTGAGGGAGAAAATTGAATTTACCAGGCACAGGCTTCCTCTGGTGTCATGACTCAAACCTGGCTATAATAATAATATAATAGCCATCATTTATTAGGTGCAGGCCGTGTGTCCAGCACTGTGAAGTGATTTACATATATTAACACATTTGTTCTTGGTAGAGCCCTTCAAAGGAAGGTGCTTACTGTCACTGTAGATGAGGTTACTGGTGTTTTCTTCATGAAAGGCCACCTGCCCATATAGCCAGTTCTGGTAAGTATCAGATTTTAACAATCTATGTTTGGAAAGTGCCTGTACCTTATGACACTGCCTAGTGCTACACTTCTTTGACGGAGTACCTGTCTATGTCTAATGAATCTTACCTCCTGTCTATAGAGATTATTGATCCTGCATACTTCTGATGTTCACTCTCTCAGGATTTTGCTAAGCAAGCACGGTCATAATCAATGCCAACATCATTTCTCTCAAAACCTAACTTCTTGGCTTTGTATACCAGCTCTCTAGAGCACTTCTGTGCCCTTGGGGGAGAAATAGTCTGTTCTTCTGGGTCTCAGTGTCCTCAAGTTTAAAAATATAGACAACATAATATGTATAACGTGGAATTACTATAAAATAAAAATGAGTTTTCTTAAGGTATTTTCTAGTACACAATATGCCGCCAATAGAGTTAGTTATTAACACAAATTAACAATGCAAGTTTATTCTTCGCAAGAAATCAAGATGCAAACTTTGCAGTGCAAGTGTAAATTGAAAGAATGTCTTGGGGCTTCGGTAGATTTTCTGTCAATGAAAAGGATTGGTTTAAGTGAATCTGGTAAATTTCTTTTCCCAATTATTAAATTCTTTCCAATTTCTCTACATTATTCTTTGATGTCTTCCTTTCCCCACAAGGTGACTTCCCAAGACATTAAATGAAATAAATTTAATATTTAAAACTCTCTCTTTCCCCTTCTCCCCTGTCCCTCTCCCCCCTCCCCCCTCTTTCTCTCACACTCTACTGAATGTTTTTCTTCTATGATTGGGTTTCTGTTTGTCACAAGATTTTTCTATTATTGGTATACTTGTTGAATATGTAAATGGAGGAGATAGATAAGAACCTGACTACCCTGTAACAGTAAGCGCGTGCTCCTCTGTCGCAAGGGGTGTCTGCTTCAGCCTTGTGTGGTCATGAGGACACTGAGCCTACCGGAAGTGATAATCATTCTCTACTTCTTACTGGTCAGTCTTCTGCCGTGAAATGTTTCGTCAAGCCGATTGGTATAATAGTGTGCCCCTGGATAACTGTAAGCCTGTGTAGAAGGTAGGTTTGAAATACGTTTCATGTGGCATAATGAATCCTGCAAATTTTAACCATAAAAGAGACAATTTCCAAGTGCTTGAGGAGCGCCCTCAATGAAGAAAGATTGATTCAGCCTTTCTAGTAGTCCCCCATGTGGTAATCAGAGCAGAGGCATAGGGGTTGCAGGAAAGTATATTTAAATATTACATTCTGCTTTTCCTTTTGCTAATTTGTTATTTTTTTGCATAATATCCAAGTTCTATAACTTAGGATGTACCATGATTTTTATTTCCTAACTGTTAGTAAAGAAGTTCCTTGTTTTACACTGTCTATGAATCATGTTTTAAAAATCTGAAGTTATACTTTCTTATTAATTAGTGCCTTGGACTCAGAGGCTGATTTCAATATTCTGCTACAAAAAAAAATTAATGTGTGATAAACAACCTTGTATGAGGATCATTCCATACATATATGAATAGAAAGGGTAATTGTGTTTGTAATTAAATGATAGATTTTGTCATGAAATTTTCTGCCAATGCTACACCAAGTCCTCTTCCTACTAGCAAAATATTCACATCCCTGCCTGTTACCTTCTTCAGTGTTATGTTATCACACTCCTCGAACTTTCTCTAGGTACAAGGAAAAAATGTCATCTCAACGTGCTGAGTCTGTATTTCTGTAGTTAGTGAAACATGACCTTCATGTTCTTCAGGAATATGTTATAGGAAGCACAGTTATGAAGATGTTTTCCCTGTGCTTCCTCATGCCATTAAAGTAACGTAATCAAGCACTGATTGAGGTGCCATAGAGGAGAACTTGATGAATGGAATTAAAGTTATTGATCTGACTTTGTAATAGGGAGATTATCCTGGATTATCTGTATGGTGTTTAAAAAGAAGGGAATCCTTAAAGGGAAGAGAGTCAGAGGGTACAGAGAGGCAGCAATAGTGGAAGCTGGGACCTGTTAAGGCAAAGGTACCAGGTAGGGAGTCAGGAAGTGTGGTGAGTGCTTAGCCAGCCATTACTGTTTTGCAGGTAGAGGAAGAAGCCATGAGTCACAGAATGCAGAGGGCTCAATAAACAGAGAGTCCTCAGCTCACATCCAACGAGGGAAGGTGGCCTTAGTCTTATCATCCTGAGAACTCAATTCTGACCATTTAATTAGTTTTGTAAGTTGCAGAACTGTTTGTTTATTTAAAAGATAAAATTTAGAAATTCTAATGTAATTAGATTTTGTATCAATTAAGAAAAATATAAAAACAGTGAAATATAATTTTAACAAGTTGCATAACTTCTCTTTTAAAATAGCATTCAGGAAACAAGAGCAACAAATTATTATATACTTTCTATATAGGAGTATGGATACCTAATCAAGTAAAATTTTAAACAGGTCAGGTTAGATACCTGCTAATATTATCAACAGCATACCTTTAATAATCTGTTGGCAAATGTACCACTTTCAACCACAGACTACCAGCATTTCATTATAAGAGATACAGAAAGTGAACTGAAAATTAAACGGAAACACACAAGACAAAATAAAAGACGGAAAACATTAATCTCAATGGAATGGTATATATACGCGATACACTCTAAAGATATCTCAAGGCTAACAGAAGGTTACAGGAGGAAGGAAATTCATGGAAGTCAAATTAATCCTCTGACATTTCCAAAGTTATTACTACGGAATAAAATGACAGAAGTTAAAGTTCACAAGATATGTTAGAGTTGAATAGAGTAGGGAAAATATTAAAGTAAAATTATATCAGTAATTAAAACTGGAAAATGAGAAAGAACAAAAAAGGAGAGAAAGAAACAATGAAAGGAACTGTTATTAATTAATAATGTATTAATTAATAACAATATTAATATTGTTATTAATATTAATATTGCACAGTGAAAACTAAATTTCCAAATAAAGTAGTTATAATGTTTTTATACAGGTATTAGTAGAAAAATATCAGCTAAGACACAATATGTACCTTCTAGACAACCAAGAAAATTGCAAAACCTTGGTAAAGTCAAATCACAACCGAAAATATGTAAAAATATAAAATGGTATGATTAAACTAAAATTACAACCATCAGTCACATCAACATTGAATTTATTTTATGTGTTAAATTGCTTTCTCTGTTGTCCTAAGAAAGCAAAATGCAGCTCAAGGCTTTTCCCAGAAGATACTTGCAGGCATCCAGGGATAGAGGATGGCAGGCAAATTCAAGTTCAAAGAAAACAGGAGTCACCGTGTTAATGACAGATAAAGTCCCACCCCAAACAACTGTCTTTGGATCCTTGTGCCAATTCCATATGTGGAATGGAGTCTCTTTTCATCTTGGAATTTTAGCTGCTAATTGGGAAAACGTTCAAATCTAAATAAAGAAAGTTAGGTCAAATGAAACCCTACGTGCTCACTTCTCAGGCACTGACTTGTGTGCTCTAGATGAGAAAAGGGAAAACCTATAAAAATATCATGCTTGTTAGGGATCTGTCATTTCAAGTATGTGGGAAGAAATGTGGACATGTGTTGACACGATAGGAAATGAACTATTCAGTGCTTTCTTAATGTTTCTTAATACAGTGCAACACACCTCTGCATTGGTTGCCAGCTTGCTTAGTGATGCTGTTTATCATCTCACTAATTCAGTCTTGTGAATTTTTTCATTTATTTATTTCTTGATCATTCTACATTTTTTTTTAAATTTATGTATTCACTTTTCATCCTGATCACTGCCTTCTCTCCCATTTCCCCCTTTAGCATGCCCTCCCCCATCTCCCCTTTCTTCTCCTCTGAATAGGTAGGCTCCCTTCCTGGGTAGCCTCGCCCCCCCCCCATCCCCATCCTGACACTTTAAGTCTCTGCAGGTCTAGGGGCATCCTCTCCCAATGAGGCCAGACAAGGCTGCCCAGATAGGATAATGTATTCCACAGACAAGCAACAGCTTTAGGGATAGTCCCCGCGCCAGATGTTCCAGACCCACATAAAGACTGAACTGCACATCTGCTACATATATACAGGGGTGAGGTAGGGTAGGTTCAGCCCGTGTATACTTTTTGGTTGGTGGTCCGGGTTTAGTTTCTAAGAGGCCCCAAGTGTCCAGGATAGTTGAGTCTATTGATCCTTCTGTGGAGTTCCTATTCCCTTCCTTATATAAAATGTTCAAAAAAAATGTGATTCTAACATCTGTGCCTTCCCATTCTCTCCAATTTCTGTCCCTTTATTGATGCTTTTGGAAATCCCTTGCTTATTCCAAAATTTAGGGCTCTCGACAAGTCTTACTGAAAGTTATTTTGTGCATTTATGGTCTACTTAGATTGGAAATTTCAAGAAAAATAAGTACAGGATAATCTGCTGACTTTAAATCATAGGTTTATTGATCTAGACTATCCCCGCCCCTCCTCTCCAAAGTTACAGGTCAACGTCTTCCATTTTTCTTACTACTTATTTTACTTAAACAGATGTATTCATGTCTTCAAATTCTGCAGGCATATGAACTTCAAAGGCCTGAGAAGTTTGGGGTGGGAAAATCTATGGGGTTTTTGCAATGTTGTCCTCTTCCTCTCCTCTTCCTCCTCTTGCTCCTCCACCTCCTCCTCCAAATCTACCACCTCCTCATCCTTCTCTATCTCCACCTCCTCCACCTCTTTCTTTTCTTCCTTCTCCTTCTTCACCTTTTCCACCTCCTCTTTCTCCTCCTTTTCTTTCTACTCCACCTCCACTTCTACCACCACCACTTCTTTCTCTGTTACTCTCCCTCCTCCTCCTCTTCTTCCTCATCTTCTTCTTCCTCTTCCTCCTCTTCCTCCTCTTCTTCTTCTTCCTCATCCTCCTCTTCCTCCTCTTCCTCCTCCTCCTCTTCTTTCTTCTCTTCCTTCTCCTCTTCCTCTTCTTCCTCTACCTCCTCCTCCTTTTATCAGTAGTGGAAACTGCTGTTTCTCTTTTCACCAGCAGTGAGAAGACAGATAGTGAGAAGCACAAGCTGTTATTTGTTGCAGCAAAGATATTATAGGGGGAAGAACCAAAGCTTGGTAAGACATTCTTTCTGCTCGTTCTCAAAGGCTCAAGTGCTCAGAGGCAAAGGCCTGCATCTTCCCTAGCAGAGTCTACTCTCTGGAGACAGCGCTGATATCGTTTGTCTGATATAGTGTCTAGCAGGGGTTTAGTTAATTTATTTTATTTGAAGTAGAAAATAATTTTTTTTCTAGAGTGGTCACACAAACTGTTTAGATTTTTCAATTTTTTGATAGTTAATTACACATGAATGTATTTGGAAACTGAATATTGTGACATGTGTGTTTTGATGATCATTCATTCTAGCTTTCTTCTAGATTGGTATCAAGCTTGAATAACTTGTACTTGCAGATATATGAGAAATATAAATTTACTAATAACATTCAACAATACTTATTTCAAATGAACTAATTTATCTCACTTCACAGATTTAATTTATAATAATTTAAGAACATGCCAATTGTATACTGTGGGGCCACTTAAAGGTTTGCTCGAATGCTTCTATTACTCAGACAGTCTTCTACTATTAAGAGTTATAATTTGATCAAAGCAATCAAGCTATATCTGTCATGCATGAATAACAGAGAGATTATATGGTAGAGTGTTGTCTTCCTGGGATTTCAGTGGATTTTTATAAAAAACTACAATAAGTAAAGGACACAGAATAACGATTTGTGGAAATATCTAAGGATATTTAGTCAAGAATTTTGCTTTCTTCTATGTTTTGTGAACAAAGTCACAACCCTTTGAGGTACAACCACAAAGGATGAGGACTAATTTTAGTTTTACTGGGCATCTAAATTCTGCAAACTCCCATTACTTCAGACATTTGGGGATTGCGCAGGATTGCCCTATGTCAAATAATTTCAGGAAAGTTTTCTTTTTACATGGACTCCCAAAACAGAATTTGAAGAGCTGTTTATCTGATCATTAGTTTTATAGACTAAGGGAAACTAAGAGAAAAAGAATGTCCTATAACTTGAAAGTTTTCCATATTTTATCTCATTGAATCCCCAGGCAATCGGTGCTATTCAGAGCAGCATTCAGTTGTGTATAGTGTGATATTTATTGTTTCCAGGATATTATTATTTTAAGAGAAATAGAATTAGTCATCTGAAGCTTCAGAGTAAGTACAAAACTTAAAAAAGAGGCTTTGATGATCTGGGAGGATGATTCAAACAGTCTAAAAATCCTAGTAGCCTGATGTATTTTAGAAAGTGCTTTAATTGACCCAGCACGAAGCACCATTCATTAATTAAAGCCTGGACTGATGCAAAGATTGGCAGTTTTTTCTTTTTTTCTTTTTTCTTATTTCTACTGAACTTGAGAGATACAGTTGATTTCATTTATTATTTTGATGATTCAGTTATTGTTAGGCGAGTCTTCAGGATAAATTATAACCTCTGCTCCATTAGTAATACATGGAAATAACCCTTTCTGCTTCCTCCTTCTATTCTTCACTCTTCCTCTTCTTCCTCCTATGACACTTCTTTTCTCTCTTTCTTTTTTCCCTTCTTCCTCTTCCTCTTTTTCTGGTAGTGAGGACTGTGTGGTTTCCCCTCCTACCAGTAGTGAAGACAGAGGAATACAAGTTTCCATTGACCACAACAAATGTGTTATCCACATCTAGGCTTTGGTATTGAAGTGTCCAATATTATTCTATGGGGTTCAAAACCTTTGCACCCACTAAAGCATCCAATGAAGATGTTTTGGCTATGTCCTGCTTATGCCCACTATAAAAAAAATCTCTAATGCACCCCAGCCTGTGTTATCAAAACATCAAATATTTCCCTAGTAGCTCAAATCCTTTGCACCCACTAAAGCATCCAATGAAGATTTCTGGCAGGCTCACTGTTTCTATGATTCCAGTTGGCTCTTAATCCCTTTCTCTTCTACCCTAAACCAATGTACACACTTTCTACTCATTGGTAGCAAATGATTACCAGGAGCTCTGGGTTCATAGTTTTGTAGTTAAGAATTGGTATAAGGAACCATTTTCTGAAAGCAAGTTTGGGTCAAATCTTGGCTGTGAAACTTATTGTGCCATGGTGAGAATGTGCTCATCTTTGTTTCTGATGATATAGAACAGGTTGTTTAATTTAGTCCCTTATCACATCGTCTTCCTGGAAGTTGGGATTAGGTTCAGCTTAATGCAAGTCAGATGAGCTGAGTGGGGACTATCATTAACAGTCAAGCAGTTGAGTGAAGAAAGAGAACGTTTTCTTTTAAAGGTAAATGAGTCTGCATTGCATGAGTAGCAAGGTGAAACTCTGAATTGTCTTCCTCTTCCTCTTTTTTCCAGTAGTGAGGACTGTTTATCCTCAGAAGCATTGTTTGCCATTATGGTTAAAGTTGGTTTTGTTAATGATATTTGTTTTTGTAACTATATAAGGATGAAGCTCTAGATCAGAAATCATCACATTATTCTTAGACACAAACACATAATTACATGTTCTAATAAGCTGCATGTAAACACAATCACACATGTAATATCCATGTACCCACTAAATATCAATTACCAATATTAATTAACTAATTGATTGTCCTTCCACTCGTTCTTCTACTGCAGGATGTGTGTATTCCTCAGGCAAGTGACTAGATTTCTGTTGTCGTTATCACTCAGGAGTACGACATATGAATGTCACCCAATGTGGCATTTTGTCCTTTGTGTGATCTGTATCAAGTATATCCTAACAAACACTCAAATGTATACTAAAGTAAGGACACAACTATACACATGCATGGACTCTTTATTATGTATCATTTTAAAAAAACTGTGTGTGATAACTAAAGAAGCAAAATTATAGGATAATTACAAGCCAGAACATGTTTGTTTCTCTCGTTCCATATGGGAATAACTGCGAATCGTTGCTTGGCTAAATCGTTCTCACAGTTCCCTTCTGAACCTTCTGTTTACCTGAAGCTAAACAGATTGCGGAGGCCGTCCCCGACACATCTCCATGCTCTAGTTAATTTGCCTCACAGTCACTCATTTGCTAACATGACAAGCCGTCCCAAGATATTTTTAGGATCACTACTTCCAAGAAACCAAACTCTATTTCAGGTTTTGTCTCAATTCTCCCGGGAATTTAAAAATAAGCACATTACTCCCCAAAGAATAGGAAAGAGTGCTTCACTTCGTTTCTCTGAAGACATATACTGACCTCTCGTCCTCTCTTAGAAGATTCTCTTCAGTCTATTTCATAGTATTTAAGGTCGTGATCTACTTTCACATTCTTTGATTTCTGTTTCATTTTCCCAAACAAGACAATAGTGGTCTGAGTCCTGATTGAGAGCCACGAACAGTATTTTGAAGTCAAGAAATAATTGCTGTATATAGCGCCCCCCCACACCTATCTCAAGAACACAAAGCTATTTCTCTCTTTAAAAATGTTCTCCAGCTGTAAAATCCAAAAGAGAAAGAAAGACAAAAATTTTGCCAAATCCTGTTAGGGTTCTCTTGGAGTCTATTTTATTCATAAACTTTATAGACGTTTTTGATCTCATCTGAATGCTACCCTCTATTTCCTGCCCTATTCCCACTTCTATGCTGTGAGTTCCGTTCCGATTTTCAGTAAGCAGGGGCCCATTGCTGAATTAGAACACCCACATCCTTTTACCCATGAGGCATCCATACGCCCATCTGCAGTGACCCTGGGAGAGCTCTGACAGCTGAGGAAGAACATCTGGGAAGGAAGCTATGAGATTATTTTAACCCATGATTTTGAATCTACTTTTTCAAAATTCAGTGAAAGGAAAGAAAACCTACAATGCCAATTGTTATTTCCGGTTAATGAATTCCATGAGAATATGAATATACAACACTTGGAACTATTCGGGATTCATTTTTTTCTTCACATCTGGTTAGTGTAAAAAATATGGGTAAAAGAATGGAGAAAAGAGAAGGGATTTTTTTTGTATATATTATTTTTACTTGACTCTTTAGTTACTGTGAACTAACAACACAATTTATTATTAATACTACTCTAAATATACACATTTTCTTCTTCACAGTTCAGACCTCAAATATCTAAGGGCTTAACTGTAGCTGAAGAGAAAATTATACAGATCTAATAATATATATCATCATTATGCTTAGTCATAGATATATACATATTAACTATTTTTTTCCATTAGAATCATTCTCATGTTCAAATTCAACAAATTGCATTTACTTTCTACATAACTTGGGTAGAATATATAGTCTGAAGCAGATTTTTAACCTGAATGATAATATGCAAATTACACATTTACATATGGATGAGGCCATCATGCAATGTATGCTTACTAGTAGTCACACACATGCATTTAAACATTAGATAGAAAAAACAACAATAACAACAAAAAAAATCAGTGAAAGAAATCAATATGGCGCTATTTTTAACTATGTTTTACAGAAGCAGAAACTAGAGCATTTTGCCCAAGGCCATGTGGTTAGGAAGTGGGAGAGAGGAGGGATGGCATATCTTTTGAATACAAATTCTGTGCCTTTCCCCATGATAACACACACCCAGTCTAATAATAAAGCAAGGCCCCCAGGTGCTCAAAGAGGCACAGAGATAAATGATTTTAGCTCTTCAGAAGTGAGGAAGTAAGCCATTGAGGGAAGAGCACCCTTGCACAGTATTTAAGGAGCCTCTCCTTCTCTGCCTCTTAACTCAAATGACCCTGATGGTGAATGTCACAGCTTCTGCGAGATATTTTTAGAAAAGAATAAGAAAGAGCCCGGGGGCAGAGCAAAGCACACACAGCAGAAGAGCAGACAGAGTGGAAGAAAACCTGCTTAAATGAAAGGAAGAATTCAAATAAGAGGAATGAATATTCAGATGGCAGAGGCTGAAATGTAGATCCTGATCATGAGACTGAAAATGTAAATTCAGGCCACACTGTTCCATGTGTGGCACCTGGGCGGACGGAGACCAATCCAGGCTCAGACACTAGAAGGTTCTGCTGTGGTGGAGAGATTCTCACTTGAGCTGGTGTGGCAGCCAATGGCCACACCTGACTACTAGGTAGTAGTATGGTCAGTAATATGGTGAGTAGTATGGAACAGATGACTTTTAAATTTTGCTTAATTTTGTGTAAGTTTTCTCAATCACACACTGAGCATGGCTCTGATTTAGGTAGCAAAATATGTAGACGATTCTTGGAATAGAGTTGCTATGTACTCCTCAGCTGTGAGGGTCAAATGAAGGCTGTATTTCAGTAAATTAGAGTGATTTTTTGTGCCTATTTGTCTGTCAATCTCTCTCTCTCTCTCTCTCTCTCTCTCTCTATCTCTATCATTTATCTTTCTCACATACATATATGCATATACATATATACACACATACACACCTATATATATACACATCATATACACATACACATACATATATATTTGTGTGTATATATAAATTTATATTTTTATATATATATTTATATTTATATATATTTATATATATATATATATATTTAAAATTTCCATTTCAGGAGATAAGGAACCAGTTGGATTGAGATTGAGTACAAGTTCAAGTTTGCTTAAGATCTACTAACAATTCAAGTTTGCTCAAAGGGCTCTAATAGAAGAAAGAATGAGAACAGTAAGAATAAGAATCAGGGGAGCTATGAGGAAGCAGGAGTTGGATCTGTCCTAGCTGAGTACTTTTCAGGACTTTTCCTTGTTGTTGTTGTTGTTTGGGCTTTTGTTTGCTTGTTTTTCTTTTGAGCTGGAAGGGAATAAAGCAAACAAACAAATAAAAGATTGTTAAGAACCAGCCTTAAAGAGAAGACAATTTGATTCCTTTTAAGCTATTGGCATTGTGTCTTTTAGAGTGAGTTTACTTGTTTAAGTATCCACGTAAACAGTATACTGACTTTAGGATGTTTTAAAAATGCAGTAGATATTGAATAAAATGTATCCCTCTAAATTGCTGAGCATCACCCTGTAGCCCTAGCATTCAACAAGCCAAGGCAGGGGGATTGCAGCAAGTTCAAGGCCACAGAGGCTACATAGTGAATCCAAGGCTATTGTGGGCTAGAGATTGTAACTGTTCCAAAATAAAGAAATGATGTCTGTTTGTGACTCTTTAGGGGACAGATGGCAGTAAGAGTCTGTCCCGAGGTGGGCTAGCCTTCTGACTCACCTCTAAACCAAGTAGAAGAGTTCTGTAATGCTATCATCGTTGTCTCTCCTCCAACAAAACATAAGAAATGAGAGAAAGAGAGAAGGGTAAAGAGAGAGGGAGGGAAGAAAACTTGAAAAAGAGTGCGATTTTGATGGGAAGCAGACTCATGCCGCACCATCAGATCTTTAGACTGAAGCTTTTTTATGATTTTCATCTGTTACTTTTATTTTCTGATAAGCCAATGGATTGATTGGGATTAGTTAGCGAAGTATACGTGGGTGGCTACTTACAGAAGCAGGAACAAAGCAAACACAGCAGCATCAACAAAATCCCACACTGGCAAAAGTGACAGCTTGTGGAATCCTGAACCCCTCCAGCTTAATGCAGAATTTACAAGCTGCTGAACAGGCTGGGGGATGTCTTCTTCAGGCAGCTTAGCATCTCCTTTTCAGTCTTTACTTTTTATAAACCCTTAAGGAGGGAGGGCCCTTTTATATCTGGTAAATTATAGGCATTTCCTAGGACTTCTGAGTTTCTTCTTCCAAAATCTGCCAGAATTTTTATTTTTTAGTTTATCATTTTCTTATACAATATAACCCAACCCTTCCCTCCATCCTGAACAATAAAAGAAGTTGCAAAGGTGTCATTGTCTCATATGTTCAAGCTGTATTAAGAACTATATTGATGCAATCTGTATAGTATTGATATTAAAATCATACAAATTAATCAATACAATGAAATCAAAGGCCCAGATAAAAATCCACAGACCTATGGACACCTGATATTTGATTTTAGAAAAAGCCAGAAAGACACAAATTTTTTAAAGCATCTTCAACAAATGGTGCTAATGTAACAGGATGTCTCAGTGCAGAAGAATGCAAATAGATCCATATCTATCACCCTGCACAAAACTGAAGTCCAAGTGGCTCAAATACTTAAAAAAATAAAAAATAAAACCCAGATACACTGAACATGAAAGAAGAGAAAGTGGGGAATAACCTTGGCTACACTGGCAAAGGAGACAATTTCCTGAACAGAACACCCAAAATTGTTGGCACTAAGATCCGTAATTAGTAAATGGTACCTCATAAAACTGAAAAGCGTCTGTAAGGCAAAGGACACTGTTGATAGGACAGAATGTCACCCTGAAGAATGTAAAATGATTTTCATCAACTCTGCCTCTTATAGAGGAATAATATCCAAAATATAGAATGAACTCAGGACACTAGATGTCAAGAAACCAAGTCATTCAAATTTTAAAATTGGCTACAGATTTAAACAGATAATTCTCAACAGAAGAGTCTCAAATTGCTGAGAAACAAACAAATGTTCAACATCCTTAGACATCAGGGAAATGCAAATCAAAAAGACTAAGATTCCATCTTACAACCGTCAGAATGACTAAGATCAACAACAAAATGGTCAGCTCACGCCATCAAAGATGTGGAACAAGGGAATACTGTTCTATTGCTGATGGGTGTGCAAATTTGTGCAGCCCCTATGGAAATCAAGATGGTAGCTCATCAGAGAACTGGGAAGCAACTATACCACTGTTTGGCATGTACACAAAAGACACTCTATCTGATGACAAAGACTATGTTCATGCATTAATTTTAAGGTCTATGGCTTTGTCAGATTTAGACTTACTTCCTGTGGCTTTCACATCATCTGTATTGGTAGCAGAGTAGCTGTGTGGAAAATACCGTGGTTAACATTGCCATAGCAGTAGGATAATTCTTTGTCCTGAGGAAGTCTACTGTGTTTAAGGAACCAAAGAACGAAATATCAAACCATTCTAAACAAAGCTTGTTCTGTTTTTTTGTGTGAGGAAAGAATAAGATTTTTGAAACAACATCAGGAAGAATTTAGGTGAAGGATAAATATAAAGGCATCTTATAGATTTGACAGTAGGAGACAGAAAATGCTTTCAGACCTAGAAAAGGTATCAAGGATCCTGTAGTGAATTTGTCATCGAATTTGTTGTAGTGTAGGCTAGGTTTGGGTGGGATGGAGTAGACACTGGATTAAATAGTCTAAATTGTGGTAAACAAAATAAACTTCAAATCATGTTTCTCTAGGAAAAAAGGGAATTTTAGCACCATTTCAAAAGCTACCAGGAGGGGGAAGTTCAGGTTTGACTTCAGAAATATGGTTGTTGGCTTAATAAAAGTGCTTGTAAATTTGGCAAGAGGAAATACATCAGGCTTTTCATACGGTTTATTTTGTGCACATTCAAGAACATTGGAGTAAGATCTATGTGTGTGTGTATATACATATATATGTATACGTATGTATGTGTGTATGTTTCTATGTATGTATACATACATACATACATACATACATAATTTTGTGCATGTTTGCATAAATTTTGTTACCCAGAAGCCTTTTTTTCCCCACAAAATGAGAAATACACCCACAAGTACTGTCTTAGTTAGAATTTTACTGCTGTGAACAGACACCAGGACCAAGGCAAATCTTACATATATTTGGGGCTGGCTTACAGGTTCAGAGGTTCAGTCCATCATCATCAAGGCAGGCGCATGGCAGCATGTAGTAGGAAGGCATGGTGCAGGAGGAACTGAGAGTTCTACATCTTCATCTGAAAGCTGCTAGTAGAAGCCTGAGTTCCAGGAAGCTAGGATGAGGGTCTTAAAGCCCACACCCACAGTGACACACCTACTCCAATAAGACCACACCTACTTCAACAGGTCCACACCTCCTAATAATGCCACTCCTTGGCCCAAGAATATACAAACCATCACAGGTACCATGAGGTTCTCTTGGCCTCGCCATTCTGAGTCCTGGCTGGAAAAGGTATCACTCTTTCCTTTTCTTATATTCTTTCTCTCTCTTTTAGATGCTGGCCAGTTTAGGAGCTTGCTTAGTTCGCAGATCTGATACAGAGACTCTTTGGCCTGTGCATGGTTGTGAAAAGAGGGTAGTGAGAGGAATTGAGGAAACAGGTTGGTACTGTAGTTGGCATAGACCTCATGAAGCCTTTTGGTCCACTTAAAGCACTTGACTTTGTTTCTAAGAACAATGGAAAGTCATTGATTTATTTCTGAAAAAAAATGCTGCCACGTTGCGGAACTTTTATTTGTCAACACTGTAAGCTGTTTTAACCAATTTTGATGGAAAGAAAGTAAGAGAAGTATAGGTAGTTTCAAAGACAACTCAAATAGAAGATATGAAGTCAATTTAAGGGAAGCAAACCTTTCTTATATGAGCAGTATAAAGAGTTCAGATACATAACTTGGATAACATAGCATGGTTCTGTGACATAGTCTCCTGTTAGTCCTGTTGGAGGTGACCTCAGATTCTATCAGTGATGTAGACCTCAAAGTATTCACATGACCTCCACCAGAGCTGCCCTAGGAGGTCCATGAATATCTTTCATATTCTTCTACCTTGCAAACATCTACCTTCATTTTGTCATCCTATTCTAAACTGAAGTCTTCTGGGAATGGGTCTGAAGGGCCTCATCCCTTCTACCTTAAGAAAACATGGACTTTTCAATTTGGAAATTCTTCAAACAAATGAAACAGAAAAAAGAAAAGTGAAAGTGTTTAGAGTTCCTTTTAGTCAAGACAAAGCAATATCTGGCATTGGAAGAAATCAAACATTTTAGATGGGTAAGTCGAATGAAAGACCACTTTAAGGAACACAGGTTCACTGAAACCATGTTAAAGGGATAAGGGGAATGGTGATTCATTTAATGGGATGCTGGTTTTCCTTTGGAGAATTCCAGATCTCTATCATAGTTTGTACAAGGGTCATAAGTTCTGCTTGATTCGCCAATCTGGGTCTTGACTAGCTAAAAAAGATATGACTTCTCTCTCTCTCTCTCTCTCTCTCTCTCTCTCTCTCTCTCTCTCTCTAGGTGATGGCCCAAACCTAACTAATTTTCTTCTGGATTGGAATTTGTTGTTATGTTTCTCTAAAGTATCCCCACCTCTCCCCATCCCCTATGTGTCCATTCAATATATGGTTGATTGCTACCATATATCTGATCTCTATGATGTCTTAACTCAAATGACATGACATGGTTTTTTTTCTCTTCCCCATTCTCTTCACACAGACAGAGGCTGAGATTTATAGCTTGCTTGCCCTGGGTTTTTTCATTCAAACTCTATAAAATTGTCCTAAAGCTAAAATAAGTAAATAAATAAATTAATTAAATACATAAAACAAAATCTTGAGAAACAAAATTTATGTATGCAAATACCCACAAAATGGGACATATATTTATGCTTATAGAAGTCATTAAAGATTTAGATACATAAAACATATGATTAAAGCTATGTTGTAAGGAAATAAATCTGTCAGTCATCTGAGGATTCATGGGATGAGACTTAGGAATCTACCTAACTATTTGGAAGTCATTATTTGGATATAAAATAGACACATGATTAGAACTCTGATTAGGGAAAGTAAATCTAAGTCATATGAATCCTTTTGGTGGAAAGTTCACTAAGAGGATTTTGCCATTTTAAAGAAGATAGTAAGTATTCTAACAAGGAGATTCAGAACGAGAAGTGCTTTCAAAATAAGAATATTGATGGGTGATCCCTGGTTTTCAGGGCAGTATAATTGTGAGAATCAAAAAAGTCAGAAAAAATCTTCTGCAAGCTTTGAAAATGTTCCTAGTATATTCAAGGGAAGCTTTCCAATGGGCAATTGGAGAAAAATTGAGTGTAGAAAGGATGAGAGAGGTGGAGAAAAAGACACTGTCTTTGTTTGTAAAGATATAGAAACTCCTTTATTGAAGATGCCTACTTCTGTATTAAGTATACCTCTTCTACACTCTATAACCCTGAGGGTTGTCTAACATTCCTATCACACAGCATCAAGAGTTATGGGTACTTAACTGATTAGTAAATCTGCAAGAAACATATTGGTGTGCTTGGCCATAGCTGACTCTTGCTTCTTCTCATAGGTCCTTATGTGTTTGAATTTGCTTCCCCAAACACTTGTCTAAGAACTGTAACTACTTTATAGCTACAGGGATTGTTTTTTCTATTTTTTTTTAAATCTTTTCAAACTTTTCTCTTTCTCTTTTTTTTTACAAATCAATTCTAACTTCTGAAGAAAAAAAATCAGCCTTAAGGTTCTTGTATTTATCTCTATGTTGTCAAGAAACATTGAAAAATTAAGTTAGTGGTGCAGTAAATATATGTTGAACTGAAGGAGTAATTGGTGTGTGGTTTGGGGTTTTGAATTTGTACTCAGAATAGGATATTTTGATACTAGTGGCTTTAAAATGATTGTACAAATATGCTTGGCACTTCTGTGGTTTTACCAAAACCTTAAAGCTTTGGGTCAGTGCTATACTGACTTCTGTACATCATCTCAGATCTCAGTCAACCTTATCCAAGTGAAATGTTTCTATTAAGACAGAGTTCTAAGCAATGACGCTCTTCCAACAAAGGCATTGCAACCACAAATGGGGCCCAGAAAGCACCCAGGTGCTAAAGATGCATGTGTAGAGCTGAGTATAGGGTTGAGGAGTTTCAGATGGCATCAGAGGAATCCAGCCAAGTGGACTTGGCAAAATGATGGTGTTTTTAGTACTCAGAGGAAGGTTCATGAGGTCAGTGTAGAGTTCTTTGTAGGCATTATAGCATCTGACATTCTAGGCTAGACTAAGGTGGGTGGGTACAAATGAGTAGCTAGATCCAAACTATATTTTCATCTTCCAAGATGGCACTAGATATTTTTTGTTTGGGAGAGATAGAGATGGAGATGGAGATGGAGATGGAGAGGGAGAGGGAGAGGGAGAGGGAGAGGGGGGGGGGGGGAGGGGAGGAGGAGGGAGAGAGAGAAGGAGAAGCAACTTAAGGGAGGATTTGTTGTTTTGGTCTACGACTTGAGGATACAGTCCATCATGGTGACGAAGGCATGAGAGAAGAAACAGCTAAGCTGTGATTTGTCATCTAACCATTCATCTCAGACAACCAGGAAGCAGGATGCAGCTAATGGCTCATGATCCACTAGCTTTGTATTTTTTTCTGCAGCCCGTGCAATCCACACCGAAGATGGGTTGTCTTTTATTAGTTAAACTCCTCTGGACACACTCTGAGAATTACAACAGTGTGTCTCCTGGGTGGTTCTGTATCCACTCAAGCTAACAATGAAGATTAACCACCAAAGTGCACCTTGACAATTTGTCAGCCAAACACATCATATTAAACCAGAACCTCGGGCAGGTTGCTATCGGACCTCACATTCTTCCAGCTTCTACCTCTGTGAATGACTTGACTTATGGAAGGACCTGGTTGCCTGAAATCTTGCTCAGTACCCATCTGTATGGAACCAAGGCTCTATCCAAATAATAGTATCTTCAGCTGAGACCTAAAAGATGCCAGTCAGACCAGAGTCAGAGTCTCAGAAGGCACATTGTAGAGACACCCACCCACCCTGTATTTCTGAGCAGCATGTTTCCTTGTAGTTGAAGGTCTTTCAAATGCTGAGAGAGTTGAAATGTCAGGGGAATCTGTCTCTTCTGAACCTCATATAGACACCCTGTCCAAAAAACATGACTGCATCATGGAGAAAAATCACTGAAAAGCTCAAATCCATGGTAGACAACAAGTTGCTCCTTCCCTTGGAGATCCTCTACTTGCTGAAGCAGCCTGTGCATTCAACCATCATCAGAGTCTCTTAGGTCCTCACAAAGTCCTTTACAGGTCAGTGAATCCTCAGATCCTGACTACTGGGGGAGCTTTGGGTATCGCAGTCATGAACCTTGCCTGTATTTCAGCCATAGCATTTTCCTATGCCTTTTCTAGACATTAGTTCCTCAGTCTAGTGAGTTGTTTTCCTGGGTAAAGTAGTAAGGGTGCTTGAGGCCAGTCCTGCTGATCTGCATATCATCCTATGAAGATGCATGGCAGAATGAAAGAAACAACTCCTGCGAGCTGTCTTCTGCCTTTCACAAATGATCTGTGCTGTAACCCTGCCTTCACAAAATAATTAAATGAATGGAACAAAATTCGAGAGATCATCAGTTCACTCCTGATCCCTAAATCTCATGTTCATCTCATAACAAGAACAACAACAAAAATGCCTTTAGTTTCTAAAAGTCTCCAAAAGGCTAACAGTTTAAAACACGATCAAAAGTGCAATGTTTGTTTTGAGACTGAAAGAAGTCTCTTACCTAGAAGTGCCAATACAATAAAATAAAAATCAAGTTACACTTTCAGAATAAACATCCCCATTCCTAAAGAAGAAACACAGGCATAGTAAGGAAAGGACACTCCAAAGCATGTGTGAAACATAATTGGGCAAGCCCAAAATTCAGCAGCATCATGTCAGGTGCCCTGGAGCCCTTGGTGACATCAACTGTGTTCAGTGTGATTGAGTAGCCCTTCCTCCACCTCTGTCACTTGCAGTACACATAGCATCTTCCTTGGGATGCAGTACTGGCCTTTCTAGCATCCCAGAGTCTTTATTACAGGTTAAGTAATTATTCTTTCAGAGAATACAACCTGACACAAATTGTCTGGCTTTGGTAGATTTTTGATAACTTGGTGTAAGCCTCTGAGACCCTGTATGACCATTATATAATGCATGCTTGCAAAATCAGAACTATGGGTACAACACTGCCAAGTTCTGGTGCCAGCATGTTTGTAGTTGGTCTCCTTTCTAAGACTCCTGTAATAGCGACTTATCTAGGTAGACATTTGTGGGCAGGAAACCTCTTTAACAGCATTTTCCGTTCAGGTTCTCTTCATTCAAACCCTCAACTTGATCTCATTTCCTAAGTTCTCTTTTGGGTGGCTGTGGCCGCTGAGCTGAGTTTTATGTTATGCACAGAAATGAACGTTCTAGTTTTAGGATTGAGGAACATATACTTTTTTGGCACTGTTCTTTCCAGTGTATTCATATCTATCATGTTGAAATAAGGTGGTCTTGTAACCCATGTCTGGAAGGTGTCACTAATAAAACAAAAATTTAAGCTAATTTTAAAAAATTAAACAATTCTTATATAAGTCTGGCATCCCTTTTCAAATTACCAATGTTAAGGCATATGCTGAGTTCCATCTGGTAGGCATCTTCCAGTTAAGTCTAGACATTGTGAATAATATCTAGACTAGACTAGTATCCTAATAATAAAATTACAGACAATCCAATGGATTCAAAAGTGATTCAGAAGTCAGGAGCACCGGCTGTTCTTCCCAAGAACATAGGTTCCTAGCAACAAAATGGAAGTTCATGGTTATCTGTAACTCTAGTTTCAGGGTATCCAATGTTCTCTTCTGGCCTTCAAGAGCATCTGGCAGGCACATGGTGCACATATATACAAGCAGACAAGACATCCACATTCATCAAATAAAATTGAAAATGCTAAAAACAAGCCAGTTTCTATTATCTGCCTTCTCCTTTACTCAAATACTAAGAGATTCTGTTGTGTTCTTAAAATATTGCTGAGTACCATTAATTCATAATTCTCCCCAAGAGTAAAATCTATTCTAGGTATTGGAGAGGTATTATTCTAAATAAATTAGCATGATGGTAGGGCTGTAATAATAATAGATATCTGCATGTTGTTACAGTGAAACCAAAATCAGAGTGAGATATTACTGTGCAGAGGAAAATGAAATAGGCTATTACATTATGATGGTGAAAAGTCGCTGCTGTGGGAATATTAAATGGCACAAGTTCTGTGGAAGTATATTTGATAGTTTATTAGAAAATTAAATGTTCTTCTGTCTTATGACCCAGGAATTACAGTCTTAAGCATTCACCCAAGAAAAACCGTTTCCAAAAAAATAATTGAACATGCATATGCACATACATATTCAAAACAGCAGAAAGAACACTAGTATTCATTAGTAGAAGAGCAACAGAAGATCAGACAAGCAAACTATTATCTATTCATGTAGTAAATCATCACTCAGAAACATAGAAGAATGAAATAAACTAATATGTGCAACAACAAAGAGCAATTTCCAGTTACCCTGCTGAGAGAGTAGACAAAGCCACTGGAGATTTCAAATGCTGTAATCATGCATATGTGCATTTTTAGGTCAGATGATATTGATGTGTGGTAAGAGAAACCAGAATGACAGTTGCCTCCAGATGGGAAAGGATCCACTAGATTGTGACACACTGAGATTGAAAAATTCCAAAAAGATTCTAATTCTTACTACAGATTCATATGTATACAGTTGCCAAATCTGGTTGAACTGTAGAGTTAGGTTCTATAAATGTCCTTACTTGTAAACTATGCTTCAATGACAAAACTGAATAATAAATGAAAACCTGTTACTTAAAAACCAAGGCATAGAATTTTGAGATGCAGAAGAGCTACGTTCATTCAAGCAATTAGTATATATATCCTAAGCTGGAATCCTACCTCTGAGCCTGACTGTGCTCGGGCATGGAGAGTTTTTCAAGCCAGATAGAAGGACAAGAACTCCTCTTTCTGTGAAGTTTTACTTCATGCGAGACTTTCTTTTGATTTGAATTCGGTTTATTGAAGAATTCAACTTGAATGTTCTTTTCATCAAACTACTCTGGAAATTTTACAGTGACAATGACCTATACTCATCATACATGGGCATCCACATATAGAGATTGTTTTAAAGGAGAGTTTTTACAGATTTTAATGAGTATATTAATATTGGTCTTTAATTTTGTTGGGTGAACCCCTAACACTTTATGTTATACAATATGGCAATTTGAAATAGGAAGAAGTGAGTCAATGGCCAACTTTGGTAGAGGTTGATCAAACTCCTCTGATCAAACTTTGTAGTGTCTGTGGGTAGCAAAGTGGGCAAGACCATCGTGCACTAATGTAGTGAATGGATCCAGGAACTGATGAGTGAAGAAGCCACTCTAATGTTTTTCCATCTAAAGCTGTATTCCCTTCTTAACCAGTCGTTCTCAACCTTCCCAATGCTGCACTCCTTTAATGCACTTTCTCATGTCATGGTGACTGCGACTTCATGCCTGTAATTTTGCTACTGCTATGAATGGTAATGTCAATACCTGATATACAGGACATCTGATATGTGGAATTACAACATTCTTAACCTTTACTGATGCAAAAGTGACTTGGTTTTCTATTTGCATATTTTTTTATTTTATGTCTTAGAATTTGTGTGAGGTGGAGATGAAGATATTTATTAGATGTGGAATTATTAAAAACCAGTAATAGTTTAATTGTCCCTGGACAAAGGAAAACAAAGATGACTGAGAAAAAAACATTAAAGCACACCCAAGGAGTATACAAATGAAAAGTTAGTAACTATTTTGAAAAATAATGAAGAAGAGTTAATACATTAAAAAAGAAGGTGAGGTGAGAGCTGAGATATGGTAAAGAAACACAGAGGCAGCAAAATGCAGCCTAGGGTTGCTAAGTCCCAGGCTCAGCAATGCAGAAGCTTAAGAGGATGACAAATGAGAGATACAATTTTGTGTTCTGATATCTATTCAATTACAAAATACAGAGCGACCTCTAAAGAGCCTTGAAATGTGTTGATGTCATCCTCTGCTGGAACATAATCACCATGGGGGTGGTTCTGAGTTCTTCAGGGGTAGAGTTATACATTCACTTGTACTGCTTGTCCAGAGCTGATATAGAACAAGGCATTTACAAAATTAGGATCTTATTTAATTCACCATAATTCTGAGTAGATACTTTGTCTTATTTCTATGTTAGTGGCAAAAAGGTAAAACCTTCAACCTAGTAAATCCAGCCCAGATTCAGACATAGAGTATATTTGATCATGTTTTCTCCTCCCACAACTCCTCCCAGATCTTTTCCATTTTCTATTTCTGTGGTGGAAAGACACACAGGTTGGCCTCACTTCCTATACATCGTTGTCATGGGTTAGTTCCATGACCAGTCCACTCCATGAATCTCACACTTCCCTTTCTGGTCATTTACAGAGTTCTTTCTCATCAGAGCATGAGTTGCTTTCTGATGTGACATTTTGTATTCATATTCTCTAAATCAATGGGAAGTTCCACAGGAATTATAATTTTTTCGGCCGTACAAGTTCACCTGAGCAGAGTCCAGGCTCAGTTAGTATTTGAGCTGAGGCTGTGCTGCTTGCTAGAATGGATTTAGAAAATACATAAGTCTTGCTTTTAACCCTTCAGCATTATGAATGCTTAGACTTAACCAATGAGCAAGACAATCATTGTGGTGCCGTTTCATCGCGCACTGAGCTGTTTGGAAGAAGACCACTTCAACGAGTAATACATGGTAAATTAGGTAAAGTGGAAAGCAACTGAGTTTCAAAACATGATTCATATACGTGTGACTTTAATTAGGAAGTTAGGATTGATATATTATAACATTTAGTAAAGGAAGAAGCCGACATCTGGATTCTACATAAAGAGACCTAAGAGCGGTTGGTTCCCTATTCAGAGCCCATGAAACATAGGTTTTCTTCATCTTCAGTTTCCTCAGAAACAGCAACTATTTCTAAACCATAAAACCAGCAAACTTTCCCCAGCAGGATGAGGATTGGTGATTCAAGGCTCATAACGAGCGCTGTGATTCAACATCCTTAGTTTACAGAAATCCACAGAACAATGTTTTCTCTAAGTTACTGCTGTATAAAGATATGCGTTCTTTATAATCATATTCATTCGAAGATATTTATCATTTTGCTTCTTTTAAATTATCAACTAAAAGGCTGAGATTTGATTTTCTTAATGTCAAAAATACTTCAAAATATTTGCCAAAACTCAAAGAAAGCATAATTCTAAGGAATTTTTTCATACATAAATATTTCTCCACTCTTGAAATGCATGCAAAAACACTAACTTTTAAATTATCTGACATTTCCACTTAGTGCTTGCAGAACTTCAGTCTTACATAATTTCTAAATGTCTTGTTATTGTTTTTTTACTTTATCTTTCCTAACACTTCTAAAACCTGTTTGACGATAATGAACACTAAAAGATTTTATTTCCCTTTTGTATTGTTAAACACAAAATAGACATCCAAAATATTTGTTGGATTTAACAACCGAAAATTAATTTCAGCACTGTACCCTCTGCAAATAGCTGTATTTGCACAAGAATGACATAGTCTTCATCATTTCTTAAGCTTGTAAACAAGTAGTTATTATAAAAATCAAAAAGCTTTTTCTCTTGTTTTGGAAATACTAAATATTTCAATGTTTTTTTTTGTGAAATTACAAAATGAATGCGTATGACTTTTATTATTCAAAGTCACATATACACATACATATGCATGCTTGTATGTCCAGCCATTTGTCCTAAGTTCCACTAGAAATCTCAGCTTTGTCCTCAAACTATTTTTAAAGCATCATTGTCTGGGTCTTCAGGTAGAGCTATTTCCAATTTTCTGAGGAACCTCCAGATTGATTACCAGAGTGGTTGTACCAGTTTGCAATCCCACCAGCAATGGAGGAGTGTTCCCCTTTCTCCACATCCTCACTGGAATGTATTGTCATTTCAGTTTTTGATCTTAGTTATTCTAATTAGTGTAATGTAGAATCTCAGGATTGTTTTGATTTGCATTTTCTTGATGATTAAGGATGTTGAACGACTTTTGGGCATATACCCAAAAGATGCTCCACCATACCACAAGGACACGTGCTCCACTATGTTCATAGCAGCCTTATTTGTAATAGCTAGGGATTATTCGAAGAATGGATACAGAAAATGTGGCTCATTTACTCAATGAAATACTATTCAGCTATTAAAAACAAGAACACCATAAATTTTGAAGGCAAACGGATGGAACTAGAAAATATCCAGAGTGAGGTAACCCAGACCCAAAAGGACATGCATGGTGTGTACTCACTGATAAGTGGCTATTAGTCAAAAAAGTCCAAATACCCATGATACAACTCACAGACCATAGGAAGCTTAACAAAAAGGAAGGCCCGAGTGTAAATACCTGAAATCCCACTTAGAAGAGGAACAAAATTATCAAGTAATCATGAGAGGCAGAGGGAGGGAGGAAACTGGGTGGTAAAGGGGAAGGGGGAAAGGAGGGGCAGAATCACGTATGAGGAGAGACAGGAGAGACTCCTAGAAGGCCAGGAAAGTGAATTAATATATGCAGCAGTAGGGGTTCAGGGCAGGGAGAACCTTGAAGGTCCCAGAGACCTGCAATGTGAGAGGTTACCAGGACTTAATGAGGATGAAAGACAAAATGCCCAACAGTATGGAGATGGAACCAGAGGAGATCACCTCCAGTAGACAGACATGGCCCCCAGTTGAGGCAGGGAACTACCCACCCATCTCCAAAGATTTTTAACCTAAATTTGTTTCTCTCTAAAGGAAATGTAGGGACAAAAATGGAGCAAATACTGGAAGAAAGGCCACCCAGTGACCAGCCCAACATGGGATCCATTCCATGCATGCACACAAAATCCTGACACTATTACTGAGGCCATATTGTGTGTCCAGACAGGAGCTTGTCATGGTTGTCGTCTGAGAGGTTCTACCAGCAACTGACTGAGACAAATACAGTTAGAACTAATCATTGGATTGAGGTGGGGGACCAGTATGTAAGAGTTAGAGGAAGGAATGAAGGAGCTGAAGGGGCTTGCAACTCCATAGAAAAATCAACAGTGTCAACTAACCAGGACCCCTCTCAGAGCTCCCAGACACTAAGCCACCAATGGAGCATGCATGGGCCGGTTTGTGGTCCTGGGTTCATGAGTAGCAGAGGACTGCTTTGTATGGCCTCAGTGGGAGAGGGTATGCTTAATCCTGTGAAAAGTTGAAGCCCCAGGGAAAAGGGATGCTGGTGGGGGTGAGGTGGGAGTAGATGTATGTATTGGAGTGGGTGGAGGAAAACCCTCTCAAAGGTGGGGAGGGAGGGGAGATGGAGTGAAGAACTTAGGAAAGGCAAACTGGGAAGGGAGTGCTATTTTTGGTAACAAACCCAGCAGATATATATATATATATATATATATATATATATATATATATATATATATATATATATATATATATATATATGTCTGTTTAGTGTTGCATGCATGTATATGATTTCAAGGATAGCTGCTCAGTATTGGATAACCCATTAGGAGTCATCTCCATCCTTGGACATGACTGATTCTACCACTTTCAAAATTCCTTAGTAGCCTGTAATTTTTTAACCAGTGGTGCAATGTGTGAGATTTCTCTCTTTCATTGTATCATATCTGTTGGTGGTGTCCTCCTCCAGGCCTTGTTCAGGCATCCATACTGTTGGTGTGTCGTGGGTGAAGCTTCCAGAAGACACAATTACGCAGCAGATTTTTCTGGCCCTCAGCCACGTGCAATCTTTCTGGTCCCTTTTAATTCACCATCTACCCTTTGAATTCTCTCCTAATTGTGTTCCTATCTTGGACTATAAATTAGTAGTTGAGTGAAAAGATCCTCAAGAGCCAAGTTCAACTCTAAATTATTCAGATTATTTTGGTATTTGCCATGTACTAGGTATGCATGTGATATTCAAATATTGACTGAATCAAGACTGCACAATAATTTCTCCAAGAAAGTCCGCTAGGTCAGTTAACCTTTTCCTTCCCAACATAGAATCACTTTGTTGATTTCAAGTGAGTCTCTAGCAGGCTGTTCAACTGCTTCCCCCCTTCCCCTCCCCGTCCCTCTCCACCTCCCCGCCTTAGTTCTTTGCTGTCTCTGACTTATTGTACTGGAATCAGCAAAATCATACTGAAGGCTCATTTGTATATAATTTCTTCAGAAACAGCCTCTACAATAAAATGCTCAAGTTCAAAGATTCATAAACCGCTCCGCACAAAGCAAGATTTATGAGACAAAGCTCAGGGAATCTTGGTTAATCATTACAAATCACAATTGCACATGCCTGGTTCTAGGGTTGTACTCCTCACGATGCTGAAGGCTACTAGGGCAGGAAGCATCCTTTCATAATCTTTGGTTTGTCTGTTTCAATGCCGAGAAAATAAGCACAGAGGGGGGTCTGCTTTGTATCTCTGGGATGGGACAATAGCTCTAATCTGCAATCTTTTATTTTGCTTCAAATGTTCCAAGACCAATTTCAATTTAACTTGTTTGCTTTTCTTGTCTCTTGATACAAAGCTGTTTTGATTACAGGGGGGGCTGGAGGAGATGGCGGGAGGGAGGCAGAAGTGGAGATGCATCCCTCTCTGTGTATGTGTGTCTGGGTGTGTGTGCTCTCTCTGTGTGTGTGTGCTCATGCGTGTAAAGGAGAAGGAATAGGGGACAGCATCCATGGGCTGTATTTGTTAATCTGCTTAAAAACCTAACAGATTTTTTTTCAGCTGAAATTTGGCCAGTGTTAATTGTACAGGCAGAATTCACGCTGGGAAAATCTCCTTGGGTGGGGAGAAAAAAAAAAAAAAAAAAAAAAAAAACAGAAAGCACAGCCTGCCTGTTATATAAGATGTTTATTTCCATCCAGTCCAATCCACCATAAGCAGTACAGAAAATAGGCCAATGCTGCTGACCAGTGATGTCACTGTATCATCAAGGTAGGGATGAGGGTCTGGGTACCACATCGATGAACAGGAGGATTTCCTGTCACCATTGTTTTGTAGAAGCCTTTATTACTGGAGCTGCTGATGTTGGATCTCTGTGATGCTTATTCCTTCAGGATCCGTAGTAGCTAAGTAGCTACCATCAGCCACACAAATACTTAAAAAAAAAAAAAAACCAGTACTTTTATTTATTTATTTATTTATTTTTATCAAGTCTCTGAACTTAAAAGGATTGGATTCTTTCAGACAAATGGTGGCTATCCCTGGGAAGTCATACAGAGAGGAGAAATAGTCATCCTCATGAGAGGTACCAGGCAGTGTCTTTATGTAGCTCCTTCTACAGAACATCTTCCTCATTTATGGTACCTTGCATATCATATATGCACAAGCAGGAGGGCATCCACGTTAACTCATGAGGATTGTAACTCACAGGCACAGCTTTGCACAGGTTTTTAACGAGCTTATCATTTGTAATATAACAGAGGCATCTTCAGAACATACAGTGGGTAAAGTGAGTGAACTGATGTGTGTGCCCAAGAATATTTGCCCTTATTAATTTAATATAGAAAGCCAACTGAGACCGCATTCCTATATATTACAAAGGGTGATTCGGTTACACAGAGAAGGCTAGTTATTTCCAGTAACCATTCTGTGTTTTGGTTTATGAAACTTTTGACAACAAATCATGTTTTCCTGTCATGAAAACAAAAAAAAAATCTTCAGGGTTATTCTAATTGACCCAGTTTTTCATAAATACTGTTCTTGTGGATTGCTGTTCCATGCTCCCTCTAGAGGAAATCAGTGGGTATTACAGTTCGGTCTCAGCAAGGTTGGTGGGGAAGGGGGTGCAGTCTAATCAAACTACAAGCTTGAGACTAATAAAGTAACTCAGTGGTAGAAGCCATTACTATCAGGAAGTCTGAATGCATAGCACTTTTTGGATTAACCCAGTGCCAGTATAGGTATGTATAATTTTCCTAAAGCAAACAAATTGTCTTAACCTCGTTTCAAGTGTATTTCCTGAAAACAACAGATGTATGAAGATAGCCATACTCTTGTTATCCCAGGAATATAGACGGCTGGATGTCAGGACGCTGCTGACTCACTGGTAGTCCATTTCCTCTGGTAAAATTAAAGTATTTGTCTCTTTCTCCAGTCACATAAGAAGCTAAGAAGCTAACAAAATGTATAAAGGGCATAAAAAGTGACTTAAAATAGAGAGTTCTTTTCTTTTCCAAAACAACTCATAGCCATACTTAGAAGTAAACACACACACACACACACACACACACACACACACACACACACACACACGCACTCTGTCCACTACTACCACCACCAATACCACCACCAACAAATAGACCTTTCAGGAAGCTTCTTTTCTTTTTGCTGTCTCCTCATCTAAGCTCCTGCTTTACATTTCAGAACAATGACATGATTTGTCTGTGCAGTGTGGGTACTGTGGAAAGACCAGCACAAGAGGATAACCTGGGTGACAAGAAGTCTGGATTCAGGAATCTGTGTCAGTGCAGGGAGGGGCTGGCGAGGGGAAGGCTTTAAGAAGAAGTGAAGGGAGTCTTAATTTATTTACTTGTAAAAAGAAGCCAGTGTGTATACTATCTTCATTTTGAAGGCCTGGACAATTCCTAATGAAATGTTTGCTTCTTCAAATTATTGTCGGTGAGAGTAAAGGAAGTGTTAGAAATTTTCTTTTTATTTTACTTACTTTTTTAGTGCTGTCTATTATTTTGTGGTTAATACATGTGATAAATTCCATGAGGTGATAAGTAAATATTGCTCCTTTTCTAGTCTCTAATCTCTTAACTTCCCTCTCACACAAACACACAGCACAGAGTTTACCATCATCGTCTTATGATTTGTCTGGGCATCTAAAATTATGCATAAAGATCACATCACATAGCCCGAGCAGGTTGTCTTTATGTGTCTAGGAATATGTGTGTGTGTGTGTGTGTGTGTGTGTGTGTATGTGTGTGTGTATGTGTGTATATGTGTGTGTATGTGTGTGTGTGTGTATGTATGTGTGTGTGTGTATGTGTGTGTATGTGTGTGTATGTGTGTGTGTGTGTATGTATGTGTGTGTATGTATGTGTGTGTGTGTATGTGTGTGTATGTGTGTGTATGTGTGTGTGTGTGTATGTATGTGTGTGTATGTATGTGTGTGTGTGTATGTGTGTGTATGTGTGTGTATGTGTGTGTGTGTGTATGTATGTGTGTGTGTGTGTGTGTGCATATAACATGGATTAATGAACAAAAAGCCCATGGAATTTAAAAACATAAAGCCTGGGTCTTTGGCAGGGTTTGGAGAACATAAAGAAGAAATGAAGTAATCATATTATAATCTCAAAGTAAAATAAATAATTAAAAATGTTTCTCGATGCAATGTAAATATAAACAAGAATGTATGTTATGTACTTAAGTCAGTGTTCCATTTCCATGACGAGACACCATGACCGCAGCAACTCTTATACAGGAAAACATTTAATAGGGGTTTCCTTATGCTTTCAGAGGCTTAATCTGAACTGCCGTTATGGCAGGAAGCGTGGTGGTGTGCAGGCAGACATGGTGCTGTTTAGAGTAGTACATGGAGGCGTTTAGAGTAAGACATCTGGATCCACAAGCAGCAGGAAGAGGGCCTGGCTTCAGCATTTGAGACCTCAAAGACCATCCCCAGGACACCCTTCTTCCACTAACCCTTCCAAATAGTGCCCCCTCCCAAGCACTTAAATATATGAACCTATGTGACCATTCTTATTCAAAGTACCACATTGTGCATGTATATTTGATTCTCTCGATTTAAGGAGCTATGTTCTATAGGTTCTTTGTGAATGCCAAATTGGGCTTGTGTCTGTTATAGACAGTACTGTTCCTATGGGGAACACAGAAGCAGGTTTCCGTAAGCCTCCGGTCTTGTCTACTGATCAATATATAATCGTGTTTTATGTGTGAAGACATCTTGCTTATGATTCATTAACATCGAACTCAGAGTCAATGGCATTATAATTCATGCCTGGACAAAGCTCGTCTGTCACACGTTTTCTTGGCAAGGCACCCAGCAATATTCATGCGTGTAGGAACACTCGACAGCACATTCACACTTTGCTCAGAAAACGCTTTCAAGAATAAAATCACCAAGAAGACACAAGAAACATGTGAAAATCCAGCACTCAATAGATCATGAAAAGGACGTTCATTATTAAAAAGAGTTGCTGAAATACAGTAATGCATCACTTCACCTAGAACTTCTGCTCCCCCACCCCCAGTATTGGTTTCTGAAGGCACAAGTTTTAACAGGTAGATGAATTTACAGAAAACGAGGACTAGCTATACACAGAAGTGTGTTTATGCATATACGTGTATATACATCCTTTCAGTCACCATAGGTTCAATGCATCAGATACATCATGGATAACAGTGCTTTGTGGTATGCTTTGTTGTTTAGTAGAGCACACCCCTGAAGCCAGACTTTCTAGGATCAGACCATGACATTGCTTTTTGCCAGTTGTTTTAGTCCTATGCAGGTTACCTAACTTTCCCTGTGTTTCTGCCAAGTCATCTGTGATATGATTATACGACTGAATATTTAATGGAGTTTTTCTGGAAATCAATAAGTTCTTGTAAAACTAGCATCTAAGTATATCTAATACATAAGTAACGTGCATTTGTCACATGACCATACAAGGACTTATTGGAACTGGGAGGCTGGATCAAGGCGTAAAGTCACCGGCCTAAAAAGCATGGGGACCTGTGGGGCGGTGGACTGTGAAAAGCAGCTGGGTGCTTGGTTGAGCAAGAGCTTGGAACCCTGAAACCTTACTGGACACTGGAAGGCAGGAGTTCAGCTCTGCTCCCAGGCCTTGGGTCTTTTCATTTAGCTTCAGCTTTCCAACAACTACTCCCACAGAGAGGTCTTTGGCCAACTGTCTGGAGGAACAGGCCTCAGGCCCTAAAGAGATTTACATACTAATGAGGTACCTGAAGGCCAGAGGGTGGAGTCAATTAAGCATACTTCCCCAGCCCCTCCCCCCCTCTCCCTGCTATTTAACTCAGGACTGCCCTGGGTTTTACCGGGATGTATCCAGATCCATCCACCATCCACCATGACATTAAAGCCTGTAAAAACCCATGGATTTTCTTGTGTCCTTGGAGCTGCACTGTGAGGAGCCGTGGAGAGACCTTTAGTGAGCCGGACCTAACTTCTAGATGGAGGAACCCTCAGAGATCTCCAGCCACATTACCTACAGGGACCTGATTTCAATTCCCAGAACATGTATAAAAACGGCATATATATGGTGGTTGGTACTTATAATCCTAATATTGGTGGGACTGAGACAGGAGGATTACTGGAGCTCACTGGCTAGTCATTCTGCCCCAAACGATGAACTCCAAGTCAAAGAGTCCTTTCTCAGAGCTGGTGAACCAACCATGTTTCTAAGGATGACACCCAAGGTTGTTTTGGGACATCCATATGCACTCACATCTGCACCACACACACAGTTTTAAAATTGTTGTTGTCTTTGTGTAGATTAGAATATAATGACATCACCCTCACTTCCTTTTCTACCCTTTAAACCCACCTCCCATATAATTCCATTCTTCTTAGTTTTTTTTTTTTTTCAAATTGATGGCCTCTCCTTTCTTTAATTATTGCTATATACATATAATAAGATACTCATTTTCTAAGAGAATATTTTAGGTGTAGGTTTTAGTCTCAAATATATTGGATGGATACATTATTATTATTTTTTTTTAACCTGATGCTTTCTGTACCAGGCTTGATAACTTCTTGCCTTTGGCTTTGGTGAAACTGGAGAACGAACCACAGGCCTGTGTGGAACGCTACCTCTCCATGGAGTCTGTGTAGTTTTAGGTTTCTAAATTTGTTACAGTAATCATGTATAATCACGAAACACAATTCACTTTCTTTCAATAAAGAGAGGAAAATAGCTTTTTATCTGTCATCTTATTTTTTTTTCAAATTTGAAGACTTTTTTTTTTTAAATTTTTTCTTTGTCCCGTGTAAAGTTGGTAACATGACCTCATTATTGTCATGTAAGGGATTTTGATGACATTTGATCATGCTCAGCTTTCAGGTTTATTAGGCATCAAAAGGTTAGCAAATGTTTTGCAGAAGTTACATGGATTCTGTCTAACCCCTTCCTCACAGACCATCGTGTCCAGTAAACTTTTACTGTTTGGTTACGTAGGAATGGAGATATTATCTCCAATACTTTACTCTCCTCTCACTATAAGTAAGCCTCCAATGCACCTAGTTACTATATTATTTAGGAAATTAGATCAGAGGAAGAGAACAATTGATTTACACTACATTTTATAGGCATTAGTTTTAGCAATAAAAACACTGAAGAGGGGAAAACCAGATTGCGCACAGACGGATTTTATAATTGAAAAGAATACTAGAATTTTATTGTTGCAAAGAAACTTTGGGGGAAAGAAAAAGAAAAAGAACTAGGAATGTCATGTCAGTACTGACAATCCAGGCAAGGAATTATTGCCCGGCTCCTTCACTGTGCCCTCCTTCTTGGGGTTGTCCTACCTCCAGAACCTTCTTAGAATGGCATGATTGAACCTGAATTCCCTGTCATCTCACTTGGAACAGACCTAGCCATTTCTTCCACTTGCTTTCTTCTCTTTTCGGGGTGCTCCTTGATGCTCTCCCTCATGAGCAATCACAAGCCTGTCTGAAATTCTGAGGAAGAACTGAACTGTACAGACAATACTCACAAAGAGCAGAGCTGAAATGCATTCATCCTGAGGCAAGAGGATCACGCTTTGTGCAACTGGGAACAAAAATTAGGCTGACTCACTATTGTTTGGAGAGTCAGGGAGTGGCCAAAAAGAAAGGAGAACAGCATCATTACTTTAAACTTTTCAAAGGTTTTCTTTTTCTGGTCAATTCTTCCAGAGAAGGGCAACCTAATCAGACACAATCTATGCTTTTAGAGGTTACCATGGTGATTGGAGAGGAGACAGACTATCTTTTCTCATCATTATAAACACACATTTTATGTGATCTTACATAAGCCAGAATACTCTGAGTTTTTCTTTGATTGATAACACAACCAGGGAACATTGAAATGGCTCACAGCAATTGCTAATGACAGTCCCTTCATTGCTTTGTTTCTTTTCCTTTTGCCCTTTCTATATCTGTGCTATGTCCCTTTGAAGTTTAACATCAAGGCACAATTCAAATGCTTATCACAAGAAATAAAAGATGGTGCATAATTTTTTCTGATTTTACATATAGAACAAAAGTAAAAGATAAAGGAGGTAGTCCTGGACAATCAAAAGAGCCAGGAAGAGTGGAAAAAGTATATATATATATATATATATATATATATATATATATATATATATATATATATATATATGTATATATACAGTCTATGGGCTTGGATAGATGATAATGACATGTGACCACATTTATAATCCCATTCACTAATTTTATTGCCCTCAATATTCTTTTACAAAAATATATATACATATAAATATACATATATATGTGTATATATATATAGTATGTGTGTACATACATGTGTATATGAATATATGTATGAATGCTCATGTATGTGCATGTGTGTGTATATATGCACGAGTATGTATGTTTGCATTAGTTTGTGTATGTATGAGTTTGTGTGTACGAGTCTGTGTGTGTATGAGTGTGTGTGCATTTGTATGAGTGTGTGTGTATATGTGTGTATAAGCATGTGTGTATGAATGTGTATG
>JANHMN010000021.1:19024650-19046708 GCA_030674055.1 Rhabdomys pumilio
TGTTTGCATGTATGTATACAAGTGTCTATGTTTGTGTGTGTGTGTGTGTGTGTGTGCGTGCGTGTGTTTTCATTGTTCCTAGTGCTTCTAAGGATCAAGTCTGGCTCCTTGTGTACATTAAGTAAGTCCTCTGCCACTGAGCTATATCCCTGTTTTTAACTCCTCCAACGGACTTCAATTTTTAAAGCAGTCCTGGGGTCTTACTAAACTGAATAGAAAACTCTGTTTCCCTATACTTTCTGTTCCTATACAGCCTCGTTAGCCACCAACATCCCAAGCTAGAGTGGTACATTTGGAACAAGTGAGGAGCCAACATCGATACATCATTATCTCTCAAAGTACATTGTCTACATTAGGGTTCATTACTGGTAGTGTACAGTCTATGGGCTTGGATAGATGATAATGACATGTGACCACATTTATAATCCCATTCACTAATTTTATTGCCCTCAATATTTGTCCAGGCCAGCTGGACAATCAAGTGGGACCCCCAGACCCTGTGGAGAGGACTGAGATGCAAGAGAAAATAAGGAGGCACAGCAAGTCAAGAAGTCTGATCAAGCTGGCAAAATTTTTATTGTTCACACAGGTTATACTCTGAAAACAGGATATGGGGGGGGTAGGAAAGGAAAGAGGGCTTTGCAGGTGAAGGAAGCTAGCTGCAGCTGTAGGGTCTAACTAAGTTATTCTCACAAAGCCTTTCCGTTACCAGGGGTTCTAAAAACATCTATCTAGCAGGATGTTGGCTAAATCTAGAGATCAAGAGGAAGGGTTACTAAGGTGGGTTGCTATGAGGCCTTGTTTGAAGTTCTGAGAACTGACAAGTGAATCATGGAAGGTAAGCAGAAAGAAGAATAGTAGATAGAAGAGCCAAGGGTGAGTGTTTGCCAAGAGTAAGGCCTTGCCATGGCTTCCCACAATTATTCTCTGTGTTTTATCTGTTTCCCTTTTCCCTTGAAATGAAGCAACCATGGTTAATTTGATTGTCTTCATGGATTTGTCTCTTCCAAAACATCACATAATTGAAATCAAGCACTGTGTGCAGCACACACATGCACACATACATATTCATGTACATACACACACTCACACACATATGTACACACAAACTCATACACACACATACATAAACTCATACATACATTCACACATGCACACACACACGCGCACATGTGTATGTATGTTTGTGTGTACGAGTTTGTGTGTGTGTATGAGTTTATGTGTGTGTGTGTGTGCATTGGATTGCTTCACTTAGTAATACACATTCAAGCTTTTGAATGTGTATTAAAGGAAGCCCCAGCTTCCCTTTCCAGCATGCTGACCCTTTCAGCTTTTTAACTTCTGAACAATATGGATCTAATCAGAAAAAGTCAAGAACAAAGTGTCACAGAATACAAAGTTGGTTTCTCAGAAGAAAGCAAAGCAAAACGAAAAGCTAATAGGAGCATGAGAGACCTCAGCCACCACCACTGCGAAAAGAAGTTGAGAATCTAGATAATACACTTTAGAGAAATAGATAGGGACAGGCACTGCACTCAACATGTTCTAACAGTCATCTAGGACCTATAGGAAAAAGCCCTAGCAAAACCTACCTTGGAGCTCTGAACCCTGTAAAACACAGTATGGTATAGTCAAGGGTTGTAGAAACAGCAAGCAGTTCTCTACACCACCACCCAATGTATTCAAGAGAGCTGAGGAAATGTCCAGAGATGCTTGCATTTGTTTTCTATGTAGGCTGGGACTCAGTAAAGTTTAATGCCCTCCAGCCCCCTGATTAAAATTAATTACCTTTTCAGGGCTCTTGAAGCTCTTTGTTTATGGCTCACGAGAGCAGATTAATCATTTTAGATTTTACATTACTGTTATTTATGGCCTAGTCTTTCTTTTTCACTAGATTGCAAATTTCTCTAGATGTGCATGTGCGTTATACAGAGTACTCTACAAATGCAAATTGTCTAACCCACACCAGTTCATTTAATCGGAGGTTGGTTCTTTGAGTGTAGGGTAAATTTTACCCTCCTCCTTATCAAGGCAAAGATATTGATGATTGTCAGATGTTTACAATTGTGTATTAAAACAGACATCTGAGACAAGGAAAAACTTGGTAAATAAAGAATCAGAACGCCATCCCTCTCTGCATCTATAACATTCTCCAAGTCTTCCTGAATCTTGGTTGATAAAATAGCTAAACTCTTGGAAGCAAAAGTTTAAATAGATAAACAGAGTATCCTGAAATAAACTAGACCACAGAAAATAATCTGTGAGAAAACTCGGTTGATTAAGGTCGAAGTCTACCATTGACCTGATAGCCTTCTGGATCTTGGGAAATAATGTAGTACTTCCTTCATTGCCAGGGCTTCCCCTTTTCTGACTTGTTTTGGCGAGTTTAACACCCGCCTCGACACACACACACACCTCTACCTGCAGAATGTCATGTAGCCATAGTTAGGTTATAGGTTCAACTTCTTGCCTGCTCCTGTTCCCCATAAGAACCTACTCAGGTAGCACCTGAAATTCCCTAAATGCTTCTCTATGCTAATGAGGCATTTTGATATGATAAGCCTCCAGCTAATAATGACCTTTGCCCATTCTGAATGTTCCTATTTCCACTCTCCCAAATTATATAAGCCTTGAATTGCCCAGGCACAGTTGAGCTGCCTCCCTGCAGCTGATTCTGGTATATCTTCTTCACTATGTGTCCTCACAGGGCTTCTGACCCTCACTCTACCCCCCTTCTGTCATCTCTGCTCCCTTTGTCCTCATGGACCGATATCTGCTGAAGATAACCGAAGGCATGGAGAGTCACAGTAACCGCCTACCTAAGAGGTCTCTACGCTGGGTGTAAAGAAGTGGAAAGTGAAAAGAGATGGGTTCATTTGTCCCCCAAATTGGGGAAGACCTTATTTTAGCATCGGTGGGAAGGTGACAAGTCTCAAGAAAGCAATGGCTGAGAGGATGTATAGCAGATGGCCCCACTTTTAGTACGTGAAAGCATCCATGTTGGAATTATGGCTCAGAGAAACTGAGACTGCCAGTGTCCGAGGAGAACAGGCAGATAGGAATGATGGGAGTCCGGCCAAACATTGGCCATGATGACAGACTGCAAACCTCACTTCCCCTCCCTCTCCTGCGTTCTCCACTCTTGTCAGTTCCCATAATGAAGTAAGAGCCTATAGCTGAAGCTGAGTTCCGACCACAGAGAAGGTTAACATTCTGGAATAACGGAACAGCAGTTTCACGGAAAAGAAAATCACAGAAAACTGTAAGAAACAAATCAAATTTTCACACTTACTCATGCATGCGATGCATATTTGTTTCAGAAACCCAAGGTCAGGAAAAACTCTTCCTGGTGTATCTAAATCATTTGAAAGACATTGATGAGAGGAGAAAATCATTGACTAGTAACCCACCTGACATGCTCAAGTCATACTAAAGAACGTTTCCATAAATTACTGAGGTCGGCTGCCTCAGGACATGTCCACATTGAATTAGTTAAAACTGAGATGTCTTTGAGAGAAAATGAATTCTCGATGCTACTATCTGTACCTTCCTGTTTACCCATGAGAATCCATGGAAGGGTTTGGGGTTAAGAAAGGAAAAGGGAAAACAGCATAATTATATTACAGTCTCAAAATACAAAACTAATTTTTTAATTAATTTAACTAATTTTAATATATTTGTCTGGGTACTGCTGCTAAGCTTTACTTTGCTTTGGTCTGTTTGCTTTGGGGCAGGAAGGGGAATACAACAACAAATGCAATTTAAAAAATATCAGAAAGCTTAGTAATACAGAGTAACTACATACATTGACATATATGCACAGGTATGTAAATACAAACATATGTTGGTATCCATAAGTATTTATTATAAGGAAAAATGCCTGCACACCCTTGGGTTTGGGAGTCTACTGGAATTACTGGGACTACTCATACTGCCTGGATATGTAAGGAGGATGCTACTTGTGAGAGCAGAGAGCTTGGTGGTCTCCGCACTTTCACACTCATCTCATTGACTATTCAGATCATCTAATGCCTCCAAAATGCTTTCACATGAAAGATAAATTGCCACCAACATTACAACTAAGAAAGAAGGAAATGAAGACTCTAAAAAGTTTATATGGCCTCACGAATATTCATGATCTAGGGTTTGAAGGAACCAAGTCTGTATCTTATAATAGTTAAAACATCAGAATCTTCATTGAAAAATGTTTCTCTCTTTCTCTCTCTGTGTATGTCTCTCTGTGATTGGGTGTAAGTGCTTGAGTGTGTGTGCATGCATTTGTGTATGTATGTATGTATGTATGTATGTATGTATGTATGTATGTATGTATGTATGCCTGTATGTACGCATGTACACATGCCCATATGTGTATGGTTACTTTTGGAGGCCAGGGAAGGTATCAGATCTCTAAACCTCCTACAGTTAGAAACTATTGTCAGCTGTCCATTGTGGGTGCTGGAAACCAAACTCTGGTCCTCTACAGGGGCAACAAAAATCTTAACTATTCAATTATCTCTCCAGTAAATTAAGCAGATATTTTTCTGACAGTTAACCTACAGAACCTGAGCAGTATAGCTAAGGTCAGAAGATGACACTAAAAAAATTCTTTAAAAGGATTCCTGGAAAATGGCCCTTGGTCTAACTCTTCTTTCACAATGGAAGTTCATTATGCCTCATTTTGGATACCCAGATGTGGGGACATTGTGTGGAAATCAACTTAGGGAATTCTCACAGAACTGCTTTTCTTCCCTGTCAAACTTCTTCATTTTAACTGAGTAGGGGACATAGCATCTATCAAACCAATGCATATGGCACGTCCATTGCGTTTGATGAGCTAGAGAAAGGCCTTGTTTTTTGGTTTGTTTAACTTTTTATTGATTCTTTCTGAGTTTCACACCATGCACCTCAGTTCTACTCAGTTCCCTATCCCCTCACACACCTTTGCCCTTGCAACATCCTCCCCTCATCCACCCCCCCCCCAAAACCCAAATGAACAAACAAACACAAAACATAGAAAACATCTCATCATGGAAGCTGTGATATGTCTCACTGTGTCCTGCTGTCCACAAACCTTCACGTGTAAATGCTCATTGCAGTGAGTCATCGGTCTGGTTAGAGGTCTCTGGCTGCTGTGACACCATCATCCTGCATCCTCACTGGGCTTCCTCCTGGTTGTCCTGTTGTTGCCCTGGTTCATGGAGATCCTGTAGCTTTTGATCAGTACGACTGACCCTTTCACAGGTCCCACCTTTCATAGACGATATAGATGTTGGGGGGATCTAACACAAAGCCCTGGATCTGGGCCTGGGTGATGGCTAATCTGGTCAACACACTGGCTCTCCCTTATCTGCACTACCAAGGTGAGCTCTCTAAGACTACTCAGGCTAACCCAAGTGTGCCCGCAATCGTCTCACTGGCAAGAACGCACGCGGGCACCAGGATCCTTCTGCAGCAAGTGTTTATTGCGATGAAAGGAGGGAGAGAGACCCAAGATGGTGCTGCTTTATATACACCCTAGGGTGGCGTGGACATATCTGATTGGCTGCTTGCTCAAAACCCCGTATGACGCCCCGGGCTGGGCGGTGACTTGGCGCACTTTCACCACTTGCACATGCGCAATTTACTTGTTTACCCATGGCAGCGTCGGGCGCCATCACCATTTTGTAATGGCGAATGCTGTCACTGCTCGCCGTGGCTCTCTACACCCAAGGGATGATGCCACCATCAGCAAGGTCAGCTCTCTTGCTCTCACACCTTCAGGGCAGCTCACCAGCACCCTTGCCTCCAGCTCCACTGTGCTACCTAGCCAAGACCCAGGGTCTACTCTCTCTCCCAAGTGCTGTAGCCTTAGAGGGGCTGGACCACTGGCTCTCCAGCTCTCAGGACTGGCTCACCTGTGTCTTCACCATCAGGGCCCCCTCCAGTGTTTTCCACATTCGGTGAAGAGCCCATTCTGCTGAGAGCTGTAGGCTGTGAGGGACAGAGACCTTGCTTTTTAAATATGGTTTATCTTGTCAAAAAGATTATCTGTAAGCCACAAAGGTGGCATGGAAGGAAGGAAAGAAAAAGGGAAGTGAGGAAGGAGAGAAAAATGGACAGAAAGAAGAGAAGAAAGGAGGAAAAAGACTCAACTTCTCTCTCAGAGTGTGCTCTTGGGAGATGAAAGCTTCAATGTGTTTTCTCCTGGGTTTCCTCTGCAAGGGGCAGTCATATCTACAGTTATAGAGCTGAAACAGAAGCAACTGACTTCAGTCCAAACCCTTTCTTAATTTAACATAGCTATTTCACTTGTCAATTCAATGTTCTTAGTTCTACTTGATAATTAGAAGTGTTAGGTTTGTTTTCTCATAAAGCATTTTGTACACAACAATCCACTCTGTCACTCATATGGGCCAGCCAAGACATGCTTACATGGAGTCTACAGAAGTCCCCTTGGGTATCCTCTTCCTCAGTTTCCTGTCAGCTTACTTCATTTTGGCTGCTGAACATGCAGAGATCTATGTTATTAATTCTACTACCTGGGTTCACCTCTTTCACTTCCCATCAACCTGATATGCAAAGTCTCTAGTCTATAACATTTTTCTATTAGAATGGTTTATATTATCATGATTTCCCCACATCCTTTCCAGACTAGTGCCAGCTATTTGAATTTTTATTTGACTCCTATGACCAAATGACTCTGAGTCAGGACTATTAAATGAAATAAATGAACCCGTTATTGATGGCAAACAAATGGGTGAAGGAAAATATTTGAGATACAAAGGTTCTTTCCCCACGCATAATGTCCTGCCATCTGCTCCCCTTTTCCACTGATGAATGTTGAGGAGAAAAATGGAGAAGGAAAACTCAGTCTATATTTCTAGTACACTAAATGTTCTTTTTGTCAGTTTTTTTTTTAGACTGGAAATGTGAAGGCCGAATGCTTATTTTAGGTGTGAGATAAACAACCAGAATGTAAATTTTTCTGGATTGATTCTCCCCAAAATGGAGGCCCAAAAAAGAGGCAAACAAGAAGTACAGGGAGAAAGAAGAATTTCATGAGGCTAAAAGACAAAAAGAAACACTGTTACTTGTCATTATGTGTCTGTTTTTCTACTGCCCTTGTTTTTAATTTATGTATCTCTCCTTATATAATAGTTTATTATAGACATCTGCCTAGTCTGGAAATATATGGTATTAAAGAAGCCAAATCTCAAAGCACATAAAATATCCATAGCACACTACCTCTACTTCCCAGTCGTGTGCTGGAGACTAAATTGTTGAAAATCATTTTTGGTCAATGAATAAGAAAATTAAGAAACCACTTTCATACCATAAGAATATCTTAGATATTTTGAAGCCAGAAGAAGACCTTTCTCTATCTATCTATCTATCTATCTATCTATCTATCTATCTATCTATCTATCTATAATCTGTGATGTCTGCATGTCTGTAAGATTTGTTTGTGTCTGCGTATGAGCACACACTTGCATCACACAGGTTAAAGTGCATGTATGTGCATAAGAATGCAGAGGTCAGAGATTAATGTTGTATGCCATGCTCAGTTGTTCTCTACCTTGTCTGTTTCTTTTGAGAATGAGTCTCTCACTGAATCACTTAACATTAAGCCAGGCTCGTTGGCCAACGAGCATAGTGAACTTACTTGCCTCTTCCTCCCTAGTGTGGCTGTTAAATCCTATAAAATACCAATGAGATTACATGTTTAATATGTTTCCATTTTACTTATGTTTTATTTTATATATATATATATATATATATATATACACACACATATACATATATACATACATACACACACACACACACACACACACACACACACAAACATATGGATCTAAATGTTGGGCATAAGATAGAAACTTTAATACTCCATTCCATGGTAGAAAGTAAAAGAGAGAGACTAAGTGAGAAGTTAAAAAAAAGACTCTTTCCTGAGTCCTGTGGTAACCGAACTACTTTGAAGAAAAGGACATTTATAAGAGCAGAGCTTTCATTACCTAACACTTCTAATAGTTCCTGTTGTTCAACACTATTGTACTGCAGAGAGGAAATGTGTCACATATACACTTCTGGGGACACGTTTAAACCCTAGGACTCACTTTTCTAAAAAATTAAAAATTTTAAGCTATTTTCTTCTTCTACATATTCTTTTGTTTTTCTCTTGGAGTTTGTACTCTGTATTTTGGAATTCTTTTATTAGCTCTGTATAAATTTAACGGGTTTCTCTGTGTGTGTGTGTCTTCTTGATAGATTTAGTCTCTCACAAATTACCATCTTTTGTCTCTGGTAATGTCACAAAGACTACTTTGATATTTAAATGACCCGTACCAGTATTTTAACCTTGGGCTTTTAAATTTCAAACTCTTTATATTCAGTACTTTAAATGTGTTTTGAGAAGAAGATATGCAGTTAATCCCAGTTCTCCTGTCCGATTTGGATTGAAAATTGCAATATCAGCTAATTGCCAATGTTTAATTTATATTTACATTTATAACTTTGAAATGTTTTTAGCTTTTACATAACCTAACAGGGCAGTTAGCATACGCTCTCCATCTTGATACCTCTGATGTTAAATTCTACAACCATTTTGTTTCCAAATAAGGAAATTAGCATTTGTGGAATTCTGAATTAATTTACAAGTCTATAAACTTTGACTCTCACATTTTCCCCCATACTATTTTCTTCCAGGGTTATAATATTGTGCATTTTTCCTTGTGTCTTCTTTGCTTCTCCAGTCTGTGCAACCTTATCTTTAATAAATTTTGATAAGCACTTAACATTTACTCTGTAGATTGTAATTATCTGCAGGTTTCTTGTGATGAGACTGAAATTCTACACCTGTCCCATCTATGAACATGCCACAAATTTGATTGTTCTCTTCTCCTGTATAAAAGGTTTTACTGTGTTCTCAGCGGCATGCTAACCAATAATGACTATTTGGTAAAAGAGGTAACTGACGAGTTTCTCTTCTAAAAAGTTACTGGATTTCATTTTTACATAATCAGTAATATCTGGAGAGCTATCATAAGGTTGTCCAAATATTCTGTTTGTTCTTATGCATTATTATCAGCCATTGGTTGACAGCAGTTTTAGATTTGTAAATATTGCTTTGACACCTATTTAGGTTATTTTACGGCTGATGCATTTGAGTGAAGCTAGTTAAGAAAGATCACTAAAACCCACTAACAAAGTCATTTCATGTGATTCATGTAATATGGTGGTATCATAGAAGTAAAGCCACCTACAATAGACAAAAAAAAAAAAAAAAACCCACTAATATCTAAATGACTTGTTGGTTAAAAAAATCCTCAAACAATTCAGGCTATTGCCAAGGTTATTGGTTGCTCTCTACAAACTGATGGTAAGGCCCTATTCCTGAAGACAATACTTATATATGTCACTGAACCCAGAAAAGTCAAGCCAGCGCCTAACTAGAAGTTTTACTAACCAAGCTAGTGCCTAACTAGTGTTTATGGTTTTGAAAGGTATCCTGCATGGTACCAGAGGAGAAAGGTAACCACCAAGCCAGCTATCAACCCCGCCATCCACTATGGTGGCCGACCTGTATGATAGGCTAGTGTAATAGTGCCACACAGGTTGTGGGAGTAACCAACCTCTCTCTGATTGGATTTAAGGCTCACTCCATGAGATAGAACTCATACCTGACACTGTTGGGGTGACCAAGAGCCTCAGATTATACAGGCTATGGGCCTAGGGGAAACCCACATACATTCTGTTAAAGAACATAGCAATACAATGACTTCTAATATTTCACTTTACCCATAGATCAGTGGCCATCATCACAGAAGCCTCCTCTTATAGTAGAAGGGAACAATATAAAGACCCACAACTGAACAATGAGAAAGTGGGAGACTTTAAAACACTCAGTCCTGCGAGGTGTCTTCATCGGGGAACTATGGAAACTTCAGGGAACCATGCAGCAGAGGAGGAAGGAAGCTTTTGAGAACCAGTGGGAGTAGATGCCACCAAGGAAATAGTCTTTCAGACACAAAAGGACTGATGCACACATGATCTCACAGAGACTGAAGCACCAGGCATGGATTGTGTGCAGGTTCAAGCTAGAAAGGGTCCCAGCACTGAGAGGGGGAAGTGGACATAAATTCCAACCTTAGCCAATTGACAACAAAGCTCCAATTGACAACTGTTTGCAAAGGAAAAATTAGTTTTCTTTAATGGAGCTTCACTGAGTCTATAAACCACACTTCAGGGTAGGCCCCATATCCAACAGCATTTACCCAACACAAAATGAAGTCAATAGTAATTTTGTAGACACTTCTGTATCATATTGTTTTATTTAGGCATTATCTTAAAATCTTACCTGTCTTGTGCTTGTATATTATGATTTTTCAATTTTGTGTTTTTATAGGTTTTGTGTTTGCATTTTGCATTTCCTTTTTCTTTTTTCATTTAACTGTTTTCTACAGAAAGAGAAAGAGATGGTATGGGGTTCCATGGCATGGGCTGATGGGAATGATCTGGGGGAGAAACGGCAGAGGAGTGACCATGATCATAATATATGCATGTAAAACATGGTTTCAATTACTATACACAAAAAGTGTAAATGCAAGTCAGATAAGTAGTAAGAAGGGGAATCCCAGCACAGAGCTCTTCAGTTCTGAATCTGCACCATGCCATCTGCAGCAAGGAGTCCACGTCCCATCTGAAAAGCTGCTCATGCCTTGCTAAAGGACCATAGCAGAAACCAAGCCTCACTCTGCAAAGCCAGGCCGCATTCACTCACTGATTGATACAATATAATTGGACTGATCACTAATTAATCCAAAAGTAGATAAACTAATATGGATTTGGAAAAGAACAGATAGAGATCAGAATGCGACGGCCCAGATAAAACACTGCTTCCCCCATCACACTGACAGTCTTATCACCCTGTCACCCATTTGGTAGGGGAGGTAAAGGCCCCAACTGAGCTGCCCATGTTGAGTTACCACACGTATATAAACCTGAGAGCATGTCTGGGTCATCCACAAATGAATGCTTCATGTATTTTACAAACGAGCCTTAACCAATAAAGGATAGATTCAAAGGTCTTTTCTCTACTGAACAGTCTCATCTTCTTATTTGTTTCTGAAATGACATCACCTCTCTCATTCACTTTCACATTGACCGGCTTTGTTTACCATTTTCAGTTGGGACTGTGGCATGGGCTAACAGCATTTTCCAGAACAACTGTGGCAATGCAGTAGGAGGAGATTGGATCTCTGGCAGCTGGGGGTCATGTGTTCCCCCCAGAAAATTGGAAGTACGACAGGCGACTGTGCTTTATCAGGGTTTTCATTTACCCATACGTCTCTTTCACTTCAAAGTTGGTGAAAGAGAAATAAGATACTGTGATTAGAGAGCCAAGCATATTCAGTGTTCTGAAAACTAGGCCGTTGTTAAGATTAACTGATGGAATGAAGGGGTTTAGATTTGGGATTTGCATATTTCTGTCAAGAGTCCTGGCTCTTGTCAGATTCCTCTCCCTTCTTCTACAGAGCAGCAAGCCAACTACATTGAGGAGTTTAGTAGTTGCAAATGATGCTTGCCTCAATTTTTCTTTTTTTTTTACCTAAAGCAAATTTGTCAGCATTTCCACACTAGATATATTTCCCATGATCCATCAACTGCATTGCTTTGGGGGCATTGAGAATGGCATGGGAGAGTGATAATGTGACAGATGAGGATGGAAGTAATTAAATAGCACTCAGCAAAAGGCTGCTATACATCTCTTTGATTAGCAACCCATTGAAAATACTTTAAATGCCAAATAAATAAAGACTACGTAGCAGTGAACATTGTCCAATGCCACTCTCCCTTTTGGCAATTTGGTCTCATCAATGGGTATATCAAAAAGATAAATTAATAAGGTTCCACTGCATAAATTATGTCCACCTTTTGTTCACCAGTTAGCCCCTTATTACTTGAACAGAATATACACACACATATATGCATAATTACATATATAAAAATGAATTATATAATCAGATCTGAGACACATTATTTTCATAAATTTTAGATACATAAAAAATTGAAATAAATATTTCCCCTCACTTATTTAGTCATCCATAAATTCAATGAATATGCTTGAACGCTATATGGAGAAAGGCTTTTAAATGAATGTACATAGCTGTAATGAATCCACGAAAGAATAGATACACATTCAAGGTGTATGTTTGGGAGCATGAAGAAAAAGTTTAAAGACATGTAACCCTAGAGAATGATAACGAATAGATATGCCTGACTGAGATGATGGCATTAAGAGTGACTTCATGAATGAATTAGAGCCAAACAAGTAGAAACTAAGCTGAAGAGTGACCTGGATGAGATGAAAGGCAGTGATGTGACTGAAGAAAATTTCAAGAGGAAAAAAAAAACACATGTGAAATTGTTGGAGCAGAGAGACGAACACTTTTAGAAGAAAATTCAACAGGTCCAGATTTTTGAGATGACAGAAGATATGTCTACATGAAGAAATTACAAACATGATTTCTGTTGGCAACATTTTAAACCTGTCATACAAAGTAATCCTTCATCCTTTGAGGCTTAAAAGCAGGAGAGGTATAAGTTTTCTTTTATCCTGTTACCTGAATCTGGCATTGAATTTGCCAGAGGAGTGATCTGGAAGTGCATAAGTAGAAGGCAGCTAGTGTGGTGTATATATCAAGAAGAAATGTAGATATTAACGGGTGTACATCATGAATCTATCATGGTTGGTAGGACAAGGAGCTTGGCATCTTTTGTTGTTGTTTTCTTTTTTCATTTTTTATTAGTTATTTTATTTATTTACATTTCAAATGTTATCCCTCTTCCCAGTTTCCCCTACACAAACCCCCTCTCCCCTCCCCTGCCTCTATGAGGGTGCTCCCCCACCCACCCCACTCACTCCTGCCTCAGCGCCCTAGTATTCCCCTACCCTGCCTGGGTCATCGAGCCTCCACAGGACCAAAGGGCTCCCCTCTCACTGACACATGATAAGGCAATCCTCTGGATCCATGGGTCCTCCCATGTGTACTCTTTGGTGGTGATTTAGTCCCTGGGAGCTTTGGGGGGTCTGGTTGGTTGATATTGTTGTTCTTCCTATGGGATTGCAAACCCCTTCAGCTCCTCCAGTCCTTGCCCTAACTTCTGGCCCCGCATTCAGTTCGATGTTTGGCTGTGTACATCCGCATCTGTATTGGTCAGCCTCTGGCAGAGTCTCTCAGGAGACAGCTATACCAGGCTCCTGTCAGTAAGCGTTCTTGTCATCGGCAATGGTGTCTGGGTTTGGTGTCTGTAGATGGGATGGATTCCTAGGTGGGGCAGTCTTTGGATGGTCTTTCCTTCAGTCTCTGCTCCAGTCTTTGTCCCTCCATTTCCTTTTGACAGGAGGAATTCTGGATTAATATTTTTGAGGTGGGTGGGTAGCCCTATGCCTCAACTGGGGGTTGTGCCTATCCACTGGTTATGGTCTGTACAGGTTCTATCTCTCCTTTGTTGGATAGTTTAGCTAGTGTCCTCCCTCTTGGGTCCTGGGAACCACTTCACTCCCTGGCATCTGGGACTTTCTAGTGGCTACCTCCAGTTCCCACTTCCCCACTGCTACACACCTCCTTTCAAATCCCTGACCTTCTGTCTTTCTCCCTCATCTCCTGTATCTGAGCTGTCCCCCTTTTTACTCCCCTCTTCTCTCCCTCCCAGATCCCTCTCCCCCTTTGTTTCCCAGAGATTATTTACTTCCCTCTTCTGAGTAGACTGTAGCATCCACACTGTGGTGTGACTTTTCTTCTTGTGTTTCATATGGTCTGTGATTTGTATTGTGGATATTCCAAGCTTTTTTTTTTTTTTTTTTGACTAATATCCATCTTTTGATGGAAGACAATGAAAAATTTTAAATTAATAGACTTTATTAGTTCTCTGAGAGTTTTAGATAATAAATTTTGACATATTCACCCACCAACTCCTTTCGAACACCCTTTTCATCTTTACCTTCTTACCCTCTCATATTTGAGGCTCTCCTCCTCCTCCTCTTCCTCCTCCTCCTCCTCCTCCTCCTCCTTCTCCTCCTCCCTCTCTTCCTCATCTTCTTTCCGTTCATGTTATCCAGTTGGTTTTGTTTACCTCTGCTGGAGTGTGGTACCTGCCTTGAAATGTGATGAATCTATCATGAATCACACCATTAAGAGAAGCTGACTCTCCTACTCTCAGAGGCTATAAAACGTCAATAGTTCCTTAGTTAGTGGTGAAATTTTATGTGCACCTATCCTCCAAGCCCTTGCTGGGGTTTTGTCTGGTTTGAGTGTGTACAGGTCTCATCCATTCTGTAACTGTGAGTTCACATGTACAACTGACATGCTGTATCCAGAAAGCACTGTTTGCTTGAACTTAATGACTACCTCAGGTTTTTATAATCTCTATGCCACCTCATCCACAAAAGATCCATGAGCCTCGTGGGGGAAAGGGTGTTATAGGTATGTTCTACTTAATGCTGACCACCCCACTGTCTCTTATTGTCTGCACATTGATCAGTTTAGTGTCTCTGTGTTAATAATAATCTACAGGATGCTTTTTTGATGAGGGTTGAAACTTATGCTTGTCTATGGGTATAACAATACACTGTTAGGAATCATTTTAATACTATGTCCACTTATCAGAATAGTAGTATTTAGTAATGGACACACACACACACACACACACACACACACACACACACACACACACATGATATATATATATCAGGCCAGAAGTTGGTTGGTTACAGTCCTGGTTTCCAAACTACTCTTGCACCAATGACCATATCTTTTCTGACCCTTCATTTCTGTAGCTCACTGGGTTCATAGCTGAGTGATATTTATGATTCCTTCTCTGGTAACATTATGGGAACTCACATAAAGTCATAATACTACTGAGTATGTAGTGTATTGAGTTCTAGGTTATAGATATGAGAGCCATACTTAGATAAAGTCACAATAGCTCTTCATGATCACTGCATTCTTAACTTTATACAAAGCTTCTATTTTTATTATTTTTTTGATATTGCTTTTTTTTCTAGTCTGGTGAAATTAGATAAAAATATCAAAGGCTGTTTCCTATATAAAGTCAAAAATGCATAAATCAAGTTTTTACAAATGTGAGTAATGAGACTGCAGTTTTATTGTGAAACACCTCTTATGAAGAGCTTAATGAAAATCACTCATAAAATTGAACCAAAGTGGACCCATATGCTTGATTATTAAATCATTATTCCATCTTAAAGATAATCCCATAATGTTTTCCTAATAAAAAGTCTTCCTTAGATATTATATTCTCATAATTTTATATTGTCAACATCTATCAAAACCTAGAACAGTATCAAAACATACTTACCATTTCTTTGAATAGTCTAGTTGATTTAGAAATGCTAATTAGTATAACCACTACTTTGTTTCTTATAAAATTTTATCAGTCACTAGTCAAATTAGTTAGTCACATGAACAATGGTAGCCAAAGGTCACAATGAACCCTCTGAGCAACATCCCCAATGCTGGGTTGATTTCTCACCATTGAGAAACATGGTGAAGCAAACACATGACTTTACTAAGACTATAAACTTCACAACAGCAAACCATGTGTTGTGTCTACACACATAACTATTATCCACGCTATTTTAAATATAAAGACATGAATAAAGACAAAAATAAAAACTTCAAGCTATGCAAGGTCAAACAGTAAGAGTATATGTGGCAAAAAGTAAAACTCATCTTTTTTTTCTCTCCTTTTTAAAACCCACACCTGAGATGACCACTTACCTGTGTCAGGTGAGTTTACAGGTTTTTATTCTCCACATTTGTGAACACAGTGCCAGTGCATTATTTTATGAAAGAGACTATACCATGCATTTTTTCTATATTTTTTTGTTTTTTTTAAATATTCAATTGAAAATAATTATGTCAGTTTCAACATATTTACTTTTCCCCCAAAATGACTGCAAAGTGTTTAAGTCTTCATAACTACATATTTTTTTATTTGGAATGGTTCAAGATATATTTTAGAAATATTTGTTCTTTTGACAAATTCTTATCCTGCAGACTTCTATAAAAATCCTTCAAAGTCCAGGCATAAGAATACACATTGGTAATCTCAGTACTCCTAGGGTAAGCTAAGAAGCACACACAAGAGCATCCTGAGAAGCTCAAAAACCAGTTGGTCTGGTGTACACAGCCAAGAGCAAAAAGACACTCTGTCTCAAACAAAGTAGAAAGTTAAGACCTACACTCAAGATTGTCCTCTGACATCAATATGACTGTGGCATGTGTGGTCCCACGTTCACACACATGAACATGTATACACATCACACACATGCATGTTCACGTCCACACACACACCACACACACACACACACACACACACACACACACGAGAAAGAGAAAGAAAGAGAGAGAGGGGGGATTTTACATGCTATTTATTATTTCAGAAGAAAGGGGTTCTTTCTTCTTACAGTTGAAATAGGTCCCGTTTAGTGGGGTAGCAGAAATAAACCCCAGATGTTTTTGGAGAAATGATGATATAATGTGAATGATGTTTGAGAACCTTATTAAAGAGAATGATGGCTGTCATATGGTGAAAAAGAAATAGATCTTTACATTGCTTTGCTATGTGTCCCTGTGTTTTCCCCTTGGCTGGTTAGCCTTAACTATGTAAGAAATCCTAAATGCAAGCAACTTCCACTCCACCACTTATTACTGTTTTGGAAATTCATTTTTTACCTTTCATAGAGAATGTTCAACCCTCTGTGGCTGCAGGAAGGAAGGCATTGAACACTTTCTCTGGAACACATCAATAACTGGGCACCAGAAACCCTTACGCACATACATCCTGGGCTAAGGAACAAGTACCAACAGCTCCCAGCTACTGAACATCACCATATTCATCTCAGAGGTTGAGAGTAATTTCTCGTGTACTTCATTTCTGAGGTATGGGGAAAATACTTTAATATATATATATACTTATGGACTTGCTTTTATTATTTTGTAAATAATGATTTATAAGATTCCTACACACCTCTCTACTGTCTCCAGAATGTTTATAGACATGCGACCAACTGAACAGTGAACATTATTTATTTGGGGTTATTATTTTTTTTTATTTCAGTAAAGATGCTTGTATGTTGCCACATTTAATTTATTCTGTTCAAATGAGGGGATTTCAGGTCACAAGTAGATTCTCACTGCATAGTAACTAAACTTAATTTTGAGATAGAAAGGAGGGTCTATACTGTTTATAAAAATTGATTTGAAGTTATTGAACTTTCTTTATAAATTGCAAAATTGAACATGCACACGCGTGCACACGTACGTGTGTGCGCGCACACACACACACACACTTGCACTCACGCTCTCGTGCACTCATGGACACACACCTGCATAATTGGTATAAGTGAAATTAGAAATTTATTCTTGAAGTATTTTCAACCTGCATGAAAATTATGTATTTTTTAGTCAAGGTGTCTTAGGGTGCTGGAGTGGTGCAGGGCTGGATCTTTATTAGCATAATGGCAATCCTCCCACTTTGCTTTCATTTTCAAATTTATTATTTTGAACTGTGATTACTCACTTTCCTCCTTTGCAACGCATTTAGCATTAGTCAAGATGGTGTCATTTCACATGCAAGCTCCAATGCCATTTCAGGCCTTGTGACCTTTCTTCAAATAGCTAATTCCCTGGGGCCAGAGGTGATGGCAGAGATGGCAGCAAATGACAAGGTGTTGAAAATTCTATTGCATTCATTAGCTCCTTCTGCTGTCAGGCTCTTTATTTCTATGGAGGACTGAATGAGAATAGTGTCATTTAAATAGATTGAAATGCTTTATAAAGAAAATATAAAAGTGAATCCCCAGGACTATTGATTTTTTATATCAATGAATAGTTTATTTTTTTAATTACTACTTTTGTTGTATTAAAACCAAACCTCAAATTACAGTTTGACATCCGATAACCAACTGAATACCAATATAATCTAATACTAATTTATGGTAAATTTGAAATTCCTTAAAGAAATATAATCATAGTGAAAAATCAGTGATTCTTAACAAGCTTATATTTAGGCCTTATGTTGGTTAGAATTCCACAGAGGTGTCACAAGGTGACCTTCACTCTCAGAAGTTTCTCCTTGAGTGTACTTGGGACCTTGGTTTAGGGAAGACATCACGCTGGTGATTATGCCACATTGTAAGGCCAAGGGATCTAACAAAGATGAAGGATGTCAGAGAAGCTCAAGAAATTGAGGACCAATTACTATCCTGAAGTCAGAGGACGCCTCAGGCCACACAAAGAATAGGAGGGGTCTTTAGGAGCTGACAGCCTCCCTTGAATGTAGGCCAAAGGGAAACACATGCAGCAGTCTTACAAGAGGAAAGAAGAGAGTTCTGCTAACAAAAATAGGCTTCAAGGTGATACTAGCACATCTAGTCAAGAAATCACTTCTGTAGCATCATGACAATAATGCTTTACAGTGGATCTCAACCTTGCTAATGGTAAGACCCTTTAATATAGTTCTGCATGTGATGGTGACCCCTAACCATGAGATTATTACTTTGCTACTTTGTAACTCTAATTCTGCTACTGGTTGTGAATCATAATATAGATATCTGATATGCAGGATATCTGATATGCAGCCCCCAAAGAGATTGAGACCCACAGGCTAAGGACCACTGCTTTATGGTGTTTGCCCCCTCCCATGACTCAGCCATGTATCATACCTCTGCCATTAAGAAACATCAACTAATGAACAGATGTTGTTTCAAGTTGCAATATTTTGTTACCCAGTAACAGAAACTTAACACGTCTCTGTTCATCCTGTATTCTACAAAATACCTTCCTGATTCATATGTTTAAAGTAGCCCCCTTCATTTATTTGGGTACCATAAATTTTAAGACATTCTGCTCAAAACGTTTTAAGTTTTAGCTAAGGTACGACACTGGTCTGAATGCGTATATACTACTTTTTCAGGGTGAACAGGAAATGTCCACTTGTGCAGGAGAGTGCAGCAAGGAAAAAAAGTCATTAAAATGTCTCTCTTGAAGAAAAACTCAGAGTAGAAATGTTATAAATACGACATGGCTTTCTTGTAACACCATATCAATGCTAAGCTTAATTCAGAAAATAAGGCTGAAGGCAAAAAAGAAATGTAATTAAAAGCAATTCATCCAAGAAGAAATTACAGGGAGGGCTTTGATGATTTGAAAAAGGAATTTCATAAAAGATGATGCTTTTAAAGATACTATTATCTCCTGGACATGTGGTATTCCAGAGGAAGGCTTGAGGGGGGAAATGCTGTCTAAGTTATAATGGAAGGACTCATATTTATTTGATGCCAGTGAACAATGATATTTTAAGGAACAAGTGGGCTTTTTTGGTGTGTGTGTTTCATTTCAGTTAGAGTGAAATTAAAGAATAATTCCCCATTACACTAAAAGGCCTAGACAAGTCCAGGCCCATTGCCAAGTGATGGAAAGGAGATAGGACCAGCTTCATGTTTGCTGGTAAATCTTTACCAGCTCAGTAGTGTATACTTCAATTTTGTAGAAAAGGGACCAGTAAAAGGAGCACTTAAAGCCTTTTGCTTTACATCAAGTTTTTATTCCACTTAACAAAAGAACTATAAAATGGAAATGTTGTAACGTCTTTCATCCAAGAATGTCTGAAGAGCAATTGACTAAACAGGTCAAGATTTCCTTTCTGTAGATACTAGCCCTGGGAAAAAAACTGCAGAGGTTTCAGAAGAAAAGATGGAGTCTAACTGGCCCTGCTAATAAACACAAAGAGGTTGAGTGGTGAGCTCTGCTAAATCCTGACATAGGCACAGGGAAATCTATTGAAAGGGTTTCTCAGCACCAAGCCTCTCTCTTGAAGAGAGTCATCTAAATTTCTAGATACATTGCTCTAAATGCTAATATTGAATTTTACTTTAGTAAGAAAATATTATGTCATTTATATCCCTTAGAGAATAGAAACCACTCTATTAAAATGCTACCTAAAAACTAAAACATTACATAAAAACTACCACATATAAATAATGAGTGATGTCTAGGCATGAGAAATATTATATATACATTTCTGACAACTATAATTTATCACAGACAGAATACAGTACATAATTCATACAAACGTCTAGCGCAATAGAATAAGTCTTTTAAAGGAGACAACTACAAGAGTGAATTCCCCTTTTCTCCACAAAATTAAATTATTCCAAGGCCTATGAGTCTAACTACCCATTAACTATTGAACTTGCTGCACATTCAACAAATGCCAATGTATTGTAACAATGAACTGAACATACGAAAAGACCCTGCTTTGTGCATCTTATTTTACAAAGGGAAATAAAAACTGCAGAGGTTTCAGAAGAAGAGATGGAGTCTAACTGGCCCTGCTAATAAACACAAAGAGGTTGCGTGGTGAGCTCTGCTAAATCACAGTTTGAGGAACAAACTACAAACATAAAGCCAGGTGAACATTGCAGACCATATTAACTGATCTTAATAATAGGTATGGCAATGATACACTAAGTTTCTCGAACAAGCTTCTGGATGAACGAACTCATGGATAGATCAATTTATCAGAACTGTTGGATTCACTGATGCAGTTGTAATCAGAAGAAACCAATGTCCAATTGTAGATTTTCCCTAAATGAAGTGAAGATTAGTAATTCCAAGAGTATAATGTGTTTGATAAATTCAAGGACAAGGAGGGTGGGCTGGGGATAAATGAATGTTTGCAACAGGGAGTCACTACGGCTTTTGTCCTGATGAGGAATTAGAACTCTCGCTCCTTTCACTATGACACTGAGGTACATGAGTAAAGGAGACATTAACACAGAGTCTCTGTGCTACAGAAAAATAGTAGCATTCTGGTGTTGCCAAGGCTATAAAGTGGCATTGAAATGACTGAGGTAAATTGGGCATGTCTGTCATAATAGTTAATATAGCCTACACAGTAATCAGAGAGGTTAACTAACAATTAATGAAGAGATATTCCTGAGGCAAACATGCAGGAAGCTTGCTAAGTGAGCATGAACAGTTAAAACAGACGATCAACCCAACATGCAGAGTGGCTTGGCTTGAAAAGCATAGGCTTTCCAGAACTCCAAGACTTGAGTCTCAAACTCTTGTATTCATGAGCATCCTCCCTAAAGACCAGAAAAGCGACACTCGATCCTAAAAACATGTAGCAATGCTTATTCAGGAGACTGAACGCTAATAAAAGGCATCTATGAATGAAAAAAAAATGTTTCTCAGAAGGCGAGGACACGGGTCATATATAGGACAGTAGCTCTCGACTAAATGTCTAGAGATCCTTGTAGCTACTGTTATTCATTGATCAGAATATATTTTAAATGTTTTAACTGATAGATTTTTAAAAAATTAATATTTCTTGTTTAGGTAAATTGACTTTAGGATGGAATTATACCTTGAGAGGGGTACAGTAAGCACTACATTGCCCCAAACTCTCATTTAAGAAGGAGAAAGTGAACTATGGGAAAACTAGACAATTTCAGTGTAGGAACCTGGGTCTCCTTCCAAGATGGAGGAAAGGGTATGTGAACTGTTAGGGATAACATGGTTTCTGAAGGAGGTCGTTGGTGTATGTGTATGTTTGGGGGGGTGTTGTTTGTCATGTTCATAATGCTGAAGTCCAATATTGATTTTATGGGAATCGAAGTTTTCCTTTGATTGGAAAGAATAAAGGGCCTGTCGGAAGGCCAGAGGAAATACATCATAATGAATGTCTTAAAACATTACCGCATATAGAAAGAGTTGTAATTTGGAAGACAGGAAGTTCCAAGTCCGAAGAACAATATGCCTGAGATATAGGTCATCATCTGTTCCTAGGAAGATGTTAAGGACTTGGGTTATCCAGCTACCCATTTAGTTCCTGGGAAGTAGTATCTAAGTAGAAGGCTGGATGCAGAGTCCAATCAAATTTTCATCTTGAAGGAATAGATCATGATCCTCAGAAATGAGAGAATATTATATATATATATATATATATATATATACATATACATATATATATATATATATGTA
>JANHMN010000021.1:19046808-19085636 GCA_030674055.1 Rhabdomys pumilio
TATATATATATATATATATATATATATATATTTTTTTTTTTTTGTATTCTGTCATTTGGCTCTAATCTTCCGTTATAGAAAACTCAGTGAGAACGCTATCTGGACAGCATTCAGGTGGAAAGAGAGCACAGCATATCAAAAAAATCACGGTCAGACTGAGTTCACATGTGATCTTCTGCATTGCTGGTTTGCATTAATCGGATCATTTGCATGGGAGATAAAGTTGAAATATAGATTATCTTTCAAGAGCTACTGAGATATATTCTGTCTAACTGTCAGAAATGCCATTTCCACTGGGAAGATGAGACTCAGATTTGAACCACGAGCAGGGAGAAGAACTCAAATTCACTATGGATAGACTGGTTTTATTCTCTCTGGAGGTGTGTGGTATAAGGTCTATGAGGGTGGCTAGCTGATAGAAACTTTTCAGAGTGGGATTTAAAGGTGAAAAAAACTTGATCTACAATTATAGTCTTACTAAAGATTGCCCTTAGAGGCCTTCTTTGCTTGTCTTTAAGATGTCCAGTTGTATCTCACTTTGGTGTCATCCTTAGAATTCCAAGACAAAGCCTTTCCTTTGTGACTAATGCTCTCCCTTGAAGTAATAAATCTTGCCATGCTGGTGGAATGACGGTCATATTACATTTCTCCATTGTAATTTTACCTCAGCTTTATTGTCTTGATTTATTAAAAAGTCATATGGCCAACTTGGATAAGAAGACAACAGTTGATACTTAAACATAGTTTCTTAAGGGATGACACAGTCTTAGCTTCAACAATAGATATGCATTTCTAATTACTTTGACATATCCATTGGCAAACATATGCCACCAGGTATTAATGATTGAGTCAATACAACCTAAGTGAAGAGGCCCTAATGACTCTGAATTAAAAGAGTGGATGGTTCACACATAGTATGTCTACATGGGGCACTGCATCTGCTGTCTTCTAGTCGCAGCTTTGTGATACATTTTTTTATGCATAGAGATGCGAAAAAGAATGTGAGCCTACGTTATAGGTCTTCATGTTCTTTGGGGGACATTGGAATTGCAATTTTGTAACATTCTATCCCAGAGGGCATAGTGTGGAAGATATATACAATGTATAAAATTAGGTAATGTAAGTCTTGACCAGCAATTTTTCCTAAATGAGAAGCAGATAAATAAGACCTAGTAGACTCATGAACAGGGACTAAAAATTTATAAAGATTGCTATCTAATGACTCGAAGTTTTCCTAACTGGAGTTATAATGATAGAAAGTCACATGTGCTTTGGCCATTGAAAAATGTATTCAGAATATGAAGGCATCTTAGTTCTGAGGTTGATACTCTGAAAAGCAATGACCCAAATGTGCAACAAACTGTGAAACAATCTGTCAGTCAACCAATTGTTAATTGGTAAATTTTACTGACAAATGAAAAATTAGATAATTATTATCTGATTGTTCGATAACCAACAATTAGGTAATGATTAACTCACTTTGCAATTAGCCTAAGTCTCTTCTCTAACTACCCACAGCATGCTTAACTCAATCAAGAACAATGTGACTATGGTGGCAGAGATGAGACCCTTCGGCTGGAACAAATATTTTCTGCCACACTTAATACCCATTTACAAAGAATAAATAGCCACTGTTATTACTGTGTCGTCAACGGGTGTATCTCCATGTAAAATTATTTTTCTGAAACACTATTAATCTCAGAAATGGTTACTTATCCTTTTCCACTAAAATAGATGCATTGCAAGTCTTATAGCTGTTTTCTTTATTGATCTGGCTTCTCCCAGTATTGCTGAATAATACATTTGGATATCGTAATCCTTTTCTACCTTCAGTCAAGGACCTCCACAACAAAGTCCGAGTGGGTTGCTGTTGATGAAGTTCGCTAATGTACTGCTCCTATGCGTTTCAGCTGACTCCCTGTTTACAAATATATATGTAAATGTTGCTTCCGCACAAACAGGCAAAGTGTTCAGAACCAAACGGAACCCACATGTCCAAAGGATCTCTACATCCCTGGAATTTATTCCTTTGAACAACAAAGCAGTCTCTGATGGGAGTGCAAGAATGTAGAACAAGAAACTTTAGCTGGGAAAAAAAGCAAGGGGAAAAGATATCATGAAGGCACACGACTTCACTTCACGTGGTGTAGGTAGGTAGTCTACCTATTGAAGGTAGACTATGGTAAACTCAACACAAAGATGACACTGTTTAGAACAGCGACTATCAGAACTACCAGAGAAGACAAATAGGAGCAGATAAAGTGCTTAAGCTAGGCAAAAGAAATAAAAACAGAAGAAAAAAGAACACTTCGACAGAATGAATGAAACACTAAAAAAAGCAGCGAGCTCAAAGGATGGCTCAGTGGTTAGCGGCACTTGCTTCTTTTCTAAAGGACAGGAGTTTGGCTCCCAGCATGCACACACTGGGTAGTTTACAGTTTTAAGAGATCAACCATCCTCTCCTGGCCCCCTCAAGTATGCGCACGCGCGTGTACACACACACACACACACACACACACACACACACACGCAAAGGTAGAAATGAATCGTTTTTCAAAAGAATACTTGTAAAACCACTTAAATTAGTAACTACATTAAGTATAAATGTATAAATACCATCATTAAGATGCAGAAATGATAAAGTTGCATAAATGACAAGACTAGATTGTATTTAATCTATATAAAAAATACCTTAAATATAGATTAGGCAGATGTAATGCAAATTAACATTTAAAAAAATACGGCCATCCTAGTTCTAACAAAAAGAAAGGTGCAGTATATTCATATTGCATAAAGTATGTTTTAAAATTAAAAATATTATCAGGCATAGAGATGACATGTCATAGATTTTTTTTATGTCGTACTTTTTTATAGCACAGTGTATGGTTAATTTATTAAGAATATGAATCTCTCATAAAATATTTTCATGGCAGAGTTTCAAAATACATGTAGCAAACTTTTGTAGAAATTAAATAAGAAATAAACACATAATTACAGCAGGTGAATGCTCTTTCCCAAACTGAGAAAGTGTAAATTGACAAACAGAGAGTACAGGAACTAGCGCATAATTGCACTCAATTGACACCTGTAAAACATTACTAAAATAAGACACATATAGGCTGCTGTCACAAAACTTTATAAACCAAATAATCAACGAACCACAAAGCTTTAATTCTCACAGTCTGGAATGCAGGAAGTCCAAGATGAAGATGCTGGAAGATTCTTTCCATGGCAAAAAACAAAAAACAAAAAACAAAAAACAAAAAACAAAAAACAAAAAACAAAAAACAAAAAACAAAAAACAAAAAACAAAAAACAAAAACCAAAAACCAAAAACCAAAAACCAAAAAACAAAAACCAAAAACCAAAAAACAAAAAACAAAAAACAAAAAACAACAAAACAACAAAACAAAACAAACAAACAAACAAAAAACTATCTCCTGGTTTACTTTGGCATCAGGGAGCATTTTTCTACTCTCAGATGAAATGAAAAGCAAGCTATCTAGCTCTCTGGGGTCAATTTTACACGCTACTGATTTCACCCCAAAAGGCTCGACCTCACTACACGAATAGATGATTTCTTTCTGGTTTCTTTAATTTATCTCCATCTCTGCTGAGAGGCCCACCTCCTCTCATCATGGGGGTGGGGCAGGGACTGGGTTTCAACTTCTGAATACTGGGTAGCATTACAAGTACTCAAATCATATGCACACAGCAAGCATGTGTGTGCACGAATATGCCAAAAAACCATTTTCTACATAATTAACATGATTGAAGTCACAGAACATGTAAAAATCAATATTGGAAACCCAATTTAACACATTTAAATCAACTGGGTCAAACTGAAACTATAGTAGTTTTGTTTTGTTTTGTTATGTTTTTAACAAATGAAATAAGAACAAACATCAGAATAATACTTAGGAGGAGAAATTTATATTCTCAAACTTGTATAAATTATTGAAACGGAGACGTTAAAGTCAGTGGCTTTACATTCTAACAGGAAAAACCTTAGGAAACATAAACTCTAGAGTGAGCAGAGTAAAGGGTGCAATGAGAGGAAAGCAGCAGACATAAATTAAATAGAAAGCATTGTAATATAAAAAGTTAAAATTAAAAATATTTATTTAGGAAGATGATAAGCCTCCATTCACATTGATCATGGTGGAAAAACAACCACAGGTGACAGAAATTGGGAATGAAGGACATGATATGTCTCCAAATTCCATAGTCAGTAAATTGGCTATATTACAAAAGGCATGCCACTATATTGCATAGTTTAGATGAATAAATAGTTGTGAAAGGTACACATGAATAAACAACTTGTCTGGCTTCATTCATTCACCTGGATTTCTATGTAATGGCTCATGTCATTTCTTCAGTGCCCCAGATTAATTATACTTGGTTTCTGACAGCCTTACAGTAGCAACTTAGGGCTAGTTTTCTGTGTATTTACTATGCTTAGAATAAATGGATTTCTTGGAAATTGTGACTTGTTCTTCATAAGATTTGGAAAGCTTCACCATCTTTTTGTCTACTGTTTTGAGACTGCCTTCTTGCTCCCAACTCCAATAAAGTATCTGCCCACAGGTCTAGAGAGATAGCTCAAAGGTTAAGAACACTGTGTTCTTCTAGAGGATCCTGGTTCAATTCCCAGCACTCACATGGCAGCTCACAACTGTCTGTAACACCAGTTCTAGGGGATCTGACACCCTCACACAGACATACGTGCAAGTAAAACACCATTGCACATAAAAAAATAAAAAGGAATCATTTAAAAATGTTTAAAAACATAGCTACACATTAAACCTTCTCATGGTGTAATACGAGTGTGAATTCATCAAAAGGAGACCCTGCATTACCTTCTGAATAACCAACCACTTTCCAACATTTATTTCACTAAAATTTAGACACTTTAAAAAAATCTATTTATGTTTCTTCTTCACTATTCTATTTTTTATATTTAATCTACTACTATAACTATCATATTGACAATTTTATTTTATTTAAGATTTATTTATTTTGTGTATCTGCATGTACACCTGCATGCCAGAAGAGGATATCAGATCCCATTGTAGATGGTTGTTAGCCATCATGTGATTTCAGGGAATTGAACTCCTCTTGAAGAGCAGCCAGTGCTCTTAACCACTCAGCCATCTCTCCAGTCATCAATTTTACTGTTAAAGTAAGTATTATGATTAACATTTTAAAAACTTCTTCGGTGAGACTTTTAATTTCTTTGACTCCGACATAATTGTTTCCCATAAGCCTGAAACTCTGTCGGTATTTGTATCATCTACTACCCTTTCCCCTTAAATTTTTTTTTAATATTTTGTTTTCTTTGTTGTTGCTATTGCTGTTTTATTTATTTATTTTTTGTCATACCTGAACTTTTTCCTTATGGAACTCTGAACATTATGTATAAAATGATAATAATGTTTACCATTCTTTATCTTATAAGAGATATATGTGTGTCTGGTGAGCAGATAAATATCAAGCGGATGACTCTAGCCCCGCGGAGGCGAAGGCTGCTCTGTTTCCTGTATGCCTCTGGTACTCCCTGTGCCCTTTGCTAGAGTGTCACACTTTCAAGCTTCCATCTGCGGGGCTGGCCTTCTTACAAGAGCTCTTTCTCCTCCTGAACTTTTAGCTCTCATTTATCTCTCAGCATCAGGGAACAGCAGGTTTTGTTTTTAAAGAACATCTGCTTTTTCTGTTTGTTTCTTTAACCTATAAGTAGCTGCATTTTGCTTCCTCCTCGGTCTGTCTCACTGTGCATGCACATTTGCAACTTGGGAATCAGAAGCTCCCCTCAGTGAAAGCTGACAGCAGAACCATGAGCTCTTGACAATGTAGTCTCCTTTTCTCTAAATGCTGGCTGTTTTCAAGCCCTGGAAACTTTTTTTTTTTTTCATGAATCCGTTTTTTAGCTCTGCTCTTTCAGGCATTTATTTAACATGTATAGTGAATCTCCACTGAAAGGTCCACTTCAATTAGTCACTCCATGTAGCAACGGAAAGTTGTAATATGTAGAAGCGCATGTTTTAAACAATCCCATATTTTTTTCTACCTGTGCCCATAAATATCTTACGAAATGTATGTGAACGTTAGTGTTTAACTGTGCATTTAACCCAGAACAGTGCTTTCCAACATGTAAACAATACATATAATTTAAAATTTTCTAGTTATCTCGCTACATGAATTATAACATGTAAAATTATATTTAATAATAAATTTTAGTCGGCGTCAAAATGCCCTCCATGTCTATGGAGAGAAGCTGAGGCTCCACGCTCCAATCCGTGCCACTGTGTGAGGGTCATGAGCTTGAGGAAACTGCAGCCCAAGTGGCAGCGCTCAAGCTGACCTCCGCTGTGAACAAGATAAAACAACTTCTTAAAGGCAGGTCTGAGCATGTGGGTCTGAACGTTGGCGTGCAAATCAGGGGCTATAACGGCCTCTCTTACAGCTTTGAGTATACAAAGGCAAAAGGAGATTCTGATGAAGAAATTATTCAAGACAGGAATCCGAGTGTTCATCGAGAAGAAAGCACAGCTAATCCTGTTAGGGACAGAGGTGGACGATGTGGAAGACAAACTCTCCAGTGAGTTTGTGTTCAAGAACTCCAACATCAAGGCTACGATGCAAGCTTTAACGTTTGAAATCTCAGGTCTGCAAGCTCCAGGAAGTCTGGGTCTACCCTGGAGCTTACTGAAGAAGTCATGTGATGTCGCGTGCTCATAAGTTATAGTGTGTGGCTGCCTCATGGGTGAAAATAAAGTGATGCATTTGAAAATAATAATAATAATAATAATAATAATAATAATAATAATAATAATAATAATAAATTTTAGTCAATTGAAATTATATATATTTAAAACTATGATTTTTACCATATCATGCCTTCAATGTTTCAATGTGCCTGGTGTATTTTAAACTCCTATCTCATCTCAAGTTAAACTGGTTGTTTTCTTAAACAGCTCTGTTTCAAGCGCTGAAGTGTCAGTCTCCTGTAACTAATGGCCACTGTATCGGAAAAGGCTACGGAGAAGTTGGAGAATATTCAAGGAAAATATGGCAGCGGACAAATATGGACAAGTATGCACGGCATGGTGGTAGTGGCAGGACAATTCCGAGTATCTCCATCTGAGATACAAATGGGTCTGCAAAAATAACACTTCATCATGTTACAGGGAACATTCTTGAATAGAGAATCTTGGTATTTTTTGTTTTTCTGTTGTTGTTTGAAACAGCTCCATATTAAATTGCCCTGTTTTGTTACAAAGTAGAAGATCCAGTGGGAAGCAGGATTTAATTTTTTTCCCACCACATCTAAGAGGATGGGATCTCTCCTGTATCCTGAAAGTCAGAATCGAGGCTTGCGACTCAGGCTCAGTTAACCATGTTGACCTCCCAAGGAATGAGCACATGAAACACTAAAACATTGAAAAGCACAGAGTGATTGAAAATACTTGATGAAGTAACACTGAATGTGGGCAAGGCAGGGAGGTGGGGGTGGGGGTGGGGGTGGGGGTGGAGGTGGGGGTGCAGTGGTCTTGTGCTCACTAAATTTCGGCACTGTCACTGCCATTTAAATGGCTGTTTCCTAAATTTATTTTACCCAGGTTTACTTTGTTTCTTATTTTCTTGCAAGTTTTCCCACGAATCTCCGATATCTAGGCATGTGTGAACATGAGAATTCCCTACTTAGTACATCATGATTGATTTGTGTAGGTGTATAAGAGCCAAATGGTCTGAGTTTGAACCCTGGCATATAACAGTAGAGGCTAGGATTTTGACACATTATTTTAAACATTTTTCCCTCAATTGCTTCCAGTATCAAATAGCCATGGCAGTTGGAGCTTCCCTTTGGCTGTTAGAGAGACTCAGATAAGGCAGGCATTGTATTGCAGATACTAACTGAGCATTTTGTCTTCTTGTCAATAACAGAAAACATTTCTTAAAAGATCTGCTGGACACTAGGCGTTTTTAATTTTTTCATGGTTGGTTTTTATTTCTAAAAATCATTTTGAGGCAATGGATATAGCTCAAGTGTAGGATGTTTTGTTATCGTGAGCAAAATCCAGCATTTGATTCCCAGCGCCACAAGAAAACCCACAATAAAATAGGTAATGTAATCTTAATAAATGAAAATAATTGTTCTCCAGTCTGGGGAGTTATGTTGTTCCGGGACTGTTTCTGAGGAAATACTGAGTAAACCTGTATTTAGTCTGTGTAAAGTACTGACGACAGCCAAAAGACAAGACTCCATCCAGGTCTGACTCAGGTAATGAACAACTACACTGGGGTGACTTCCAGGAAGCTATTTTACTGAAAAAGTCAACCCAGAATTGATGGCTGCTCAAGACCGTTGTAACCCTTGAGCTACTTTGCCCAACTTGAAGGGAGTTCCGGTGATCTAAATTATCTCATTTCAGCAGTAATATTTACTGCTTACATAATTTTGAGGAGAGCCGTGTTAATGTCTTTAACTTTCAGAAATGTCTAAGTTTTATTTGTTTATTTATTTATTTATTTATTTATTTGATTTTTGAGCCTTGTTTGTTTCACTTCCTTCCTGGGTCTTAGGAGCTCTGCTCCATTCTCAAGGATAGTCTGAAGGAACACAACATACAGTGTATACACAGCTGGATAAGTCATTACAAACATAAAATGCCCTGTTTTTTTGTTGCTGTTGTTACTAAGTTTTGGATTGCACCTTGTGTTTTAATCTCAGTATACAAACTTAAATTGTCTTTCAAGTGACTTACCTGTGAGTAATATAGCTTCTTATTGACTTCTTTGTGTCAGAAACATAACCCAGTAGGCCTTTCTAAAACATGGAGACAGCATGCTATAGGCTGAATTAGCAATGATATCCTTCTGATAAGAGCACTGCTATTTGCTTTTCCAAGATAAAGAAATTGGTTCAGAGAAGCTGAGTTTGTCTACAGTACAGTTTCGTAACTGCTATCTGATATTTATTTTGTTACACATTTTATTTGATAATAAGTTTTTTTTTTTTTTGGCGAAATCAGATTTTTAATTCAGAATTGAAAGGATGTAAATCTCTTGGCCTATAGTTTATAGCGGGGGGGGGGGTTCTGCCAGTACCAGAACCTTCCCTTATATCTTCAAAGAGGTTAAGCCAATCCTCAAAGAATGGTTACATCATAAATTTATTTCATTTCACTGATATTAACTTCCCCTTTGGTCTCTCTTTCATTTCCCCCTTCTCTTTTCTTTCTCAAGATCATAAGTATTTAGATAACTACACATTAGTCATTATTTAAATAATTTTTATCTGAAAGCATTCTGGAAGTTTAAGTAAATTTCAAAGGGGAGAACTGAGATTACTCTCTCTGGAGAGTTATTTCTAAGTTCTCACACATGCTGTCCCAGCCAAGTCAAATAAGCTGAGTTTGAGTGCGAGCCATTCACTTTCTTTATGAGACTCTCAGACTTTCAGGAGTGAAAACTGATAGAGCTTACTCAACCATCCTGGTAAATACATAAGGTGGGATGAATCTGTCAGGAATTAAGCAAAAAAACAAAAAACAAAAACCTATACATTGAGGAGTTGAGGAAATGGTTCAGGTGTTATGTATGTGGTTTCAAATCCCCACAGCCTACATAAATGCCTTTTGAGCAAGAAATCTCTCTTATAATTTTAGCTTTGAAGGGCAAAGACAGGGGATTCTCATTGCAAGTTGGCTTACAAGAACTACCTCCATGGATTACTTTCTTGGAGACCATTGGTTAGAATACAACACCCCCGCCCCCTGGGTTTGTCTTAGGCTAGAACTAGAACTAGCCTTCTCTTTTGGTACTGGTCTAATGCTTGAGTATGTGTCCCTCACATTCTGGAAGCTAAAATTCATTCCTTGATAACGAACAACAGACAGGAAGTGACTATTCCATCATTCTAGGCACAACACCATTGTTCTGTATAGCCTCTGTTGGAACCAGGTATTATTCCCATATCAAGGAGGAAACTAAGAATCAAAGAGTTAATAAGCTGTAAGATGAAGGCACATGGATTCACACAAATGTGCCCAAATGTGATACATTAGTCCCTAGACACATCATCTGCAGTAACTTCCTTTACACTGAATATATGTATTGTCTTCAAGAATGACTGATTGGGAAGTTTTCCCAGTTTATCTTAGAAGAAATTGAGATGCTAATTATGAATAATATCTTAATGAACACTTAATTTATATGAAATAAAGGACATGTGAAAGTCATAATGTTTACATTTAGATTTTAGTTCAAAGTAGATTTTTGTTTAAATGTATCATGTTAAGAAAATTAATTGTAAATAACTTTTGGATTTGTGACTTCTACCATGAGTCACCTTGCAGGTTTAGTTAGTTTAAAAGCATGAGAACTTATTGTTTCTACATTTCCTTGGAATTACCAGGTAGTAGTTCTAGAACTTGCCTGGGCTGACACGTGAGACATACCCTTAACTTTCAAAGATGTTTAACCAAACTTCAAAGACAAACCCTTAGCTTGAACTTTAGCCCCATGCCTCATACCATCCTGACAACCTCTTGCTTGTTGGTACCACCATTTACCAAATTTCTGTTTCTAAGCCCAGATTTTCATTTTTCAGACATCTCTCCTGCAAGGATGGACTTCATCAGACTCAGCCATGCATCTTCTAAATTCTCTGCAGAGGTTGAAACTAATAGCCAGATCTAGGAGTTTATTTGGTTAATTTTTGTTCTTAAACAGTATTATAGAAAAAGTTTTGATAATTTTTTTCCTCTGTGACACAAGGTGGACCTGTTATGATTAAAGTTTAAAATGGTGTTTTCTTGGGCTGACTATCTAAGCAGCAGTGGCTCTGCTTAGATCTGCCGCCATGTTTTGCAACCAGAGGCCACGCACAAGCCACAGTTAGAAAAGGCCAGCCAGAAACACCAGCCCTGGCACCCACAAGACATCAGCATGGGAGATGGCTCTGCCAATCTACCACACTGTCTCCACAATGCTTAGCTGAGCCCAGACCATCCCGCCATCCATGTGATACCCGGTAGAAATGAGACTCTAATGTTTAAAGATTATCCAATAGCTTTATATATTTGGTAATGCTCAAATAACAAGATGCCCATACAATTAGAGGTGTTTCCTAATATCTAACCTTCTGATACAAGTTGTTACCCAGGACTGCTCTTGATACATGTGTGGTCCTCTGTGGCTCCTACATCTCTCCTCCCCTATCTCCTTTTCTTCCTTCTCCTCTTCTTCTCCTCACTCTGTCTACCTCTCATATGGTCCAATTGCTTTCTACAAATGTAGTGAGATGGTATTCTGCTACATAGACCTGTAATATTTATTAGCCATTTCTTTGGCTTTTTCTTGTTCCCTTGCCAGCTTCCACTTACCACCAATGTTGAAGCCGTTGCCACATATTTTAAGTTTTGGAGATAAAAACACTTCAAAGAGCCTGAACTAGTGAATGATTCATGAAGAAAACAGAACAATTGTGAATGTTAATTACTAAGGGATTTATTAGAATTCTATTCTGAATTATTTGGTCTAGGATTTAGGTAAGGTAAGATGCCTAAGCAAGGGCAAGCAATGGTCCAGTGTTTAAACTACTCAGTGACCTAGGTAGGTAATTAGACCTTAGGTAGGTAACTAGAGTCTTAGGAACTACCTTCAGCTCTAGTTTCTTCATTTAAAAGAAATGAATAAAAAATAAATATCTAAATAAAAATAGTATCTATAAGATTTTTGCATGAATTAAACATCACATGAAGAGTGTTTAGCCCATCATAAGATATGTGACGATATTAATATTAATTGATATTCTTAAGAAGTTGTGTTGTAAGACTTTTTATAGAGTTCTTCAGCTACTGCTAGGTTATGATCTTCCAATACTGCTCATTTATTTGGGAGTAGTATATTCTCTTTGCCTGGTATCATAGCCCATGAAAGAGTTTCCCTTTCTACAAATGGCTTGAAGAGTCATATGATCCTAAAAGAGGACAATCAATTCCATAGATGTCATCGATTTCCTTACACGTACTCTTCTTGCTCATCCCATGTAACTTCCATATCTCTGTCTTCTGCTGTCTATTAAACTATTAATTCACAATACAACTCTATTTCTAAAACATCTTAGTCTGGGAATTTAATTTCCTAGTCTATACATGAAGGAAAATTTCACTAATTTCTTCTTGATTTTTTTTTTTTTAAGAATAGCTTACATTTTTTTCTTGATTTATCTTGAGCTGCTCATTAGAATTAGAGTTAAGCTATTCTGAGTCTCATATCAGATGTATTTGTTATGCTGACAATTGAATGGTGGTCATTGAACCCGAGATAAATTCATAGAAACCTTTAAATTGCTCTAACGTAAGAATAAGTAATCCTAGGGACATTAAGAAAACAGAAAACTAAAAGTTTTCCAGAATGTTATTCGTGGCCCTTTTGATCCCTACATTGCCACGTTAGCCTAGTCATTTGGCTCTGGCCATTGTAGCTTTTCTTTTCTTTGGAACTTTGATAGTTTTTCTTTTCTGAGTGTATTTGCACCCTTTCTTCCTTTCTTCTTTTCTTTATTTGCACAATGAACTTGTGAGAAACGGTTCAGTCTAATATTCGTTCCTGTCCCAAACACTCTTAGTTCAAGACTGATGCCAGCTAAGTTTTCACTTACTCAAAGTTTACCAAAACTTGCAGCAACCTATCTTTCTTGATGGTAAACCTGGGATTTGCAACAGCATTCCAGGGACTTTCTCATGGCCACATCTGCTAGAGCTCGCCTTTGCATCAAACTCTTATTCTTGAGTTTCTCAACACCTACTCTTGTTCACGACTCTGCTCTGTGCTAACCATTCACCTACACTGGAGAATCCAGCTTTCACGGGACCAAAGTCTTCTTCTCCCATTGATGCCCAACAACTCCATCCTCTGCTACATATGTAGCTCGAGCCATGAGTTGCTCCATGTGTCCTCTTTGGTTGGTGGTTTAGTCCCTGGGAGCTCTAGGGGATCTGGTTGGTTCATATTGTTGTTCTTCCTGTGGGGTTGCAAAACCCTTCAGCTCCTTCAGTGCTTTCTCTAACTGATGCTCTTTTTTTGCACAATCTTTTGGCTGCCAGTCACCCATCAGGAATTTTTCCCTGACCACAATTCAATGTTTCTAGTTTCTGATCATGTTGGCTTGTTCTTGGTCTTTTTACCACATTCTATTTCCATCGGTCTTTATCTACTTAGGATCTAGTTCTGCCTTTTCTGTTTCATGCATTTCTACTTTTTTTTTTTTTTTAAAAAAAAAATCTTTCAGGCCTTTTGAGTATAAATTAAACCTTTTGCTCTTGGTACCATTTTTCTACCCCATGTCCTCAGGGCTCCCACATCTAAAAAAGAATACCAAAGTATTTTTCTAAATGATGATAGTTTTCTCCCTATGGGGAATTCTGAGTCAACTGGTAACATTACAATTTATTTAGCCTGCCACCCTTGCTTAAAAAATAAATCAGTGATGGTACTTGGGGAATTTAACTTCTCTAGGGAAAGCATGTGTGACAAGGCAGAAATATTGCAATATGATTTTTCTCAAAGGTGTTGATTATACTGATGTGCATAACCCTTGGTACACAGGACCCTGTTAAATAAGACTGGATTCACTGTATTGGCAAAAACCTGTTTCTTTCTACTCAATTTCTATCCCTGTGGTATTCAGAAACCCTGCTTCTTCCAAACTTGGATAACTGTGTTTGAATTACACTTAGGTCTCCTCCATTAGTTCTTTGTTTTTTATCATTGTAAACATATGCGTTTGTTTCTACAAACAAAGAAGGTGGTTCTGTAAAAGTGGGGTGATACATAGGAAATTAAATGACAATACAGGGGTCTCAGTCACACTGTGACCCATTATAGTTAAGTCAGGTTGCTGGTGAAGCTGGATCTTATCCCTGGGAACAACTCCATTTTTTTTTCTTTAATCTTCATAGATTTGCTGTACTTGAACAAGGCAACTTTATCATATTCCAAGTGATTTGGAAACACTTTGGCTGCAGTATTACGTAGTATGTCCTAAGGAAGAAGCCACTAAGGGCCAAGTCCTATTTTAAAGCTATGGAAGAAATATAAAAAAAATTGTAAACCACGCTCCTCTTGTGCTTGTAGTTAGAATTCAAGGGACAGTGAAAGCAACATTAAATATTGATGAGGACTATGCTTCTTTTATATGCACACATATGTGAGCTGCATATGTGCATATGTATGCATTTGTGACTTTCTGCAGTTATACACAGGACAGTTAATCATTGTCCCCTCTCTCTACTCTCATCTCTTGCTACTTCTAGGCAATAACACTGTTTATCTTTGTTCTCTTATGTAATATGTACATACTGTACACTAGAATCCAAACCATTCTCAGGGGAGCTCTCTGAAGTCCTTCAATATATTCCTTGGAATTAAATCCTCCAAGAGCCTAATTGCAGGTTATACTAGCACAAAGTTACATTATTTCTTCTCTCCCTCCTCCTACTTCTTCTTCTTCTTAAAACAAAAATTAGGTATTGGCTTGAATGAAAAGTATCCCCATAGATTCAGGAAACACTTGGTCTGCAGTTGGCAGCACTAAAAGGAGGTGGTGTGGTCTATTTGGAGGAAGTGCATCTCTCTGGAGGTGGATTTTGCGAATTTGAAGCCTCAACCCATTTCCAGTGTCCTATTTCTACTTCATGTTTGTGGCTGACAATGTCATTTCTCAGTTTCCTGTTCTAGTGGCCTTCTCCTAGGCCTCCACCACTGTTATGAACTCTGGGTGAGATCATGAGCCATTGGCCACTTTAGGGCATGGCATTTTATTAACAAATAAAAATAATTAATATAAGTAGGCTTTATTATTTTATCATCATCATCATCATTGATGATGGTGGTGGTGCTGGTGGTGGTGTGTATGTGTGTGTGTGTATGTGTGTGGTATGTGTGCTTGTGTGCAGGTGTCTGGGTGTCATGGTATTCATTTGGGAGAAAGAGGACAACATTTGGAAATCAGTTCTCTCCATCTAGCCTGGTCTTTGGGGATCAAAATCAGGTCGTCAGATATGGGTGGCTACTATCTATCCTTGCTGAGTCATATCTTTGCCTTTTAATGCATAAACTTTAATTTGTCCTCCTCTCAGAGTTAACCAGTATCAACAAAGAGATCTCATGAGAGCCTGATGTGGCTGTTTCCTGAGAGGCTCTGCCAGAGGCTGACAAATATAGAGGCAGATTCTTGCAGCCAACCATTGGACTGAGCACAAGGTCCCTGATGGAGGAGTTGGAGAAAGAACTAAAAGAGATGAGGGGGTTTGCAGCCCCATGAGGGAAGCAACAATGTCAACAGGTCAGAACCCCTGGAGGTCTTGGGGACTGCACCACTAACCAAAGAGTACACATGGAGGGACTCATTGCTCTGGCTGCATATGTGGCAGAGGATGGCCTTGTTGGACATAAGTGGGAGAAGCGGCCCTTGGTCGTGTGGGGGTTTGATACCTCAGTGCAGGGGAATGCCAGGGTGGGAAGGAGGGAGTGGGTGGGTGGGTGAGGGAGTACCCTCACAGAGGCAGTGGGAGGAGGGATGGGATAGGGAGTTTCCTGAGGGGAGACCTGGAATTTACATTTGAAATGTAAATAAAGAAAATATCCAATAAAAGGAAAAAAATTTAAAAAATGGTTTGTAACTAACTTACTATCTTTGTGAGCATCTCCCATTTTCCTTCACCCAACCACCTTTGTATTTATGGTGAGCAGCTGTGGAAATGCCCCATCTGATTTTGTGCTCAGTTCTCTTGCTCATCCCATCCCCTGTAGAACTCATCTTTTCATGAGGCTTCTACTAAAAATGCTAAATTGACTCCAGGAAGGAAATGGGATGCTGGTTCATACTCTGGTAAAGGCAGAGTGACTTATGGTGAGACACAGATCTTCAATAATCCATTTTCATCTTTCCCACACAAATTACTATAAGAATTCAAACCTTTTGTTTTGCAGTTTTGAGAATCTGGTCCCTGAGATGCAGTTTAAAAAAAAAAAATTGCAGTGTGTGTGGGCTCCAGATGATTGTCACTGAATTCAAATATCGCCACAAGTTTCTGGTATGAGATTGGCACCAAGTCCTAATTTGTGCGATACATGACATTGCTTATTTTGCTTTATTTCAAGTCCTTAAAATTCATTCTAAAAAGTTGTTCTTTTGAAATATTGATTGCTTCCAGTGAGGACCATAACATAGAGCAAATATTAGAGACGTATGTTTAGTGGATGTCTGTAGAATGTCATTGAATTTTTCATCAGTGTGACTTACTTTTATTATTTTTGAGCATTTCATATGAATTTTGATCATATTAACCTCAACTTTGCCCCATAATTCTTCCCAGATCCACCATCAATTACCAGTCCTAATTACTTGTCCAATGTTTTGTTATTTTTAATAAATAAATAAATAAGCGCATTTTGTACTGCTCTTAACCTATTTTATTGGGTTCCTAATGCTCTACCTCCCTTCCAACCTCCCAACATTAGGTAGGAGAGAAAGAAGGTTAGAGAGTAAGGGAATATAGACCTCTTTAGTTTACTTCCTGTTGATTAGGGGCATTAAATTCTTCGGGGCAAGTCTAATCTTCACCTCCAGAATATCTCCAAATCCTTTTTCTTGTCAAACCACCACTACAACAACCAGGAGCAGCAGACATGGCAGCAGGGGGAGCAGCAGCTGCTACAGGCTCTCGGGGCTCTCTCATATATAGCCTCTCCAGAGTTCCCATGATTAAACTATCTGCAGTTGGTAAAGATCACAGCTCTGCTAGTGTACGAGGCAAATCATACTCACCTGCTGTGAAGCAGCCTCTTACACCATACCTGGGATTAAAAGTAAAACAAAAACATATTCCCATTAACTGGTTTTGTAAAGAAAACCACAATTCGCACTACATACTGCCAGTTTCTTGTGAGTGTGAGGACCCCCCTCCCCCCCCAAAAAAAACCAGGGGCCATACTCTTAAAGGAAACTGACTTTTTTTTCCAAACTCATTTGTCCAAAGCTCTCAATTAGGCACAGGAGAATTCATGATCCCCTTTCCTTCCATGTTAGGATGTTTACTGACTTGATCTTGTGCAGGTGATGTGCAGGCAAATTCAGGTGTTGTGAGTTCATGTGTGCATGAGTCCTTTCCTAACCAGAAGATACTGTTTTGCTCAGATCCTGCCTCAACAAATATGTCAGTAGTAATGTAGGTGTCCTGTGTGAGATTAAGCGCTCTACTGACACTTATTCTCTGGACTTCAGTTGTAAGTTTCTGAATTAACTGTACATAGTATCTTCTCTAGCAAGGTCTGAAAGCTGCATTGATAGGTGGGTATGGGTACAATAATTTAGAGGACACGTTAATACTCTGAACACCGTTGTTCTTTTTCTCAATAAAAGTACCTTAAACAATGATCATAAATGCACATGTTCCACAATTACACACACATACACACACACACACACACACACACACACACACAGAGAGAGAGAGAGAGAGAGAGAGAGAGAGAGAGGCAGAGAGACAGAGAGACAGAGACAGACAGAGACAGAGAGACAGATAGAGACAGAGATGGAGTAGATTCACATCAAGAAGAATATAGCTCAGATAAAACATGTTGGCATTGGGTATACCTTCCTTATTCAGACAATGTCTACATTCCTATTTCTCAAAGTCCTCAGCTTTCCTTAGCAGTAGGTTTATAATACATCTCTAACTGACACCAGAGAGTTTCCATATTTTTTAAAATATGAAAAAAATCTTTAAAGGTGAAATAGTGATGATATTCATAACTTGAAGTCAATCAGTTATTCTGGAAAGGGATTTGAGACCCACCCAACAAGATGATAATCATGTCTGATACTGGAGACAAAAGTCAACTATTGCAATTTTAGTAGACCAGCATAATTCCTAACTACATTCTAAAATGTATTGTTACATCCACAGATAAGAATAGCTCTCATCCTTCGTCAAAAACCATTCTCTTTACAGAAACTAGAGATAATTAAAGAAAACCACAGTGGACACAATGCAGATATTGGCAAATTGTGAGGGGCTCAAGCCTCAAGAAAAACATCTTTACCATAACTCTTCCTGCTAGGGATCAAGGAATATAGTAAAGAAAGGGTCTGAGAGATTCTAAACAGAGACCCAGGAGGTCTGCTGTGTGACTGTGTCTCTCACATATGTTCTGGCCTAAACAAGATCTGAATTATGAACTTTATATATTTAAGAGAATAATAAAAACCAAGAAAAGAAGTCTGCAGCCTACCTCAGTTGTGTTCACAATATCCCAGTTCCTCCTAGTGATGACATTTGACCTCAGGTAACTTTTTAAAGGACTTCCAGTGCTAAGCTAAGTGAAAATGGGCTCCTGGAGATACATAAAAGTTCTGTAGTCACATCTTTTTTATTAAAAATTTTTATTGGATATTTTATTTACATTTCAGATATTATCCCTTTAACGCATCCCCCCCTTAAACACCCCCCACGCCCAGGAACTCCCTATCTCATACTCCGTCCTCCTGCTCCTATGAGGATGTGACCCCACCTACCCCCCCACTCCCACCTGCCCACCCTCGAATCCCCACCCCCCCCCACACACACACTGTGCGTCCAGCCTTCATGGGACCAAGGATCTCCTTGGTCGACAAGACCATCCTCCCCTACACATACAGCTGGAGTCATGGGTCCTCCCTATGTGCTCCCAGGCTGGTGGTTTAGACCCTAAGGAGCTCTGGTTGGTTGGTATTGTTGCTCTCCTCATGGGGCCACAAACCTTTTCAGCTTCTTCAGTCTTCTCTCTAACTCCTCCATTGGGAACCTCTTGATAAATTCAGTGGTTAGCTGTGAGCATCCACCTCTAAATATGTCAGACTCTGGCAAACCTCTAAGGAGACAGCTATATCAGGCTCCTGTCAGCATGCACTTTCTGGCATCCACATCAGCGTCTACCTTTGGTGACTGTAAAGGGATGGATACTCAGGTGTAACGGTCTCCAGATGACCCCTCCTTCAGTTTCTGTCCCACACTTTGTCTCCATATTTGCTCCCATGAGTATTTTGTAACTCCTTCTAAGAAGAACCAAAGCACCCACACTTGGTCTTCCTTCTTTATGAGCTTCATGTGGTCTGTGAGTTGAATCTTGGGTATTTCGAGCTTCTGGGCTAATATCCAATTATCAATGCATGAATACCATGTGTGTTCTTTTGTAATTGGGTTTCCTCACTCAGGATGATATTTTCTAGTTCCATCCATTTACCTAAGAATTTCTGGAATTCATTATTTTTAATAACTGAGTAATACTCCATTGTGTAAATGTACCACATTTTTTGTATCCATTCCTCTGTTGAAGGACATCTGGGTTCTTTCCAGCTTCTGGCTATTATAAATAAGGCTGCTATGAACATAGTGGAGCATGTGTCTTTGTTATATGTTAGAGCATCTTCTGGGTATATGCCCAGGGGTGGTATAGCTGGGTCATCAGGTGATGCTATGTCCAATTTTCTGAGGAACTTCCAGACTGATTTCCAGAGTGATTGCACCATCTTGCAGTCCCATCAACAATGGGGGAGTGTTCCTCTTTCTCCACATCCTCGCCAGCATCTACTATCACCTGAGTTTTTGATCTTAGTCATTCTTAGTGGTATGAGGTGGAATCTCAGGGTTGTTTTGATTTGCATTTTTCTGATGACTAAGGATGCTGAACATTTTTCTAGGTGCTTCTCGGCCATTTGAGCTTCCTCAGTTGAGAATTCTTGTTTAGCTCTGTACCCCATTTTCAATAGGGCTATTTGGTTTTTGGAGTTTAATTTCTTCAGTTCTTTTAAAATATTGGATATTAGCTCTCTATCAGATGTAGGATTGGTAAAGATCTTTTTCCAATCTGTTGGCTGCCGTTTTGTCCTATTGACAGTGTCCTTTGCCTTACAGAAACTGCAATTTTATGAGGTCCCATTTGTCAATTCTTGATCTTAGGCCATAAGCCATGGGTGTTCTGTTCAGGAACTTTTCCCTGTGGCCAAGTATTTAAAGTTCTTCCCCACTTTCTCTTCTATTAGTTTCAGTATATCTGGTTTTATGTGAAGGTCCTTTATCCACTTGGACTTGAGATTTGTACAAGGAGATAAGAATGAGTGAAACAATCTCACTAAGATCAGGGACTAGACAATGCTGCCCACTCTCACCCTACCTATTCAATATAGTACTGGAAGTCCTAGCTAGAGCAACTAGACAACAAAGAGAAGTCAAAGGGATACAAATAGGAAAGGAAGAAGTCAAAATATCACTATTTGCAGATGATATGATAGTATACTTACGTGATCCCAAAACTTCCACCAGAGAACTCCTAAACCTGATCAAGAAAAAACAAAACAAAACAAAACAAAACAAAAAAAAAAAACTTCAGCAAAGTGGCTGGTTATAAAATCAACTCAAACAAGTCAGTAGCCTTCCTCTACTCAAAAGATAAACAGGTTGAGAAAGAAATTAGGGAAATGACACCATTCACAATAGTCACAAACAATATAAAATACCTTGGTGTGACTCTAACCAAGCAAGTGAATGATCTATACGATAAGAACTTCAAGTCTCTGAAGGAAGAAATTGAAGAAGATTTCAGAAGATGGAAAGATCTTCCATGCTCATGGATTGGCAGGATTATTATAGTAAAAATGGCCATCTTGCCAAGAACAACCTACAGATGCAATGCAATCCCCATTAAAATCCCAACTCAATTCTTCACAGAGTTAGAAAGAGAAATCCTCAAATTCATTTGGAATAACAAAAAAACCAGGGTATCAAGAACTATTCTCAACAATAAAAGAACTTCTGGAGGAATCACCATCCCTGACCTCGAGCAATATTACAGAGCAATAGTGATAAAAAACTGCATGGTATTGGTACAGAGACCGGCAGGAAGATCAATGCAATAGAATTGAAGATCCAGAAATGAGCCCACACACCTATGATCACTTGATCTTTGACAAAGGAACTAAAACCATCCAGTGGAAAAAGGACAGTATTTTCAACAAATGGTGCTGGTTCAACTGGAGGACAACATGTAAAAGAATGCAAATCGACCTAATCTTATCTGTAGTCACACCTTAAAGGAAGCCATTTAGTTAAGGTTTTCTTTTCATGCTGTAAATACAAACATTTTTAAAATGTTTTTAAAATGATTTTTACTGAAATTCAATAGTAGTGTAATAAGAAATAACATAGAAAGTCACTCCAAACTTAACAGTGTCCTCCAAATCACCTCCTGGAAACTAAGATGATTTTGTTTCTTTGTAGGAAGCAGAGTTAATCTTAAGACAAAACAACCACACGCACACACACACACACACACACACACACACACACACACACACACAAACTCACGCATGCATGCACGCACGCACGCACACGCACACACACACACTCATACACACATGCACATGTATACACACATGCATACACAGAAACATGCACAGACATACACACACACAATGCACATACACATTCACATTCATATACACATACATGCACACACATTTGCATTTATGCAAACATACACAGTCATATACATGTATAAATATACACATTCACATACATGCACACACAAATGCACACATGCACATACAATCATACAAATATGCACATGTGCACACACAGAATTAATCATGACTTAATTAGGACACAGATGCTCCAGAAATTCAAGGAAAATCTACCTCCCCCACAGGTTTCTGATTGACCCAGCATAACCTGATTATGTTCATTATTGCTTGAAGTTTCTCTGGAACTTCAGTTAACCACAGGCAGTTACAGTGTAATCAGCATAACCTGACTGTGTGCATTGCTTGAAGTGTCTCTGGGCGTTCAGTCTTCAAAGTCAATTTTCATGTCTACTGATGAATTCTTTAATAATGGGATCCAGTTTCCCTAATTGTAACCTAACCCTTCACTCATGTTCTTATGCACATGGTTGGGATAATTAGTAGAATATATTTCTGTCCAGATGAAGCTATCAGAGTTCTGTGGGATGACACAGCCCCGCCCCCTTTGTGCTAATATAATCCATCAGTGGAGAAGTCATTATTTCTTTGCATACACATCCTTCTCTGAATGTGACTCTCTTGTTTCTTCACTAGATGCTTTTCTACTTTGACTTCCATCTGCTCCCCTCTTCAGAAATTTATTGTCATTCCCCTCTTTCTTGCACCAACACGTTTCTCTCACATTCTTCCTCAGACTTTGAGAATCGACACAGGAAGTTAAACCTTGGCCCCCAACTCCTGTGGCCTCTGCTATTTTCACTCCAAATGGAGAGTACTGATTTTTGCTTGCACTTCAGAATGAATGAAGCATTTCCACATCTTCCTTGTTATTCTTTTGGAAACATTCTTTAAAAAATACTATTATTGTTGTTTTATAGATAATTAAATATTTTGTACATAAATAAATTAAAAGATACTCTTACAGGTAACAAAGTGAGGTAAGATTTGAACCTGTGTGTATATTTAATCTTAATGTTTATTCTATTGACTGCATCATAGTGTCAACTGAAACTTCCTAAGAGTACTCTAGTATGCTGATGATATGGTACTTGGCATATCTGATAAAGTCATACAATTCCTGCAGAGATATTAATGTATGCAATTATTCTAGATTCTAGAAGATTTCTATCATGTCAACAGTCATCATTAGGTAGCAGACATGCAACTTAGCAGCTTGTAGTTTTGAACGTCATCGCCTGTCAAATCACTAAAAGTATTTGGGACATCAGCCTGACAGGCTGGCAGCCTACTCATTGCTATTATTTATTAAAAATTAATTATGTAGTCTGTTTTCCTGCCAAAAGAAGATAATTTGTAAACTGCAGCATTTCTTTTAGGGTGACTAGTATCAACAGGATGTCTGATCACATTAGATTTTAAACACAGACACTTTCCTTGAAGTAAGTGTAGAGTGAATTGTTTTCCAAAGGGTTTTGCATAATTCTAATTTGCCTTTTTATTGCTAGTCACAGACCATCTGTACCTGTGGGCTCTGAGAAACTTCAAAACAACCTACTGAGAACGTCTTGTAATTTCAACTATAGAAATAGATAATTGAATAAGCTCTGTCATGTGAAAATGAAAAGGTGAACTGCTGAATCCAAAACTCAGACAAAAATAGTGTATCATCTATAGTAGGTATATAATCATTTGAACAACCCAACACTCATTTTTAGCCAACTAGAAAATCATTTGTATTTTATAATTTGTAAAAGTTTGAAGAGAGAACAGTAAATAAATATCTGAATAATAAATAAAACAATTTTCTTCAAAAAACAAATATTTTGCTTTCTAATTGATTAAAGTTAAAATAAGGAATAACTTATGTCACATATACCAATTTAGTAGCTAATACTTCAGTGTGCGGATATGATGTTCATTGGAATTATATGGCATAATTGAAATATTCAAGAAGAATAGAGATTATCACATTATTCATGATTTATATCCATGTAACTTTCATTTGTAGTTTTATACATTTCCTCCCTGATAATTAGGGATATACCTTGCTGTTCTTTGATTCTCTTGAATATAGCAATTGTCTATAGACCTTTGGCCAAACTTAACCATGTAGCTACTCATAATAGCTATTAAGAGCAACTGATGCCAAGTAAATAAAAAATACAAATAAAAAAGTTAAAAATAGCCTGGAAATGTGGCTCAGTGGTAGAATATTTGCTGTATTTGCAGAATAGCCAGGTTTGATTCACCACAGATACATAACGAAGTGTGGTGTCCAGCATGACTTGGCACCTTGACTTGAGGCAGTGAGGGAATGAAGATAGGACAGATGTTAAAGAAATGATAGACACATGGACAAAGAAAGTCTAAGGTTGGCTAGGTCGTGTAGACTCTGATAGAGTTCCATCAACAAGGCAGCTACCCAGAACCACAGTGATTCTATTATGTACAGCAGAGGAATAGGGGTTAGCGAGTATTGGTAGGAGGTCACTGCAGGTAAGTCCTCTCAGGTTCTCTCAGGGAAGAAAGCTGCAACAGCTGGTGTTTACACACTTTTGACATTCATATTTGTACAGAATAAAGCTTTGCTCTTTCTCTGTTTCTCATCTGGGTCTGGGGAAGACTTTGACTTCCCATGGGTCTACCGCATTGCTTCTTGACATGGCCCTCACATGTTAACAATACACACTCACTAGGACTTTATCCACTCTTTATGCATTCTCTCAAATCTTCCTTTACTCTCTACAGAGAGGCTCTTAACTGACTGTAACTTCATCTCTGAGGGAAACTCAACACCCTTTGCTGGTCTCTGTAGGCACCTTCATGCATGTGGGTGTACATACATATTTGCAAACAAACATATGAAAAAATAGCTAATGTAAAGCATTGCATTTGACAAATATGACTGTCTCCTCAGTAAAGTCATTACTCTAAATATTTACTGCAGTATAAAAGAGACTGTGTTTTCTATTAGCTGAGACATTGTCTGGAGAACCATCAAAACATCAAAATGTAAGCCAAGAATTAGATAAAATAATTCTTTCTCATGAATAGTGTAAGATTTCCTAGAACTCAGTCCAGTTAGATCTATCATGTTCCATCTTTGGCTTCAAGAAATGCTACAGCTGTTGTTTCTGGGAAAGGGTAGAAAAAAAGAAATCTGTGTGTCTCCAGAATTCTTACCTTTAGGGAACTCATCTAAAAGTTACAAATATTTTGTGATGTCCTTGGAGCCCAAATAGGTTACTGATTATAAATGAGAAAGGTAGATGATTTTACCTAAATAACTGTGCTAATCACTAAAGTGAAGGTGAAAGAACTGAAGAAACAGAGGGACCACTGGAGAATGCATGTCTTTACCATCAATATTTTGGGACAAGTATATGAGCTTAAGACTTAAATATATGAGCAAAATGTGACTACTCTGCTTAAATTCAAAGACTACATTAATTCTTATTAATTCTTATTAGAGATATTCATCTCTAATGTCAAGAAGATTTCAACTTTTATTAAATGTTTCTCACCATGTCTCTCTGCCTCTGACTCTGTCTCTCTGTCTCTCTGTGTCTGTCTCTCTCTCTCTCTCTCTCTCTCTCTCTCTGTGTGTGTGTGTGTGTGTGTGTGTGTGTGTGTGTGTGTGAAAGTGTGTTTTGCTGCATGAATGACTGAACCATTTGTGTGTCTGCCGCTAATGAATGCCAGAAGGAAGTGCTAGAATCTCTGGAACTAAAGTTACAGATGGTTCCAAACTACCAAGTGGGTTCTGGAATTGAACCTTGAATCTCTGAAAGAGTGTCTCATGCTTTTAACTGCTGAATCATTTCTCCAGCTGTCAACATTTTTTCTATTGTCTTATTTGCAAACACCTAAGTATCCAAATTTCCAAATACAGAGTAGTTTTTGTAAACCATACTTTGTTTTGCCAAATGTTTGAATTAGTGACCAACTACTAATCTAGTTTATTTTTCTTTCTTATATTCAATCCAAACTTTTTTCACTTAGGTTTTTTGTAAATTTATTTTTAGTTCTACACATTTAATCTATGCCTTTACCACTCTTGTGATAAGACACTACAACCAAGGCATTTTATTAAAGAACTAATTTGGAGTTTACAGCTCCAGAGCGATAGGAGTCCATGATCAGAATAATAGTAAGCAGAGCAGCACCAAAGAGCTCATATTTTAAAACATAACCATGAGGCAAATAGACAAGCAGACTGACAGACAGACAGACAGACAGACAGACAGACAGACAGAAAGACAGACAGAGATGAACAGATGGACAAACATGATAGACAGACAAATGGATGGATGAAAAGGCAGACAGATGAACAGACAGATGGACAGATGGATGTATAGATAGACATACAGTCAGACAGGCAGAAAAGACTGACAATGCTGTGATAGTGTGACCCTTTTGAAACCTTAAAGCATGTCCCCAGTATAACATCTCTTTCAACAAGGCTATTCTTACTAATCCTTCACAAACAAGTCCACTAGCTGGGGAATAGGCATTCAAATACATGAGTCTATGGGAGTCCATTCTCATTAAAACCACAACATTCAAAATAGCTCAGCCATTTAACCCAAATTTCTATGTATTTGTAAGATTTCACATGAACTAGCATATCTGTTACAAACGAAATATTTACTAACTTAAAGAGTACTTTTAGAACAATCTTTTCACTTATTCTATTAGTCTATCATATAATTCACCATGATGCTTTTAAAATTGCCTTCTGTATATTTGTGTGATCCCACAGGAGAGAGAAGTGTACCTAGATTTCCAGGGGCTCCCAGCTTTCAAATTGTACCCCTGAAGTAAGTGCCAGGATACTTTTCATTTTTATGCTACAAAGCTTTGCTGAAGCTTTCCTGTGAAAACAAAATTTTAGTGCTTAAAACACATTCTAAAATCAGCAACCTGTTCTGATCCCACTGTTTTTTTTTTTTTTTTTTTACAGCTTCCTACAATTATTCTTGTTTCATGGGAAAATTAGAAAGAGGAAAAGAAAAGAGCCAAATGAAGCTTCCTATGCTAGGAATTTAAACAACCCTTCTTCTAAGGGCTGTCTCCAAACAAAGCCACAAAGTGAGTAATATCCCAGGTCCCTCTTTCTACGAGCTTTATATCTGCAGCTAGATGAGCCATTGTTGTGTGATCAAACAGAGGAAAGAACAGTGGAGATAGGGTAATATTTGCATTGGCATAACAAGCAAAGGCTGATGTCTTATTAAATGAGAAAAGCCCTGTTAGTCATAACGGAAAAGTTAGAACTGCCAACTAATTTCAGAATTTCCCTATTTTTATAAATTCCATCTAGGATTTTCCTTTCTACTTATTCCCTCATTTATTTTATTTCTATATGTGTGCAAATGTGTGTTTACTACATACAAGTATGCACATGTGTAGGTGGGTGTGTCATCATGTGGATGACAGGAGTTGACATCAGATGTCTTCCTCAATTACTCGCCACTCTAGTTTTGATGAAGGGTCTCTCTGTGTACTGTGAACTTACTATGAGTGAGCTAGACTGGATGGCCATGAGCAAGCCTCTGGGCTGCATAGCAGTTTACATGGGTTCTGCAGATCCAAACTCATACCGTTATGCTTGAGAAGAAAGCACTTTACCCAATGAACCATCTGTCCAATTCCTGCCAAAGGTTTCTTAAGAGACATTATAAAAATGCCATAGCTCCCATAAGTATAACAGCAAATTCATTATTCACTAGTCTTGAAATATCAAGTTAATGCACAGATAGCAGAGAGCAGCCTATGAGTGTGCTACCATCTGACCTCATTACTTTCAATACGCTTTTGTAATAAATAAAGAGCACAAAGAAGAGTTTTCAAAAAAGTATTCATATTTGAATCACTCTGTCATATAGACTGCTTCTCAAATAAGTAAAATATTTTTCAGCTCTTCACTATTAAGGTTGGGATGTATCAAGGAAACAAACCAAACCGAAAAGCTTATGACATGAAAGCCTTAAAAAATATTTATTTAATAAGTGGAGTCAATTCAACTCTCAGTTTTCTTAGCACTGCCTATATCCAAAGAGACAAAAAAAGAGAAAAAAGAAACCAGATGGGACAAGGGGAGCCCAGCCTCCCACTCCTGATTGGCAACACACTCAGCTCCAAAGCTGGGGCTGCTTCCTTTGGAGTCTCACCCAAACCATTTCAATGAATATTTCAGTGTGAAAAACTTGACCACAGTCATTTGGAGCTTTTCTGTCATCAAATATATTTAAAACTTTGCAACCAAATGCCTATTAAAACACAAGACAGTAAAAATATCTGGGAGCCTTTAAGAAGTCATTATTGATAGACACCCAAACATTTTAGTTTTAAATTATGTAAATCTTTTGATGCAAGGGCCAGGCTCTACATCAAGTAAAGATCTAGATCACTAGAGGAGTGCTTGGGTGGTTTAGTTTTCCCATGCCATTACTTTTGAACAGAAGATAATGAAAGCCATTGTTGGTTGAGATGGGTCATGCCTTATTTTGCTTTGTTCTACTAAAAGGGTTTTGAAACGGAAATGGACGCTTAATTTTACTTATTCATAAAGCTGCCTATGCCAAATTATATTTTAAATAAGTAATGCGAGATATTTTTAAGCGTACACAGCCATTATCTTTTCTAGAATGGACACTGCTGATGAAATAACCCTAAATTTGTTTTCAGACTCTTCAGAGAGCTACTTAGCATCATTCAGCCTGTTTTTCTAGTGATCCCCATTAGAGAGATATTTCTAGCTCTGCCAAATGTACCTCTTCCTTATGCTCTAGGGAGTCAACATTTGGCTTTTATTTTCTGGGACAACCTTTTGAAAAGGCTTAAGGCATTCGTTTTCATTTTAATTCCTAAAGCCCTTGTAACATTCTGGAGTGGCAGGAGAAGGCTTTCTACCGCAACAACGACCTTCCTGGAATCAGCCCGGTACGGCTGCTTGGCACATATGAAAACAGGAGATTTACACTGAGTGGTTCATGACTGTGTCACATATCAGTGTGTTTTTGGTATAAGAAAAAAAGGCAATTGTTTGGAAATCAGCAAGGACAGATTTTGTTGTGATAAATACAGCTTTGAGCAGTACCTGGAGTGAAGCCAGCTGCTTATAGAAAAGCAAGCGTATGCCTTCAAAGCTTATTCCTAATAGACATAATAGTGTTATTTCCGCTCACTGCCAATCTTCTGTACCATTTCCTATTTTAATTCAGTAGTTTAGAATTTAACTGCATTTGGGTTTTTGAGACTTAATTTTCTGTATATGTACAAGTGGCTACATGTACATATGTACACTCTCTACATACCTGGAGACCAGACAAGGATGCTGAATTCCCTAGAACATGAGCTGCAAACAATCGTCTGTCACCATATCGATGCTCGCAACCGAAGCTGGCACTGTGTGTGAATGCAGCAAGTGGTCTTAACTTCCCAGTCTTCTCTCCAACCATTTATCTACGTTTCTATTGTAAATGCAGAATAAAGTTGTGGATGCAAATAAGCATGTGTCCTATTATCATGCATTTTTATTCAAGTCTGTCTGGATTTACAGAGGTAGAATGCAGTGGATTTGAGTAACTACTGATTTAGACATTTTACTTTTCTAAGTGTGTGAAGCAAGAGAACACTCATCATGATCACGTTAACCTCCAGTCACTCAAGTGTATGAAATGGTTTATTATGCTTTCCACGCCACGCCTTGTTGCAATACATTCATCTATCGGAGTGCAAAATTTGTCTGAAAAAGGTGTAATTTAGCTCAACTTTATCTCATAAATAGGTCCCTATCTGTTATTTGTTCTAAGACAATACATCAAGATGATTATAGTATATATAATGCAAAGAGCGAGTAAAATTTATAAACTGTGGGCACTTCAGACAGATCAGTAGCTCAGAGAATGAGCAGAAAGAGTTCGCGCTTCTAAATTTGGGTCTTACTGTGGTTTTAGGGGCAAATCTCAGCCTCCAAGACTTTTAGGTACCTAATGTTAAAACAACAAAACAAAACAAAATATAACAAAACAAAACAAAAAATGGGTAAAGGTTGAAAGCTATGATATATGTAGCTATTGATCTTAAAACAGACCCTCAGAAGAGATCACGGCAGAGAGAGTCTGACCAGTGTATCAGCTCTAAGTGCCTTGAGGATTGCAACATATACATGTTAAATTGTTGCAAGATAAAGAAGTAAGTAAAACTAACATAACATCGGCAACATCTTTTGTTCCAGAAAAACCCCAGGCATGTGAAACCATTCAAACACTGTGTTATTGGTATAAAAGAATGTCATCTAACGTAGATGTAAATATACACTGAAGGACACGTGATCCTGTAGGATAATCAACTGTTGAAGAAAAAAATTATTTATAACTCTCTTGCTGAAACTCTCTCTTAAGAACTTGACTCTCCCATAAGAGCATAAGTTAATTTTGTTAAAATACATAGGGCAGGAAAAGCATATCCACATATACACATGTACACATATGTACATATATTGAACAGATGTATAACATAATTCGAACCATTATATGTTTTTTTAATAAACACACAAACAAAGACATTTTATTATGGATGTCCACTATTTTAGTAATTTTTTTCATTTACTAGTCTATGTACACATATATTAAGCCCTCCCTGTAATATTCTGAACGTCTACTGTACATCAAACCAATAAAGAACTCGTAAGAATACAACTTTAAAATACCACATAATTGTCTATAAAATATATTTAGCATAATTTCTAATTATTGTCACGTCATAGGACACAAAGTTCTTTGCTACGTTTTGTTATATATAATAATATCTTAGTCGCCAACTTCCTATATAAGTTCTAAATGCAGCTCTCATTATTTGTACCCAAATTCTAGAAGTTCTGTGGTCAAGCATTTCACATGGTAGTGTGTGCATAGTGAAGAACTTGACATGGAAACCATCTGTAATCTCATTACAAGACGTAGGCTGCTCTTCTTACTGCTTCTTGCTACAGTTGACTGTTACATTATATATGCCTTTTTGCATACTTCCAAGGACAACTTTTAAAAATATAAGTTGTTCAAGTCACCAACAAACCATTTTCCTTCTTATATTTTGTTTCATTAACATAACTGACTTTTCTCCTTTTTGCCATATTATTGAAAATAATTTTTTGTTGTTTTTGATTTTTAATTTTTTCAGGGCTGGAGAGATGGCTCAATGGTTAAGGGAACTAGCTAATATATATATATATATATATGTATATATAATTATATATAATATATAATTCTGTAAATATATTAATATATTATATATATTATATATTTTATATAATATTAATTAATATATAATATATTAATATATATAATTATATTCATATATATTTACAGAATATAGATTTTTTTCTAACATAATATATTCTGATTATGGTTTCCCCTTCCTCTTCTCCTCCCAATTCCTGCCCATCTCCTCTCCCATCTGGATCCACTTCCTTTCCGTCTCGAACTAGAAAACGAAGAGCATTTTAAGGGATCACAATTAATATAGTATAATTAATATTATATAAAATATTATATAATTAATAATATTAATATCAGAGTTGGACAAGACCAACGAACAGCGGGAAAAGAGCCCACGAGCAGACACAAGATCCAGCGAGCCACTTGTTCACCCTCAGGGATCCAATAAGGATCAGCTGCCGAGCCATGCAGGCCCGGTGCATGCTACTTTGCTCTCTGTAATTTCGTATGAGCTTTACTCAGTTGATTTAGAGGATTTTGTCTCCATGGTGTCTCCATCCTCTCCGACTTTTATATTGTCTCTGCCTCCTCTTTCTTGGAGTTCCCTGATTCTTGACAAAGGGATTTGACGGAGACATCCTCCTTTTTTTAATTGGCTGACGGTACCAAGGTCTCTCACTTTGCCTAATGTCTGGCTGTGGGTCTGTGTGTTTGTTCTCACCTGCTGCAGGAGAAAGCATCTCTGAAGATGGCTGAGCATGATACTGATGTATGAGTATAGTGGAATGTCTTTAGGAGTTATATTACAGCTGTATTCTTTAAGGAGAGTGATACTAGGATAACTGACTGTTCTTACCAATAGATAAACAAAATATTTTGCTCTTTTTCTATGTGACATAAATTTTTTAATTTATATCTAATACTTTTTAAAGCTACCGATTATGCCTTCTGAAGCTATCACCACTGAGAGCTGTATTTTTTTAAGTGCAGTCTAGTGTAAATTTTTGTAGCGCTAGAATTTTCTTGTCAATTTGAGAATTAGAGAAACGGAAGTAAAATTGTTATGTAAATTTATGTAATGAGAATTAAAGTATCGGAATGTCGACAATGAAACTAGTCTCATCCCTTACAAAACAGAGCTCTCTAATAGGAAATTGTATTATGAAATTTATATTTTTATCCATGGAAAATTCTATTTAAATATAGTTGTGTAATACGAAAGTCTGAAATATTGTGTTTCTGGGGCCTTAACTTTATTCAAATGTAATTTGCTCTTCCAGAATGAGTATAGGACAAATTCTTCAGGATTCTAATCTTGGATGGGTTATTCACTGCTTCGTGGTATGGTCAAGTGACTTGGTTTTTATGCTTTTGCAGTTTTCCATCCTTGAGTGAGCAGAAGAAAATTTGATGTCCAGAGTTATCAAATGATAAGACTTAGAAGCATCTTTATCTAACTTAGATGTTGTAAGCATACAATAAGTAATTTTTGTGAAATTATAAGAACATCACTTTTGAGATGAATTCTTTGAGTAAAATTCTTATTGCTCCATAGAACAAACATTAAAAATATCTATTCTTCTGCCATTAAGATTTGTGAGTTATTCTTCTTCAAGGTAACAAAAATTCCATTTGTGTTGTGAAACCTAATTTTTTGAGGCATAAAAACATTTATGGTTGTTCCTCTTATAAACTAATTCTGAGTCTTTGTAGCCTACTGTCCCGGACCAATCTCCACACAGGTTTAGAAATCATATGTTAATCATGTAAAAAAAAATTCAAAGAGACTTTGGAGACCTTGTAAATCTAACTTCTTTCCTGCCAAGGTTTATAATTTTGAACCTTTCTATATTCATAGAATCTCTACAATGAACAAGTAGTAGGTATTATTTGCAGACAGCAACTTTTTCAAATTTTGTCTACAAACAGAACATTTTACATTTGTTCCCTTTGCTGAACTACCATGCAGAAAAGACATTTGAAAAACAGAAAACATTTCATATAAAGTTCGTGAAGAATATTATGGTTTTTCCTACTAGATATTTATAGCCATTTGTATTCTCTTTTTGACTGTAATCTTGTCGCACACACACAGTCTTGCCCATCTCAGAGTTACTTTGGACTCCTTTCTCATTCACACTTACAAACTTTTCAGAGTGGAAATGTGCCTTGGAAATTCACGACGCAGAAGATGGCTGAGCAGGGCACTGGTACTATGAGTATAGCAAAATGTCATTACGAGTTTTATTATGAGAATCATTTGTAAACTTCAATTAAGCAGAGGAAAGAGCAGACTGACTAAAAGAAGCTTGGCGTGCAGCTGAAGGATTTAGATGAGACAAAGAAAACATTTTCACTGTAAGTTTCATTAATATTTTAAATAGAATTTAGGGAATGTGTCACTCTTTCAAGTATTTCAGCAAATCTCAGGAAATGGATTAAACGAACCTCATTTCTATCAGGAAAAATACATATTAATAAATGAATGCCTCAATTTCTTTCTCCTTTAAAAAAAAAAAGACAACAACCCAGTTTAATTTCATCTGGTAACTTGGACATTGTTACAATTGCTTCTGCACCACTATTTTAAACTTTCATGGATGGAGCCAATATAGTCACTGCAGTATCTTCATGGCTTGCTTGAGAAAGTCACAATTGATTTTATCCTACCAATCAGATTGACTTTCCTACCGGAAGTCTTTGTTGCCATATTCTGAAAACCTTCTTCTTTGATACTTTCTGTCACTCTATGGACTGCATTCTTCAGGGTCCTAAGCAGCTACCTAATAGCTTTGTGTTGAATATGTGTAAAAGAAGATGATTTAACAATTTAACATTGGGGAATTTGGAAGCCAGTGGATAATGAGGAAAATTAATAATCAGTGGCCAGTTAAGGGGTCTGATACATAGAGTAATGAAAAAGCATGTTTGAATATGCACTTAAGAAAGGCAAGTTGTGCAGAAATAAATTTTGTAAAACTATAGCATTTACAAATGCATCTCCCTGAGTTAGAATAGGATAGATACCTAATATCCAAACTATGAGATGATTGAGGAGTTGTAGTTTAACAACAGTTATTTAAAATCTGTATCTCTTAACTTTATCATTTTTATTTTCTGTTGGCATACTTTCAATTTTCACTCTTTGGCAGATTAGTTTTATTGAGTAGTATATATAAATGAAAGAAAATTAAAAATAAGTATAAGAGTTGAAGGTGGGTCTCTATGTAGATGTTGAAGCAGCTTCCTCAGAAACATCATATTAGTTGAGAGGATGTGGTCCTGGGCTTTGGGGATATTTGGATGATCCAGTCGATGTATTTTCAGTTAGCCCTTATTTAAGTATTTAGTCCATACTGCCTGTCAATCTCAGATTCGTCCTTTTTACTTCTCCAGTTACACAGTTACATGTGACAGTCAAAAGATCTACAGGGTTCCCAAATTTCTCAGCCACGTATTTTGCAGTCAACAGCAGATTAATGCATCATTTGCTAATTAGGTTGTAAAGAGAACCCCATAATAGTCTACCTGTTGAGTTCCTTATTTTATTTGAAATCGTTTTCACGTGGTTATTGCAGACATCCTAGAGTCCTGTATTAAAAATGTTCTACCTAGAAAGTGCATCTATTTCCCTTTCTTGGGCACATGAGAGGTACAATCAGTTTGACAGAGTAAGCAGCATCAAGTTGTCTATGTGACGGTTCCCCAGTTCTTCAGATCGTATGCATGCATGGCATAAAACAAACACACAAACACACAAACAAACAAACAAACAAACAGGGTCAAAGAATATTTCACATCTATTACTGCTATGATACACCAAAGCAAAGACAGACACATTTCTTTCCTTATGGGTATTTTTTTCTCTAATTTATCACTGTTCATTCAAGGACCAGTGTGTTTAGGAGCCCTTTATTCACACGGGATTCTTTGAGTTCTTTCATGAGACAGACTCATTGCTTCTCTTGTGTTATATGGGCATGAGACAATCAATTCAGGTTAGCAGGTGTGGTTTTAGACTTGGTTTCTTCTCTATTTATATCCATAAACTATAAATCTGCCTCATTGTAACCTAAGCCCCGCATTTAGAAAAATCTTTAAAAATATGTATTACATTTTTTCAAGTTTTTGTGCGAATTAAGTATGCCAATTACAAACCCCCAGGTTCTGTTCTCACCTGAACTCTTACCTGAATCTTATAAATAAAATTTTTACAAATAAAATTTTATCAAAATATTGCTGCTCTCTTTCATGACTGGCTTTAGAAGCCCAATTTTAATTTTGGGTACTCGGCCATTGTAGAGTCTGTGAGGAGGAAGGAAGGGTGTTTTATTTTTATCTTCTTCAGTTTTATTTTTTCTGTTTCCATTTCATCTTTTTATCCTCTCAAACTTCCATTGAGGCCCCAATCCAAAACTTCTCATTTAACAATTAATTTTTTTAATCTCTACTATGATGAGGTAAGATACAAATGCAGCCACAGGGCTGGCCCAGTTCAAGGCCTGACGTATCTTAAGATCCCATCAGCCTGCATCTCTCCATGTGCCCGAACATTGGCAGAGGCCTCTTCTTGGCTTTTTGCCATATAGTAGGGATTCAGGATTCACTGAGAAAGAAGGCTTCAGCTCCCAAGCGGCAGACAGAGTATTTTTGATTTTCTCCTTGGCAGGAACCGAGCTCTTGGCTCATTTATTGTTTGTGTCTGGACATGAACTCTGATTGCCTGACTGCCCTGGCTCTGCACGGGGGTTCTTTCTCCACACAGAGCAGTGTATTTTGCATGTGAGCCCAACCATACCAGTTTTATGTGTTGCCCATCATTACCATATGTTTAGAGTTGAAGAGACGGTTGAAACGAAGTTGCTGCATCATCTATCCAAGAACTGAAGTTCATGTCAAGTTCTCACAAGGGCCTCTTTCATCCTTGTGTACACAGCAGGTCTTTACTAGCATCTCTGAAGGGATCATCATTCTTCAATAAAAAAAAATATGGTCTTAAAATAGAAGAATTAATGAAAGCATGCACAGGGATGTTTATAATGAGGTACCTTAAAACATGACACATGAAAAGTGAAATGCTCTTATTAAAATGTCACTGTCATTAAAAATTCTGCCTTATCAATAGGAATGCCCAAAGAGTACTACTTGTTCAATTACTGTGACCCTTGAAGTTCTAAATCCTTTGGGAGAGGTGAAACCTTTACTGGAAACAGCTGGAGTGTCATTTGTGGGTAGTTGTTATTCAGCCTGTGCTTTGGGTGGTCACCGAGATGAAAGTCAGAAGTATTCAGCTCATTCGAGCCATGAATTCTCTTCCCTGTTGAGAAAGCATGAGGTAGAAGGTGCATGGAAGGCCCCATGGTCCTTTGTAGAGCAGGGTTGGCAGAGCACAACAGGAGGCTTCAGGACACAGGACAGGTGCTGATTCCTAAGGCAACCCAGTAAAGACATTATATCAATGACTGAAACTCAAGAAATGCTTCTATTAAAAAACTATGTTCTACTTCCTTCTTGTGAGAGTGTAGGGTTCTAAGGAAAATACCAGGCTTTATGAGGTAAGACATGATGAGATAAGATTTATTGCTGACTGCCTTTCATCATCAGGGTGATCTCAGCTAAGTGAGTAAAACTTTGTGACCTCTGTCCAAGATTTATGGTTGCCAGTGCCTCCATTTCTCATAGTGTATCTCTGTGAGACGGGGTGAAGGGAGGGTGAGCTTGCAGTAAATATCTAATGTTTTTCCTAGGCCTATAATTCTATCACCTAAGGAAAGTCTATTCAATGAAATGTCCAACTGTGCTGGGTGGGGTGGCATGCTACTTTAATCTCAGCACTCAGGTGGCAGGAACATCTGATGTTCTGTGTGATCTGTGTGAGTTCCTAACTAGCCTGGTCTATGCAACAAATTCATCAAGGTCAGCCAAGGCTGTATATGTCATATTTTAAGCATGTCTAGCCCTTGCCTGGATGCTCCACTCCTGCCCCATTCCAGTCATCTTTCCCAGTACTCTCTCTGCCCCTCCATTCTGTACCTTCCCCCTTACTCCCTCACCTCTATGATGTCTATGCAATTTTCCATTCTCAAGGAGTTTCATGAGAGTTGCCCACTATCCCTCCTTATCACTTAGATTCTCTGGGTCTGTGGACTGTAGCATGTCCTTTACAGCTAATATCTACTTATAAGTAAGTGCATACCATGTTTGCCTTTCTAGGTCTGAATTACCTCCCTCAGCATGAGTTTTTTTCTAGCTCTATCCATCTGCCTGAAATTTTCATGATATCATTGTTTTTAATAGCCAAGTACTACTCCATTGTGTAAATGTGTGTTTCTAGTTTATCCCACAGATGCCTCTCTCCATTGCCTAAATAGCTGCAGAGATTTCTCCTCTCCATTCCTTTCCTTCTACTGACTGGCTTTGTCCAGTCTCAATGCAAGGCAGGGAGCCTAGTCTTACTACAACTTGATATGCCATGGTTGGTGGGTAGCCATTAAAGACCTGACCTTTCCTGAAGAGGAACAGAGTAGGAGTGGATAAGGGTGCAGGGGAGAGATGAGGGGAGAAATGCATTGAGGTCAGGATGTAGAAAGAGAAAAAAGACAGAGACAAGAGACAAACAGAGAGAGAATGTATTTATAAAAAAAAAAAACCTCTAACACCAAACAAACAAAGGAGGGAGAAAAAGTATCAATGATTAAACAGAATTCCCCCAAAGTCTAATGGAATAGGCAGTGAAGTCTTCCTTTTTCCTGGACACATAACCATTAAGTCCAGCCTGTATCCCATGATGAAGCTTTTAGCGTGGACAATCTATGTCACTCAATAGAATTCATCACAAGACCTGTGCCTTATTCAAATTGTTCATTGAAATTTTCATCTATTAAAAAAAAACAATTCAATCCATTCTTTTTGTAAAACAATAACATAAGAAGAAGAATGTATTTTCCTTTTGAAAGTATGGAAAATACTGATGAAGGTTGGTGACAGGAGTGGAATAGATTCAGCAATGGGTTAATTCCAAATCCAGAGCCTCTGTTCAATGTCTTTTGCATATGATTGAAGTATAAGATTTTGATGTTATGTTCCTACCATAATTGGATTGACTCATACCATGTATTGCTCTTATAGTTCCATTAAACAATTTAACAATGGAAATACCAAAGTGGCATCGATAAAGGTAAATAGTTACATTTTTTAATGCTATGAGTAATTAAACTGCCCTAGTAAAGCAACCAAAATAGGTTGTTTTTAAGGTTCATAGCCAAACTGGCCTCAGGAATCTGAGGTTTCCAGTAGGGCATGAGTAGACCTTACATCCAATTAGATAGTTGTCAATTACCACCAACATGGAAATGTCACTCTTTGCACCTTTATCCTGATGTCACTATGCTGATAATTGTTAGGGTTCACGGGTGTTACAGATGGATAGGGCAGTTTTATCACTTCTTTCCCTTGGGCATTTTGCATAGCATTTTCGGAAAGAAGCTTTCAGGTCAGATCCAACTTGAATCACCTGAGTCATGTGTCCTAAGTGTGTGGTGTTACTGGGGGCCCACATACTGTAACCCTTGACAGGTAACATCAGTAGTCTATATTGTTTGGGGAGCCCCTTGGAGTACCCTGAGCAGCCATTCCCAAAAGAGGCTTCTCTGCCTGATACTGGGAATTTTGTTTGTCTGTCTTACTTGTGAGGAATATTGTCAATTCATGTGGCTTAACTTACATGCATGTAACGTCCATATTTTATGAGAATAAGTGAAGCATTAATTTAGTGAATACTTCAGTTAGTTCCTCCTTATCTTTTCAACAAGTTGGGAGCGTAAAACTGTTGGTAGCTAAGTCTTGATATTCATGTTGCTGTCTGTGAGTCTCAGACACATTACCTTTATATAATACTTGAGTGGGCCTTTTTTTAAAGGTCTCTCTAATGATGGTTTTCCCTATTCTCTGTGGTTAATTATCTTTTTTAGCTTCTGTAATAAACTAGCCAAGTACTGTACTGTCCCAGTGAATACTGTGTTCTTACAAACACACACACACACACACACACACACACACACACACACACACACACA
>JANHMN010000021.1:19085646-19167646 GCA_030674055.1 Rhabdomys pumilio
ACACACACACACACACACACACACACACACACACACACACACACACACACAGTGTGTTATATGCTCATGCCACACAGAAACTCAAAGGCAATACTGTTTGAGTAGAGTCTTGTGTGATAGTATAGTTGAAATTATTTGTTGGTTTGTTGGATTTGTTTAGTTTGGTTGGATTTGGGACCAGGTGACTGATTAAACTATTTTTATCACCGTCCTGCACAAAGCACTCTGATGATATTTGCTCACAGACTGTTTTATTTTTTCCTTATTAAGTTTTTCTCCTTTTTTTTTAAACAGTTAATAATTTTACTGTTCAATGTGTAAACTTTAGTGAAGGCATTGGACAGAAATCACAATTTTAATGTTTCAGTTAATCGTTGTTTGCTTTATAGTTTCTGCACTCTAAGTTTCATCTAAGAAACCGTCTTTTACTTATATGTCTATTTGTTAGCTTTATTTTATCTATTATCACCATGGGTCTAAAGGCCACATACTTGTGTTCAGGTAAGAATCCCATTTGGCAACTCTGAGATTCCATCTTACACTGGTCAGAATGGCTAAGATCAAAAACTCAAGAAACAGGACATGCTGGCGAGGATGTGGACCAAGGGGAACTGGCGTAAATGGAAACTTGTACAGTCGCTATGGAAATCAATTTGGCAGAAAACTGGCCATAATTGTACCTCAAGACCTAGCTATCTCACTCCTAGGCATGTACCCGAATGATGCTCCATCATCGCAAAAAGACGCTTGCTCAACTCTGTTTATAGTAATTTTATTCTTAACAGCCAGAAACTGGAAACAACCCAGATCTTGCACAGCTGAAGAGCAGATACAGAAAATGTGGTACATCTACACAACTGAATACTATTCGGCTATTAAAAACAAAAGACATCAGGAATTTTCAAGGCAAATGGTTGGAACTTAAGACTATCATCCTGAGTGAGGTAACCCAAAAGGACATGTGATATGTATTCACTTACAAGTACATATTAGCCATAAAATACAGGGTATTCATACTACATACTCAAACGACCCAAAGAAGCAAAGCATGAAGGAAGGATAAATACATGTAAATACCATGTGAATAAAAGTTAAATGAAAAAAAGAACCCAGTTTTGTTTGTCTTGTGCATGTGAAAATGTCACCAGTGACATCTTATAAGCATCCACCGTTTCATTGCTCTACGATTGCTCTGAACTCGGTAGTTTCTGAAATTAGTCTGTATTAGAGATCAGATGTTTTGTCTTCTTCAGAATTTAGATTTGGAAATCCAAGCCTCCTGGAAAGTGTTTATAGGTCACGGAGTAGATTGACATTATCTAAAGAGCTAGAGAGAGCGGGTCAGTGTCTTTCTCTTTTCTCTGATCGTTCACTACAGAGAATCACCGTGGACGTTATCACACCTGTTAACAGATCCTAAAACCTGTTCTTTGAAAAAAAAATGTACCTGCTCATTATAACTACCCAGTGTAAAATATTTTGTTATAGCCTCACAAACAGGTTAAGGAAGTTTATTTGTCTGCTGTAGCACCTATGGCTTAGATATTTTTTTCGCTTTAAGGTATCCTTACGTTATATTTTAATTGCTCTTGTGGTTAAGGTTTATTCTTAACTTGACAGACTTCACTGAAGAAATAAGCTTGAAGGAATATCTGAGAAAATATGTCTCTTTGGTTAACAGAGGTGGGAAGACACACCCTAACTGTGGATGGCACTATTCCATGAACTGTGGACTCAGTTCACAAGAAAAGAGGTGTGTCGACACAACTTACCTTCTGCTTCCTAGCTTGGACACAATGTTACCAGTCTTTAGCCTCTGCTCCCTGACTTCCCCTCTGTGATCGACTGTACCCTCAGATTGTAAGCCAAAAAAAAAAAAGCTCCTTCTTTTGTAAATTGTTTCTCCCCCAGGTATTTCTTCAGTTATAAGTGAAATAATTAACACAGTAAGAAACTTACATAGAGGAAACTAAGTGGAATGTCTATCTACATTAAATTAAATTTATTGATAACTTAATAAACTACTCCAACTAAAGAATATAAACTGCCAACCAGAGCATCAAAAGGTAGTTTGTTTTCTTACTAAAGACCTGTTTACCTTCTCTTAACATATATCTATGTGTTGTTGGTTCTACGAATATGATTTATACATTTTTGTTATCTAATTAATTACTGCTGATATGTTAGCTAGTTGGCTACTGCAAATACATTGCCTTTGAACTTTGCATTGGCAGCTTTGATTATTGTACACCTCTGCGAGATGCCATGTGATTTGGAGACTAACCATGCAGTGGCCATTGTATATTGTCCATATTTCTACCACAACTGAGGGTTTTTATTGATATTTGATGTACTTAGATGTACAGTTACTTGTTTGGGGCATCCTTTAAGTACCATTTCTTCTAGAAAGTTCATATGGTGGGGCTGCTTTATCATTTCAAAAGTGAAAACAGATATCCTTGAGCGCTCATCACTAGAGACAGTCTTAGCTCAAGAGAGATTCCTCTTAGAGATTGTTAATGCACTCACAATTTCTGCCTCTCCAGACTGAGTTTATTTAGTGGTTTTTTAAGTTATTTTTTATTTTTATTTTTTTATTTTGGATGGGTAAGTCTATTAAGACATCAGCTGCTAGAAAGTAATTTAATTCAAAGGATGTACTCACAATTTCCTGTTACATGCAGGGCAACCTGACCTTAAGCTAAATGAGCTCAGAAAAATGGTGCTTCTTGAAGCTTCTATTTCCTTTCCTTTAACTTCTGGCTGCTCTCTTTCATTTCAGTCCTCTGCACACACTCTTCCTCCTGATGCCAGGCCACAGGATCCATCCGGTGTTCTCTCCTCCTTTCCACGAATATAGACATAATTCAGGCTCCGTTGCCTCTCTATTATACCATGCCTACCTCATGTCCACTCCTTAGTTAGTCTTTTTGTACTTGTTTGACTTTGATACAATTTTTAGCCTTGAGAGATGAGATTATTCTTGAGTTGACAAGGAATAGATCACTCCTGATCCTGTTAGTACCTGTTAGTTGAGGCTAAACAGAAAATATTATTTAAAATAAATATTATTATGTTAATATCAATAGAAAATTTTACAGTGATACCATGATACTGTTGAGATAAAAACAAAAAACTCATGGAGAAGATCAGAATATATATTTTCTGTGCATTACCTCCCTAATTTATAATATTGCATGACTCAACTATGTCATATTTGAATTCCCTTTTCTCCAGGTGTGAGCTATATAGTTTAATTTGAGTTAATTTTTTTGGTTAAATATTCCACCAAATTAAATATTTTAAAACGTATTTAAATGTACCCAACAGCTTGAAGTTCAATTTTACAGATAAAAAACAATTTAGATTTGTTGGTAGCTAAGGTCCTTTCGCATTGTAGGAGAAAAACAGTAAGCACTATGTTAAAAAGTATTTTTTGCATAATATCCATCTGAATACTGTTTAATGAGCAAGAAAAATCAATTTGATATTTGATATTTATTTATCATTAGGGAAACAATACTAATACCATACTTTTGGAATAATGAGCCATAATTTCAGAGGCTTTCCTCTTGGAAGTATCACAGAAGTTTCCCCAGTATGTTTCTATCTGGACATCTTTAGCCAGTACACGTTAAGCATCAGGAAAGTAACTGGTAGCTTAGAGGAGATACATAAAGCACAGATGTCTGTTCTTTTGAAAGATACTGTCTAAGTTTGTTTAACCTTAGGTAGTGTTGTAATCCAGAAGCATTCAGGTAGGAAGGTTAGTTATATGCTCAAGAAATTGACCGAATTAACTCAGTTTTTACAATCGTACATGGACGACCCACACACCAGCATAGAGGTGGGGACATTCAGACTGACAGCCATAGCCTATTCTGACCAGAGCAATAAAACACAAGCTCATTTTGTCAGAGGTTTTGGGGACTTAACACTGAACACACAGGGTTTAAAACAAGATTAGAATTTACTGAATCCCTCTCTTTCAAATGTCTTTTCACCTCAGTTTTAGGATTCTTCTTGTTTTGTGCAGTTTTTTGAGTTTGTGGAGCGTATCTGCATTGTTACATCTTCTATAGAGTCTGTACAAGGGACTATTCTGATTTACTTCTTTGAGGGAGGGTTGCCTGTCAAGACAGTGAAGGAATTTAGGAGTCAACATTTACAATCTATCATATTCAGAAAGAATATTCAAAAGATTAGAGATCACATATAAATATCAGGTTTAAAAATTCTCATTGTTCCACTCAGTACATTATGTATATGTAATGATAAAATTGGTGTGTGTGTGGTGGGGACGGGGCGAGTTGCTGAGCCTGGAAAGTCAACAAGAACAAGTCACTAAGAACACTCAACTCATAGCTGTCATATTCAGAATGAACCCGCTAGACTTACAGGCTTTGTTCTGCGATCAGATCCCTTTAGAGGGAATGGGAGTCCAGCTTACACGTGACTGGCATGGTGACTGGTGTTTAAATTTGAAGAATTGTCTTGTATATTACAATTTCTATCATCTCAGCTTATATTTTTCTTGGGGAGTCTGCTTTTTGATCCAGTCTGACTTTTCCTAAGCCCAATCTAAACAGGAAGACTGTCTGCTGAGTTCTGCCGCAGCAGGGCTCTACTCCAATGCGATCCGTGGGAAGCTGCATCAACAGCAACACGAAGGATTTCTGTTTGCCTAAGACATCTGCAACTCAATTTCATTGCCTGGTTATACTGGTTTATTATTTCTGAAGAGAATGTTATTTCAACTCTAACTTGCATCGAAACATTTTCCACCCCAAATCCATCCCCTTATTGTACAAAACATAGTTGCTGTTACATTTTCATTGAATTACTGTAGCATCAGTGGCTCAGAAGAAACTCTAGGGAGCCGATGGTTTAATCAGGACTTGTCTAATATCACATAACTTACAGTAACATAATTGTTTTTCCATCAGATGGCCCTGTAATGGGATCTAATGGCTTTCAGCAGGAACTTTGAAGGCAATTCGACACAATTATGCCTTTAAATAAGGAGGGGGGAAACTATCTATTTCAGACTAAAAAACAAAACAGCTTTATATTTTTGGAAATGTTTATGATTTTGTGCTCCTTCTTAAGTAATTTTGGGTTACATATGAAACATATCTAATAGCCTTTAACTCAAACAGATAGGCTTTAGTGAATAAATACGGCCATAATTAAGAAATTTATAGTATATACAAGAAATCCTAGGAGATTATTCCTTTCTTCTAAAGATTATAAAATAAGAAAGAAAACACTGCATGTAAGATACTGAAACAAGGGTCCCAGCTTTTGCTTTGCCTTTGCTTAGAGACACAGTTTAAACATGTGTCCTTAGGATGAATTAATGAGACTTGTGACAAACCATTTGAGGATTAGTGTTTGAATGAATTCGATGGAGTCTATGTGAGATCTCTCATGGTATTAGATAAATTTGGATGCAAGTGGAACACTGGGAATTACAACTGGAAACCTATGTCAGAGGCCTTTCCTCAGAAAGACTGGTGGAGTTTTCACAAGTTCAACAAGTGACAATCTTACTTTTTATTAGTCTGATACATTCAAACAGCATCCTTCTCTATGTGTTCTCAATACAAAGAATCCTTTCAGGCCTGGGAATCAATCGTCAGGGAACGAGTAGTCTCATATAAGACAAATGAATAATCTTCTTGACACTGAACACAGTAGAGTTAAAGCATATAAAGAACGGCCATTTATCATGTATAATAAATTTAAAGAAAATATTTTTATTTTGTATTGTACAAAGAAAATGAGAAATAGTTGTTTCTCATATAAACTCATTCTAGGCTTACTACCAAGAGACAGAAGATTGAAGATGCAGGCAAGAATGGAAACTGGAGTTTTGAGGAGGGAATCATATATGTGTATACATAAGTGGAAAAGTGTATCAGAGGCATAACAGGAAGGTGATTTCTATGGGAACTATAGGAAATTTGGAGTACTACAGCAGTGTTCTGGCACATAGAACATTCTCAGCTTTGGGGAGCCCAGAAGGAGTGCTAAAATACTAAAATGGCCCAAGCTATGTCACAACAAAGGTGACAATATCTGAGTTCAAATCTAAGCCACCTAAGACATTTTATGCAGAATTACAGAAACCATAAAGAGACATTAAGGTTGCCTAGTTAGGAGAGGTAAAGATGACTGTTATTCCTAATAATGTGGTCAGATATATAGTCATAATTATATTCACATTTGCATTTATAAGTAGATAAAGCTTAGGTTGATCTGCACACACACACACACACACACACACACACACACACACGAGTTTAAATCTAAGCTTCGGATTCAAAAGCTCCAGAGATTTTTGAGAAATTGGAAAATATTTTAAATTCAGTTAATATGGTACATATATGCAGAAGCATATAAAGAAAATATTGGAAAATCCAAGAAGAAAAAGACTGTTAAAAATTTTAAATGTCATGGAAAGACATGACACTTTGCTCCATGTTGATTGACAGCCTCTGAAAGTGTTTGAACTGCTTGTGGAAAGAGAGGACAGGGTTACTTCTGCAGACAGTGTCTCATTGCACTCATTTTCCTTCAATACATAGAAATGTACATGAATACATATAAGTGACTGAGTAGTATATTCAGGACAGTAAATTACACCACAAAAGACCAAAGCTTCATCAATCCATAGACTTAAATCCTGGGAAGAAAAAATTTCAATGGCATTACTGTCTATTGATGAAAATAGCAAACCTTTACAAGTTGAGCAAATCCAGCTCTCAGATCCAAATTGCTTTGGAGTCTCCTGGTTTTCTAGGAATTCTTCTCAGACTTTTGATTTTGTGAAGTGTTAAGCCAACGTCTTGGTCTGGTTGGCTACTTTAAATATAATGGTAGTAAGTCATTATCTATAAAGAACTATTAATCTAATTAAGAAATTGTGTCTAAAAGGATTGTTTGATTGTAAACATTACATTCATTTTGGCTTCAACATAATTTAAAAGAAAAATGAAAGAATTTGGAAAACCATTGCCCAAGTTACTATTCTGTGTCCATTGAAACCCTTGAAAAGTTAGATTCACATTAAACATCCTTGTGGATACATCACAACCTAGTTTTATGTTGTAGATTTTTCTCTCTGACTGCTTAATTGATTAATTAATTAATTAATTCATTTAAATTCCTAAATGCATAATGCCAATATTACATTTAATGTAACACTCTTGTCAGTTTGTGATAGTATGATCAACCAATGGGTGAGAATGGAAGCAAAGTGGTCTCTTGTAACCATGGTGATGGCAGTGTCCCTGGTAGGAAGTGACCTGTAGTTGCAGAGTTCTGCTTTCCCATCCGAATTTGAACACTTGTCACCTTGGAGTCACTGGAAAAGCTATTTGATTTTTCTCAGCTTCAGAATATTCCCCCAAACACCAAGATAAAATGATAATTAACCATATGTTTATGTTAACTAAATAAAACATCAGATAGACATTTGAATATTGCCTTTCCCGTAATCTACAGACAAATTGCTTTGCTATTCTTTCTCTTTTATTTATGGTAGTTATTGTATTGAATGCTATTATATTTTATAGTTGTAGTATTAAAGCTTCCCGTCCATTATATCTTTTATATTCTTATGATTTTTGTTGTTAGTTATGACTGTATGTGTTGGGGTATGTACATGTGAATGTAGTTGCCTGTCAAATCCATATAGTGGCATAGGATCTCTTGAGTCTGACTTACAGGTGGTTGCCTGGTGTTCAGGTGCTGAGCACTCAGCTTGGTCCTCTGACAGGGCAGTGCACATGTTATTCTCTGAGCCATCTTTCCATCCTCAGTATCAATCTTTATATCTAGCATTTTACTTCTTTCTACCTTTGGAACGTATCTGAGATAATCCATCACTATTTGAATTAAATCCTTATTTTGAATACTAATTTTTAATAAAGAGAATACATAATGAATCACTCCATTAAAATACGAAAACAATAAAATGTTTTACCCTTTCTCTCAATGCCCAGCATGTTAAACATAAAAACCCATCTTGTGTTTTTGTCCATCCTTTCAACCATACATGTGTCTCTGACCAGTAACAATCAGGCCATTTGATAACTTTTCTAGGGAGTCACTCACTCCTTCATGAATACATTTCCTTTCTCCTCAAAATTCCAAAAAGTCTGAAATGCAATACAACAACAACAACAACAACAACAATAAAATCGCAGCTTCAAAAGTTTCCTTTTATATGTGTTTTTGCTCTGCCTTCTGGAGCCTCTAGAGAAACTATCTTCCCAGTCTTGTTTCCTCTCTGTAAACTCTTTATCCCCAACTAAGCTGCACTGGAAACTTTCCTAGACCACACTGAGTATTCGTAGCTCCTGAACTGAGCAGGTTTTGTTTTTGTTGCTTATTATCAAAGAGGTAAATTCTAATAAGTACAGATTAAGGAATAAGTTAGTGTCTGTTGTTTCCTAACAACCAAATGGAAAAGGGAATGAGATTGTATAATTTAGTTGTGCACCAGCTAATACACAATAGCATCATTTAGAAAGATTACCATGTTTGTTTTTACTTTCCAAGATAAATTTATTTCATGTATGATTATAATTTTTTTTTGTATAATAGTGGGACAGTACCTGAAAACAAAGTTGTTTTACTAATGCATTTAAATAGCTTAAGTTAATACATCTAAAATGCCTTTGTAATCACAAACTGCTAGCCCAAATTTAACTTTAAATGTTAGGGATTTAGATGAAGGATGGATGATATTGTTCACTTGCATTGTTTTCTGATTATATTTCTTAACGTAAGTTACGGCTCAAAGAAAATGTAAGAGTAGATAGCTTGTCTCTTTAAATCATCTCACACTCAAGTAAAGTTTTGACAAGACCTGGTCATTTGGAGTCAATTTGTGGTGTCCCTCTCTGTCAAGTGCCCAAGGCATTTGCGTTTCTGATTAAAGACCAGAGAAGATTCTTACAGACCAGCTGTGCAGCCAGCAGAGTTTAAATATCTCGTGAAAACCTAGGTGCATGTTTTACATTTTTACTCAGTTATGTAGCAAGCTGTATAATTTCTCGAGATCACAATGGTTAGATGTTTAGATATAGCTACGTGCCTATATGTTGGCAAAGTCAGGGGTTGGAGGAGAATATAGAGAAAAGGGGAGCTGCTGGGTTTTTGAATGGACATAGAGCAATCAATCGTAAGACTTGTAAGAATCCCATGCCTCAAAATCTGAAAATGGAAAATATATTCTGAAATATTGTTTTTATTGTATAATTTAGTATTGTATGTTTATGATGAGAAAAGTATCATAGAATGTCTGATGCGATAGTGCATGTTTATTCGGGGGACTCCTTTGTTAGATGCAAGTAAGATTAAATGTAAGCAAATTCATGTATTGTGTTACCACAATAATAGTCTATAGTACATAGATTTTCTTTTCTTTGGTCATTTTAAAACCAGCCTTAGCTTAGAAGCTTAAATACCCATGAAACTTTTTAACACAAATGTATTTTTCTTTTTTCCCTCCTATCTTTCTTTCCTCAAGATTTTTTTGGGGGTACATGAGCCATGACAGATCACCCATCTATGAACAGAATCAGACAGAATCCCTGATGTCACTGGAGATGATCATTGGTCTCTTTAATGACAGCTGTCCATCTGCATCAGAGTTAACATGTCTTCCAGTTCACCAGCTCAGCTCAGGGTATAGAGCAGATGTAAGTATCCTCATATGGCAAGAGAATCAATAGATGTGAGTGAGATCTCACCTTGACCTCTTCCCTCCCATCAGGTACCTAGCAGTGTTTCCCAGGACTCACAGATGGGTTTTTGTTCCTCTTATTTCTGAGCCCTTTCACACCTTTCATTGACCCACTTTAAGGCTAATCCCTAACTCCTCTGGGTAGATAGCTGCTTTTATTGCTGTCTTTAAACAGAATTCCTAGTTTGAGAAAAAAAGAAAACAGTGAATACCTTAGTATAAAATGCAGGAGCAGAATTCAGCTTAAGTACAGAAGTAAACACAGTTCTCTTTTCACCATCATCGCATGATGGTCTATGTGAACAGCAAGGGAAATCTTTTCTCTCTGACTCACTCAGGCCTGAACACAGGCACGTTCATGATTCTTATTCTGCAACCATATGGACTTTCTATGAATGATGACTGGGTGATATATTTCTTCACCTCCAACAATTTTTCTGGAGTCATCTACAAAAGGCCTTAATGTTTTCCATTTTAGGGTCAGATCTTGCCACATTTCTCTACTCGTTGCATCTCCCCATAGGACATATAAAATCTCGTGTAGCTAAGAAAGAGGTTTGTTGTGTGTTTTCGTGAAAACAAGGACTCTTTAAACCAGAGCTGAAAGGCACTAAGTTGAAATATGTATGAATGCATGGAACATGTAACAACAGAGTTATTTTCAGGGAAAATCTTGTCCTGCTGGTAAAAATCTCTCAAAGGCACTAGGACAGGTTTTGTTTCTAGTAATTATAGTCTAAGAGGTTCAAGGCAATCTTCTATGTAAGAAAAGCCAATGAAAATGAAGAAAATGCTCTCCCTAAGGGTTTAGAAGGCTGAATAGTTATTAAAACTCTTGTTTGAGATTAGAGAAGATAGACTCATCCATAAATAATAGACAAAAATTAGGTATAAGGATTTACCTCCTGCAGATATTTGTTGAATTCAAAAGAGTCAGCATAAGGCTGTGAGGCAGTGTTAAGTACCACATGGTAATATGATGAAAATTGGGGTTTTAGCTACACCGAGGTGCATAGTGCACTGGAAAGACTTCATGCCTTCGCGGATGTAGAAGTATTGCATTGAGTGTTCTCAAACTCTAAAATCAAATGAGAGAGGACACGGCTATCCAGAAACACTAAAGATACATGTGCACATTATGTGTATAATGTTTAAAATGTTTTTATAAAAAATAAATGTTTGTAGCAACATTATTTTTAGTGTTAAATATGATGGATAAGTCAATATCTCTAGCAGCCATTTAGATTAATGAATTATGGCATAATTATTCTTAAGTACTATATTTTAGTGAGACATAGAGAACAATATGAATGTTCTCACAAATAAATCAAGAAAAAGAAGGCAAGTACAACAAGGTACACACTGTGTAGTTTCATCTTTATAAGCTTTAGACAAAAAAAGACTGCTAATTTGAACATTTGGAACAGGTAAGGAATGATACAGGCATCTAGGGAGGTAGTTTATATTCGGTTTTTATCTCATTTCATATTGTATAAGTAGGATAGATTTGGAAATAATGCATGAATCAATATGTTAATTTTCCCTTTCTGTAGGTTTTTTTTTTTTTGTTGTTGTTCTTTGAGACAGGGTTTCTCTGTGTAGCCTTGGCTGTCCTAGAACTCACTCTGTAGACCAGGCTGGCCTCGAACTCAGAAATCTGCCTGCCTCTGCCTCCCAAGTGCTGGGATTAAAGGCATATGCCACCACTGCCCGGCTCTGTAGGTATTTCTAATTAATACTTGTACATAAAATTTAATCTTTAAAAGATCACCCAATCTTCAATATCATATCTCCAATTACTGCTTTTAACTAAAACATGTGTGTTATTCAAGTTTTCATACCCTTGACTAAAATACTTGGAAAAAACCTTGAAAGATGGTTTATTGGCTCCTAGTTTCAGAAATTTGAGTCCATTCTCATGTCGATTCATTGATTCTTGGCTATGGTGAGGCAAAATAACATGGCAGAGGGGATAGTGAAGGAAAGTTGTTTACTTTACAAGAGCCAGACATCAAGGGGAAAAGAAGTGTTTATAACAACAGTCTTCAATGGCACTGTGGCCCACTGACCCACTTTCCCCAGTGGGGATGCCGAAGCTCTCATGATCTCACTTTTACTAGTGAAGGATTGTCTTAATTTCTTTACTGATGACTGTAATAAAGCAACAGGACAGTTGTAATTTAAGGGATTAGAAATTTATCCTGGTCACAATCCATCACTGTGGGGAAGTCATAGCGGCAGGAGCTTTAGACAACTGGTCACATTATATCCATTCTCAAGAAGTAGAGAACCACACATGCGCACATGCCAGTACTCAGCTAGCTTTCTTCTCTTTACTTTTTCCAGATCCCTACACCCAAAAGTGGTGCTGCTCACAGTAAGTGGCCCCTCCTACAGCAATGGATATAATCAAGATTATTCTTCAACAGACAGACCAGCTTCTTATAGGCAATAGTTCATTCTTACCCTTCTCAGATGATTTTAAATTGAGTCAAGCCAACAATCAAAAATTAACCATTATAAGAACCAAGTGCTCAACACATGAACTAAACTGTACATTGAAACAAGAGCAGTGTCCAAATTTTCACTGAAAATTATAGTATAATGAGAACAGTTAAAGACCAGATAAATAAGTGAAAGAATATGCCTTGCTCATGGCCTGGAAATTTAATCTTGGGAAGATGATTTTAACTTGATTATTGAATAACTAGACACCTAATAAAGCATTAGTATGTACTAATTAGGAGTGGGAGATATTTTGAGAGGAAGTTAGTAAACAAGTTTGAGTGGACAAACCCAGAGATGACTCATCTCCATGTGGATAGGTATCACCCAATTGACTAGAAAGATAAATAAAAGTCAAATAAGCAGAGATATAGGAAAGGAGACTGCTTCAACCATGTTTTCTGTTTGGGCTCGTTGGGCTTTGGACTTTACAGTTTATGCCTATAGCCATTGTTCCCAGACCTAGGGCCTCAGACAGCATCATGTCATTGACTTCTCTGATTTGAGGTGTACTAGTTTATTTACAATGGTATTAAAATTCAATGTACTTCCAGGCACAACCCCAACAATTTTTTTTTGCATGAAAGAGAAGTAAGTAATTTACCATAAAATTTCAAAATAAAAAGGAATTATAACTATCAACCCAACAAAAAGACTGAATTTAAAGTCTGGCAGTATCAAATGCTGACAAAAGTAGGACAACTTTGGTGAATTAGATATTTGAGAGATTTGCTCCACATTCTGTTCAGCTTCTTTCAGGAGGCACAAGGAATGCTCTCTTCAAGTATGTTTGTTACTGCAGCTGATGGCTGAGCTCTGATTTCTGCAGAGATTTCAATCAGACAGCTTGTTGGAGGGACAAGTGATTTCTGAACAGCATATATTTGATTGCCATAATTTCATAGATAGGATTTCATCTAAGTTCTGAGAAAATGGGATTTTACAAACGTATCTGGTTTCTTTTGGTTTGCTGATGGCAGGCCTCCTATGGCTCTCATCAAACTACAGGCCAATACCACCTGCAGAGGGTTAGGATTACTGCAGGGTGCAACAGTTTGTGGTTTCGTAGACAGAGGAAAGATGAAAACCTACAATGTTATCCCTTTGAAGTGCTCATATGTACTATGTACAGAAATCTTGTATTAGACTAGTAACAAAACCTCTCTGTTTGATGGCATCGAGCAACCAGAATATTGAAAGGGACATTTCCTTTTCCTCAAAATGATGTATATAAGGAAAAGAAAAACCTATGATTCAGTGACAGATTACATAAAATTTCAATTAAAGGCATAAATGAGTTTCTGTTTGGACTTACTCTCCAGAGAGTAGTTTAGTATTATTATACCTATCTCTCAAGTCAATAAACATTTATTAATTAATTTAGTAGTTTAAAAATAACAGAGATGCCCCTGTCGTTATCTTCTAAGAAAGTCACATGACAGCAAATGAGTTAGAAATTAGCCTAAAGAAAGCCAGGGTAAACTTAAAGAATATCAGACTTACAAAACAAAAGCTAGCCAAATGTTATTAAGGTATCCAAAATATTCTGCATGCTTCAGGCTGTGTCACAGTTTGTACGGCAGTAAACAAATAAAATATCCAAAGTATGTGAAAAGGGCTGTTAACTTTATGACTGTCATAAAGGGAAGTTCAAATTTTCCAACAGAAAATGCCCATGGCTAAATATTGCAGGAAAAAAAATAGGTGCATTCACCAAATTAAAGACCATAAGCCAGGACTAAGTGGAGGTTCTAAAGGTTCTCAGCTTGCATACAGGTCCGCCTGAAAATGTAGAAGTTGAGAGGATTGAGTTAAATGTGGAATCATGTTCAGATAGTGAGCAAGGCAGGAAGTAGTCCTTCAAACAGTCAGGACAGAGGAGCAGAACACTGAGAGCAAGCATCCTTTGAAGGGTCGGTCTCAGGTGGCTCATTGGAGCAAATGCTAAATAATTTATGTACACATAACCCTGAATCACACAGAGGATTGTTGACACCCATGGAAATGAGGTTGGCTTCCCCATTATATAAATGACCTGCAAATAGTTGGTTTTAGAAAGATTCTTCTGTTTCAGAAATGAGTCATAGTGATTAAGGAACAATTACAGAATCTCTCAGGAACAAGTTTCCACAGTGATCAAAGCAGCTTTTCCTTTGTCTAAAGCAGCAGTGATACTGTTTCTATGAGTAGCGTCACAGAGCACATATTGTTATTATCAGGGGAATCAGAGGTAGCAACTCTTCCATGAGATGTCAACTGTAGTGGCCTGTGGTTGCAGCTCTGATTGTTTAAGCTATCCCAAGCAATGTGGTCACCTAGCCCTATTACTGTGGTTCTCTCTGAGACTGGGGAGTCATTGACCATCGGTGTATGTACTCTGTATCACTTAAGGTACACACAAGTAGGCATGTGTTGGGATGCTGGGGATAATTATGGCCAATTTCAATCAAACTCCTGATCTTTATATGTCTGCATATGTGAGATAAGTTTTGATATAGAAAACACACAGACACACAGCTTGATAACTTGGATATTTGTGGTCTCATTTGTGTCTTTAATGCTGAGAGCACTACTGATTCACAGTGGATAAATCACAATTTATTTAAATAATGTAAAAGTAGATCTATAGGTTACTTTTAATTTCTCACCAATGGCTTCAAATTGTTGCTTTTCTAAATTATTCATGTATCTAAGCCTTGGCACATCTCTCATTGTTTTCTTTGATTAATTTCTTTTCTAGAAATAGAGTTCCAATCCCCATTATGATGATGTCACATTACTGAATGAGCTGTCTTACCATTGCAGTTATTAAAGTGAGAAAATTGTGCTGTGAGGTATTTGGAAGACTCTGAGATACAGTCAACATAGTTATTGAAGGAAGGATGGCTACAGCCACACTATAAAAGTACTTAGAATATAGTGGATCATAAAGGAATAGAGCCCATAGAGAACACAGAGATCTTAAGGCCACAAGTTAGCTGTCATAGTCAGGAATGGAGAGAGAAGTTGCAAATTAAGAGACAATAGGGTAAAGAATAAGAGGCATCAAGAAGTCTTGCAAATCTCTGACTACTTCTCAGGATGCTGATGGACTCCTATCTACAGAAGTGAGAGAAAAAGCAGAAATTAACAATGGGAGGAAAGAGAACAGACAAACTCCAGCATCTTTCCATGGCTAAGAAAAGAGATTAGAACTCAAGGTCTCCCAACTTTGAAGTTCCCAGAATGGCCTCACAAAAACATTAAGGGTACATGAAGACATTACAGCCTCTGTATGAACCCAAATAAGCTCAGAGAAGGACAAAGGTAATTGTCTAATATTCTCTCTCCCATCTACAGTTACAAGAAGATAACTAACCACAGATAGCAGACCTTTCAATACTCATTATCAAATTAACAACTAAAGGTATTCAAAAATACAGGACCAACTGAACAAAATGGATAATTGAAACAAATCCAGGGCTGAGTCAGATATTGGTTACCAGAGACTACAGAACAAGCATAAACACATTTTTTTTGGTTTTGTTTTGTTTTTTTGTCTTGTTTGTCTTGTTTGTTTGTTTTTTGGGTTTTTTTTTTTTTTTTTGGTTTTTTTTTGAGACAGGGTTTCTCTGAGTAGTCCTGGCTGTTGGCTGTCCTGGAACTCACTCTGTAGACCAGGCTGGCCTCGAACTCAGAAATCTGCCTGCCTCTGCCTCCCAACTGCTGGGATTAAAGGCATGCACCACCACTGCCTGGTGCATAAACATATTCTTGATATAGTTCCAGAAAACCCAGGAAAGAATATGAATTTTAACAGATAACACACAGTGAGACACCCCTCCCACATACATATGTACACAGTGAAATAGAAAACAGACAGAGAAGTAAGAGCTTACTAATAGTAATTTAATAGTAGAAAAGATAAAGAATAATAAAAAAATAGGTAAATTAGATGAAAGGTCAAGGGAAAGTATCTATCACAAGGCACCAGAAAAAAGGCACCTAGAAAGGTGTATACCAAAAAAAACAAACAAAATGCAGAGATCAGTGTCTCAGAAACTGTTAATGAAAGAGACAATTGCTACAGAAATACTGGAAGAGAATATTCCAGATGCAATAATAATATGAAGCCACAAAGTCAAGAAAATGTACACATGCTTCGTAGGTTAAATCTACTTTAAACCATAGTGAAAGCATATAATAAACTACCAGGACGCTAAAATCTTACAGGGGAAGTCACTGGGACAGGGGGAAGGATGTTCAAAAAGGTGTCATTATAGGGTCAAAGAGTTCATAAGATTTAAATTATGATGTGAATTTTCAATCTACTCTGCAGGGATTTTGTGCCTTTTCCTATGCCCTTGAATTATGGGGACTCTGGCATTCTAAGCAGTGGGATCCCCATGGCTCCTTAATCTTTCATTTCTGGTGGCTTCTGGATGATGAACGGAACCATTTGGCACCTTTGGAGTGTTTCAGTTCTTATAAAACTATTCTTGGACTTTGACCCTTTTTCTTAAAAAGAAAATGACTTGCGTATAGTTTATATTACAGATTGCTATTCTCACTAAGCCTAATGCTACTCACATGGACAAGACTGATTGCATACTCCCACTTTTCTCTCAAAGAACACAGTTGCTCTGAGAGTTTTCATCCCTCCTCCGCGCTGTTAGACCAAGCCATGCCCATTTATGTTTCATGCATTACAGTTAGTTTTCTGAGTAATTTTAATTTTATTGCAGCCTTTGGTTTCATAACGTGCCTTCAGGTGTCCTTGAAAGAAGTGCTTTCATCTCAGTCGATTCAAATGACCTCTTTTGGCCTCTGTGGGCAGCAATTAAGGTCTCCTGTATCATCTGCTCTCTTTATACAGCCCTCCTTGTTGAAGCTGAGATGCAAAATTTCTACCCCCAGTGGTTTAGGTCTGGCTTTTTTCCAACCTCTAATTGATGGAGACTTTGTCTTGTGTTCAGTATTCAGCACACAGCAAAGGATTTCTCACAGAATAGTTCCAAGGGATGAAAATGACCTAGCAGGTTCAAATCTCATAGCAACATGGAATTACCTCTGGACCACTATAGAGGCTTGTGCCATGCTGACTACACTCTGTTACCAAGTAATTACCCTAAGATACCAACTGGGCTCATTTTAAAATATAAAACCCTATTAAGTATATCCCATAGCATGATGTAAAAAGACTAAGTACAAAATGTGGTATGCGTACATTAGAATTGTAAACAAAATAGTTAATCAAAGCATATGAAGAAAATTTGGAAGGCATTCTAACATAACAATAACAATGGTGACTTGACCCTAGAATAATAGGCAATTATTTTTCTTCTCACCCTTTTACATGCTTTCCTGGTTGTAGTTGTATTACCTTTATAATTAAATAGTAAATTTCCTTTAAGAAAATGATGTTGAAACATTTCTCTGATGAAGATTTTTGACAACCCACTTTTATAACCTCCATAGAAATAGACCTGGCATTATAGCTCTGTAATGTCATAATTAATCATAACATGTTAATACCAAACTGAGTTTCCTGACGTTATGACTTGCTTATTTTGCAATATGCTTCTTTTTTAGCACCTGTACAATTCAAACCATTTAATTATATTTCGCGTGAGTGTCAGGGAGAGTAATTGCAAACAAGTTTCTGTATCTGCATTTTCCTGAAGCCTCAATCCTCATAGCAAACTGAATAGCAGAACAATGCATTTACCCTAGCAGGAAGACAAAGCACTACCTGTGGTTTAACTTCTTCATCGGGAATGGAATCTTCTAACTCTCCTTTTAAATCTTATGAATGGCTTAATCACTAAGAATTCAATTAATTTATTAAAAGTATGTAAATGTTTTGCATATCTTCTATCAAATCTTTATCTTACAAATAGAAAACATATGTAAATCAAGCATGAATATAAATTTTTCTTACAGATGTTTTATTTCGTTAAAAAAAAATCAGTTTAGATAGAAGGACCCAATGTTTCTTCTATGTGTTTAGTCTATATTCCTTCATATTCTTAAATATTAAGCTTACATAGTTTGAATGACTAGAGAACATGTCAACAGCATTTAAAGTTGACATAAGTTTCATTGTTGCTTATGTGAACAGAAAACTATTCAATACTTCTTAAGCTATAAAAAGCATACATTTTTATGACAATGAATTACAGAAAACCATGTCTTTTCCAAAGGGTTGTGACTGGGGACTGTGGGAATAGCTTTCCTAGAGAATCTGACAACCCAACAGTTACATCAGAGATGACTTCTATCTTTGTATTTTCCATGGTAAGCTTTGAAGAATGTATGCCTGAGCTCTCGTAAAATATCTGTGAGTTTTTACAGGTACTTAGAGCCCCACAGTATATGACTCAAATGCAATATTTCTTGCATGGAATGAGTCTGGCAACGGGCATTTGTTGGTTTGTTTTCGTAATATTATTTGGTCACTAAACAGATAATCAGGTGGCATCTAACATATATCCCAAGCTCAGACTCCAATTTCATACAATGTGTGGAAGAAAATGTGAACTAGCTTTGCCTGCTCTGGGCTTTTTCTTCCTGGGCCATGTCACATAGTCACTTGAAGGAGTCAAAAGGAACCTATAGTTAAATGACTTAGGAATCTAGAATTAGTATTTCCCCTCTCCTTAACCAGTCTTGTATGAAAGTCTAACATATTAAACACTGCATAAGGCTCCTTTGCTGGATGGATAAGAGACTAGTGAACAGCCTTTATGATTCGTTTGTTTTGTTCTGTATTTCTCATGGGAGTTTTCCAGCTTCCCAACATAACAAAAGTAACTCACCAAAATAGGTTATAAAACAAGAATCTAGTTCCTTTATTTCTTGTATTACAGATAAGCCAAGGGAAAACTACTAAAGAGTAAAATAGCATGTTAAAGTTTGCACAAACCTTTGTGTTCATGGGGCTTCAAATATAAGTTATATGGTGGTTATTACATTGAGTGATGACAGAGGAGCACTTACAAATCCAAGGCATTTTTCCCTCGTGTTGTTTAAGAGAATATTTCCTTCATTTGCCCCAAAGTAATCAAACGACATCATAGGAGAATGGTTTTATGAAAATAATCTCCCTAATGCTGAATGAATAAGCCAAGGCACATCAAAACACACTTATGCTATGCCTACAGGGATCTCAACCCTCCTGAAGCCCTAGCTACTTGTGGAACCACGAGTGTTCCATCAAAAGCATCATCCAGAGTACTCGTGATATTTATATAACAGTTATTTCCAAGAGCATGAATATTGGCCAACTCTGATGGGTCTAAAGCTCTAATGGCTGATCAATGCACACTTATTGGGTGTACTGGGTTCTGTGTTACACAATTCACCAGCCCTTTAAATTCTTACAAAGCTATATGATTTGTTTTAAAGCTACTATAGCACATATTCTCCCTTCATACTATAAATTGCGAGTTTGATTTATTTGTTAATATGTGCTAAATTCCTGTACCAGAAGTCACTTCTCCATCTATATTTTTGGGTGTCTCCATGACTCTTATCTTCACCAATCATCAAAGAAACATGAATTAAATTGACAACATAAGGAAAATATATTATTGCCACAATCAGGTAGGATGTAATTTTTTTTTAAATATTGGACTTTGGGATGCAACTTAAAGTTTAAAACTTGAGCCAATAAAAAAAAGTGCATTGATACTTACTCAGAGGTATGTGACAGATCCACTCTCAAGTGACAAAAATGACCTAGCTGTCATCATTCCTAACAGGCAGTAAGAGAGAGCTAGAAAAAAGTAAATTGATATTGGATGTGTATAAAAAAATCAGTAAATTCACGATTATCATACATCCTTCTTCAGAAGAAACAGTCTTCTTCAGAAACATGGAAATATCACAATAAGCTAACAAAGGTGAGAATGTGGGTGGAATGTATGATTCTCATTTCTTTAACATAACCCCAGTCTCTTGTTAGACACTGGCCAACTAAAAAATGGCTCACTTAACCCCTGATGCTCTACAACAAGTACCTCCAGCTTTGAGGTACTCCTAATATTGTGAAGGCTCTTCCTCCTTATTTGAACAATCCTGAGGGGAAGGGATTTTCAGGAGGCAGCCACAATGGCAGGACATAAACAGGGGTTTCAGAGGACATGTCAGGGTCAGGTGGTATTGAGTTTTTCAATGAAATACTTTGATATAGACAAGTAGCCTCGCTTAAAGATTCTTGAAAGGACTTAGATGAGGTTCCAGACAAGAAGAGAAGTAAAACTATTTTATGTTACTGTCAGAAGGGGAAGGTGAACTATGAGAAGTCACTGAAGAGGTAGATTGCCTATAACACAAAATGAATCAGGCCAGAGCTCCCCTGTAAGTGGGTGATGTATTTTCATTCTATAATGTTCCTTTCTTAGCTTCTGACAGTTAGAATAGTAGGAAACGGAACAAAGAAGAGGTGAATAGTAATTATTTTAGAAATGTTTGATTGTGAGGGCTTGATGAACTGTTGGGAAGCAGTGAGAGCGTGGAAGGCGGGGCCTATTTTAAGGAAGTAGGATACAGTCCTGGCTACTTCCGTTCTCTTTCTCTGCTGCCTGGACACAATAGAGGCATTTCTACTGCCATACCCTCGCGCCATGTCATTCTGATTCACCTCAGGCCTGGGAAAAACAGAACCAACAGCCACATCTTGATTTCAGAAGGGTTTGAAGAGGAAAATGATGACGACGATACTGTGGCTCTTCTTGAGGAGCTGAGAATAATTAAGAAGAAAAGAACTGACAAACAGGCCAGGAAGGAAAAGGAATAAAAAAACGGAGGCATAGAGAATTCATATGGAAAATATTCCATACGAATAAGAGGGTGAAACCCTCTTCTTAATCTCACTGACACATCCCAGCAAAAGTTAAAAGAAGGTAGGATGATGATGTCATGTTTTGTTTGTTTGTTTGTTTGTTTTGGGCTGATTGTTATTTTTTTAAGAGCTGTGCAAAAGGTATAGCTGATCAGAAGAAAGACAACAGATTTCTAAATGATACAATGTGGTCTGAATTTCAGGAAAAGTTCATGGAAAACTAAATAGTACAGTTTATTTGTTTGATTAAAGGTTAAACTGTTAAGGATGACAAAGGAAAAATGCCTCTTCATTGAGTATAAAATATGTGCGCATATACATGTGTGCTTGTGCATATGTGTGCATGCGTGTATTCTGTGCCTCTTTTTTGTCCTGTATTTTCAATCAGATCATATATCCTTGAAAACCTCAGATTGATAAAATTATATGAATGAGCCATGCCCTGCACTGTTTCTGTAGCTGCGGGTCTGTGGTTTCCAGTCTTGTTTCCTTTTGCTCATCCATGAAATGAGAAGATTGCATTCACTTTATTATTTTCACATTGTATGATGGTATAACCATATCTCAGGAAGAGGAGAGAGAAGAGGGGAAGGCACAGAGGGAGGCAGGAGAGGGCAGGGAATGTCTGGGTAAGACCTTTAATGAGTGACTTTCATATCTACACCTTGAACTTGAATATTTCAGAAGAGTCCTAAAGTTTGATCTGGGCTTCAAATATGGCTTTGTTTTCATATCATTTCCTTCCATTTCCCCCCACTTCCTTTGCAGGCTTTGCTAAGCTGATTGTATAAGGGGTAAAACAAATAATTCCAGGCTTTAAAGTGTTTATTCTTCTGCTAAAGTCTTTGCCTCATGAACAGTAAAAAAATTCTGCAACCCTTGAGAGCTTGCCATGTCTGGAATCCCAGGAGAAGTGGTGGTACCAGGTTTCAGCAAGCATACAATGGAAGTGAGGCTGGAAGCTGCAGCCTCCTCCGATGGGTATGTTGCTGCAGCCTTCAATCCTGTCACAATAGGTGTCACAAAGATGAATAAAGTTGGTGGCATCTTCTGTTTTCATTATCGTCCAAGAGGCTGGAATCGGAAAGGATTCATTTTGTGCCTCTGTCATTTCTCATTACTGCCTTTGTCATGAGAGTGAATTACAACAGCTCTCAGATGCCAGCCATGGCTTTGCTCTCATTATAGACTTTCATTCTTGGGATGAAGACGGTAATAAGAGTGGAGTATCGTGTAAAAACAAAGCTCACTATCATGACAGTTGGAAATTGGTGATGAAAATGGAAATGGCAGGAAAAAAATTAATCCCTTTTTGTGGCAAAAAAAAAAATTGCCTGCAAACAGCATCGTGCACCCAAGGTATCCTTCAGGGAAGCAATGAGAAACAATGAAAAGGCAAACAATGAGCTGTGGTTGGAGCCAATGAAGGGATGCTGCGGCATCCATCTTGCTTGCTGCTTCAGAAATGTATCCCTTAATGCTGAATAATGTAACACCCATTTAGCTCCCAAAGTAATGTGATAGGCAATTAGGAGCATCTCTTTTCTCCCTTCAGTGATGTGACTATATCCATTACATCCTGGCAGAAAGGCTCTACCAAATTTATGGAAGCCATTACAGTTTCTATACGGGATGCACACAAAGACACACACACATACACATGTGCAAGCACACACACCAGCATAGAAAGATCATGCATAGAAACATCTTATCTCTTCACATAAGCACAATGCCAGAAATTTATTCTATAAGAGTGACATTCAAGGGAAGGACTTCCACATTCTCTTTTTACACATTCCAGTTGATTGATGATTGACTTGCAAAAGAAAAGCCAAAGCACTTAGCACTCTTCAAATTAGAGAAATGATATTTTGCTTTTCCATCCATAAGAATGGGCTTTTATAACACTGAAGTATCATGACTACTAACACCTCTTTACAGCCTACGGTAATTGTAAGTTCTCCAACTAAAGTTAAAGGAAGAAAAGTACCATTTATATCCAAATCTTGAAGTGAAGGTCCTTATCTTCTCCCACTCCCTCCAAATTAGTTTTCTAACAGCATTTCAACTGTGATGTTTTTCTTTAACTACCCAGAAGTTGAGTTTTTTATTTGTTTGTTTGTTTGTTTGTTTGTTTTTCAGAATGAGGGTTGGAGCACAGTGAAGATGGAAAGAACTTGATGTGAAATGGTCTTTTCATTAGATTTCCCTTATAGCTGTCGACGTAATGTGTTATCATTTGCCAGCATTCATAACAAATACTCAGTATTTATCTTCTTTTCAACACATGGCATCTTTGAGAGTGGGAAGGGAGGCATTTTAATATGCACAGTGAGCAGAGAAACCTTTATAAGATGGTTATTGAAGACAGAAATGTTTGTCATGTGCACCTTAGTGGCTGGCAATCATTTAAAGTAGCTGGATGTTGACACCGTTGCCTGTGTTATATGGATGAACCAGGCAAGAAGGCATGCGAGACCACGTTTATTCACATAAAAAGAAGGCAATTACACTGAAAGAAATCACCTACACACACTTGGTCTTTTTACTTTGGTGTGGTTCATAGAAAGGGCACATTTTAAATATGGAAATCTTTTATACTTATTTTAAGGGCCTGGGATAAGGAAAATAAAATGGCAATTGTTAGGAAGAAAAGAACAAAAAAATCTTTTAAACTGGTAGAATTTTTAAATAGGAATATCTCAGAATAAATTTACATAGCTTTGTCGAATCATGGAAGGAGTGAGTGCTCTCGATTAAAACTGAAATAATAGCCCACTTAGAAGCCTCTTCTAAAGAGTCAAGTGTAACTAACTGCTGGGGTGAAAGTGGAGAATCCGCCCCATCATAAAAGGCAAGCTTGCTTTAGGGCAGAGGTTATTAGCCATGCCAGAAAAACCACAAGGAGGCTGTTTTAAGTAGTTGTTAGCCAAAGCTCGAACCTATGATGACTGGACCACAGCCTAGGAATCTGTGGTTTTGAAAGATTTTATATTTGTACTTCTGAAAGTCTTCATTGAATCCTTAGTAAGTCATTTCACTGGAAGCCTTGCCTTAAAACTTTAATTCAAGAAATTGAACCAGCAAGGAATACAACTTTTTGTATGTCCATCTTGATCAAATTTTCTATGTAGGCAGGTATTCTTATTTAGTTCGTCCATTTGCTGAAAATTTGCACGAGTTCCCGTTATTCACCAGACATCAAGTTTGGACAGCCAAGACTTGAAGCTGATATGATCCATTCTCCAAGGAACTTATGAAAGTGACATATTGCAATGGACAGATTGTTTCAACATGTGATATTTAGCATCCCGGGAAAGAACTTCCTTCTACAGTTAGAAGTGGGTGTGGCAATGGCTATACTCAGCATGCAGTTCAGCGCTGTATGCTCTCAGAAAGCAATCCTGAGCTGGATGGGAAAAGCTGAACTCTACAGGGAGAGGATAGAGATCAACCAAGACAGAAGGAGATTGAGGAGCGCGCTGGAATGCACATGAGGCTTTGTAAGTATTGACTGTGGTCGGCATTAATCATCCCTAACAAACACACTGCACAACATGTTTCGGAGACTGTGTTCTTACAGTGTATTCATTACAACTTCTCAGAAATCCTATCAGCAGGTCTAATATGTTCTCATTTCATAGTTGAGGAAAGCTGGGCACAGCATTAAAAAAGGGGATTTCATGTTTCTCACAGATTGTTTATAAGGTAATGAAGATTCATTGGGAGACATTAAGCTGAAGCAGATTAGCGTCAAGTGTACGCCAAGATCTTACACAAACAAGTTTCCTCCATTTATTTATATGAAGCATTACCTGGAAAAGTCAACATCCTTTAAAAATGAATGCAATGAAATTTAACGATGAGTGCTGGATCAGCTGTTGCTCAAAAGATGCTGGACTGAAAGCAGCACTAACAAATAACATATTCCTATTAAATTTAGTAAATACTTTTAAATATGTCCTTAAGGGGTATGGGAGATGGCTCAGTAGATACGAAGCATGAGAACCTGAGTGGAAATCCACATCAAAACCTGGGCATGACTTCACATACCTGTAACCCCAGCATTTGTGAGTAAAGAGAGGCTAGTCCAGATAGTTCTCTGGTCAGCCAGCCTAGGCTAAAGGTGGTCTTTTGGTTCACCGATGGATTGTATCTCAAGGCAATAATGCAGAAAGACATAAGAGAAGACACATGACCTCTTATTCTGGCCGCAGCAATACAGTGTGAGCATGTGTGCACAAACACACACACACACACACACACACACGCGCGATTGTAGGCACCCATGCCAACAGGTACACATACACACACACACACACACACAGCTTGATCCCTTGAACTATGCATGAGTAGTCATATGAAACAGAGATGACTGTCAGAGTGCAAAACTAGGTAATTATGGGAAAGAATGGGACTATCTGTTCAAAGTCACAATGCAAAAGAAATGATTCATTTAAAACCATATAGAATTTCAAATCATTGGTCACTCTAGAACTGAAAACTGACTGTAAAGGAAGTTTCTACAGAATTTCTGCAGTTATGTAACAGCAAACATGTGTCTTATTAATAAAGTAGTGACAAATTTATGCCATTCCATTTTTTCCTATTCTGAGACAAGACCAATAAATAGTATACCAATTTATGTTTAAATAAATCTGAAAAGGTTTTGAAGAATTTGAGGTTTAGAAATGTAAATGCCAAGAAAGCATGTCCGGGGACTGAGGAGATGAGAATTTATCTGCAATACAACCAATCTCCTGAATTTCCACCTAGTATCCACATAAAAAGGTGTGCATGGCCCGAGCAGATGCCTCTAGTTCTAAGACAGCGGGCACAGAGACAGGAGGCTTCCTTGAGCCAGATGATTCTCAAGTCTAGGCAATCAGTGAGCACTGGATTCCACAAGATATGTCTCAAACCAGGGTGTAGGTCAGAATGGCCTAATGACATGTCTGACCTCCATATGCATGCATGCATGGATATGTGCACCAACATGCATACATGTGCACACACTGGGGATTATACATTAACTACTAGCCAAATATATTTTGCAATTGTCTGTAAAATGAGGTGCATCCTGTCAGCAGTGTTATGAGACTCAGCAGAATGGGGTCTTTGTGGCATGTTCCATGGACATGTAGTATACTTTGAAATACTTTCTATAAGGAGACTGTTTTAATCATCTCTATTCATTTTGTTTTATAAACTTTCATTTTAAGTGGAAGGTTTTTTTTTTTTTAATTATATTTTAAATGCTAATCTCTTGGTTCTTCCTTTAAAAGCTTACTTAAATCCTCGGGATTTCATTTACCTTATAATCATCTTTATAATTTGACCCCAGCCCCCACAGCAAAACAAATGTTTAAGCAAAATCAGAGGCCATCAAGCAGGAAAGAAGATAAGAAACTGAAGGACACAGGTAGGCTATTTTCTGCTTCTGAGCGCAGTCCATCATTTAGACATTGCCGTTGAAATTCTATTTACACAAACCTTCAAGGCTTTATGTTTGATTTCAAAGTGCAAAATCATAAGATGGGATAATTATGCCATAGCAGAAAGAGTGGAGTCACGGGTAGATTCCTGATGTCCGTGTTGGTGTGCTTTTCTCCCAGCCTGGGATGAAGGTTTTCATGGTAAAGATAGAATCCTTTGTTAATATTGACTCTTTCAAAGAGAATTTTGTTTCACTTCTTTGGTTGTTTATGGGGGGAAGACCCCCTTCCCACTCTTGTACCCTGTCCTGATTTTGACTTAGAACTACTAGCCTGCAAGCTGTAGACGCTGGTCATGATAAGGTAACACCAGTGTTGCTTGATTTCTAAAGTTAAAAATCAAGGATTTGTTTCCAGTGTGTGACACTTATCAGATGAGAGATCTTCAGCCAGTGACCTTCCATCCCTGCCCTATATTCTTCAACTGTTAGATAAGGCTTCAAGTTATGATTATATCAATAACGAGCTTGTATAAACTATTTAGTATTCAATGAACACACCACACACTCTCTGCATGTCATTCCATTCCAATCCCTACAGGAAGCTTGTTGGGGAAATGCTATTATGATTTCCATTTTACAGATGAGGGTACTAACGAGGTCATATAGAATTAAATAATGTAGTAATTATGACACTTACGGATTGGAGAGTAAGCAATCAATATGGTAATGATGATGATTATGTCCAAAGTGACAGAGATGCTAGTAACAGTGACAAAGGAGAAAACAGCTGTGCATTGGCCTGTAGCAGACTCCTAGGAGAATACATAAGTAATATTAGACATTCAGCACCCATTGTTTATATAATAAGTGTTTATTGAAAGCCCTTTATAGGCAGGCTTTGAATATTAAGATATAGGACTAAAATACAATGATATTCCAAAGAAGTCCTTAGTCTAATAATATAGGGGAAAATATGAATAAAGAGGAAATATTGCAGGGGAGAATAGGAAGGAGGAAACAGGGTGGGGTGAACACTGGAGAAGAAAGAAGAGAAAAGAAAGGTTAAGGAAATCTTGTAGGAAATATACTTGGCTTTGTGTGGACTCCGCAGTGGGTGGTATATTCCAGTCTTTGATAGATGCCACACATCAGATCTCTGACTCAGAAGCCAGCTATTGGGGACACACATGTCAACAAAGTATTCATTTTTCTTCATGTACAGCCATGCATAGAACGTATCAGACTCAAATCTGACTCTTATTCAAAATGATTTGGGTCAGTGGTTCAGTGTCCAGTGTTTCAGTATTCTGTCTGCAATAGCAATCCTGCACCAAGTCTGTATAATCAATACTATGAGGTAATGTTAAGCTGTTAAAGCCAGTGAAGGAGATTTGCTGGCTTGTTAGTTTCTTCTTACTGTAACTAGAACCAGTTTTTTTTTTTTTCAATAAGCATACCTAAGAATTCTAGGAGGTGTTGCCAGGGATGTACAGGCACACAAAATAGGGTAAGGGAAAGGACAGAAACAGTCTAACTTTGGATCCGTTGGAGAGAGATTTAGGATAAATACTTCCCACAAATATAGGTGCATTTACTATCTTTAGATCTGTGTTGTGTCTGTCTAGTTAGTACATCAAAGTGTTCTGCTTCAAGCAAGAAGACAGCTTTCTACCACTATAGCTAGGGGACATCTTAATCTCTGGAGCCTTTGTCACCTCTGAGGAAATAGCATTATGTAAGCATCTGATTTGCATCAGGGGGAGGCCTTGATTTTTGAGAAGGCTGTTTGCATTTCAATAAGCACACTGCACAATGTCTCCATTCACCGGAGTCTTCTGGTACTGTGAATAAGCATCAGAATACATTTTCCCTCAAATGGAGACTACGGTGGCAAAGCTGAAGAAAATAAATCCACCTTTATGTTTTAATCAGGGAACATATCAAGGCAGAGGAGGTTGAACTTTTAGGTTTTACTCTCTCTGACATGGATGTTAAGTTTCCTCAAAGGCCAGTATGTCAGGCAAAGGCCAGTGTGAAATGAAAGCCTTAGAATGGTCTGGAACCATTTTTCTTCCTTCCTTCCTTCCTTTCTTTCTTTCTTTCTTTCTTCCTTTCTTTCTTTCTTTCTTTCTTTCTTTCTTTCTTTCTTTCTTTCTTTCTTTCTTTCTTTCTTTTTGAAAAGTGAAGAAGGAAATATGAGAGAATGGAAAAAGAGGGGGTGTTGGGCAAGAAAAAGACACGCACACACGCGCGCACACACACGCGCGCGTGTGCACACACACACACACTGGGAACAAAAGTGAGTTGAAAGCAGAGACACAGGCAGGCAGACACACTGAAGACATGCTTTTCCTTGGAGGCTTTACCATGGCCAGAAGAGCAGCTTCAAGGCTTAGAGGGGGTCAAAAGTTCACATTCAGTTCATCAGGTACTCAAGCTTCTAGTCCTGCCCTCAGCTTCTTGAGTACACTGTTTATCTCAGACGATCTTGTAAAAATAAATAAATAAATAAATAAATAAATAAATAAATAGAGGGGGTTATTTTTTATTTCCCAATTTGAATAGTTGAAGAACAACTACCTCCCTCTCTTATAGCCCTGGGAATTTCAATTCTGTTTTCATGTGAGTGGAGCTGTTAAGAAACTAACGATTGAAAGCTGTTGCCTGCTTTGGCTTTCTCCCTTCTTCCTAGACGATGTTGGAGGTAAATGACAGATGCTTGATGTGATGGTTGTGGCTTCATGGATTCCCAAGTCCTGAGGCTGTAATTCCCTGAGCTGATTTCAGATACAGCCATCTCTGGAAATACAGAAACATGACTAACTAACGGTACTGGGCAAATGAAAGTTACAGAAGCCCATTTTGGATGAGGTGCCTGTACTGGGCACATAAAGAGAATATATTCAAATAAATTGACTCTGGGTCTAAACAGAAACACAATACCTGATCTTCCTAGAAATTAGAGACAGATAGAAGCCAAGTTTCTGGACTACATCAGCCCTAATCAGCAAATGGTAAAGTTTTCTCTGCTTGCCATTCCTACAGAAAATTCACCTGAAGTGTCCTAATGGTGAACATTCAGTTATTCTTCTATTGCTGACCCTTGCAAGGCCCTTGTCCTTAAAGGGACATTAACTTTGAAATGACCAATTTGTTTTTTAATTACTATTTTCTGAGTTCCCCTCCTCTCAACATTTCTGTATTATGAAAGTCAACCATGCTATGTCCACAGTGGTCATACAAGATCCCTGAAGTCCTTAAGTATTCTATGACCCCAGATTCCTTTGTGGATGGGCTCACAATGATTATGTCGGATAGCTGATGTAGCAAAATGACAGGCAGCATTTCTAAGCCTTATACAACATAATCTCTTCTGCCCTCTCTTTCCTACCTACCAGGTCCTGGGACAATGGCAGAGGTGACCCAACTTCAACAATGAAAAAGAGTAACAAATGAGGACAGTAAAGAATACACTGAATTACTTTGTCAATGACATAGGCCATGGTTTTCTTTGTACACGAGCAACTATAGTTTCAGCTATCCACAATCTGATATATAAAAAATTAAATAAACTAAAGATTCTATTTTACTATTTTTCTTAAGTCACGGTCTTGGAATCTCTTTGTTACATAAATTTAACTTTTACTGTGACAAAGAGGTGAGTTTAGAAAGAAGCATAAGATGATAATGGCAGAGAAATGGATATGTAGGAAGATAGATAGATAGATAGATAGATAGATAGATAGATAGATAGATGATAGATTAGTTAGATCATAGGTAGACATAGGGCTAAGAAGAAGTGATATTTTAACAAATGGTTCTAGAGTACAAGAAATTCATAACACACTGCACAGAAGTTCTAGAGAGCTAAAGGCTTGAGAGAAATGAGAACAAATCACATAGTCCCAAAGCTATCCTAAAGACCCGAACCACTGATATCCAAGTAGAATCACCAATGTCCAAGGGAGGGAATGCCTGTCTCTGCTCAAGAAGAAAGAGCAAGCTCACCTCTGCTTTGCTTTTGTGATTCTAACAGAGCACCGTGAATTGGATGATGAAGCTTCCACGAGGAGCATCTTCTCCACTCAGTTCCTCAGTTAAGGTGCTTGCCTCTTCCAAAGACATTCTTGTATGTGCAGCTTCTTTACTGTTTGTTCCTCAACTTTTAACCCAGCAAAACTGATATGTAAAAGTCACCACTGTGAACTCATCCCCACATATGATCAGTGGGCAGACACGTGGTTATATCAGACATTTTGAAAGAAGAAACTAAGCAAATAATGCACGTCAATGTTAGGGTGACTTTCTTTTGTTTTCATAAGACCCCCATTAGGGTTCTAAGACCCTAAATAGATGTTTGAAACTGTAACTATACGCTATTTTTTTGCATTATATTGTAAAGCTTAATGACAGTTTTAACACAGTGTGATATTAATAACTAATAATAAAACAACCAATTGTAATGGAAGTCACATGAATGTGTTTCCTTTCAAAATAGCTTATTATAATGTACTCATGCCTCTCATGGTGTATGGTGGCATAGTGCCTACACTGAAGGATGAAATGAGATGGCTCTCATAGGCATTTCACTGAGGTACAAGGCTGCTACCTTAGTGTTGTCTGAGCAAGAGGGTTGTCATGTGTGACTGTCAGTCTGATAGACAGATCACACACTGCTAAGCTACAGTTATCACAAGTCACTGGGGCATTCTCTTTTAGAGAAAACACTCCCATCTCAGAAGGAGATAATCACTAGGAGCCTGGAATGACAGCTTTGGGCCCAGATAAGTGACTCACCTGAACACTCGGTGCTTCTGTTAGGAAGTGCTATTTTGAACATGTGGCAAACTTCTGAAACTTTTAGCAGAATCTGATAAAACTTTGAATCATCTTTCTCTCCCTTCTTGCCTCTAGTTTCCCAAGATTGTGATCATATCAAATGGATTGCCCTCTTTCCTAAATTAAAGCCTACTCTGTAAAGCACGACATTTCTGTCTAGAAAAACAAAGTACCTTTCCAAACACGCTTGCAAATGAGCTCTGTGATGCTGCAAATAGATTTTCCTGTCTCCAAAGCAAACAGCTTCATAAAACCCAGTGTGCATTCTGTCTGCATTACAGAAGAATTGACTACATCAAAAGGGATGTGAGTTTGTCCAGCATCATTTATTTTTATCAAAACTTATAATCTGTGATATAAGAAACAGCCCCCTCACATCTCCCAGGTGTATCAACATTGCTTGTCAACAGAGCAAACCCCAATGTATTTATGAATTGATTTCAATGAAATTTGTCATGGGACTTCTCTAGAGCACAACTTTTCCCAGTTTTTTGAAAAAAATAACTAGTGGTCTCCTGATAAACTATACTCTAAATTTTTCTTAGAAATGAACTTACTATAATATCTTGATGAATCTTGGTGTCAACTCCTATTTACTATTTTCTTTTGAACATCCATCATCTTCCTAAAAATTACAACATACCTGATCTCTTTGCAAATACAGTTCTCTGTCTTGCCCCTCAATTAATAGTTACAAAAGACAATGGCTCTTATTTAAGTTTGCCTTCTTGCACTAACTCGGGAGTGCTGACATGTTCACTTAACCCTTTCATGCTGTGATGAGCCATTGGTGCTTTATTTACCTGAACAAATACAGCTCTACCTTCTTGTTAACAGTTGTAGTCTGCTAGAGTATTCACTAAACCCAAAGCCCCTATAATTAAATCTTGATGATAACTACATGGATTTTGCATGAACTCCATGGATTCGAAAGAAGTCTCTGACCAAACTGCTTTCAAGTCAGACACTAAGTCACAAGTTTGGAGATGCTCAGGACTCCTGTGCTACTGATGACTTGATCTCAGCTAGGAGACTCTCGGTGTCCCCTCAGTTTTGATAAGTTGTTGCTCAAAAGACTCACAAAATGAATATGTGAAATACTGTATGTATGATGATTGTTTGTTTTGTTTTGCTCTTGTGCCAAATTTTAGCCACCAAAATTTGCACAGAATAAATTAAAAAAAAAAAATTCAAGCCAGGACAAATATGCAAACTTTAGCCACCAAAATTCACATAGAATAAAACTGAGATGATTCCCCAAAGAGAAGATGCTATATCCTCAGGATGCCTCCTAATGACCCTTCAGACTCAATCCACTCATCTGTGTTTGATTACCAACTAAGAAGCTCAAGGAGGCCTATTGTCCTTCTTACTGTTCAGTTTGCCCTTCATTGTGTAAGCAGGATTGAGGGAATCCTTGACCACATGACTAATCACAATCTCCTACCCATATCCTTTCATCAGAGATTAGATTAAAAGTCATAGTGTTGTCACAGGACTCTATACTCCAAATACTTATTAAGGATACTGACCTTTCTGGGACAGCCAGTCCCTACCTAGAAACTATGTATGGGCTTGCCATCACCATCAACAGTATAAATTTAGTCATGACTCCAGGGCCACCACAAGTAAAATCAATCCTCCTGTCAAAGAAGTTCCGGTTTTAATAAACCCTTTATGGAATCATGGGCAAAGACAAGTTCTTGTGCACACAATGACCTTCCCTTTAACCATTAAGGCAGGGCCAGTGAAACGGCTCAGCATGCAGAGGTGCTTGCTGCCAAATGTGAGGACTTAATTTCAATCTCCAGGAACCACATGGCAGAAAGGTGAAAAGCAATTTGCATAAGCTGTCGTCTGGCTTTCAAGCAAGTTCACAGGTACAGACACACATGTGCATACACTAATATAAGCAAATGAAATAATTGTTTAAAATGGATTTAGTTTCCACACTTGCTTAAAGTGTGATGCGATAATGTTTGTAAAGTCGTGCAGCAGTTCTTTGCATGAGGGAGAGGAAATATTTGATGCTTCATGGAAGGATGTGGTGAGAGGGAGTAAAAGCCAAGGATTTGCCTTACAAGCTCCTTGAACAGAATTGTAAGGTGGTTGGATGTGAGAATTTTCACGCTTGAAGGAGTCCTAGAAATTATCTAGTTCTTCATCATGGCTCTCCAGAAACATATAGATTATTATATTGTGAAAATTAAGAAAAATTTCCCATGTTAGGAAAAAGAGAAATAACTGAATCATGAATGTGATAAAAATTCTCTAAGACTCCTGTGAGTGGCTGCGGAGGAGGCAGCTTCATGCTACGGAGTTGACACTGGGCCCTTCTCTCAGATCCCTCCTCCCAGATGAAGCTGGGGTTATTTCAGGATGAGTCTGTGGATGCAAACCACATACACATGTGCATGCAAATAAAACTAACTCTAAGAAAAACAAAGTAATTCTAGAGTGGATATGATAAATATGCAGAAGGAAAGAGAAAGAGAAAAAGAGAGAGAGAGAGACAGAGACAGAGACAGAGACAAAGAGAGAGACAGAGACAGAAAGACAGACACAGGGCTTCTGGAAACAGTGGTTCCACACAAGACTTGGGCATAGCCTTTTCCACAGAGTTTCTCATAACAGCCATGCTTATATCTGGGAAGTCACGCTGACTAAATGATTTCCAAAGAACCTGTATTTTTCTTTTCAGGAATGAGAACAAACGGTGGCAGATGCGGTTCCTTTAACTGCAGGATAAGATAAAATCGTGGGTCACAAGGATCAAAGGCATCCTCACCCCATGGTCACAAGGATGACAGACAATACAGGAGTTTAACTGTAAACCAACTTTGTAATCTTGTTTATGAGAATCTCGGGAAGAGATTTGAGAAAGGAGTGAGGCTAAGCTCATAGGTCATGTACTCTAACACGTTAGATAGCAACAATTCTCCTGTAATACTTATTCCTGTGATATCTCTATCTAAAGAACTATTGCACCTTTCCTGAAGATTAAGTTAGTTATGATACAATTCTGGAGTCTTAGATAGAGAGGGGACTCAGACCCCTGGGCAAGAGCTTCATTCCCTTCTCATTCTGTTTGTTTCCCACCTCTCTGCTCCATGGTATCCCCACTTCTCCACTTGAGCATGGCTGGGTTCAAGTCTCCTACCCAAACTCACACATCCTTGCGTGCTTTACCTTGCCTGCGTCCTTCCCCATCTCGTATGATATTTTACAAATTTAAACTGCCTCCCTCTGTGTCTTTCCTCTCATTCCGTTGTTTTGCCACCTCACGGAGCCAAAGAGTGATCTACATATTCTCTTCCCTGTGTGTTTTGATCCCCAAATCCTATTGGGGGTGAAATGTGTTAATTAAGTCATTTACAGCTCTCCTGGACCTCGTGATACCTTAACTGGATTTTTGAAATTAGCCTTCTGCTAGTGTTAATGAAGGGAACTCCAGGAATAAAACTTTGTAACGTCTATGTACAGAAGTGGTTATATATGCCAGGAAAAGCTGAATCTAGAGTATAAAAAAGAAAGACAGACATATAGAAACAGGAAAGAAAAAAGAAAGAAACAAACAAAGAAACAAAGACTGTATTGTAGATTGGGCCATTAGCTGTATCTGCTGCTCAATTTGTTAGAAGAATTGGAACTAGAGAGAGATATCTGCTTCTAGTCATCTTACAGCCTGCCTATCTGCTATTCTTCCATATCAACTTTGCTCACATCAAATCTTATCTGAAGCTTGAGGCTGAAACTATGCTGAGGTCATCCCATTACCGTATCCTCTCACTGTGACATGCAAGATCGGATGTCTCCTTTAGCTTCTGAGCACTTAGTACCTCTGTGGGCACACCATGTTATTTATACAACCACTTGCTGTTCATCTGCCTGGAGCTATCTCAACTAGTACTCCTGGACTATGGCACATAGGCAAACCAGCAAGCAAACAGCATACAAATTATAGTCTTACCTAAATGAACTACTACAGCTTGCAATCCTACCTGTTTTGGAGGCTGATGTAAGGGAGTTTCAAGTTAGATGGAAGTTTGAGCAAGGTTTTGTAAAACCTAGTCTCAAAATAAAAAGAGGTCTAGCAAGAAGCATCTCTCAGTGGAAGAACAAGTGGCTAGCATAGCCAAGTTCCTAGGTTAAATCCCCAGAGTAGAGAAAAAAATAAACATTTAAAATTAATTCCTTAGTACTCAGATTTGAATAGAACATTACTTCTCTTGTCTCTTTAAGCAATGTTTACAGACTCTTGAAGACAGCATGCTATATGTCTCTCGCAGATGAATTATGGGAATCCAGAAGCCACAAACCAAGTGCTGATATCTTTTTTTGTATCTCCAGAACATAGCACAGAGTTGCCATAAAGGAGTGTTTGATGAATAGAGGATCCTATACTTCTCATCTCCCACATTCATCTTTCCTGGAGAATCATAGAAAGGTAATTTAAAATGTTTTCATATGAAAATAATATCTACCTGAACCTTCAAAGACCCAGTATCCTAAGTAAAATTATGTGTGCCTGCATACTTGCATGTGGGTAAAATTCTCTTTTACTTTCTCAGTGTTCACAATCTGTTTTTTTTTAAATTGAATTTCATATCATGATTTTTCTTTCCAAGAGAACTTGTTATGAGACTTGTTTACAGATATAAACAAAGGCACTTCATAGTGTGCTGAAAGGTATGTGTTAGAAATTCCCATTCTTTGGAGGTAGGAATATTTCAATAGAACTCAGATTCTGCTATCTGCAGCTGCTTCTACATTTACACTCCCTGTTGCTACACTTTGACAAATACAAATGGAATTCTAGTGGTTTCTATAAACACAAGATAATATATATATAGTGTGTGTGTGTGTGTGTGTGTGTGTGTGTGTGTGTGTGCAACTTATATAGGCCAGTATTCTATCCCATCAAAAATGTTGGGTCTTTGTCCTATAGACCTTTCTCAAAACTTTCCTAGCTCCATACATTGCATACAATATAGATACAAAATCTAAGTTATAACACTATAAATTCTCCAAGTATCTACTGATAAAGCAGTGGGATACTGAACATGTTGACCCTTTCCATAAAAACTGGTATACCATTCTTGCTCCTTTATTGAAAAGTTTATAACTCATGGATGAGCTAGCTGAAGCAAACAGGGAATTATGTAATATCTAGATCTTTCCAAAGTGACATTTACAGGACACGAGTTTATATTTAGAAGTCATTGTCACAATATGAAACAGTAGTATTTCTGAAAGAACAAAAAGATAGTAATTGACTTTTTTTTAAAGAAAAATCATAAAAATTGCAGCATAATAATGTAGCAACAGGTAATTTTTTTTATCTGTCAGTGTCTCCAGCTTAGTTTGACAGATGTCCATATCAGAAAAGAGCAACGGTTATTCCACTGTACTGTATGCAGTGCTGCAGCCTCGCAGGTGGAACCTCCTGGAAATTTGGACTTCTGTTTTATATATAAATGTGCAGTTTCTCTGACTCTGGTACTTTAATACACTTCTGGGTTTTGATGATGATGCCAGAGGAATTTACATAGTCTGGTACGAAATGAGCAAAATGGGAAAACTAAAGCAAGATATACTATTTTTACCTGTGATGTTCCCTAGAATTAATGAGAGTTGAGAAACTGTAAAGGTTTTCCCCCAGGAAGTTATAAAGATTGAGAACAGTTCTATTTTCCTTAAATTAAGTAAGTAGAATTTTACCTTTTCCCTGTTTGATATGTTAAAAGTATACATTCTTATACAATTTTGGCACTTTAGCTTATTACATTTTTAAATTAAAATGATATAAATGTTTTGAGATAGAAATGCCAATTTTAACATATTACATTCAAGAGCTTGTTGCGGATCCATGGTTCTGCCAATTTATATATTACATATAACATACTTAAGTGATAATTTCCTATAGTAAAATAAGAAATGTAGGTATGATTTACTGGGAAGATTATGGTCACTATTTACTTGAAATATCTAATAATATTTTATAAACATGAATTTTTTAAAAATCCATTCATGACTGAGATTTAAAGGAAAATATTGTTTAGTCCAGAGTTATGTATTCTTTCTTCGTTAGATCAGAGTGAATTTTTATACTAGAAAATGAATTGTGTTAATTTCTAAAATATTCAGGTAGTTTGAAATGTTTATTTTCGAAACAAGAGCATGTTGAAAAGCCAACCATGCTGTTTGTTATAATTTGAAAAAGGAGGTAATTTTTTTTTCTACAAAGTACAGTTGGACAGCCAGTGTCACTGATGCAGAAAAAGTATAAAGTGATTAAGCAAATTTATTATTAAATGCAATTTCTTAATTGTAACTGACCTAATAAAACATAGATAAATTTTTTTGGAAGATAATGTATAGCGTACTTAGGAAAGGCATCAAGAATACTAGGAAAAGAGATGGAGGCAGAGTGGTCTGTATCTCTAGATTTATATTGTCGTGACTTAGAAGAAATTGTAGGTTGCAAGGTTAAGTTCAGTGCTTGCTATAAAGGGGTGCAGGTCTCTTCTAATAACTCTGGCCCTTGAGAAGTGCCTGCCTACGTGGCTGCTAACTCATTGCAGTCTATTACATTAACCTTTAAAAAAGGTATTCATTCTCCACTAGTCACACAGCCTAGTTGAACAATGAGATCATATACCTATGCTATCATTCAAAACATAAAATGGTAAGTAACGTTGACAGGTATCGTGGTGATTGTACTCGTAGAGTTTGCTTCTGTTATTATGATGGATATGCCTCATTCCTTGTGTGGGAATGTGCATTTTTGTTTTTCTGACTCTTGTTGTCTGTCTCAATTAGGGCAATGCAGCAGATGAGGAGGAAAATGTATCCAAAGTATTCTTGAGCGTGGTATCTTTTTGTTTATATGATGCCCAGAATACTTGTAGAAGAGACAGTGGTTACTTGGAAATGCTTAAAATAACTTGATTCTATCTTGTCGACCCTAAGGGTAGGCTCAAAGCAGGATATAAATGCAGCAAGTGATTTAAGGAAAGCAATTCTGTCATTTACTGCTGGCAGAGCGTTCGCATTAAAAAAAAATGTTTTCTGTGAATATTGTGTGAAGAGGTTTCAAATCACACTGAAAATACATAGGCCAATGCAGTTCTGAGAAAGACTTACCGTGTGGTCTGAAGAAAGATACTAAAAGTGTCCAGGTTTCCATGCACCAAAGAAAAATAATAGCACTTAAATATTTTTTCAGCATATTACAGTAATTAATTTTTTAAAATGCTTTGAAATAAACATCAAAGAGATCCCCTTATGTGCCCTAGCTTTGATTCTATGTGGTAATGAGAGAGAACATATTTTACATGGGGGAAAATGTTCTTGATGGCACAGTGATAAAACTCTACACTCTGCATTAAATTCACATTGCTGTATTCATCAAGAACACTGTGGAAACTGGCAACAGTTTTCTGCCTTATCTGCTTGTCCAAAGAAACAGTCGTAAAACGAAGAGGTCCATCCAGTATTACTCAATCCTAAACAAACATCTGGCAGTGCAAACATTAGATTATATTGCAATGTCTTTCTAAGAGGTTTGAAAATTAGAAGTATTTTCCCATACCACAAGGGGTTAACAAGATTGTTTTATTGATGATGGATTTTTTTTGTTGATATATTTTGAGTAGAAAATTAAACTGTTATTTTTGTTGGACTGTTATGTCAAATGGTGAGCTTTTAAGGCCATGGTATCGGCTAGATTTGATGAGTGTGTGCTCTAGGAAAAAAATCCACAACTGGGTTGGCAAGCAAAGTAATTTTCTGTCACTTCTGCTATGTGTCAGAAGAGCCATGACCTCTCCATGTGTCTTTTCCATCCTGAGACTCAGTCTGAGGCATCAGAGATTCTGGCCAAGGTATAATATAGTGCACAAGTAGAAACGGAGCTACATACAGCATTTAAACCTTCATCTAAGAAGTCACATGTACTTTCATTAATGAGTCATTGATGGCCAACTGTCTGGGGGCCAGCAAGATGTATCCTGAGTCTGGGATCCAGTCCTCTTCTACTCAGACTATATGTGGCAGGGATAGAAGGGGTGCAGGGACAACTGCATTTTGTCTATTCCTGCAGGAGACCAGTGTCAGAGAAAAGGATCCAATCCTCTTTATGTTTGATTAACTCTTTCTATCATTACTTTAGAAGTTACCATTGACCTCCTTTCTCTTAAGCTCTGTGGTATAACTGCATGCTATAAGAAAATGTCTTTATACGTGCTTAACTTGATTTGGAAGATGTTCTGTTGCTTAAGAGCTAATGAGTTTTATCCCATAATCAAATGTTATAGAAATCTGATATATATATATATATATATTCATATTCATTCCAGGGAGAGACTAGAGATATAGGTTAACAATTACTTATGCAGATGACTCAGATTCAGTTGCAAGCACCCACATGGTAGGTCATAACCATCTGTAACTCTGGATTCAGAAGACCCAAGGCTCTCTTCTAACTTCTGCAGTCACTTGGCAAGTATGTAATTTGCATACATACATTCAGGGAAAAGTCTAATACACATTAAATTAAAATAAATAATGCTTTGAAAGATAAATAATTCAACACAAAAACATAAAATAAAATAATATAGATGTTGATTGCAATTGAAATCTATCATTTCTTAGGCATGTCACTTTCAGCAGCTTATTAACATATCTAGGGCAATTTTGCAATATGTAAAATTAGAACAGTTGACTTAAAAAGCTTTTGGCAAAAATAGTATGAGCTAGTATATCAACATAAAAGTGTTTTGTATTGTAGATTTAGTGTATGGCGAAGTAACTTACATACTTTATAAGAGTTTAGAGGTGATATGAATCATAGATCTAGGAACTACGAAATTTGTGGGGGATGCCACTCCAGCTTGAGTTCGGACAGAATTGCCACATGGGAGATGTCCAGGGGACAATAGATAAACATTGCAGCTTATAGGCTGTGTCTGGTGTGGGTGAGAAAAGGGGAAGCACAAGGAGGCTGAGATAACAGAAGGAAGTCAGTGCTCATGAATCTCTCATCCATAACTCCCTTAACATTCCCCCTGTCCCATCTCCATCCCAAACAGAAATGGTACCTTCACACAGCAGCTGGTTCATCTACATATGGGGCTAAAGCTTCACTCTAGCTTATTGTGTGATTCTTCTTCAGTCAGTCAGCCTGTCTACCCATTTGTCTCGCTCTCCCCCTTCTCCTCCCCCTCCCCCTTCCTCTCCCCCTTCTCCCTCTCCCCCCCATCTCTCTGCGTGGACTGCAGCCACATTTTTGCTTTTCAAGTTGGACATTTGAATACTGTTACATCTTATTTGCAGTTACACGTCATCTATTTTCTAATGTGATATATGTATATTATCTATATCTATATCATCTATATATATATTATATTTCAGCTATAGTAGTGATCACAGTCCTATATTGAGAAATCAGTGTCTGACCTTCTCTGGCTCTCTTAATTTTTTCTGCATCGAATACATGACACAAGAGAACCCAATCAGAAGGACACATGAAACTTTTTCAAACAATGCCGAAAGGAGAAATTCACTCCTGAAAGATGGATGAGAAGTTTGGATTACTTGGGATTATTTTTATCCCCAAATGAGCAATTAGCAAAGCATACTATGTATATTATATAGACTATCCTGTTAGATCATGGCTAAATTTTTTATTTTAATTAAACTGTGCTATCCCTAAATGTGCTTGCATTCTATATTCATATGCTTGTCTTCTAAAACTAAGTAATTAAACCCCTTAGTAATACAGAGGTAATTTTAATTTCCTTTGACAGGTTCTGTACTTATAAGTTTAACACAAAGTGCAAACATCAGAGAGCCAACAAATGCCACAAGCTACTACTACATATCAAAATATCAGATGCAACACTTTGAAAGTCCCCAATGCGGAACAGATCGTTCCAGTTGCTGTGATTAGAGTGATCTTTATACTGACCTTTAGAATCCTTTTTCTTTCCTCAGCTTAAAAAAAAACCCTAAAAATCCCTATTTCTCACTGTTTCCTGGTTATCCAAAGGCTTTGCCTAGTGTATGAAATATGTTGAACTTCTAATGTGAAAATATGGGTACATATCTTTTGAAAATAGGCATGCTAGTCACATATAGAAACAACGTAAAAAAAACAAGGGGGCACAATCCCTTCTAAGCCAGCACTACGTTTAGTATTCTTACTGAGTCTGATAATGCCATTCTTGGAGTGTGACTGCTGGCATTCTTTGCCCTCAAGGATACAGTTTTATTACAATTGTTGCATTGGGCAGTGGAGAACAAAAGCCACCTCTGGTCTAATTCTGACAATTGAGAGATCTTTCTAGAAGGTCCATGGGGAATTTGTATGTAAATTTTATCCGTGCAAAGGTTAAAACTCCAGGCATTCCCGTGTCTTGATAAAATATCCCTGGAGGTATTTTATGATGGGCAATAGCCACCTTTTATCCTCACAGTATGACAGTTTCAGATAAAAGCCACATGTTTTTAATCAATATGAGCAGTTAGCTCCACCTGGGCTCCATTCATTTGCTATAAGAAAGAATATTCAGAGATTGTTAGACTCAAAATAAATAAGACACTTGGGCCATCTGTCTCTAAGTAGAATGTTCTGATTTGCATCACAGTGACCTCGAGGTTAATTCCTTCTCATCTCAGTTTAGATCTCATCAGTTGGAATTTGCAAAAGATAAAATATAAAAATTATCTATCAAAATGGAAAATGTTATTACTGGTTATTCTGACTGGTCCTTGACAATACACAAAAGTGGGAAACCTCAGACATAGAGAAGTTTATCCATAAAATTTCAAATTGTAAGGGAGCACAATAAAATTCTTCTAAATTCAGGTTATGAGCCAGAATAAAAGAATGTTGAAAAACACAAACCTAGAGTAGAAGCCAGAATTCACATGAGAGATGTGAATAGCATGTGTCTTTCTTGGCCTGGATTACCTCACATGGTATAATTTTCCCATATCTGTTCATTTACCTGTGAATTTTCTTATTTTTCTACATACCTGAGGTTAAATGGGTACCACATTTTTGTTATTTGTTCTTCAGTGGATGATCATCTAAGCTGATTCCATTTCCTAGCTACTGTGGCTAAGGCAACAGTGAATGTGAATGAGTAATATCTCTTTAGCATGAAATAAAGCCCCTTGGGCAAACACCCAGAAGAGGTATAGCTGGGTCATGTGGTAGATTTATTTTTAGGTGTTTGAGAATTCATGACAATAATCCCATAGTGGATAGACCAGATAATGCTCCTAACAAAAGAGAATAACTTTCTTCTTCTCCCATATGTTTGTCAGTATTTGTTGATTGATTTTTTTTTTTTTATTGTTACAAAAATTTCACTGGGACAAGGTAGAGTCTCAAAGTAGGTTGACATTTCTCTTGTTATAAGTGATGTTGAATGCTTTTAAAATTTCATTATTATCTATTTTGAAGCTGGAACTGAGCTGGCTTTCTTAGTGCTGGAAGCTGCACTATGGACTGATGTAGAGGAATGATTCTGATACTTTGATTTGTGGGAGTACTGATCCTGAAGGTCCTCGACCCAGTTGGTTCTTGATCAATCAATACAGATGCCAGCGATCAATGACTGGGTGGAAAGAAAGAGGTGGGACTTCCAGTTTCCTGAAAGCTAGGCAAGAGCAAGAGGAGAATCAAGATACTTGGGGGAGAGAGATGAAACAGACTCAAACCTACAAGGGAGATCTTCTAAACTGTAGGCAGAAAAGGAAAGCAGCCCATTGAAGGGCGGCCTGAAAATGTCTTGGGCAGCAAAACCAATGGGCTTCACAGAAGGTAACTGCCAACTAAGATAAGGGCACATTTAGAGATGTTGAGCAAGGAGTAAAAGTAAGAGCATGCTATCTGCAGGATGCTTAGAAGAGCCCAGCCATTGAGACAGTAAATGAGCTAATGTGTGAATGTCTTTTATCTGCAGATCTGAGATAGCTCCTGAGTGGGTGAATGCCTGCAACTCACCAGGAACTCAAAGTGGTGTAGCCAAAACTACCTGCTACAGACTGACAGGAAAGAAAAGGCATCAGTGGTCTTACTCAACTGAGAGCTACAATACCCACCAGGCAAGTTGAATCCACTAGTGCAATAGTGGCATCACTGTTCTGGAGGTAATCAAGTACTTACTCTAATTGGTTTTGAGGTCCACTCTACAAGAAGGCATGCAAGCCCAGTTCCAAAAACAAGCCTAAAAACCTATGACTAAAGAGGTCTTTAGATCCTAGCAGCTAACTTACTATTACCTGTTTAGCTAAATTAATACAGCACTTAGATGTATTCTAAGTATTTATCATTGTACTTGTAGAAAACACTACTCGCATCCTTAATCCAGGCGCTTGTCTTTGCAGTGGACAGTGAATGCACAGGTCTATGGCTGCTTGAAGAACTGAGGATAAGAAACGTTCCAGTGCTCAGACCTAAACAGGACATTCAAACTACCGCTTCTAAGACTCAGTGAGCCACATAGAGGATGGTGAGAAGGGCTGTGAACCTGACCTTTGGAGCACCACAGCCGTTGGAGTCACATCTCACAATAGCAGAGGGTATTTACCATGGACCTGCACAAGACTGGGCCTCTCCACAGTGCCACAGATTGGTGATAAAGGAGAGACTCACAACATCCTGCTTCTACTAGAGAAAGCATAAACTACTGATGAATCCTGAGGAAGATACGCCCACAGATGAGCACATCCCTTTCAAATAGGTAGTTCTAAGCTCATGGCTAGAAAGACAGCCACAGTTAAACTCAGTGGTTTACAAAACAAAACAAACAAACAAACAAACAAAAAAGGCATGAATGTGAGAAAGGACCCCATCTTATGTGTGTATATATATATATACATATACATATATATATATATATATATATATATATATATATATATATACATATATAGGAAACAGTTAAATTTAATAAACAATAAAAATAAGAATAACAAAAATGTTGAAGACAAGTTATTCTATACAGTAATAAACTAACTTGTCTGTATAGATAAGAAACTAAAGTAAGTAAACTACTTCAAAACATAGAAGGATTTATAGAAATTATTTATTAAGATTCTTGAAAATGATTAAAAAATATTTGTAGAATCATCTATAACATATTTTCTTGTTTTGATTGCTGCTGTCCTGTCATCCAATGTTGGCATGGGCTTGTGGCCATACAATACAGTGTGGTGGGCTTGCAAGAAGAGATTTTGTTCATCTCATCTCAGAGTAAAAAGATCGGCAAAGAAAGGGTCCTGCTATCCTTATCAAAGGCATGCCCTGAGTGAGGCAACTCCATCTAACACTGAGAGAGCAGCTTCAGTTGATACAGGCTCCCAGAAGAGCGCACACTGACATCCAACTCTTCAGCATGTGCATGTGTGTCTTTGGCAGGACTTAAGACATAAGTCAAAGCAATGATTATGACCTGTGCTAGGAACATACTCCCTTGGGAAAACCTCTCAGCAACGTTACAGGTTACAGTTGTGACTCCTTGGGGAGGAGTTGCCGGGTGTAGCATTTCATGGGTCTCTCGCTCTGCACTTTTATTTTCTTTTTCATTTCAGTCAGTTGCTATCTATGCTGGAGCAATTCCAAGTCTTTCTCACCACTGACAACATCAGTGGGCTTTCTCTTTCCCCCAACCCCCACCCCGCCACTGCGTGGCATTTCGCTATTCTGGAAAGCTTAATGCCGTCTGAAAACCGAGAGACTCAATTTAAAGATGTTGAGAAAATGTGAATTCTAATTGGTCGTCAATTATTTATAGTGTAACTCATCTCTTAACCATTCCATATCCATTTGTATAAAAGTTTTGAGAACCTGAAGGAATTTAATTCTAAATAAGACAAAGAGATAAGACATATTATGGGGCTGAGCCATTGAGAGTGCTTACTGATCCTGCCTGAGATGAAAGTTTGAATCCCAGCACCCATATCAGGCATCTCACACCTTATTGCAACTCCAGCCATAGGATTTATTGCCTTCTTCTGGCTTCTGAAAGGATGTGCACTCTTGTGTGCATAGTCACACACACACACACACACACACACACACTTTAAAACTAAGATGGATCTTTTTAAAGCCACAGTATTGACTAAGAAAATTTATGAATTTTAAATAGATTTGTTTATAAAATATTTTAGCATGTTTTAATACTTTCAAATCTTTTTATAATGAAACATTATTTACTGAAGACAGTATAAGGTTATCACGCCGGTGTGAGCTCACTGCCCTAATGATACTCAAGGACTGTGAGAGGGTTTGTTTCAATTTCAGTTTTCTTTCTTTCTTTTTTTTTTCTAGACAGGGTTTTTCTGTGTAGCCCTGGCTGTCCTGGAATTCACTTGGTAGACCAGGCCGGCCTCGAACTCAGAAATCTGCCTGCCTCTGCCTCCCAAGTGCTGGGATTAAAGGCGTGCGCCACCACCACCTGGCTCAGTTTCAGTTTTCAAATGAAGAAGTTTAGAGTCTTGTTTGTTACCAAAGTAACTAGTAAGACGGAGCAATTTTCCAAACCTGACATCCAAGCCCTTGTCAGTTAATGTTTGCATGACCCTAAGTGCAATTTCTAAAATAAGTTGATCTTTTTTTTTAACAATAGCAATGCACACAGATAACAATCAAATGCATGAAATAGTATAATACAGACAAATAGGAGAGCATTACATTGTGTGTATGCAAACATGCACAGATATGAGGTATAAAACAAGAAAAACCAGGACCAGTACTGAGCTAAAAAAAACCATTTTAATTATTGACACATGCTCTTAAATTCAAATACAGTTTCAGAGATGGTAAGAATGATTTTATGTTAAAGTGTGCACAAAAATAAATTATCCTGGCAGCAAAAATCAATGTGCTGGTGGCCTAGAATGTATTAAGATTTAGTTGACAGAATATTCGAATATGTTTTAATAGCTATTACTGTTAAAATATTGAGCTGAAATCAAATGTCAGTGGACCTCCCCAAACCATTAAGAACTAAGGCTTCATAAAAACTTGTTTTCAGAATCTCTCTGAGATCATTGTATCTACAACTTAAATTCCTGTTCTTAAGCATGTATTTCTTTAAGAGCTCTGTGAACCCTACAGCTGCTCACATCTGATATTTTGCAAGGGCCAGAAAAGTCAGAACACACACATTCACACTCAACACTCGCACACACACATACACACACACATTCAAACTCACACACATATGCACGCACATACACACATACACAATAACACATACTCAAATGCAGAGAGACACAAAAACAGAGAAACAGAGACAGAGATAACAAACACAAATAGAGACTACATTGCATATCTTATTCCCAATATATTCAAACTTTAAATATATTTGATCTGAGTGTATATTTACCCAGAATGGCAGAGAAATATTAAAAATTTCTCAGACAGCCACTTGATGACTTCAAAGTAATAATATTTTGTTAAGTAACTTATATAGGGTTAATATTCAAAGAGAGCAACACAGAAATCGTACAGTGAATTTAGGGTTAGATTTTAAGATTATAGTCTTTTTTAACGTTACCCAAATTTGTTAAACTTTTTTTCCTCAAACACCGTAGAAAGGATGTTCAGTTAGAAATGTTAATTTCAGTACCTACACACACACACACACACACACACACACACACACACACACCCTCACACATGTACGTGCCCACAGGCACACACACATTGTTTATTTTAAGAGATTCAGTCTTGGGAATCTCCCCAGTGCATTCATTTGCTTTCCTGTTAATTTTGTTCGCTTGTTCTCATCGTCCCATGACTGAATCCAAAGATACAACTCAGTGCTTGCCCCAGGCCTGCAACTAGTTTGCCATATGACTAAGCAAAATCTCACCAAGAACCCACATTTGCAGATCATAGAGGAGGTAAGCCAAAATATGAAAAAGAACACAACCACTTCATATTTCTTTAAATGAAGGGTCTATGCAAGCGGAGGGGGTTCACTGTCTTCTGTGAATACTGGTGTATTATTCTGCGCAGAATTAGTACACTGTTTATTATTCATTCTGTGTCTGGGCAGGATGAGTGGAAGGACTGAACACACCATCCACATAAGGAAGTGATTTAACTAGAGACCCAGCTAAGAATAAAGGAGGGGCTTGGCTGTGTGCCAGATACACAAGTGACGGGCAATGTTTCATTTTGCATTTGTGCTGCTTAGGCTAACCCTTAAATCTTCCCTTTGAAGTGATGGCTCTCTACTGTGTCCTCTAACCCATGTATGCTCCCCAATGGGTCCTCTATATTGTATATACAAGAGCAAAAAACACAAGTCATGGATGGAGAACCACTGCCTTGAAAAACACAGATAGCCCCAACGACAAACATATGGGGAGACTTATTTTAAAATAACTTTAGGAGGCTTTTTTTCCTTTTAAAAACATTTTATTTTTTGTCTCCTTTCTATTTTCACCAGTAGATGATTTTCATAGAATATATTGTTATTAAGAAGCTTCTATCGCTTTCGGTTGCCATGCACCCCTTCAAATGGCCTTTAGCCTTAGATGTCACTCTATGTATTCCCTCCAGTGCTCTTGATTCACTCACACTCCCCATTTGATCCTTCTGTTTCCTGTTCCCCAACCCACAGTCCATCCATAACAATCTATTACATTCCCCCTTTCTAGAGAGTTCCATTCCTCCCTCTAGTCCCTTACTCTACACCTAACTTTGGTGAGTATATAGACTGTGGCCCAGATAGCTAAGACTTACCAACTAACATCTACGTATAAGAAAATATATTCCATATTTGCCTTTTGGGTCTGGAATACATCACTTGGGGTCATTTTGTTTCCGTGTTCCATCCAGGTATCAGTTAATTTCATGACTGCCCTTTTTAATAGCTGAATAAAATTCCATTGCACAAATGTACCACATTTTCTTTATCCATTATTCCATTGAGCAGCATCTCGGATGTTTCCAGTTTCTGGCTCCTGTAAGTAGACAGAAATGAACACTGTTGGGCAAGTAGCTCTATAGTAGAGTGTAGAGTCCTATGGGAATGTGGACAAGAGCGGTATAGCAAGATCTTGGGGTAGACACTCCCATTTTTCTGATGAATAACTACACCAATTTCTATAGTAGTTGTACAAGTTTGCATTTCCAACAGCAATGGGTGGTTTTTCCCCTTACTCCACATCCTCTTCATCAACATGAGTTATCTTTTTCACTGAAGTACTTCAAGTAATGTTCAAAATAGTACTACATTTTAATATATAAAATATTATTATATATATAATAGCAATATACTATAGTATTAGTATAGAATTATACTAAGTACAAGCATATATATACATATACATATATACATACATATATATTTTTTTGAAGCCTTAGTGAAGGAATAAGGTAACTGAAGGAGATCAAGGAAGAAGTGAAGAAGTCAAGTATCTTTATTTACAGATGATATGATTGTATAAGTAAACGTCCCTAAAAAATCCACTAAGAAACTCCTAAAGTTGATAAACACTTTTAGCAAAGTAGCAGGATATGAAATTAAAATGTAAAAGTCAATGCTCTTCCTATATACAAATGACAAACAGACTGAGAAAGAAATCAGGGAAACAAGATCTTCCACAGTAGTCTCAAAAAAAAAATCTTGGAGATTTGCACCAACGACCTCAACAGAAGGCCAGATACACTGACTCTGATAGAAGGAAAACTAGAGAATTATCTTGAATTCACAGAAAAAGACTTTCTGAACAAAGCAACCATAGCACAAGCACTAAGAATAACAACTAATAAATAGGGTCTCGTGAAACTAAAAGGCTTCTGTGTGGCAAAGGACACCATCCTTTAAAGTGACAAGAGATTGGAAAAATAGTTTTATCAACTACATGTCCAATAGAGGGCTAAAATATAAAATATGCAAAGAATTAAAAAAAAAAAAACAATTGGGCATCAAAAGAACAAACAATCCGCTGTAAAAATTTAAGCATTGCTAAGTTTTTAAGGTTTATTTTTATTGCTGTTGTTTGTTTCGTATTAGCAAATAAACTATGGTGGATATTGTTTCTTTCTTCAAATGTAGCCTAAATAAATAAAGATGCCTGGGGAATGTTGATAGGTATGCTTTCAGGGAGAATATATTATATGTTCTGAAGTTTAGCATAATTGAAAGAGGAGGAGAATATGAATCAATAATCTTTCATATAAATTTCTCTATCAGATGTGCTTCGAAAGTTCTTAATTGACAAACGTAATGTAGTGCCCTGACCACAGAGCGTCTGGGGAGGTGCTCAGTAATCATAGAAATGTATTCATCAAAGTATCAGAATATTCTTATCAAATCTTATAAAGAGCATCCGTCCATTCATTTCTTTCATTTCCAAGTAAGATTTGACAATCAATTGACTTTGAGAGCTTAGAACTGCACAATTATATTTACAAGATGATAATTTACTTCTTCAGTAGGGTTCCTCAAGGGACACCCCTTCCCATTGCTGATGGCATTTGTGTTTCAGTTTAATCTCTTCTTCCTATGTCTTAGTCATTGTTGCATTAGTAATTTTAGTATTAATTCTTAAAATTGAACTGTTTAGATAAAAGAGAAGTCTCACAAATGTAACTAGGATAGCTTCTGTGGAATGCAAGTGTGTCATCACTTGAAAATAAATTTAAAAACAGAAACATGAGGTCCTAAACACTGCAGCATGGCCATGGTTCATACAGAAGGCAAACTAAGTGAGGTTTGTATTTCATCAGTGCATCCATCAAGTAATTAAATGACTAGACTCCCACAGTCAGATATGGGTCTAACTAATCAATACAGCTTAGGAAGTAAAATGAATTAATAAAATCAAACAATAAATATTAGAAGTATCTGTTAGACCTTGAGAATGACCATACAATAGTTAATTAAAAGCTCAGGATGAATTCTTAGTATCTAGATCTTAATATGTGTCATCTCAGAATTGACAGCTCAGTCAAGGATTTTTCTTGCTTGGAGCTCTGGAAAGCCTTACTATGAAAACAGAACTTGTTTCCTGAAATTTATTGTTTTAAAGGATGCAATGTTTGGTGCTAGATTGATGGTTGAATAGCTGAAAGCACTGATTGCAAGAAGCTGAGTTCAACCCCAAACATCGAAGCACAGCTCAAAACGATCTGTAATTGTAGCCCAAGGATATCTGATGCCCATTTCTGGTCTGTTTATTGCACATAGACATACAGACACTGACACTCAGAAAAAAAATAAAGGAAGAAAGAAAGAAGAAATGAAAGGAAAGAAAAAAGCCAGAATTCTATAACATCTTTTCATTGCTGTAAAACATTAATCTTTGTTCATTATCATTTGAAGATTATGTATACAAAAATGACTTAGAATAGCCACTCTGAAGTCATAGATCTTCATATCAGATTTTATAGTCACACTATCAAGTTTACCTTTATGAATTTATTCTCTACCCAAGATGTGAAAAATAATCCTTGGCGGGATTAGAACTAGAAAAACAATTTTCTATTTTCTTCATAGTGGCTAACAAAAACTTAAAAGCTATAAAATGATTTTAAGGTGGAAAGCAGGGTTAAGAATGGTGCTAGAATGCAAAATCACCTTAAATGGAGGCATGATTCTAACATATACGTAATTCTTCAAACCTTACATGTTGTGGTTGAGTGAGAAGAGACCTCACAAAAGCAAGAATCAGATACAGCCAGTGCGGTCTAGATGACCAAGTGTCTGCATAAGGTTTATGAGGCAGAAAACTAGAACATCACTTAACAAACGCTTCAACTGTAGAGTAAAGTGAGTTTGTGTGACTGGAAGACTGTTGCCATTTCTAGGGAGAACATCAATTTCCAGCCAGCATGACAGAGGCACATAATCAATATTAAATAGAATCAAGCCTAGGGAACATTTCACATCCCATAATAAATATAGAATCTAATGTTGTCATCTCTATGGTGACCTACCAAAAGTTATTCTTAGCACCTCTCATGGGGAAAGTCAGCAAGAGGTAGGAGGTGACCACATTCATGACCCTGTGGCTGGATCTGAGAGGAGACTGGGAAGTCAGACTCCCGTTTTGGTAAAGAGAAGCATAGCAAATCGGCACCAGTTAAGATTACCCTTTTGTGTGAAAAAAAAAACTAAACTAAACACAAGAATATTTCTTCTTAATAAATAAAATGGGGGTAGTGCATTCATTTTGCATTTGATTTATTTTAAAAACTTTCTGCATTGATTCTTTAACTTGGGCTTTACTCACTGACAGATTGCTTAATATTCACTTGCAAAAAGCATGCTTTCAATTTAGTTTTAATGTGGAAGGCTTGGGTATTTAATCAATATTAAATGAATATTAAAAACATATTTCTCTAGAATAAAAATTATGAGGTACAAAACTGAAGGAAATAGAGTTTTCCCTATTAATCATTTAAGATATCCGATAATTGTACTGCCTGCTGGGTATTATAGAACAATAAAATCCTTTCTGCAATTTTCTGTGGACTTCATTGCAATGAATGGCCTGGAAGAATTTAGTATGTTTGCCTTTCATAGAGTTGAATCTTACACTATATCAGAAAAAAAGTCTCCCTTTTTAAAATGCTTATCTACTGTTATTTTGATTTGAGAGATGATCTAAAAGTCCTGGGAGAATTTCATGGTAAAGAGGATTCTATGTCTAGATCTTCAAAAGAATAAACACACTTATAGGTTAAAAAAAATACTGTTTAATGGCACATGATCAGTTTTCTGGTTTAACCTAGATTGTCCACAGAACAGTTATTGGATTAAACACTAATCTTGGTGTAACTGCATAGGTATTTTGTAAATATGATTAACATGTGCACTCAGTTGGTTGTATGTAAAGGATTTACTCTCAATAAGTTGGATGGACCTGATCCAAGCCATCAGATGCTTCCTCTATAAAAGGAATTCTATCCAGGGGCTGTGGCTTCAGCTCTTGCTTGGCCATTTCTAGCCTTCCCCCTTGCCTAGCTAGCATCATTCTGAACCAGCTACTCGAGATAAAATGTATATGGAAATTTTCCTCTATCTATCTATCTATCTATCTATCTATCTATCTATCTATCTATCTATCTTCTATCTATTCATCCATCTATCTATCTTGTATTTGACTATCTATTTTCCTCCCCACCTTTTTCTGACTCTGTCTCTGTCTCTGTCTCTGTCTCTGTCTCTGTCTCTGTCTCTGTCTCTGTCTCTGTCTCTCTCTCTCTCTCTGTGTGTGTGTGTGTGTGTGTGTGTGTGTGTGTCCTGGGACTATGCGCAAGAACCTTCACATTTGATTTAATCTTAAAATTCATGACTGGAGGGGAGGTGATGATACTAAGGTCTGGTTCCCTAATTGGTTCTTGATTTTGTCAATAAAGAAGGCCTGGAGCCAATTGCTGGACGGAAGGTACAGGTGGGACTTGTGGGTCACAGGAGGAAAAGAGGGGGCTTTGCTGCCATGCTTTGGAAGGAAAAGCATGCAGCAACAATCATGTAAGATCTCAGGGCAGCCAGGGCCTGTAGCTCTCTGCTGCGGGCGGTTTGCCAGAGATGTGTGTCGGGTTGATTTGGAACAGACCACTGAGTTTAGGGCAGGAAGAGACACAGGGATAATAAATTGTTAAGGGCATGCATTTGCAGGTAGGAGGTATTTGCGCCCAGCAATTGTGCTAGCAGGGGAGTTCTAAAGTATAAAGCTGAGTGTGTGTGTGTGTGTGTGTGTGTGTGTGTGTGTGTGTGTGTGTTTATCCTCGGATTCAAAGGTCTCTGGTGCTCCACGAGTAAAGGTAGGTAGGAAAGAGAAGCTGGATCAGAGCTGGCGGCTTGGCAGAGCTAAGCAGGGAGAGACCAAAGCTCTGGAAAGACGGTAGCATTGTTTTGAAAACTACACACAACACATGACAGCTACAAACTTATTAGACTTTATTTCTTACTGCCATTCTATGTGACTGAAACAAAGTGTTCTGATTGTCCTTTTGAAAATCTCATACACAGACTACAGAGCTGGGCACTAATGCTCATGTCCCATGAATGGCTCCAGCATCATATAGAAAATACTGATATCATTAATTGAATCCTGGACACAGTTGTGTCCTTGCCTCAAAGCAGATGCTCCATTTTTTTTTTATTCATGCAAAATACACGAATTTTTTCTCACTATATTTTCATAATGCTTCAGTCTTATAAGGCCTATTATTTTCATTTTACAAATTTCAGAGAATCCACCCAACTACTAAGTGATAGATCTGAAGTTCATACCCCAGTTGTCCTGTTTCCGAAATTTACTCCGTTTCTCACACTCATCTGGCTGACTTAGGTTTTCATTGAAAGAACCCACAGCCTATCACTATCAAGTCTGCTCCGGAGCATGCAATGGATTGGGCAGTTGAATACAAGCACTCTTGCTTGAGAAACAGAAAGACACTCTAGGGGGAAGACAGTCATTCTGATGGACCTCAAGCTCTGGGGCAGGCATCATGAAAATGTCAGTTCAAAGATAAGACAAAATATTGATGAAGCTTTTTGTGGCTCAGAATTTGAGAGCATTGATGATTTCAGAGTAGGTATGGAAGGAAGGAACAAGACTCCATGAAAAGGACTTGAAGACCATGATCCAACCCATGCTGGAACAGTTTTGGGATTTGGAGATGGTTCACAACATTGATCTCAGAAGGAAGAGACCTTGGTAAGTATCTTTACAGTGGAAGATAATTCCCCTAAGACTCTTTGGTTATACCATTCCAGTTTTCCCAGAAATGGATGCCGAGACAGAATTAGATGTTCAAGAATTTCATTAGAAAAAAGAAAAGAGAACCTAGAAGATGTGTGAGGTCTGAAGGTATACAATACCCATCTGATCTCTAGTGAAGAGGATGTGTGTGTGTGTGTGTGTGTGTGTGTGTGTGTGTGTGCACATGTATATGTATTATAATCTAACAACCCTACAACCTAGGAAATATCCAGTGGGGACATGAGAAATCTTTAGGTGCAAGTTAATAAGAGGCATTTCAATCTTGCTTTCTTCCTCCCTCTCTGACCCCTTGCCATGATTAGTAATTAACTACCTGTGAGCCCTTTGGCCAAAACCAACACTGCTTGAAGTTGGGTACTACAAACTGCTCTCTTAGCCTATATACCTTAAGTGGCTTATGTCCATGTAGAATTAAATCACTTTTTGAACTCTTCTGTTTTAGTCTAGAGAGGATGGAGCTGGAGTGTCTTGAAAGATTATTGTTTAATGTGGGGAGTGTTCAGTGGATTTCTGAGAACGGATTCTTCCACCAAAAGCAAGTACATTTATTTGACAATTAGACAATTGTGTGACTGTGAGAAGGTGAATGTAAATTTCCCCTAATTTGCCTGTTTGTGCAAATGTGTTTCAGGCATTTTAAGATGAAGATATTCTGGTACCTAGTAGCTAACTTGAGGGAAAATAAATGAAAATAAAAGAAAAAATATTCATTAAGAACCATGCTAGTATTAAACTGATTTCATTCCTGTTAGTTACCATTTTGTGTTTATTTTACTAAAGTAGAAACAGGCTCAGTGAAGATCCAGTAGGGGGAATACATCAAAGTTAAGAAGCTGTACTCCTGCCTCTGCCTCCTGTTGCTTGTAGATCCTTAATGTAAGACTGCGGTCTGTCTTTCACAGGAAGGGGAAATGAAAGGATTTGTTTATAAAAGAAATGTTTTATAAGCCAACTTTCCATAGACTTTTTTTTTTTCTCAGAGAATTTTCAGCTTACTCGGGCCAGCATGAGATGGAACTAGACAAGAAAAGAGCAGGGGCAGAGGCTTTCCACACACAGCCTCTGACCAACTTGAGGAACAGCCAAAGTCCTCTTCCTTCTCCTCCACCCCGGTAAATGTAAATAACCTTGGAAAATTCCATTTCTGGTTTTTTTTTTAAAATTTGTTTATTTGGTTTTCATTGCTTGGAATTTTCTAGAATCTTAGGTTAGTTTGGAACTTGCTATTACATCAATTTATATGGACTTCAACATAATGTGGACCTTGTTATTCACTTATTTAAGAAACTCATCCTGGTTTCTATCTATGTGTACAGAGTACAGGGCTCTGAGGCAGCACTGGGTAGACCAGGCTTGGTTCCCCACCCCCATCCCATTGCAGAGTCCATTCTCAAGCGGCATGTGGGAGGAGTACATATTTTTTTTTCATTTGCAGTATGCACTGGAGAATCATAACCAAGTACCTTACTTTTTATGTTTTCCCATCCTCCTCATCTCACCCTGACAATCTGTTTCTGAAAACAGCCTCAAACCTGTTGCTTTCACTACAAATAACAATAACTCTTTAAAAAGAGTTAGCTCTTGATTTGCAATGGTCTCCATATGCTTGGCCGTCGTGTCTCAGTTTCCTTCCATATATATTTCTGCTGCATAGGGACACTCCACATGCTCTCAAAATTTCATACGTACTCTTTTCTTTATATAGAACGCTGCACTTCTGTTTTATTTCAGGAAAACATCTGCTAGTCTTCTATGACCAGAACACATGGCCCTTTCACTGCGTACCTTGATATGGCCCTTTTACTAAGAAACCTTGCCCCAGTCATGAGACTGATCATTCCCGTTTCAGATCACTATTGCCTCGTGATGCGAAGTATCTATCATAAGCTACCTTTCATCTTCTGTTCCAGGAGCGTTTCTAAAAGATAATGCCTCTGTATTTCAGAACTTCTAGTGTTAACAAAGGAATTAAGGAACAAATGGAAGTCTGGTTGACTTGATTTGTATAAAGACTGTGATTAAGAAAATTTGGTTTGCATTATTTGATGATAATATTCACATCCATCCAAGTAGGTCACTTAATCTACCTAAATAAGGGTGCCAATTTTTCATTGCTTAGATTGTTAATGAAAATGTAGATGAGATGTAATAATGGATGAAAATCCAACCAGAAGAGTGTACAGAAGAGACTGGGGAGACCATTCAGTGATTAGAAGTACTGGCTGCTCTCATTAAGGACTCAAGTTTCCGTTCCTAACACCCACATGACCACTCATAAGACCCAATATCTCCAGTTCCAGGGAATCTAATGCCTTCCTCTGACTCCCCTGATCTTCTATACAAAAGTAGTAAACAGATATTCAAGGTGGTTCACATATATACACACAAACAATCTGAAACAATATGTCCTACATTTTAATAAATCTTAAACAATATGTTTATAAACATATCAACATTTTCCATCTCTTTTTCCTTCCTTCCTTCTTTCCTTTCTTTCTTCCTTCTCTCCTTCATTCTTTCCTTCCTTCCTTCCTTCCTTCTCTCCTTCATTCTTTCCTCCTCTTTCTCTCACCCAAATACTTCCTTCTTTTCCTCCTTTTTTGTCTTCTTCCACACCCCTGTCTCTGTTTCCCTCCACACCCACTTCTTCCTTTTGTGACAGGATCTACTTACAAAGTTCAGGCTAGCCTCAAGCTTACTATGTAGCTCAGGTTGGCCTTGAACTTCAGATCTGTCTCTACCTCTTGAGTTATGGGATTTTAAACACTTAGCATGATGATTGGCATTTCTCAATAATTTTATCAATTCTGGTTTGTAGCAAGACTAAATATTTGAAAATGAAATATTAGAACTGGTAAAGGTTTAAACCTATAGCATTTCAAATGTAACAATGCAATTTACCCTCAATTCAAGATTTGGGCAAAAATGACTTGAGAGATAAATGAAAATCTCCATGCCCTTAAAAATAGCTGAATGTGGGCCACTCCGGGAGCTGTTTGTTTTTACATGATATACAGCGAAAACACAGTAATTAAGAATGGGAAACCCAGCTGTGATTTGGGTCTATCAAATTTCGTGAAGTTGCTTTTTTTTTTCTCACTATTTATAGTCTGTGGAAGCTAACGTCTACTTTTTCAAGAAAATCTCCTTCAATTTGAAAGTCGGTGTTTATTTTAAAAGGAGAGCAATCCATATGGTTTTGACTCCCCCACACTTGACTCATCCAAATGTAGTTTTGTAAGAGCTGTTTGAAGTCAAAAGCTTTTTGAAATTTTTTTATGAGCTTTATTGTCTCTTTTCCTCCTCAGAAAAAGGAAGTGATGCTTTGCCAAGTATAAACAGAGTTAATCACCAAACAATTTTGTGTCCTAAAATAATGAAACTGGATTGTACGATGAATTTGACAGAAATAACTCTTTCATCCTCAGTGAAATTATTGCCCAAACTTGTTCAGAGACAGCTTTCTTTGAAGGATCACTCCTGGCAACAGTATGGTTTCTCCACAGGCTTTTAAGAAGGCACAGGACAGTAGTGACATCTTTTGTTTCCTACCCAGAGTATATTTAATGCATTTGGGGACAGGGGGCACACAGAAGCCACAGAAGAAGAGTATTAAAAGTTATAACTGGGCTGAATAATTAGCTTTCGGGAATCTAAGTAATGAAGCCATGCTACATGGGTACTTTTCAGGACTGTGACCTGACCAGTAAGTCATGGATGGTTAGAACCATGCTCCTATGCATATTTTCAGAATCAAATCTGGAATAATGGCAGAGACACTGAGGCCTGCTGGCTGAGAGCAGTTATCAGCTGCTTTTGTAAATAAAGTTTTATAGACATAAGAAAACCTATTCATACACATATTGCATGTGCCTGATTTTGTTCTACAATGATAGCCACAATCTGAAGGGCAAAGCCTAAGCTATTTTTAGTACAAACATGTTTATTAATTCTTTGAGAATGTTATAGAATATACTTTAATCATATTCACTGCCAACTCCTTTCCCTAACTTTACCTAGATCCACCCCGAACTTCAAGTTTGGATGCCCTTTCCCTTTAAAAAAAATAACACATTAGCTCCAATTTATGCTTTCCATGTATTCCCAGGGGTAGGGACATCCACTGGAGTGTGATCACCCTACTAAGGTTTATACTTTGTCTTCTTAAATGATATTTTTCCCGAATGAACCATCAATTGTCTATATATCCTTAGTTACAAGTAGTGGTTCATGAACCCCTTCCCACGCCATGCTAGACTGATGACTGGCTTGTGTAGACAACCATGGCTCATGTGAGCTCACGAATACAGTGCTCCTGTTATACGCAGAAGATACTGTTTCTCACTGTGTCTCTCTGACCTCTGGTTCTTAAAGCCTTCCAATACCTTCTCCCTTGGTCGTCTCTGAGGCTGGGGCAGCAGATGTGCCATAGAGCATAGCTGAGCATTCCACAGACATTTATTCTGTTGACTCTGACTAGTGGTGACAAGCAAAAATTATTACTATGGTCTTTCCACAAAAAAAAAAAAGTGAGTCCTAGTAAGGTTTATACAGAGCATATGTGTAACTCTGATCCGCCAAGCTTTTACTATGGTTCAAAAGGTGATCTTTTGTAAAATAAAAAGTTGTTGTATTTTTCATTACCAAGCAAAGCCTAGGAGAACACACTTATACCCACCCAGTCTCAAAGCCCAGCACCTGAAACAGTACATTATTTTTGTGTGTGAGATAGATATCATTGAAGAATAAATTAACAATGCTTGACATAAGGACACATTACCATAATCCCAGAAGTTAAAGATATGAAGACTGTCAAAGGCATAAAGGTAGGTTGGGCACATAGTGAGGTCCAGGCAGCCTGAGCAGGTCCTTATCTCCAGAGCCAAAAAACAAGTGAAAGAAAGAATGGAGAGTGAGAGATGGGATGGAATAAGAGGAAGGAGAGCAGGAAGGAAAGAGAAAAAAATGAATCAATATTAACATGTATAGTAGGCATTTACATTATATTTCCGTGTGAGGCATGGCCAGTTCTTGAATATTACCACACTTATAGCTCCTTGTCGGCCAAGCATTTCAAGGATTTAAAAAATGTATGACTTTTCCATTCCAATATTCATCATAGATTTCACTGGTGATCATCACGTCGCCAGGATTATTGCTGTAGCAGAAGAAAGTCAATCACACACAGGCATCCTTGCTTCATTCCTAGGTCACCAACGCTGACATTTTTTCATGATTATTATGTGGTTCTCAAAAAACACTTCTATCCTTTAGAGGGTGGTCCATTTTTTTTCTGTAAGATGGAGATAATATTGCCTACTTCGTGGAGTATATTTGAGCATTAAGAAAACTAATATATGTGATATGTTGAGAACAAAGCCTGCTTTAGCTTTCAAATCATACAAAGAGCTCCAAAAGCAAGCTGGGAGAGCAGGGTTCAATGTACTAAATTTATTGCAGTAAAGAGAAATACTATTCTACAACTATGGGGAGGAGTAATCTCAAAAGGAGGCAAATCAGGAACAAAAGTCTCTCTCTCTCTCTCTCTCTCTCTCTCTCTCTCTCTCTCTCTCTCTCAAACTATAGATAGAGATAGAAATAGAGATCTTCCTCCCTTCTTCTTTTTCTCCCCCCTCCTGCCCTCCCTTTCCCTCCCTTTGTCCCTCCTCACCCCCCTCTCTTTCTGTCACTCTGTCCCTTTCTTCTTCTCATCTACTCCCTCTGTCTTTCTTCCTTATTCTTGGACTATTCAAAATTGAAACTATTGTATTTTTAGAGTTGCTTTAAGACTCCTAACTTCTCTAAGTCTACCATTTTTCTGCACAAACCTTTTCCAATTCCAATAAGTCTCCTGTGTGCACATTTGCATTCGAAGCCTGTCATGATCCGATCCCAAACCAGTAGGTCCTAGGTTTTGATCTTCCGCACTAGAGAAACAGTTGGAGCTAAAACTCAGAAAGGATCTTGGTTGCCATCGTCAATGTGTTAAGTACCCATATTATATTAGAAAATATCGTTATCATTATTTTCTGTGTGCATGTCACATGTGTGTATGTGCTTTTGTAAACTTGTGTGGGTGTGTGTGAGTATGAACACTTCAGGTTGGTGTCACGTGTCATCCTGATATTGGACACTTGTTTTTCTGAGCCATGCTCATTGAATCTGAAGGTCATCCATGTGAAAAGATTAACTGGAAAGTCAGGTCCAGGAATCTTTCTGTCTCTGCTTCCTCAGCACTGGAATTACAGCTGTACACTAGCATGTCTTACGTCTTGTTTGTTTGTTTGTTTAAGACAGGGTTTCTCTGTGTAGACCTGTCTGTCCTGGACTCACGTTTTAGACCGGAGTGGCCTCTAAGTCACAGAGAGATCCATCTGCCTCTGCCACCCAAGTGCTGGGATTAAAGGCATGTAACAACACGTCTTACTTTTTATGTGAATGGTGTGCGTCCTGCCTTAGATCCTCATGTTTGTGCAGCTAATGTATTTCTGACTAAGCTCTTTCCCCAGTCCATATTATTATGGTTTGTTGCCATTGTTTTTTAATAGATGAAGTACCTGAAACTATGAAATATTAGGTAATCCATCGGGTCTCACTTAGTCTAGACAGTATTATTTTTGTGCTTTGTATTCAAACCCCAGTATGGTCATGGCATTTCATAGTTAACAGGTCTGCCAGAGCCTGACAAATACAGAGGCAGATGCTTGCAGCCAACCATTGGACTGAGCACAGGGTCCCCAATGGAGGAGTTAGAAAAAGTTCTGAAGGAGCTGAAGTGATTTGCAACCCCATAGGAAGAACAACAATATGAACCAAGAAGAAACATTCCTCCCCCAGAGCTCTCAGGGACTACACCACCAACCAATGAGTACACATGGAGGGACCCATGGCTCTGGCTGCACAGGTAGCAGAAGATGGCCTTGTTGGGTATCAGTGGGAGGAGTGGCCCTTGGTCCTGTGAAGGCTCCATGGCCCAGTGTAGGGGAATGCCAGTGTGGGGAGGCAGGAGTGGGTGGGTGGGTGGGGGTACACCCTCATAGAAGCAGGGGTAGTGGGGATGGGATAGGGGAATTCTGGGGAGAAAACTGAGGGAGAGGATACCATTTGAAATGTAAATAAAGAAAATATCTAATTTAAAAAAAACCAAGTCTGAGGGGATAAAATATGAAATGTAAATATAATATCCAATAAAAAATAAATAAAATAAAAAGAGAACAGGTCTGTACTAATAGCGTTTGCTTGCTCTGATGACCTTGAATTAGACTAATGGAAATAATTGTAGATCGGTAATTCTCAACCTGGGAATCTCAATCCCCTTGGGACTTTAACAACCCTTTACAGGGGTCACCTAAGACCAAAGGGAAACACAGAGATTTATAAGTCATATCAGTAGCAATATTACAGTTATGGAGTAGCAACAAAAATAATTCTGTGGTTAGGAGTCACCACAACAGTTCAACTCCATCAAAGGGTCACAGCATTAGGAAGGTTGAAAACCACTGCTAAAGAGAGAAGAAATAGTTTTTTTTCATTGTATTATGTTTTCTGTCTCACAAAGATGAAATGGAATTGACTGCATTTGAGTAAGGTGGCTTGGATGATGTGAGTGACAATTATGGCATGGTAGAAATATTCCATGGCTCACCTCCCCAGCCACCCTACGTCAAAACACAGAGAAAACATCTGTCACTCAGTCCAGCCGCACTCTCAGGTCGACCGTAGCAGTTTCACACAACCTTGATAATCAGTTTTTTCGTTTGAAAGATTGAGGTATGGCATCTACTGGGTTGGGGTACAGACATTTTGTAGGCAGGAATTAGGAGACAGTTTACGACATGAACCTGGTAGGCTGGGTAAAGAGCAAGGATCTTTGGGAAAATCTAAGAAGTAAAATATGACCTGGTGAGTTACATGTGTGACAGGTGAGTGATGAATTGTCCCAAGAGAACTCTATCTAGATGAGAACATTATTTACCTAAACTGGTCTGTCTAAATTTCATGAAGCTTGGAGTGAAATTATTTTTTCATTTATCTCCTTATCTTCCTGCATAGAATTTTCCAGGAACAAACATATAAGTCATATTGACAAGGTGGATTAAGATCTCAGTCTTAACAATTAGAATATGGGGATGTGAGGGGCTTCAGGTCTGTTCTCAAAGCAACAGAATGATAGGTTGCGTGCATGTCAATCTGTATTCCCAAGGTTATTTCTTTTCTAGACAAAGAAAAACAACTCCTTTGGCATATTAATTTTCTAATCAGATGAGTTATCTGCAGATTTACAAACTGTTAGGGTAAGCAGTGTTGCTCAGGCCAATAAGAGAACTTCCCATTGATTTTCCACTTGAAGCACACACATCAGTTGTTAATTTATAAAATGTGAGCATTGATTCCCACAGTCACTCAACCCTTTCGATTTTGCACTATTGAATCAAGTGGGCTCAATCACATCCCAACAGTAAATGTCTCTCAGTCTCTCCTAGTTGTACTTAGCTATGTCATGTAATGTGTGTGTGGGTTTTATTTTTTTAAAAATTATTATTTTTTTATTCTGCCTGCATTTCTTACTTGATCTAATTTTAAAGGTTTGTCTATGACTAATATAAAAACAAAAATTTTTAAATATAATTATATGTAAGTAAGCAGTTATGAACGCTCTAAAACTAACTAATAACTTTAAGACTCCACTAAGTTACCTAGTAAGACAAACAGTGTAAGCACTTGAGGCAGTGGCTTAATAAATAAGGAATGAAGAAATGCAGATTATAGATAAACACATGTAAAAACTATTTAAAATTATTTTTAAGCAGATATACTGGAACCATATTCAACAGTTTTAAAAACAAGAATCAGAAACCATGGATATTATGGTCATGTTTATTAAATAAAGAAGTTAATTTATCCAAATGGACAAAATGTATATCACAAAGAAAAATGGCTAAAATTCCATCATACTGAAAAAGTAAGAAATACCTAAGAAAAACTTAATTGTCAAAGTTGACTAGTAACCCAGTAAATAACTGTTACAAAAGCTGGAGGAGTCCCAATGTATGTAGATTCTAAGCAAAATGTGAACACCATACTTTCAGAGAAGTTATGATATTAATTTCGTATCCCTTGATTGCCCAGAAAAGCTATATTGGAAAAATGCTTTTATTAAACGTATATTTTCATTGTGTTGTTGACTTTATAACAAGAAATATAAAATAAAATGTAAATGAATTGCCTTGTCTTGAGGCAGATAGACCATGAAAGGGAAAATTGTTTTTCATATGCTAACAGGAACCACAGATATCTGACAAACCATTACCAATTATACAGTATAATTCATGTTAATAATAAATCAGCCTGTCTGCTTTTCTGCTGTTATATGTATTTGTAGTACTTTTTACTAAGCAGAAAGAAAGCAAAGCCAACCATTAGACGCTGAAGCATATCCCTGCACTGTGACAGCCAGAGACAGGGAACTAATTGCACTGTTCTTAAGAGCAACGTGTCCCAAGCAGCTTTACAACTGACAGAATCTACTCCTAAAACCACTTCTTGCTAAGCTCCTTCAGCTAGTCTCCATGGACCTGTCGTCTGGAGGGAAGACTCCGAAAGGCTAACGGGACGAGCTATCACCCTCAATTCCTTCAGCTGGCGTAGAGTCAGCAATGGTGTTCCTTCCATCTCTTCTCCATCCTGGATAACCTCAGAGCTTGAGCTACCCTTGTCATCTGAAGCATCTTAACCTTGGGGAACCATACCTTTAGTAGCAAGGGCAGTTAGTTGCTCATGTTCATTCATGAAACCTTTTGATGAAGTACTTTGACAAGGTGCCCTTACCTTGAGGTGTAAAAGCACCCTAAATCCTCCTACTAAAGAGAGTCAATTACTCTTCCTTGATACTGGCCTTGTCTTATCATAAGAAACCCATGGAGCACAGAAATGTGGAGTTCAATATCCCTTCTGCTGCGTAAATATCTTCCTCTTAGACAGGGTTTTACAACTGCAACACATTTATTAGGGGGTTCATAAGACTTTGTAATAGAAGGACTGTCCTGTGACTTGAAGGCACAACCAGTACCTTGTGATCTCTCATTACTGATAGTTAGGACCGTTTCTGTTTTCATCCCATGAGTTCTTGGGCTGATATGTTTTACCTACTGGAAACAAAAAGAAGAAAGAGACTTCTAATTGAATGCCTGTATTGTACTATGAATATTGACTTATGATATGGTTTGAATCTGAAATATCTTCCATGGGTTCATGTGCTTGATCACGTGGTACCTGGCCTAGGGTTCTGTTTGGGGAGATGGTGGGACTTCTGGTCCATGAGATCTCACAGGCAAAAGGAGGTATGTAGGGGCAGGCCTCTGAAGGTCATAGAAAACTTCTGATTCTTACTGAATCATTTTGCTTCGAGGAGCCCAGGCCATACCTTCCTCTACCACAATCCTTTCTCAGCCATGGTATACTGAAACTCTCCTCAACCCATGAACCAACATAAATTCTTCTTCCTTTCTGTCAGATATTGTGTCAAAGCAAAGAGAAAGGTCCCTGATTGAGGAAAATATCATTTCTAATACTTTCTTCCCATTGATCACTCCATTTGGTTTCCATTTGCACCTTCTAACTCAGCAAGTACATCCACTTTTGATTTGTGTGGTGTAGAACATACTTTACAGTGGCACCACCACAATCCACGGGGGTGTGTGACCTTACTCAAGGTTGGCAGGGACCTACACTGAGTTCTCCTCTTTTGTTTCTTGATAACTTCACACTGTACCTTTTCCACCACATGGGTGTGATAAGGCATGTTGTGCTGATGGCCTCATAGAACCGACATGCTACAGAGATTTGTACCCCGTGATTTTATCCCTGCACAAAGATCATGCCCTCACAATAGATAAGTGATGTGGGGGAAGATTCCAGGTTGTGCAATGTGTCATCATGATACAGGAGCCATTTTTTTATTGTTGGAAAGTCGGGATGCAGAAATTTGTGCTTTATTTTGTAGGGAATCTTGGCACAGATAGCACATATCAAACTTTTAAGGCTGTTTTCAGGTGTTGGATCCTCCAATCCCTGCAAGGTTTAACTATCTGTCCAAGCGCATCTTGCCTTGCCAAGATTTCTAGTGTAATAAACATCACTTGCTGTTCTCATCAATAGACTGCTGTTTTGTGGCATGCCTCAATGGACAAAACTCCCCCACACTACTTTATGTTGTAGAAGATAAATATTATTAACATAGTCCTAGTACAAAACTGAAAGTGAATATAGTCACGCCTACTCATTCATGAATGTTGGTACTCATGCCAGTGAATACTGCTGCACAGATATAAACTACATTTCTTATTGAAAAATTAAAAAAGAATACACTCACTCTATCAACATACCCACATTATAAGTCCACAACTTTTCCAACCTGTTCTAGAAACAAGCCTTTATTTAACACCATACCTGGAATGACTATACAACTCTCAGTATCTAAGATCCGTCTTATGCTGGAACTAGACTGCTGCATGGAACATAAATATAATAGTAACAATCAGTATCGCTTCCTGACGTATCTTTTGTCTTCTGCTTTAAAACTCAATCTCATATACTTTTTTCCTTTGGAATGTGAAGTCCTTTTATATATGCGGCAACCATGTGTTGAGATAGCAATGGGCCTATATGGAGTTTTAGGTCTTCCAGTATTTTACATTCACTATTTTGGCCATGTATGCTCAGTTTCAATTTCATGGGTTTCTAATTGGTCCTCCCCATTATATTGGTTCTTATCCCACTTGACAAGCACATCAAAAGAGGGTGACTCCAAATACCCAGTGCTTCAATGCCAATCAAATCCTCAGCATCTTTGGAAATGATGACAATATGTAACTACAGACAGAATGACTATAATGTGACCTGGGTTTTATTCTGGATACCATGGCTCATTTCTCTAGCCCCTTGTTCTAACAGAAGGACCACAAAGAAGAATTGCACCTCTGGCTATTCATGTCAACTTCTGCAGCATAAAAATCACAAAGAATTTTTGAAAGACAAAAATAAGCTTTATAAGTTTCAAGTTCCCTTCTTTTTTGGGAGAATGAATAGTCAAGCCAGAGACTGATAGAAAATACCTAGGTATCAGGTGTCTACTAGGACTTGTATATAGAATATATAAAGAACTTTCATTATCAGTCATTATGGAACACACATGATATAAAATAGACAAAAGCAAAAGAAACAATGAAGATGATGAGAATAATAAGCAGAAGAGAGCAGTACTGTTGATGGTAATAAAGTAGTAACATATTTAGAAAATATATTTAGAGTTATCTGTTAATCCCAAGTTAAGGTCACCAGATTTAACACTGTGAATCAGAGCTGTTCTATAAGTTTCAATCCAGAATCCATCAAAACAGACGCCAAAATTAGGAATAACTTTGTCCTTTCTGCTGCCCACTTTAGCTGTCTTTATTCATAGGTTTTATGTTTGCAGCAGCAAATAGCAAAGTCAGGACTTATTTGCTTTAACTCAGCAAGAGACTATTTAATATGTGCTCTGGGAAGATATAAATGTTATCAGCTGCTCCTGCAGTTTGTGTGTAATATTTCTTAGTTGTAAAATTGCAAGGGCCATTCCCATGATAGAGGCAGGAGGTGAAATGAACAGAATGCTTCTTGAATAGCCAATTAGAGGGGACCCAAGAAATTACACTGAGCTGTTAATCCAAGCAGAAACCCAGTGGGTCCTGAGTATTCACTGGGCCATTTCTCCAGAAATAACATGTAGCCCAAGGCTTTATAGGAAAATTACTTGAGCTGAAGGTAGGTCCAGGGAGAGAACTGGGAAGTGGGTTTTTGAATAGACTCAGGATCCCACTAAATGGAGCAAAGTGATCAACTAATGTCCACCTGAGTGAGAGGCTTAGAACATTCATTAGGTATTTAGCTTCAACAAAGGAAAGGATCCAATGGTGGTCCATTCTTTTGTTCAACACTTTCTAGGGTTGGCATGAGTAGATGGAGTTCATGCATTTGATGGGACAGATATCATCACTGTTCTCTGTGTAAACAATATTCAGTGAGCATTTGGGGTCATGAGGATAAGTGTTCTATAATTATGCTGTAGTTTTCTCCAAATCAAATCGTGATTCCTAGGTTTTAGCCATAGGAACCAATATTTACATTAGGCCACATCTTAGAAACCCTAAGTGATGTGACTACACTGAGAAATAATCTTGGTCTCAAGTGACAGAAACTCTTTCCAGTTAACCAGTCTTAAATCCTTTCCCAAGATTCTCAGTTGTCCAAAATGAGTGCTATACCCTCAGCAACCTTCACATCAAGCAAGCTGTAATAGTTTAGAGTAAGCAAGCTGGGCTACCCACAAGCCCTTCACGTATCCTTTTACCATCCTCGTGCCAAGAGTCTTAAATAAATAACGGTTGCCACGTATTCATACTGCTAAAATCTTTCATATATATCACTAGGTAGGGAATTTCTGCAATGCAGAGATAATCAGATATTTTCATGGCTTCTGGGAGTTTCTTTATCACTTCGTTTTTTATGCAAAATAATTTAGAAGTGTGTTTATTTCACTAGGTCAATGTTAATGACAATTAGTTATCATTTAATGCCAAGTGGGTCCCAGACTTCTATCCTATATTTCCTCAAGCATGCTATGGCAAGATATTTCCTATTCTAATTAGTTTTAACATTTCTAGAATTTGATGTATTTTGATAGGACACTGAAAGCAAAGAGCCGTTTTCTGAAAAGTATATACATGTTTTATTCATAAAACCAATTATTTGATTCAAAAAATCCATTAAGTATTTAAGAAAAGGAAGCTAGAATATGCAGATGTACATACACATATACATATAGATACACACATATATACATATATAGACAGATATGTGTATAATTCTGACAATTATTTATAGTGATAAAGATAATATTCTGTAACTATGTGTAACTTCAAAATTTTAATAATTTACTGGAACTTTGTTCAGAACAGAACCAGTGCTTGCAGAGTCACAATTGATTTTTAGTCTAAGACAACCTCAAAACAAAAGCATTTTTGATATTTTAAGTGGATTAGAAAAGTACAGCTCAAAAGAAGTTAAGAGAGCTACACTAAGCCTCTCAGTTGTTGCATAAGCAAAGATGTCGTGGAAAATACTGTATTCTACTCTCTACCACAGACATCATTATCTTATGCTCACCAAGACTTGAAGACTCTAAACAGGACTTCTGCCTGTTCAGCTGATTGGTTTTGGTTTTGACTTTGTTTTGTTTTGTTTTTGCTCGGTTTCCATTTCCACTTAGGTGGACTTAAGTTTGAGTTATTTCTAGTTTTGATTTCCTGGAAAAGCCACCGCTTAGTTATGAGTTTGTTGTGCTAAATTACACCGAGCAGAGCCATCTACAGACGAAAGAGTTTACTTTGGCTTATAGCTCCAGAGACATAGTCTATCATGGATGCGGATGACACATCACTGGCAATGGTAAGTGAAGGTGAGGGAGAAGTATCAGAGACTGGCAAACGTACTCAAGAATCAGTGAACAGGAAGTGGGGCTGGGCTAAGTGACCTGGAAGCTTAGCCTTTAGTTACCCACTTTTTCTATTGATGTTCCACCTCCTTTAAATTCTACAAACTTTCTAAAAGCATGAACAGCCATGGGTCAAGTCACATTTCAGCTACAGTTGGGTAAAGCACGACACATATAAAGGAAAGTGTCTGTTAAACTTCCTAATGGCATTACTGAATCTGCTTAAATATCTACAGCGTATCCTGGTAAAATCTTATAAACACCATAATGTAGTCACTTTTGATTGTTGATATAGGATGCATTGTCGAGGATTTGCCCAGTGCTGTATTCTCAGAGTGGAATGCTTGCTCTTGGAAGAGTTGAATGAACACATTTTTCAGACAATGCCAAATTATTTATCATTAAGAGGAAATAGGAAGCCTCCTAGAAGCATGGATAATAATAATAATAATAAAAAAACTCTTTACATAATTAGGCAAGCAGCTAGCTTTCAAAAAGTTCAACATCCTGGCTTCCCAGCAAATTAAAGTCTAGTAATAACAACAAGGAAGAAGGAGAAAGGAGGAGGATGTCTTTATCAACAAGAGTATTGTGCATTTGTTGTGTTGAGAGATAGAGGCACAGACACGGGACAGATCATTATAAGACTTCCCTCTCTTAACATACCACAGTCTCTGGAAGTGAGCAGAGTACTTACCTTATTAGACAGCATGACTAAATACCTTGCTGAAGTTGCTGGTGGAAGTTAATTGTTTGTGAAGGCTTGAGTGTATGCATGTGCATAAGTGTACGAGTATGTGTATGTGTGTGTCTATGTGCGCGCGCGCACACACACACACACACACACACACACACACATACAGAGTAAATCTATTTTTTATTTGGGATATAGGTTTTTCTCACTATTAAGGTGAACAAAAAATGTATTTTTTGCATTAAAATTATATCACAGCTGTGTGGAAGAAATTTCATTTCCAAGAAGCAAAGATGCCAGGTACATTTGGTGGAACAGGAACTAAAACTAGAAGGATATTAAAAGATAATAAAGAGAGAGGTAGACTGAAGAAAGTTTTTTTACAAACTGGATATTGGTGGTTTTTTAATCTTATGTCATTAAAGTTATGTTATGATTTGATGACAGGATTAGCTGTTAGAATGGACTGCAGAACTCCCTTTGTACCCCGCCAAAGACCTTAGGATAGCCATAGAGATTTGCTGCTGACATATCCCCTCAAGAATAAATCTGTCAAAGAGAATATAGGAGATGACAGCCTGAGGGCACAGGTGCCTTTACGATATGCTCTATTGAACCAAGCAAGGCTCTGTGTTTCCCAGACTCTGAGCAGACAGCCAGCCTGGAAATCGTATAAGAGGGTCTCAGTTGGGAATCAACAAGGCAAAGGACTCTTTAAAGACCACCTCTCGATTCTTCTCCTAGAAGCTGACTGAGTATCTTAGCTTGCTCTGGATGGTTGTCCTATCTAATCTTCTTGCCTATTGTCCTATCTTTCATAGGAAAGGCTTCCATTGGATACTCTGCCTGCCCTACTTCCTTATGGTTCATGGATATTATTTACACACATGCACACTCACACACAACTAAGCAGTCTTCATTTATGTTACTGATTCTTAAGATGATGTTAATATTAATTAATATGATAGAGTGTTGAAAGTGGATCATTTGCTACCTACAATACAATAAGAACCCATATATACGAGTGAGGACAGTGCATAGAACTTTTCTAGAATGATACCCCAACTGTAAAAAGCCTTTGCTAGAGATGACTTTCAATACCGTCTTATTGGAGGTGATTGCCCTATGCAGTTAAATATCACGATGTGTTTCTTATCTTTTGAAAGCAAGGATAGACACAGCTGGAGCATAACTAGGCATTAGTTACTTAAGGCCATTGTACTGCAAAGATGTCCAGATGCTCAAGGGAAGAATTCTTCATATACTAATGTCAGAGCTCTTAGACAACTGGAGGGATGAAAACAACATGGAGGCCTTTTAGGGAATAACCCAACAACATAAAAGCAAACTCTACAAATCAGGATCCTTCCATCACTTTTAAGATCATGAGTATCTGCTTATGAAAGAAGATACCTGAGAGGCCACTTTCTTGCAAGCTAAATGGTACAACCATTCTGGTGGCTGTTTTCTTGGCTTTAAGGCTTAAAGTTATTGTTAAATCCTAGTACAAGAGCTGGATGAGGATGACAAGTTAAATGCGACAGTATCCTACTGTGAAGCTTCAAGAATTAGTTAGTATAAAATAGCAAGAGTGAATGCACAAGTCCTGATTTTCTCAGTACTTGCTTGCTTACCAGAACCAAAACTTAGGATGGGAAAAGAAAGAAGTTATTGACTAAGATATTTAGTGCTATGTCCACGTATCACTAATACCGAGAAATTGGATGCTAGAATAATTTTGGAAACCTGAAGAAGTTGAAATGTGTGAATATTGTGAAGATGATATAAAAAAGTAAAAGCTCAGGGAAGAGGGCATGTTGTGATGGATGCATGATGAGATGAGAGTGCGAGCCACCAGGGGCTATATTTCATGAAGTCCACAGAGGAAGCGTAATTCTAGGAAGCCATGAAGAATGACTAATTTTTCAATCAGGAGCTTTTCTCAAGGGTGGACAATAGGAGAGTCACATAAATTGAGATGTTAATAGTCAGGGGATGATGGCAATCTGAAGAAATATAGTCCAGATGGCATACACAACTGCTGTAAATCAGTCGGCCACAATGACCATAAATGACCATAGCACTGGAAAAACAATGAAGAAGTTTTATACCCAGAGAAATCTGACAAAAGAACAGAAATAGTTTACATATTAATGAAATCCTCAGCAAACTACATCTCATACTTGCTTAGTGAGTATGTTAGATATACTTCCATTTGTCATAGTACAGTTCAAAGAGATTAGAACTGTCAGGAGATTCCACTGTACATCCTTGTGTTCCATTACACTTAAGTTGACAAAAACAGAAAGAATCCAGGAGCTAGAAGGGTCAGATTTTTGGACATATAACAGCCCCAAAAGACCTTACCTTTCTATTAAGATTTGTGGTATCATATGAAACAAATGTGCAACAATTTTTTAAAGTAAAGACAAATTGTCTCACCTTTCCTTCTTGTAAAGAAGAAAGCACAAAACTCCCTGGACATCTTGAAGCTCTTTAGGGATCCTTTTTCACACTAAGAATGATACCTAGGTACCACAGCAATGACTGGCATAGCAAAATACCCCTAAAGTTGCAATAGTGGCACTTATATCTTGGCAGGAACCAAGAGCTCTTTCATAGTGAACAAAAACATTTCCAAATATTCAGACCTTCAAATTATGTTTTTATTTATTTGGCCTTTAAAGGAACAGGAAGTGTCCTGGGGTAAGATCACATAGAGAATGTGGAAAAGGGATAATAGTCAAGTTAGCTGGACAGAAACATGGATCAAAAAGTACCAGGAGGTCAGATAAAAAGATATTTCTTGTAGAAAGATGTTAATAGATGTAAAAATGTGGGCAAATAAAATTATATTTGTTGTATATTAATTAAAAAGTAATTATCCCAAAAAAAGACAATTGCCAATTGAGCTTTCAAAATAGTCTTAACCAGTTAATATCAGTCAGAACAGCTACCATGTGTGCATTGACAGGTCTATCATAATGGCTGACACAAAGTCTGGGCCAGAGAGTATGGAACTATCCAAGGTCACTCCAATGACTGCGATTTCTACATGTGCTACTCACTGCCAAAGGTGCAGGCAGTGACTGCTTGAATTTATGATTTAAGAAGATACATTAAGAAATTATTTAGGGTAAATTAGGATATAAAATAAGTTAAGAATTTAAAAATTTAAAAAGATTAGTTAGGAAGATAAATTAGGAATAAATGGTGGCTCAGTGGTCAAGAGGACTTAATGTAGTCACACATCTGAAGACTGACTCTACTTGACAGGTCCCTTCTGTCTAGAGATAGCCTGTAGTTTGTTACTTCAGGAGTAGATGCCTGCTTTTGATGGCTTAGTCATTATTAAGTACATATATTCAGCCAGTATCACTACGGAGAAGCTTCAGGAGTCTATAACCTGCAGAATTGGAATTCTGCACTGAAAATGAAAATGTCTACTTCACAATGGAAAAGGCATATGGGGAGGCCATGGAATTATATTAGCTTGCACACCATTTGGTAGATTCTAGTCTGAGCATTGTAAGGGTTGTCTCTGCTGAAGGCTAAAATAGAAGCACTAAGATGCGTGACATGTACCCATTGAATTGACTCCTGAAGCACAAAAGGTTTTGTTGTAGAGAAAGGCTGGTACATGCAGGCCAGTGCCTGCACTCCAACATTCCCAGGACACTCGCCATGATTGCCGTCAGAGGTGGAATGGCATGATGTGGCATGTGCCACCAAACAGTGGCCTCAGGCTCTATCAATTCTTGAGTTTTGCTCTTCACTATGGAAAAAAAAAAACCAGCATCTGTTTCTTCATTCCCAAATCCAGAACAAGATACAAGGAAGCAAGATTCAGTTGATCCCACCTTAACAATTGATAGGCTATCACTAAGTGACTATGCTGTGCTACAGTCTCGGTATGTATGGCTTTTCCAAAATAAAGAAGCTAGAATCCTCATCCCTACAGGGACAGAATAAAGAGGTCAGGTATCTGGGAAATGATTGGCCATGGAAAGTACCACTGTGTTTATTAAGGAAGTGCAAGATAAAAATGGCTCCTTCCTTCTTCCAGGTGGGATTGGGGGGTTGGAGACAGAGAGAGACAGAGAGACAGAGATGGACAGAGATAGACAGAGACAGGCAGAGACACAGAGAGGCTGACTGTAGTGATGTAAACCCTCATGAGAAACAAGTAGAACAGCTGTAGCCCACACAAGCTTGTAGTTGCCAGTACGTTTCTGGTGCAGTGGATCAAATCACAACAGCAGAAGTCACAGTGTTCGTTACTACACGTATTTGACTAATATATTAACCAGCATTGGAGATGTGATGTATTGTTATGTTTCCAAGCAGTCATAGTTTTTAAAGTGTTTTGGTGATGTGCTATTTTAAATACATACATGTCCTAATAAATAGTATTTATATATGACATATATTTATATCATATATAAATGATCAAATTTATATATGATCACTGTTTTATTTCATTTATATTTTATTCCTTTTTACCCTCCACTTCCTACTTTAATGTCAAAAGTTAAAAAAAAAGAAAGAAAAAGAAGAATTATATGGAAATTATTTCTATCTTTTCCCTTTCACTTCCTTTTCTTCAACGTTCTTCTTTCTTTTCTCTTTTAGTACTCTCAGTTAAACCTGAGGCCTCAGGCACTCTTAGGAAACACTCCACCACTAAGTGATGCACTCAGTCATTAAGCGATGCACTCAGTCATTTGTATACTTTTCTTTTGAGACAGGGTTTCACTATGTTTCTCAGACTGGCTCTGACAGTTCACTCTTAGCCTAAGCATGTCTTGATCTAATCACTATCCTCCTGCCTCAGCTGTGACTACAGCCTGCATGATGAGACAGAAGGCCAATTAGTCTTTTCTATATATAACAATATAGAATGTTAACGGTAAAATTCATGAAAGGCATTAAATGTAATAGGAGCATCATAGTCCCATATATTTAATGTGTAGAATACAATATTTTGACCTAATCTTATATAGTGAAGTGTTTATTTAATGACTTTTTAAAAATCATTTTCTCTAAAAAGACTCCAGTTATATTATGGCATTTCTTTCTTCAGACATATTTTATAAAGAATATTTGGGGGCATTTATATATTTAAAACTTAGGTCACTATAAACAGTTTAAAATACATAATAAGAATTCTTGGAAACATAACAACATATTTCAAATATTATTTTTGCTGCCTTGGGAAATTCCATTCATTGCATAGCTTTTCAAAAGCTACTTAGATCAAAGTACTTATTTAAAATTGTCATGGTAAACTATTATATTTTTTTAGCTTCTTATTTTCTTAAAATTACAAAAATAAAAGTTCAGTTACTTATGATTTGTAGGCGATATGGACAGTAATCCAACTATAACTAACAAATGCATCCTTAGAGAACAGTAGATAATAGATAGCATAAGAATTCACAGAATTATTTCAACCCCTTTCCCAATCATATTTAGATTTGATCATCTCAAAAGCTATTTATTAGCCACATATGAAATATAACTTGGCAACTATATTATTCCCTCCATCACAAAACAAGAAAAAGCACCAAAAAAAAAAAAAAATGGCACTGAGCAATCTGGGAATCTTTGTCTTTTGTACTGACAAGTTGACTTTTTGACAGAGTAGTTTTCCTACCTGCTTTTACCAGATAAAACCAGTTTTCATTTCTCTGTACTCTGACAGCTCTTGACTTAGGCTTTGGTCAAGATTAATATGTGGGTGCCCTGCTTAGAAAGTGAACAGAGACATGATTGGGAAGGGATGTGTGCTCAATGCTCTCAGTGCACTTGGATTCAGAGCTCAAGCCTTCCTCTCCTTCCTAGAGCTCAGCTCTCATGGATTTCCCATGGCTCCTGCTCCTTTTTATTTAACTACTACTTTTTTTTCCCATTTATCTCCATGGAGAGGTTTTGCTCTCATGAAATGAATAAGATGGCCAAGCTCTTAGGAACTTCTCTGCTTTTAAAAGCAGACTCTTCAGTTGTCCCAGAAACCCTTTAGACATGGGTAATACAGACTAGTTTGCCACTGTAATTACCCAATTCATCACTAACTTCATTCTTGGTATTATTCAATTCACATTAAGTAATACAGTCTTCAATAGAAATGAAAGAACTGCAGACACGAGAAGAAAAATATATATAGCGAAGACGAGAGAGACTCCAGGAATTAGAGGAGGGGACCAAGGTGGGAACATCCATCTTACTAATGATGAGTACAATTCCTTTACAGCTAGCTTTTCTCAACTCCTCATTCTCCTTGACTCTCCTTATTCCTGTATTTATTTTAAATTGTTTCTCCTTTGAATCTACCCCCAGCTCTTTCCGGACCTGTCCCAAAGCCAAAATGTATACCAGCTGCTATTTTTCTTAGTTCTCATGAACTCTGGATGAAATTAGGTATCATGTAGGTATAGGATTGTTGCCAAATGACTTAGTATATGCAACAACAACAAAAATTACCAACCAAAAAACCAAAACAACAACAAAACAACAAGAACAAAACAACAACAACAAAGATCTCTTCCCACCCAGAGTCCAGGACCAATGTCTTTAGGAGACTAAGACACTCCATGGCAAGCACTACCAGACTGATGTGGGTACCACAGCAAATGCAGCACTGTTTCAATTATTAACTTTAAACTCTTGGAAAAGAAACTGGTCCTAAGCATTAGACTGACTGTAGGTTACATAAAATTTATACTGCATTTGCCATTTGCATGTTCAGTTGCTAGAGCTGATTGTATCTGAGAGCAAAAATCTGGCATAAACCTTTCGCTCATACATTTTTAATTTATGGATTCAAAAGTTTGGAATAACATTCAAAGTCACAGATGCTTATCTGAACTAAACCCAAAATATTTTGAGGTTTTCCTATCAGCTATAACCATCAGAGAACTTGCTGGAAAAGAAAAGCCTTTGCCCAGAAAACAAACCCAAGATTTATGTTGAATATTTACCTTGAGGAAAAAAAAATCTATTTCTGGGTTTACAAACTATAACATATGGATACTCAGATCCAGAAATCATTGTGTATTAATGGAAACTAGATTTAAATTAACGTGAGGCCTCACAGTGAGGCATTACAAGCTGATGAGCTAAGAACTCAAAACCACAGTTTTGAAGTAAGAAAGTGGTTATGGTATCGTACTTGGATGGTTCTTGTGACACATGAACGGAGTTCCTCTAATTGCTTTGAAGATGGTTCTGGAAAATTCTAGAGGTCGAAATAGGAGAGTAATGTGCATACAACCTAATTGTAGTATACAAGGGGAAATAGGTATTTCTTCATATCAAGAGATTAAATAAGAGGAAGATAAGGTCATGAAACTAAGCACATTTTACCAAGAAATTACAACTTTGGAAAGACACCACAGAATGGACCTTAGTAGACTCTGAAAATGGAATCAAGCATTATGGGTTTGTGGGTGGGAACACTTACAAGCTACGTTTCTCATAAACTATGGTCATGGGCAATCATGAACTGAGCTTTCCATATGGTCAAATAACTCCACCAATTATTGGTTTCATAGACATCAAAAAGGACATTTAAATTTTAGATACAGGATTATCAATTAAAGGTGGTATGACCAGAGGGTGAGACAGGAAACAATATAAAAGAAGAAAGAAAGACCAACGGAGGGAAATCAAATTCCAACATCTGAACAAGGAGAAACTTTGCCTTGTCTGACCTCACATTAAACAAATGTTGGAGGATGTGGTTTAATTAATATATTACTATTTAATTCATTGTTATTCAGAAGGATTTATCAAAGCCATTCCATGAGTTGAGTTAGTTTATAAATGTTTTACTCTTAGAGATTGTTTTCAATGTGTAATTTTAATTTCCCATTAGCCTGTTAAAAATCAATGCTTATGCATCACTGCCCCACACCTCCCCCATGGCCACTGCATTTTATTACAAACTCTTATTATTTTATAGTGGCTCTTTCCCTTCTACTTCAAATTCCTTTCTCTATTCTTGATCTGATCCGTCTGTCTTTTACCTTAAACATCCTCTGTCAATAATGCTCTCCTAGGACTACCCTAAGTCTCTTGTGTATAATTATCCATGATGATGCTTTAGCCTTGTACAATAGGTCCATCACTGGTTGACTATAGTCATTTAGGGGCGACAGAAAATTCTAAGACCTTCTACTTCAACACGTGTGAGTTACTAGTCTGCCTCCTTGGAAGTGAGCCCTCTCAGAAGTATGGCTACTTTCCTATGCATTTCTATATTTTCATAGTCAAGTGTAGAAATGACATAGAGTTTTCACCTTTTCTTTAGGTCCCATATGAGTTCTGTTTAATTGGTGTGACTATCACAAACACTTCATCAGCAAATCTAATGGTGTCATCACCTGAAACCTACCTAGCCACATTAGGTAAAATATCCTTTTTACATCTTAGTGTTAAATCAAGCTAGTTGTTATAAATGAGCCTCCCTCTGTATCATCACGTGTGCTCAGTTGTACATGGGTATTATGGTCATATCCTTCATCCTTGTAGTCTCCTGTTACTTCCCCCTTAGTACCTTTACCAATCACCATGTTTATAATTTCACACTGGCTTCTCATGTGTTTCTTTGATATATATATATATATATATATATATATATATATATATATATATATTCTTACATATTATTACATATTTTAGTTTTATATAATTATAATAATTTCACATATTAAGACATTTTTACATCTTATCTTTCCAGGACTTTTTCTGGGTCTGGCTGGTTTCACTTAATACTATTTGGTCCAGTCTCATCCATTTGCTGTAAAGGGAAGGGATTCATCATTCTCTGTGTATGAATAATGTTCTTTTGTGCATATACGTCATATCTTGTTCATCCATTCATTTATTGATGGATATCTAGGCTGTTTTCATGACAAAAAAATTATAAGTAGTGGACAAAAATATAGACATGTACTCACCTTTTGTTATACTGATTTAATCCTAGATATAAACCTGAGCTTGGAAGAGCCGGATTCTATGGCACATCTACTTTTTCATGAGTCTTTAATGAAATGTTATACCATTTTCTGTAGTTGATTTGTTCACTGATATTGTCCAGCACAGCATAATAGACTTTTCTTTGTTCTAAAGTCTCACAGCACTTCTCTGGTCATTTTTTAACAGGGTAAGATGGTAGCACTACTTACAGTTTTGATCTGCATTTTCCTTAGAGCTGACAGCACTGAATTTTTCAGTGACCATTTGTATTTCTACCCTTAAGAGGTATCTACTCAACCATTCACTCATTTCTAAGTTGGATTCCCTTTTGTTAACTTGTTTTACATCTTCAAGGACTATATATCCTTGGTTACCTGTAACTTTTGATTACAGAAGTTCAAATTAAAAAGAAAAGGACTAATGATATTCTTCATAGAACTGGAGAAAGAAAAACAATAATAAAAATTTATATAAAAACACAAAAGAACAAAAGAGAGAGGAAAGAAAAAATAGAATACATAAAGCTGAAAGACATCACAATTCATACAATTCGTGATTTAACATATAGTACAGAGCCATAGCAACCAAGATAGCTGAGTATCGACATGAAAGCAGATTCAAAGACCAGTGAAAAAGAGGAGCCAGAAAGAAACACACCAACTCTCAACCAAGGAGTGTAAACTCTAAGGAGAAAGAACAAACTTCACGAAGGACCAAAGGATGCTGGGGAAAATGGATAGTCACATGCAGAAGACCAGTCACTCTCTTCCACCCCATACACAATCATCCCCAGCTGATCAAAGACCTTAACCTCCAAGATTATTAGAGAAAACATGGGAGGGTGGGTGGTGCGTGCACATTTCAGGATATTGGTACAGACAATTAGTTTCCTAAATAGGGGCCCAGCACTGGAGACAGAAACAAAAATTAACAAGTGGATCGTATCCGAACAAAAAGCTCTGCATTGCAAAGAGCCAATCAGTAGAACAAAATGTCAATGTACTGAACAGGATAAAATACTGATAAGGCCTGGGTTACAGATCAGTCGTAGATTGCTTACACACCACGCACAAGGCTGTGGGTTCATTCTTTCGTACAGCACACACAGAGAGTGAAAAATAAAATACTTTTATTCCATCTCAAAGTCATTGGTTCCAAGAATCTCAAAGTAAGTTGAGTGTTCCTTATGTCTTGGTCACTGCATTTCCATTCTAGACGGGCATAATCACTTCCCTATGTGATAAATGTTGGTGACTCAGAAACCATACAGATGTGATGGGTGTGCAAAAAAAAAATGAATTCTAGTGTCATTGTGCCAAATACTCAGGGAGATTGTTTTCTATACAGACCTGACTAACAGTTTTATACCAGTTTAGAATTAGCTAGTGAATCAGTCATATGCCTTGGGCATTTTTTTTTTTATTTGCTGGTAATGGAGGGATGCTACAAACTTAAGGTAAATAGTGGAAGAGTGGATGGGTGTTGGAAATGATTGCATTCCAGTAGGAGATCTAAATGAGGACCACTCTTGGAAGTCTGGGATATTCATGCACCTGCTCTATGCAATGCAAATCTAGTCCCTGGTTAGGCTATGTTCTTTTGTTCCCTTAATCTAGGCCTTGAGTTATAATTCTAGTTGGTAGTCTTTGGCTTTGTAGGGGTCCTGTATTGTTGCTGGTTAGATTCCTTTTGTTCTTAAGAATCTAAACAATTTATAAATAGTATTTCCTGGTACATTTCTGGTACTTTCTCTGAGTCTTGATTTCTGACTCTACCTATGCACACATATAAACACACACACACACACACACAAAGACACACAGAGAGAGACTGAGACACAGAAGGACAGACAGACAGACAGACACACACTCTCTCTCTCTCTCTCTCTCTCTCTCTCTCTCTCTCTCTTCTGGATTACTAGCCATAAATTTTATAACTACAATCCTTTAACAGAATTTACAAAAGTAAATAATTACACAACTCTGATATTTGTGGAATGATCAGGCTTTGGATCTTAGTGAACAGACCCCTCCAGACAGTGCTTCTGTCCACTTTTACGCTCATGCTTGACCTTGTGTTTATGGTCCCAGGCACCTTCTTATCTATGCCCATTTCCCCTGGCTTCTATAGTTAGCAAAATCCTAAATCTTCATGCAAAAGTTAATCTCCAAATCTACTTCCAAGTCTACATTCTTTCCAGAGCTGGAGGTTGTTTCCAGAATGAACAATAACCACGGATGATAGAGGTCCTGTGACAAGAGGGGAATTTCATAACAAAACTACCCAGGAAAGTATTCCGACTGTCAATTTTGTTTTGGCCAAGGAGACAGAGCCTTGATGATCTGTGCCAAATCTCTCATCTTGAAGTTTACAAACTCCTTAAAATGTTTTGAAATGAAACTTGAACAATGACAAATCCCGGACTGTTATGAAGAATAACATAATAGGAGAATGACTTACTTTGTTCACACTAAGTGGTAAATACTTGTTTCAACTCCAACATAAGGTGAGCTGCAGATCAAGTACCATAATGCATAGCGTGGTTGGAAAATGTTAAGTAGTTCTTCTTGTATCATGTAAAGCTCAGATATGCAAGACATTATTTAAAAACAAAACAAAACAAAACAAAAAACTAAAAAACAAAAGCAAATCTACTTTTAACACCAAGACCCATTTCCAGACAATTCTCAAGAGTTTCTCTAGCCTTCCCAAAATAGTCCTGTAGATTTAGATTCTTAAATCTTTCTGTAAACAGGAAAAAGGTTGTCATATCCCAGCTGACATGGTCACATCTGATTTTCCTCGATGTCTAAGAGCCGCCCTCCACCCTCTTTCCCCCGTGAGGTCTGGCAGGTCCCATGTGTTTGTATAGTCCTTTGGGAATGATCCGGTTCTCACCGCTCTGGCCCTATGAAATCCACTGGTGAACTCTGAAGTCCTCCTGGCACACCTGCATTCACTCAAAGGACAGGGGTTTTGGTTTTGTGTCTCTGGAATTCACAGCCAATGAGACACCGCAGGGCAACAGTTGTCAAACCCTCCTGATGCTGTGGGCCCTTTAATACTGTTCATGTTGCCGTATCATAATGTAAATATCTATGTTTTCTTGATGGTCTTAGGGGAGCCTCAAGAAAGGAACATTCAAACCCTCAATGGGTTGCAGCCCTTTGAGAACCTCTGCTACAGGGGAAGAATACACACCTTGACTTTTGTGAGTCCACCTTGGTTTTCCCTTAGTTATTGCTAGAGGTCTAGAAACCAAAGCCAGAAATGAATGTACATATGTAATTTTCAGCATGCAATAAGTAGAAAATGAAGTCTATTCCCTTCAGTACTGTTGTGAGTTTTATGAACTTTGCTCAATCATGTTGGCCTAAAAGCAGCTGGAGGAACTGATCATTCAGCCTGTAGGTGTAATTATAGAGAGCCTAGGGGATTTTTATAGAAATAGCACAGCAAAGACTAAGGAATTCTTCTACTCTTCCATCTTCCTGTCTGGAGGGATAAACATGACAGACTGTCTACTATTCCCTGTAGTGGAAAACATGTGTGAATGTGGAAGGGAAGCAGGAAGGAAATGAAAGGGAAACAGGAAGGAAATGAAAGGGAGGAAGAAAGGAAATGGAAGGGAAGCAGGAAGGAAATGGAAGGGAAGCAGGAAG